>OY829539.1:35612815-36212815 GCA_963691705.1 Viola odorata | reverse complement strand
GAGATGCAAAGTATTTATTTATTGGTTCGAGCCAATGGTAGGGGCAATTTCGCGTGAAAATGGATAAAAATTTGAACCAAAAAATGCTAAAATGTAGAATAAAATGTAGCCCAATCTGACTCTTCTATTCCAGATTCAGCCAAGACTCTGAGAGAAGGAATTTCTAACTTGAGGGGAATTATCACTCCCATACTGTAACCAAGGAGTAGGGAGTGGTTCCCAGGAGGTGCGAATCGCCATCTGATAAGAAAGCATATCATGCTAATCCAAGTAAGTGATCCCCATTTTCTAGATGAACTTTTTCAAGTTCTTGTTTGCGGCTTTGACGACGCTATTTATCTTTAGGCAGCACGGGGAAGAACTTCGATGCTTCACTTTCCATTACTGACAGAAATTGCTGATAATCTTCCTATGTTAGTGTCATTATCTGTAATAATTGTCTCAGGGATCCCATAGCAACAAACGATGTTCTTCTCAATGAATCGCATAGTTGTCTTAGCAGTGATACCCGATTAGGAGGCGACTTCCACCCATTTAGTAAAATAGTCAATGGCAACAAGGATGAAGCAGTGACCATTAGAGGCTTTTGGATGAATTTGGCCAATGATATTGATTCCCCATAAGAGGAACTAGCGGAACATTGAGATGATTAGCGTAAATCTGGCATTTGTGACACTTTTTGATGACCAATCCACTAGTTGACCAATCCAACGGTTGTGATGAGATGGAGATGCAAAGTATTTATTTATTGGTTCGAACCAATGGTACGGGAAATTTCGCCTGAAAATGGATAAAAACTCGAACCAAAAAATGCTAAAATGTAGAATAAAATAAGCTGAAATAATTAACATACAGTGGGCCACCCAGTTCGATAAAAAAATTACTTGCGAGCGATAAAAGTTCGAGCGTAAGAAAATACTAAAATAAAAATTATACAAAATGCAAAGAGATAGTGCGAGTTAGAAAAATAATAAAAAGTAAGTAGCTAATGACCAAAGTTGTTCGACCATCGGCTTCGAGAGTTTGACTCAGGAACCGATACGGGTTCGAACAGAAAAAGTGATAAAGATGCGAAAAAAGTATGAAATAAAATTTAAACGACATTAAGTGTAAAAATAAACATCAGTTGGAGGAAAATAAATGGAAGTACGATTTTTGAAAAATTGATGATAAGAATGCGACAAAAGAAAAATTTAAAATCCAAAATTGGGTAGCAACAGTTGCCCCCTCTTTACTGTCTTATCAAAAATCTGATGTAATCGAGATTTTTGATGAGCAGTAAAGATGGTTGCTCCCGAACTAGAAATGGTTTGAAAAATGCAAAATGTAAATGCAGACTTCCCTGATAATGGGATGATAAGTGGATGCAAAAATGTAAATGATGCTGACACTGGGATGAAAAGTAAATTGGCGGAAATGTAAATAATGACTTCCCTGATAGTGGGGTAAAATGTAGATGATGAAATGTAAATCAGGTAGGGCGAGGGTAGCACTCGCAGTCCATACCTTTATGTAGAACAGTAAATCAGGTAGGGCTAGGGCGAGGGTAGCACTCGCAGTCCATACCTTTGCGCAGGAAAGTAAATCAAGTAGGGCGAGGGTAGCATTCGCAGTCCATACCTTTGCGCAGGAAAGAAAATCAGGTAGGGGGAGGGTAGCAGTCGCAGTCCATACCTTTGTGCAGGAAAGTAAATCAGGTAGGGCGACGGTAGCACTCGTAGTCCATACCTTTGTGCAGGAAAGTAAATCAGGTAGGGCGAGGGTAGCACTCGTAGTCCATACTTTTGTGCAGGAAAGTAAATCACTGAAATGTAAACTTGAGATCCGAGACCTCGATGCAGGAAATGAAATTGACATATGAACGGGGACACCGCAATTGTCAGACGTCGATGCAGAAAATGTAAACTTCAGCTCTGTCGAGGGTCGTACTCGTAGGCCATCACTGATTGATGCAAAAAAGTAAACATCAGCTAGGTCGAGGGTCTTACTCGTAGGCCGTCGCTGATTGATGCAGAAAATTAATGGTGATGTAGCTTTGCTTGGGCGTTGTTGCCCCCTGCTTGGAAAACTCCACTCAGACGTTGTTGCCTGTTGGATGTTGATGCGAAATCCTTCCGGATGCTGCTTCCCGTTAGATGTCAGTGCTGAATTCCTCTCGGACGCTGCTGCTCGTTGGACGTTGGTGCTGAAGATGTAAATGCACGTCCGTGCGATGCTGTCGCTCTCTGGACATTGGTGTGAGGATGATCTTCTTTGATAGCGAGGAGGTTTTCTCTGATAGTGAAGAGGATGATCTCGGATAGTGAGGAGGATGAGCTTCTCTTCTCTGATAATAAGGAAAGTTGATCTGGTCTCTGAGGACGATCTCTGATAGTGAGGTCGTTGAGCTTCTCTTCTCTAATAATGAGGAAAGTTGATCTGGTCTTTGAGGGCGATCTCTGATAGTGAGGTCGTTGATGGTGAGAAATCCACTCGGACGCTGCTGCCCACTGGGAGGTTGATGATGAAATCCTTTTGGACGCTGCTGCCCGTTAGATGTTGATGCTGAAAATTGATATAAAAACTCCACTCAGGCGCTGCTGCCCGTCTAGAAGGTTGATGATGAAATCCTTCCGGATGCTGCTGCCCGTCGGATGTGGATGCGAAAATTGAAATGAAAACTCCACTCGGACGTTGCTGCCCATTGGGAGGTTGATGATGAAATCCTTTTGGACGCTGTTGCCTGTCGGATATGGATGCAAAAATTGAAATGAAAACTCCACTCGGGCGCTGCTGCCCATTGGGAGGTTGATGATGAAATCCTTCCGGACGCTGCTGCCCGTCGGATGTTGATGCTGAAGAATCCTTTCGGACGCTGCTGCCCGTTGGGGGTTGGTGCTGAAATCCTTCCGGACGCTGCTGCCCGTTGGGTGTGATGCTGAAGAAGGAGCATGATCCGTCTCACGAAGTTGATTGGGGAGTGGTAACGTGCTCCATTCGAGTGCTCATTGGACGGTAGGGAAGATGGGCCGCCACACGAAGTTGATTGAGGAGTGGTAACGTACTCCATTCGAGTGTTTATTGGATGAATTTATTGGTGGAGATTGATCACAGTGTGAGATTCCCCTGACATATATTTGTATCCTGTAAATAAAGAGGAAACAAACACGAAGCAGCAATGGGTGGAAAAAGAGAAAGCAATTGATAAATAGAAACAATGAAATCAAATCATGTATGAAAATATTCCCACACTACCCTAAAGTTTGCCCCCAATATTTTATAAAAACAACTTCCCTATCAAGAGAAGGTTCAACAAGTTTATGCATTTCTAGAGAACATGTCATCCAGTTTCTATCATATAAGCATGCTTGATACAAGCCTAGAAAAGCATCTGCATCTTGCCCAGGAGATAACGACCTCAAGGACAAGACTTTCCCACAACATGTAGACGTAGGCAATCCTCACCGGACATTGGTGTTTGCGCTCACGCTCAGAAACAAGGCTACGTGTTTACCCTCATAAAAATGCAGCAAACATAGCACAAAGTCAGATTTGCAATGTCAATCTGAGTGAATAAACTTCAAATGAAGATGCACATGCATGGGCATTCATATAATCGAAAGGACTTTGCTGGGGAAGAGAAGTGAATATTTTTCGCAATGAACAGGGCCTGTTGATTGGCCGCGGTGAGGGCAAAGTGCACAAGTTCTTCAGTCTTCATTGGGGATGCTTCTTCCCCCGATCATTTTGAGGGTGTAGCGCCTTACTGGAGATGTTTTCCCTCTTGATCTTTCCGAGGACAAGACGCTCCAGGTCTTTGATATTTATTGAGGATGCCCCTTCTTAATTGCTTTGAGGGCACTGTGCCCAAGTGTTTGAATCTTCACGGGGGTGATTTTTTTTATCGCCTTGGGGGTACTATACCTAATTTTGCGATTTTCATTGGGAATGCCCCTTCTTGATTTCTTTGAGGGCAGTGTGCCCAAGTTTTTTTAGATCTTCACGGGGTGATTTTTCGATGGTGTTTTTTAAGAGCTGGCCCTGGGCCCCTTTTGCACTTGCTTCTGCTTTTATTTTGTGGTATTCTTTGAATACCTTTAAAAGATTCTTTTTCTTCTTTTTTCTCTTTTTTCTTCTTTCTTTTCTTTTTCTTTTTCTTTTTTTTTTCTTTTTTTTTTCTTTTCCTTTTTTTTCATTTTTTTTTCATTTTTTTTTCTTCTTTTTTTTCTTTTTTATTTTCTTCTTTCTTTCTCAAAGCACATCAGCAAGCAAAGCAAGTACCATTTTCGTGCTGGCTTTCCTCAGTTCTGGTTTAAGGCCGAGGCCTTCGTCTCTTGTTTTTGTTTAGCCTTCTTCCAGCGCTGGCCATCAACCATCCTTAGAGCTTTCGCATCCCTTCTTGCACTAGCCAAGTTTGATGTGCACCCTTCCTCTGGTTAGCCATTTCAGTCAAGCACTGCTCATTGTCTTATAAAAATAAAAAAACAATGGAAGAAAGAGCAAAGTCCCCTGTCATTTTACAGCTATCCCATGTTTAATGGTGTATGTACCCTGGATATTATGCAAATCCAACTAGCACTTAGTTTGGCATTTACACTCATGAAAGGAATAAGGCGTGGAGGCCGAAAATGCTCACAGGGATTTGTTTGTAATTGCTTACATCTAAAGCTTGTTGCAGATATAAGAGCTAACAGGCGAGATCATGCCTGGATGCACAAGTTATCCATGATGCAGTAACATGTTGAACATGCTCAACCTAAGGAAGATTTGAAAATTTTGAGGGTAGTGTGGATTTTATTCAAAGAATTTTATGCACAGTTTATAACAAATCTTAACAGTTTTAGCAGTTTTACAGACAAAACGTGATGGCATGATCACTTAAGAAAATTCATGAATAATTTTAAAATGTTGCCCCCAATGCAGGAATGAATAATTGTACAAAAATTTAAAGAGGCAAAGAGGAAAATAGACTTCTCTGATATGTGCCGTAAAAGTGCTGAGATCGCGCGCAAGGCGCTGCTGTGAAAATATGAATGTAAACCTCACTCTGACGTTGATGCCTACTGGGATGTTCATATAGGAATGTAGATTGAGACTAGAGCGGGGATGCCATAAAATTCGAACGCTGATGTAAAGAGGACAACAGAGCGTGGTCGCCGCAATGGATGAAAATAGGGGTTTATCCTGTCGCATAACATAGATGAACGTGGGGGGAACTGAGCCGCCACATATCATAGATGAAAGTGGGGTGCTTCCAAAAGGTTACCCCTAGTGTAGAATGCATAATGGACTCCCTGATACACGCGGCAGGGCAGTGAAGGCACACAGGATGATCATTCAAGAGTTGATAAGAGGAGGATTCTTTTATTTCACTAAGCATTATAAACTGAATTGCTTTTGGAGTTGATCAAATCGCTATAGAAAGGTGAACTCAAAATGAAACTCTAGATTGGTTGTTTAGAATGTGGTGGTCTACTTGCAGAGAGACCAACTTATTTGTAGATGGTCATCACATTATATAGCAAGGGAGAAACACCCTTAACATTCTTTCACTCTTTGACTGCCCAAGGAGAAATCTTCTAGGCTGACAATGAAACCCTTCAGAAATAGATTCTCTGTTTTTAAGAAAGGATGCAATAAGTTGAAGAATCTTGAGGACTTCTTGAGATCCTAAAGAAAATTTCCAGAGCGATCCGATAGTTTGTCAAAGTAGCCTGGTGATTCAAGTTGCCATCGGGGAATCCAACCAATCATTGCTCTTCAAAGAGACATTTCAACACTTCAGCTTTTGTAACCGCGGAGATTGCAAATAAAATAAGTGAACGTGATCACCATTAAAGTCAGCACTTAGTGTCCTACAGATTAGAGGATTGATCTTCACTTTGTGGTCATTGTGCATGTTTAAGGGAAGATCTTGCGGTGAATAATTGTGATGATCAAATGAAAGATTTGATCATGGTTGAATTTGCGGTCTAGGGCAGTGTAGGGTGTGCATCTCATTGTTGCAGAACAAGAGCGCATTAAGTATGTTGATTGGTATCCCTGCTGCGACAATGCGAATGCCAAGAGCTTGAAATCATAAATCGTTTGATTGCTCGGTAAGTCATCCCCATCTATATTAGTGAGCATTAGAGCGCCTCCCGAGACTGCGTTCTTGACTATATATGGACCTTCGTACCATGGAGCCCATTTCCCTTGACCTCCCCCCTGATGAGGAAGAATATGCTTTAGTACCAGATCCCCGACTTTTGAACTTGCGAGGCTGTACTTTCCTATTGTAGGAATTAGCCATCCTCTTCTGACATAATTGAGCATGACACATGGAAGCTAATCGTTTCTCCGAGATTAGGTTTGTTTGTTTGTATCCCAATCTGACTCTTCTATTCCAGATTCGGCCAAGACTCTGAGAGAAGGAATTTCTAACTTGAGGGGAATTATCACTCCCATACCGTAACCAAGGAGTAGGGAGTGGTTCCCGAGAGGTGCGAATCGCCATCTGATAAGAAAGCATATCATGCTAATCCTAGTAAGTGATCCCCATTTTCTGGATGATCTTTTTCAAGTTCTTGTTTGCGGCTTTGACGACGCTATTTATCTTTAGGCAGCACGGGGAAGAACTTCGATGCTTCACTTTCCATTACTGACAGAAATTGCTGATAATCTTCCTATGTTAGTGCCATTATCTATAATAATTGTCTCAGGGATCCCATAGCAACAAACGATGTTCTTCTCAATGAATCGCATAGTTGTCTTAGCAGTGATACCCGATTAGGAGGCGACTTCCACCCATTTAGTAAAATAGTCAATGGCAACAAAGATGAAGCAGTGACCATTAGAGGCTTTTGGATGAATTTGGCCAATGATATTGATTCCCCATAAGAGGAACTAGCGGAACATTGAGATGATTAGCGTAAATCTGGCATTTGTGACACTTTCTGATGACCAATCCACTAGTTGACCAATCCAACGGTTGTGATGAGATGGAGATGCAAAGTATTTATTTATTGGTTCGAGCCAATGGTACGGGCAATTTCGCCTGAAAATGGATAAAAACTCGAACCAAAAATTGCTAAAATGTAGAATAAAATAAGCTGAAATAATTAACATATAGTGAGCCACGCAGTTCGATAAAAAAATTGCTTGCGAGCGATAAAAGTTCGAGCGTAAGAAAATGCTAAAATAAAAATTATACAAAATGCAAAGAGATAGTGCGAGTTAGAAAAATAATAAAAAGTAAGTAGCTAATGACCAAAGTTGTTCGACCATCGGCTTCGAGAATTTGACTCAGGAACCGATACGGGTTCGAACAGAAAAAGTGATAAAGATGCGAAAAAAGTATGAAATAAAATTTAAACGACATTAAGTGTAAAAATAAACATCAGTTGGAGGAAAATAAATGGAAGTACGATTTTTGAAAAATTGATGATAAGAACGCGACAAATGAAAATTTTAAAATCCAAAATCGGGTAGCAATAGTAGTCATCTTGACAATCGGAGAAAAAATCTCATTGTAGTCAATGCCCTTTTTCTGCTGAAAACCTTTCACCACTAACCTTGCCTTGTATCTCTTGCTTCCATCAAGTTCTTCTTTAATCCTAAACACCCATTTATTCTGCAAAGCTTTCTTTCCTACTAGTAACTTAGTCAACAACCAAGTCTCATTCTTCTCAAGCTAACTCATCTCCTCATTTATGGCTAGCTCCCACTGAACTGACTTGTCCATCTGCATTGCCTCTGAATAACTCTCAGGCTCACCATGTGTTAACTGAGTTGTCATCATTCTTCTTTGGTTTAGGAACTATAGGAGTCGTACACAAATTCCTGAAGTGACCAGACTTTTGACAGTTCCAGCACAGAATATCCTTGCGATTCTTGGACTGCCCTCTCTTACTGGACTTCGATATGTTACTCCCTTGATTTTGCCCCTTCCTAACTTGTCTGCCTCTACCATCCATACTCAACAAAGAGCCCGATGATTCCCCAGAATTCCTCCTATTAATATCTTCTCCAAGAATCGAGTCTCGAATTCCTGTTAACGTTAGCTTAGTAGTCTTAGACGAACTACTAACTGCTGTGACAAACCCTGACCAGCTGTCAGGTAATGAGGACAACAACAACAAGGCCTATACTTCATCATCAAATTTAATCTCAACGAAAACTATTCTAGACAGTATAGAATTAAATTCGTTCACATGATCAGCAACAGAACCACCTTCTTTCATCCTCGTATTGACTAATAAACGAATCAAATATACCTTATTAGCAGGAGAGGGCTTTTCGTACAAATTTGATAACGCCTTAATCAGTCCATGTGTAGTCTTCTCACCAACGATGTTGTAAGCAACGTTCTTCGCCAGTGTCAATCGTATCACACCCAGAGTCTGCCTATCCAATAAGTCCCAATCTTTCTGACTCATCGGATCTGGTTTTTTCTCCTCTAAGGGTTCGTGCAGCTTTTTCTGATACAACAAATCCTCGATCTGCATCTTCCAAAATCCAAAGTCTGTACCATCAAACTTGTCGATCTTTATCTTTCCATCGTCTGCCATCGCTCCTACTCACTACTAACCTTGCTCCGCTACTAGTTGTTAGGAATCGCCTGAGTAGGAGACCAAAGATAACCTCGATCTAGAATATAAACGAGAATTAAACAAGACAACAGATTAATGTGGTATTGGTCTAGCCGCACTCCACAAACCACACAAATATTATTAAT
Source organism: Viola odorata (assembly GCA_963691705.1). Taxonomy (NCBI): domain Eukaryota; kingdom Viridiplantae; phylum Streptophyta; class Magnoliopsida; order Malpighiales; family Violaceae; genus Viola; species Viola odorata. The sequence goes on along the minus strand of OY829539.1, from coordinate 36,204,120 downwards.
CTCAATAGTCATTTTAGTTTAACAATTACAAGAGAGTCTATTTATAGGGAAAGGCCGGCCTCCATTCCCTACGCTAGCGATGTGGTATATCAGACTCCACATACCCAACATACATTAATAAATGCAGTTAGTTGGTACCTGTATCTCTTTATTGGCTTGCCATATGAACGTCCACACCTTCGGAGGAATATTCATGTGCCAAAAATGATGCCACCTAACTGGATAGTTAGTGGAGATTTGGGGTTGGGTCTGGTTTTTTACAGGCAAGGTTCATAAGTTGATAATGCAATGCAAACAAGTGAAGACTCGAATGAATTCACACCCCCACAACTAGACAAAAACCATAATAGGCAAGATACAACTTTAGAATGAGTATTTCCATATTCTGAAGATCAAATACAGATAAGTGAATTTCAACACATGACAATTATAGATTAAAAAATAACAAATTTTGAAATTCATTCTAGAACCATAAGTCCACATCCATTAAATCTACAAAATTTAGAAGTCTGTAAATTAAGAACCTAATTGATAACATTCGGCCTCGGATTGAGAGATTGGAGCCGAATTGATCTTGAGCTTCGGATCTCGTCTTCTTTAGGAGGATGATGAACCCTTCAATGATGGAGTGAGTGCGGAATATTTGGATGTTTAGGGAGTTTAAAGGCAGCGGACTATAGATGGAGGAAATCGAAAAGGATTTATGAAAAATAAATATATAACTTGCACACAAACGTTTACCAAGATCTCTAGTCGAAGCCTTCCCTTAATTGATCATACAATGATCAAGCTGAAAGGAGTTAACTAGCTAAATGAAAATTGGTTTTAAGAACCCTAGGGCAAAGCCAACTAATTGGTCTTGAAAGGAGATAAACTCACAATTAAATCAAAGACAAGGTATAAAAGAGGTTAAGCCCTTCGATTTATACCTTGGGGATTATTACATGGAAAACCCTACACTACCCTTCACTTAAGTGGTAGACCGCGGCTTGAAGTGGATGGGCTTGGCGTCCTAGCGCTTGGGCTCGGATGGCTAGCGCTCGGGCTCAAGGCTGCCGCGGCTTCTCACGGGATGCTAGGGTTTGGGTGTGAGAATTGATGTGATCCGGCCTAGGGTAAGTAAGCCAAATAACAATGGAGCTTATGGAGGATCTAGGCGAATGAATTTATCTAGGGAAAACAGGACACAAGAAAGGCAAGATACGCAAAGATGTATATTTAGCGGAGAATAAATAAGAAACAGCGGAGGATTTAGGGAATATGTACCCGAAAATTATAGGAACGATGTGAGTTTAGGAATTGAGCACGCGATGAACCATCGATCAATCCTTGTAACTTGTCATCCACGATTTGCGAAATAAGCAATAAAAGTAGCGCAACGTTCATTCAAATTAATTCGGCCAAAAAGTCAATCAATTTTTCCCGGAGAAAAGTCGGGAGGAGTAATCTCTAACTCAACGATTTCTCTAAAGGAAATTCAAGTGGAGAGCCCAAGGCTAAGTTGATACAAGAAGGAGTATTCTCAACTTTACAAATATCACACATAGTCTAAAGCTCCCTAACAAATGGAAGAAATAAGCTATTTATAGTTCGTACAAAAGTTGGGCTTGAAAAGCCCAAAAGTCAGTTTTTGTCCAGTGTCTGGCGTCATGACGCCTGGCTTGGTGTCATGACGCCAAACACTGCCCCAAACAGCCGAAACTTGTCATTTTGCGTAGGGCTTGGGCTTGGCTTGGACGCATGATGCGCGATCACGTTGACAGCCCGTTCCTTGGTTCGTGAAGGTTCCTCCTCTCTCATTTTATCTTCTAACCATAAGGACAACCGCTTGGCTTTGCTACGAGTAATGGGACCTTGAGGAAAGATGTCTTGAACTTCATAATTGGGCTCGGAGGGATCCGTGAACACATCAACTCCTCCTCCTTTGAAAGGATTCACCCTAGAATCCACTTCTTGATAGTTCTCATCACCTCCTGGACAAAGAGATAGGTCGTTGACATTGAAGGTATGACTTATAGCTCCACACTCGCTTGGAAGATCTAGAACATAGGCATTGCCGTCGATGCGATGGAGGATTTGAAAAGGACCGTCACCTCGTGGACATAATTTACCTTGCCGATGGTGAGGAAATCGACCTTTGCTCCAATGTTACCACACCCATTGGCCCAGTTCAAAGGAAGTAGGGATCTTGCCTTTGTTGCGCTTGGTGGCTTCTTTCTCGTTCATGCTTTCAATATTTTTGCGGACTTGCTTATGGAGTTTCTTGATGGCTACTGCCTTGGCTTCTCCATCTACAAACTTAAGAGAACTCAAGGGCAATGGTAAGAGATCAAGAGGGGTTAAGGGTTTAAACCCGTATACCACCTCAAAATGGGAATAGCCAATGGAAGAGTGATAAGCATTATTATAGGCAAATTCGACAAATACAATACAATCTTCCCACTTTACTCCATACTTAGCAACCATGACATGAAGTAGTAATCCTAAAGTCCTATTCACCACCTCCATTTGGCCATCCGTTTGAGGGTGACACGTGGTGGAGAAGAGGAGTTTAGTACCTAACTTCGCCCACAGAGTCCGCCAAAAATGACTTAGGAATTTAGTGTCCTTGTCACTCACAATACTCTTAGGCATACCATGCATTCGCACAACATGTTGAAAAAATAAGTTGCAGTATGAGTAGCATCATGCGTTTTCGAACATGGTATGAAATGTGCCATTTTGGAGAAGTGGTCAACCACAACAACAATAGAATCATTACCCAATTTGGACCTAGGCAAACCCAAGACGAAATCCATAGACAAATCAACCCAAGGATGTTGTGCAATAGGCAAAGGCATATAGACCGAGTGATGTTTAGATGTGGATTTAGCAGATTTACAAACAACACATCGATTCATAATGCTAGTGACATCTACTTTCATTCGGGGCCAATAGAAATGAGATTTCAGAGCATGCAAAGTTTTGGCTATGCCAAAATGTCTACTCAAAGCTCCCCCGTGAGCTTCCAACACAAGCAATTCTCTAATATTAGAATGGGGTATGCACAACCTATCATGTTTGAACAAAATGTTATCATGCCTAAAGAAATGCATGTGTGATCCATGGCCACATGCTATATATATATCACAGAAATCCTCATCATTCTCATACAAATCAATCAAATGAGAAAATCAGAAAATTTGGGCATCAAGAGCATTCAAGAGAGCATACCTTCGAGAAAGGGCGTTGGCGACCACATTCTCTTTGCCCCGTTTGTACTTGATGGTGTACGGGAAGGCCTCAATAAATTCCATCCACTTCACATTCCTTCTATTCAACTTGGCTTGGCCTTGAAGGAATTTAAGACTTAGGTGGTCAGTGTGGATGACGAATTGATTGCCTAGTAGGTAGTGCTCCCATACCATGAGTGCCCTCACCAATGCGTAGAGTTCCTTGTTGTACGTAGAGTAATTGAGTTAGGCGTTGTTGAGCTTCTCGCTGAAATATGCAATGGGACAACCCTCTTGGGTTAGGACCGCTCCAATACCAACCCCGCTCGCATCACACTCCAATTCAAACACTTTGGTGAAGTCCGACAAGGCAAAAATGGGGGACTTCATAAGTCTCTCCTTGAGCTCCTTGAAGGCCGTGGCTTGTCGATCTCCCCACTCAAAAAGGAATGTTTTTCCTGGTCAATTCATTGAGGGGTGCAGCGATTGTTGAAAATTTTGGCACGAATCGGCGGTAAAAGCTTGCAAGACCATGAAAGGACCTCACTTCCCCAACATTATTGGGAATCGGCCAATCCTGGATAGCTTTCACCTTATCCTCATCAACTTGTACCCCACCTACACTCACAACAAACCCAAGGAAGTGCACTCGTTCCAAACAAAACTCACACTTAACAAATTTAGCATATAATCGGTGTGTGCGCAAAGTGTCAAATATGGCACGCAAATGGAACACATGCCCCTCAAGAGATGAACTATACACAAGAATATCGTCAAAGTATACAACAACATACTTTCTAATGAAATCACGCAAAACATAATTCATTAATCTCATGAAGGTACTAGGAGCATTGGATAGACCGAATGGCATTACCAACCATTCATACAAACCATGTTTGGTTTTGAAGGCAGTCTTCCACTCATCACCCTCATGCATTAGGATTTGGTGATATCCACTCATGAGATCAATTTTGGAGTAGATTTGGCTCCCGCTTATCTCATCGAGCATGTCATCGAGGCGTGGAATGGGGTGCCGATACCTCACGGTGATCTTATTGAAGGCTCGATAGTCAACACACATCCTCCACGTCCCATCTTTCTTAGGCACAAGCAACACAGGCACGACGCAAGGTGACATACTCTCTCGAATGTACCCCTTACGCAACAAATCCTCCACTTACCTCTGAAGCTCCTTCGTCTCCTTGGGCAACAAATCCTCCACTTACCTCTGAAGCTCCTTCGTCTCCTTGGGATTGCTTCGGTAGGCCGACCTATTGGGCAAGGCCGCTCTGGGTATCAAGTCAATCTTGTGTTCGATCCCTCGGATTGGAGGAAGGCCACTAGCCATTTCAGATGGAAAGACATCGTCATATTCCTGCAAAAGGGAAACAATGGGACTTGGTAGAGAAGAAGGAGGGTTAGTATCAACTTCCAAGCAATGTGCCTTGTATCGAAGCACAAGACACACCTTGTTAGAAAATAAAGCACGCCTCACATACTCAAGTGTTTAGGCTCACTCTCTCTACCATGCTCGCTTTTGTCATGGCGTGTATTCATCTTTCCCTTTGCTTTCTTTTCTCTCCTCTCTTGTGTCTCACTTCGACTCTCTCTCAAGGTGCCATGCTTACTTTTTTCATGGTGTGTTTTCAACTCATTCGCACACCTTAAATTTTTCTCTCCGCTCAGTGCATGCTCTCTTTTTTCATGCACGTTATTTTCCTCATTCACACACCTTACATTTTTCTCTCCACTCTTTTCTCTCATTTTCTTCATAATTTGGAACTCGACACTTGCTTTTTCCATGTACAAGCGGTCCTCAAGAACTTGTGCGAGTGAAAGTGGAGGAATGTTGAATTTCTTTCCACGGTGAGTGAGGCGAATTTTGTTGGTGCGGCCATCATGTACTACCCACCGATCGAATTGCCATGGCCGATCAAGAATGAGATGACTAGCATCCATGGGAACTACATCACACAACCTCTCATCCTCATAACTACCCAATTTGAAGGCAACAAGAACTTGTTCTTTTACCTTTACTTCGTCATCGTCACTAAACCAATGTAGGGAATAAGGATTAGGGTGTGGAGTTGTGGGCAACCCAAGCTTGAAAACTAGAAGGTGACTCGCTACATCCACCACGCTTCCATTATCAACGATAAGTGAAGCCACCTTCCCGTTGATTTCACACCGTGAATGAAAAAGATTCTCCCTTTGTTCTTCATTGACGGCCTCCCCTTTAGAGTGAGCATTCATGCTCCTCCTCACTACTAGAGTCATGGTGGCTACCGGAACTACTTCCTTTTCACTACTCTCGGTTTCCTCCTCCTTAGGCTCCTTCTCATCCTCACTTGTCTCAACTTCACTTCCCGTCTCATAATTGCCCTCTCGGATCACAACCACTCATCGGTTAGGACACTCCGAAGCGATGTGACCCCTCCCTTGACAACGGTTGCATTGGATACTAGATGAGAATTTTCTTGGTTGGTTAGGGTTGGTAGGTGGATTAGAAGTTGTTTTTGGTGGAGGTTTAGGAGGATTATTTTTGGTGTAGGGTGTATAGTTTCGGTGGTTGTGTGTCGACTTTGGAGTCTTTTGTTTTGGAAGAGTCTTTGGAAAAGGACTTCCAAGGTGTCTTTGGGGTTGAGGAAAAGGTTTGAGTTCTACTTGGGTAGGTCTTCTTCTTTGAAGCCTCATATGCTTTCACTTTTATGGCATAGTGGAGCATAGCTTGTAGGTGATCGAGCTCCTTCAATTCAAGCTTGTATCTAATCCGCTCATTAAGGCCATTGAGGAACCGTGCCATGGTAATTTCTTCACCCTCTTCGGTGTTGGTTTTGATCAAAAGCTCTTCGAGCTCATTGAAATATTCCCCAACAGACTTAGAACCTTGCTTAAGGCCCTATAACTTGTTCTGCAAGGCTCTCTTGTGATGTGCGGGCACAAACCTTGCTTTCATCACCCTTTTCATCTCTTCCCAATCTTGAATGACATACCTTTCTCCTCTCTCTTTACACACCTTCTCCCACCAACTAACGACATAATCTTCAAATTCCATTGTCTCTAACTTAATCTTCTTTTCTTCCGAATACCGATGACAGTTAAAAATTCATTGAATTTTTCCTTCCCATTTAAGGTACTCCGAAGGGTCGGTGGAGCCCCTAAAGGTAGGAATTTGCACTTTGATTCCACTCAACTTGTCATCAACCCTAGGCTCTTATGGCCTCTCAACATGTTCATGTGCAACATACCGTGATCCTGGATCTCTTTGTCGTCTTCCCCTAGTTCGCTGCACAGTCTCATCAAACTCGGTATGGGTTTCCCCATAAGGATCCTCATAGTACTCTCGAGTATGATGGGGTGTGGTAACAGCATGGAAGTGAGGGATTTTGGGTCGGCTGCTGGAGGCATGGAGGACTTCTTGGCCTCAGCTGCCCTATTCATATTTCTTCCTTATCACTTTCATTTGCACTTCGGAAATGGCTAATCCTGAAGGGGTAACATATGGCTTTCGGGTTTCCTCCTTGCGGACACTTTGAAATTCTTGTTCGGCCACCTTCTTAGAAGTACTCTTTACTAACCCATCCTCGTCTCCACTACTATAATGACCCTCTGACTCAGTTTCAACGTGCACTTGATCCTTGTGAGGCCCCACGGGAGGCTTCGGTGGAGGGTTCTCTTGAGTTGTGGGAGGTTTAGGAACACTAGGGGACTTGTCTTCCTCTCGGCCACGAGACTTGATAGTCTCCTCTATCACGGTAAGGCAATCCTCCGTTCTGACTATGGTAGCCCTCAATTCGGCTAGGGCTGCCAAGACTTGGTCAAGAGCTTCGACACTTTTACTCCCACTAGAACTAGGTCTACTTCTTCTGGACATTTTGTATAATAATTTTTTTTTACCTGCAAAATTGAAACAAACGAGATATATAGGCGTTAGTAGATAAACTCTCCCTCACGTGTTTAAACTCTCGTGTTTAGGTGTTTAGGTCTCTCAAAAAAGATGTGCTCACAAACACTCAACTTCGCATTTTTCTGGTACCTGGACACTTAAACAAGAGGTTAGAAAATAATTCTCTCCCTCACGTGTTTAAACACTCGTGTTTGCTCACTCGAAAAAATTTGGCCTCACAAACGCTCAAGAATTCCACATACACAAAGCTTGCTCTCTACGCAATTCTTTGCTACAAACAAACTTGTGATTCTAGTCAAGAGTTCGATCACCAATGCTCAAGTGATTGAAACAAAAAGGAAGGAAACTTAACAAGACTCCAGAGGGGCGGCAAAGATACAAGGAAGATAGAAAGACATTTATTTAAAAGGAAGGAAACTTAACAAGACTCAATGTTTAGGACTCAAGTGTAAGGTTTTTATTTTTACTTAAAAGATGTATAGGACATGAGTTTAGGTATTAGTTTAAGACTTGAGTGTTTAGGACTTTTAATGGAAAGATGAAGTCTTAAACTTGGAGTTAAGAAGTGGGGCTCACTTAGTTAGGAAAGTTCCCTTATGATTAGGAATGTTGGTCTCTTTAGGTCAAATAGTCAAGGAAAAGGGTGAGGTGGCTTAAGCATTTAATGCAATGGATTAGGGTAATTGACTCTTGGTGTGTGTGTTAGCCGGCCAAGTGGGAGGGATTTAATTAATTAATTGGCACAAACTTGGCTAACAATTATTGCAACAATTATTTTGGATCAAAAAGTGTTAATAGCCAAGAACACCAAGAACAAATGAAGAACACCACAATCACACCCAAATGATTTTTCTCACTTTTTCTGAATTTTGTTTTACCAAAATGATCACAACCAACAAGCAAAAGCCCACTTGAAATAGTTTTCAAAGATGACGCACGAAACTCAGGATTTTCAAGAAAGAAAGGTTCTAACCTTTTGACAAAAACTAGAAAAAATCGCTAGGCGGCCAAAATCTCCGCTACCACTTGATGTGATCCGGCCTAGGGTAAGTAAACCGAATAACAATGGAGCTTATGGAGGATCTAGCCGAATGAATTTATCTAGGGAAAATAGGACACAAGAAAGGCAAGAAACACAAAGATGTATATTTAGCGGAGAATAAATAAGAAATAGCGGAGGATTTAGGGAATATATACCCGAAAATTATAGGAAAGATGTGAGTTTAGGAATTGAGCACGCGATGAACCATCGATCAATCCTTGTAACTTGTCATTCACGATTTGCGAAATAAGCAATAAAAGTAGTGCAACGTTCATTCAAATTAATTCGGCCAAAAAGTCAATCAATTTTTCCTGCAGAAAAGTCGGGAGGAGTAATCTCTAACTCAACGATTTCTCTCAAGGAAATTCAAGTGGAGAGCCCAAGGCTAAGTTGATACAAGAAGGAGTATTCTCAACTTTACAAATATCACACATAGTCTAAAGCTCCCTAACAAATGGAAGAAATAAGCTATTTATAGTTCGTACAAAAGTTGGGCTTGAAAAGCCCAAAAGTCAGTTTTTGTCCAGTGTCTGGCGTCATGACGCCTGGCTTGGTGTCATGACGCAAAGCACTGCCCCGAACAACTAAAACTTGTCATTTTGCGTACGGCTTGGGCTTGGCTTGTGCGCATGATGCGCGATCATATTGACTGCCCGTTCCTTTGTTCGTGAAGGTTCCTCCTCTCTCATTTTGTCTTCTAACCATAAGGATAACCGCTTGGCTTTGCTAGGAGTAATGGGACCTTGAGGCAAGATGTCTTGAACTTCATAATTGGGCTCAGAGGGATCCGTGATCACATCAAGAATCCTCATGGCTGGCTCGGCCTTCCCGTGAGGCTCCACGAGAGTGTTCTCGGTGCGGACACAAGTCAACCAATGGTCTCGGGCTGCTGTGTTGGTCTCTTTGGCCCTCAAGGCCTTCAATACGATGGCCACCAACCCCTTGCTGCGTGTGGAGTATCCGTGGGATCTCGTGCTCGTATCATCCCCTCCCCCTTCGCGACGATTCATCCTCGAATCTAGTCGAAGCCTTCCCTTAATTGATCATACAATGATCAAGCCAAAAGGAGTTAACTAGCTAAATGAAAACCGGTTTTAAGAACCCTAGGGCAACGCCAACTAATTGATTTTGAAAGGAGATAAACTCACAATTAAATCAAAGACAAGGTATAAAAGAGGTTAAGCCCTTCTATTTATACCTTGGAGATTATTACATGGAAAACCCTACACTACCCTTCACTTAAGTGGTAGACCGCGAGCTTGAAGTGGATAGGCTTGGCGTCCTAGCGATTGGGCTCGGATGGCTAGCACTCGGGCTCAAGGATGCCGCGGCTTCTCACCGGATGCTAGGGTTCAGGTGCGAGAATCCTCATGGCTGGCTCGGCCTTCCCGTGAGGCTCTACGAGAGTGTTCTCGGTGCGGACACAAGTCAACCAATGGTCTCAGGCTATTGTGTTGGTCTCTTCGGCCCTCAAGGCTTTTAATAAGACGACCACTAACCCCTTGCTGCGTGTGGAGTATCCGTGGGATCCCGTGCTCGTATCACTAATATATGCCAAAAATAGTATTTACCTGCTTCTTAAGTGCATTCTCATAAATGGACGAGGTAATTTCCCTAATAAAGATAGTCACCAAAGTAAATAATTTCAACGAAATCATTTGTGACCGTGATATGCGAATCCTTAACCTAATCGATTATTAACCAAATCAAATCCAAAATAGTATGATGTGCTGTCGAGACACATCAAAAATAATATATATTTCCTGCAGCAAATGCACAATTAAACTGTGTATAGTGGTACAGGGTCGATCCACATGGACTAAGGTGAACACTTTCTTGTATTGTGCAGCAAGGGCAAACAGATCAGAACAGTAACGAGTAATGGGGGAGTTTTCAAGAGTTGGTTGATTAATATCTAACAAAGCAGTAATAAACAGTATTAATCTGAGTAATGAATCAATAGAGGAGGGAGTCCCCAGTAGGAATCTATCTCGGGTTGCTTTCAAAGTCGGCTAATCACGGGTGCAATGATCGTCTATCCCTCGCTGGTAGACGCGCTATGGGGACCAGGTGCGTTTAGGTCCCCTGCTTCCTTCCGTACGAGAAACTACCCCAAGGTACGTTTATGGAGTAGTCTTGACGCTTCGCCGTCTCCCAAGGTGTGTTTATGGAAGCAATACTCGAAGGCCCATGAAGATGAAGGAACACGCGTCCACGGTGAGACACTCAGTACGTTCGAGGCTCTACCCTAATTACTTACTTAACCCAGCCGAATAAAACCAGCGACCTGATAACTCTAATTGGTTGTCTACTTTACCCTGCAGCTTTGCGTTAGTTATAACCACAACGATGACTTTAATCGCCTAGGGAAAACAATGAGTTGATCAGGCTAGAACTAGTCCTAGTAGAATTGAGAAGAAATCGTTAACTAATTAAGTACTAAACAAGGATATATTAATTTCAATTCGACCTCACAGCCTTCTTAAGCAACCTTTGATGATCCTACCAAGAACAAATGAGTTTAGCTACTCATAATAAAATTAAAATAAATAAAATAAAAGAAGAAAATACGAAATAGTATTGAATGTTACCGGCCGGAGCAAAGCTCCGGTTTATTACAAACGGAAAAGAGAAGAATAATGGTGGTGGCTGCCTCTCCAAAGAGAAGGACGTGCTGGTAGAAGATGGGTTGAATGAATGATGAAAACCCTAAAGCTAAAAGGGTTTTAAAAGAGAAAATTACAAAAAGGGAAATTCCAAAAATAGAAATTCATTAAAAGGGAAAATTCTAATTTAATTGGAGTTGATCTTGGAATATTTTCTTGCCAAAATGGGGGAGATCTGGAGTAATTGAAGAGAATCAGCGGATTTCCTTTAAAAGGAAATTTCCTTGTTCGTTCTTGGCCAGCTGTCGTTGTCTGCACATAAATGTAGGGGCAAGCTGCTGCCTGCATGCTGTCTGCCAACTACTGCTAGGCCTCGCTGCTCATGTCCTTCCAGAATCCATGAAAAATGCATCTTTTCGATATTTCCTTTCCATGAGCTCTGATATATAAAATAGTAGGAAAACAGGAGGACATCAGTAGCAACATGCCCAAAAAGGGCTAGGAAAGGAATGGGGAATTAGTACAAAATGCATCATATCAAACACCCCCACACTACCCTAATGCTCGTCCTCGAGCATTACACTCAAAATAGCCCCTTAATAAGAACAAATGGCTTTCAATCACAAGGCATATAGGAGAAGCGTACTCAACAAACAAGCACAGTATTCAACACAACCTCCCACCTAGTTAGCATCCGCATAAAACCCAAGGAATAACGAAACCAAGGGAGAGACTTTTCCACATCCAGCTAGTCGCAAGCAATCCTCACACAGAAAATGGTGTTTGCACTCACACTCAGAAAAGAAATCATGGCAAGGTGTTTACACTCAACAATGCAAATGACAATACAAATGACAATGCACAAAACCAGATCTGCAATAGCGACCCGAGTACGGAGAACACATGCGTGGGCAATCATACAATCATAAAAACTCTGCATAGGGTAGAGCAAGAAAATGTGGAAGAAGGGGAGAAGGTTCAAAGAGAGGGAGAGAGAGAAGGATAGAGAGTTTCTTAGCTGGAAAAAGCAAGGTGGCGAGAGAGATCCTCCTGGTTGGCAGCAGCGAGGGCAATGCAAAGAGCGCTGGATGATCGAGGGGGGTATTCTTCTTCTTAGTGTTGTCAGTCTTCTGGTTGTCTTCATGTTCTGCTCCATTTCTGAATTACGCTCCTCTTTTGCTCAAATTCATTTATTTATTTATTATTATTTTTTGATTTAATTTTTTTTAATTTTTTTTTAGATTGGAATTTATTTTGAGCAAAAGGGGTGTGTACAATTTGTTTTCATCTGACTGATTGGAGCAACAAAAATTCTATCAACTGACCTGGCTTCAACGAATAGTTATTTTCAGTGACTTAGTCTAGCATCTTCATTTCCATATCGCCCGTTGAATATGACTTGAGCGTCTTGGTCTAGCTATTCATTACACGGAGGTTCTGTTTCCTTTTGTTCCACTGTTGCTTGCCATACGACCGCTTTCAGCTTCTTGGTCTAGTGGGTTGATGTCATACTTATGTTCTCAGTATCCACTTTTATTTTCAGCTTCTAGGGCTCGTAGCTTGATGTTATGCTTCTGTTTTCAGTGTCTGCTTTGGTTGTCATCATCTAGGTCTCGCAGCTCGGTACCCCCATACTAAAGATGTTGTTTCTCTTTGCCCCGCCTTGCTCACTACCAGAGGACATCTCTCACCTACTAAGAATAGAAAGAAAAGTCTCGAATAGTTAGAAGGGTGATGGAAAGAAGGTGAGATAAGTGGCTAGGGTAAGATAAAAGCAAGAAAAAAGATAAGAAGAAAGAATGCAAAGTTTTTAATCATTTCATCGCTTTCCCACGTCTAATGGTGCCTATACCCAAGGGTCTCATGCAAATTCAGCCAGTACAAAGTCATGCATTCACTCAGAAAAAATCATGGCATGGAAGTTCAAAGAGCTCACATGGGTAAACAAATGATTGCAAGCGACTAGGGCAAGACATGGATATAAGAGCTAACAAGCAGTGAGGGTTGTGCGAGTGAATATGTACAGCGAGTGAGTGTTTCCTGTACAAAGTGCCTTGACCATTCATTCAAACTAAGGGGGGCAGTGTTGTTTTGACAAGGCAAACAAATTTTCAGAAAAACTCTAAGCAAAATCATGCAAGTATGCAAGTGCAGGGGCAAGCAGTCATGCAAGTAAAAGAAAACATGCAATCAAGCAAAAATGAAAGACACACAAAAACACATAAGTGTCCCACCCCCACACTTAGGCAACACATTGTCCTCAATGCGAAGAAGGGACTCAAACAAGGGCATACGAAAAGAAAACAAAAATAAAATAAGGATGAAAGAAACGTGGGTTGCCTCTCACGAAGTGTCGCTGTTAACGTCTAGGGCAAGACGTAGGCTACTCAAATTATTTTGGATCCGGGGGCTCCACCATGAGGGAATGGAAACCCTCATGGAACAGCTCCAATCTGTGGTCATGCACTTGAAGAATGAGACCCATGTCCATACTTTGAATTGTAACTACACCTGGATCATACACCTCGTGATGAGTGTTCGTGATGGTCGTGTCTTTGGCAATCGGCGAAGCTAGGTGAGCATTGGGCGTCATGCCCTTGCTGGTTGCGGCAGTGGCAGCAATAGTGAGGACAAGAACCATTGTGTCCTTGGGATTGGTCGTAGTAACGGCCGGAGTCACTTCTATGGTGTTGGGGGCAACAAGAGTGGGTGTGAAGGCTACTGGAGCTAGTTGAGGGGTGCAAAGGGCTGGGGCAAGCTCCTTGACGTCGACGGTCGTCCATCCAAGGGCCTCGCGGTATCCTTTGAGTGTGGACACCAGTTCGTGTTCTGTAGTGGGATCAAGCTTGCTAGAGATGATGACAGGGAGCGTGTCATGCTCACCAAGGTAGGCGTACTTGAGGTGCGAGGGTAAGTTGTTCAACTCCAACTTAGGTTTCTGCATAATAGATGGGAGTTTAGTGTGATCAGCGGGAAGAGGAGAAATAATAGAAGGAGGAGGGATAACAGAATGCTCTTCTAAATTAGTGACGTCTTCATGCAATTTATGTGGGATCACAAGCGTCAAGGCCAAGGGGTCCAGTGCTGCGGGCGGAATGCTCCTGTCTATGGCAAGCTGTAGAGATTCATCAGTAGCAAGTGCAGAAATATTAGTAACAATAGGGTCAACAATATTAGCAAAGTTTACGCTAGAAAACTCGGTGGGGTGTCTCATATCGTCAATCATATTGAACTTGATGGTCTCGTCATCGAATTCAAGAGTAATGGAGGCGTCATGGACATCAATCTTGGCTTTAGCAGTCCAAAGGAACGGCCTGCCCAAGAGCATGTCTATCGGTTTGGTGGATTTCCTGTCCTCCATGCTGATCACATAAAAGTCGGCTGGATATAGGAAGTCGCCAACCTATACTAGAACATCCTCGATAATGCCTTCGGGATATATAACGGAGCGGTCGGCCAGCTGGATGACAACTTGAGTTGGTTTGAGTGGGCTTAGCCCTAGGCTATTATATATCATCAAGGGCATTACGTTGATACCAGCACCAAGATCACACATAGCTTTGCCAACATTAGTATTTCCAATTTTACAAGGGATGGTGAACATCCCTTGGTCCTTACACTTTGGTGGAAGCTTCCTCTGAATGACGGCTGAAATGTTAGCACCCACACTAATCTTATTTACTTCTGCCAATTTACATTTGTTAGTGCACAAAGATTTCAAGAATTTGGCATATCGAGGAATATTTTTAATGGCTTGAAGAAGAGGAATATTAAGTTGCACCTTGTTAAATAATTCAAAAATTTCTTTATCCTCCTTGTCCCTTTTTGTTTTGACTAACCTTTGTGGGAATGGTGGCTCAAGTACCTTGGTGATGAATTCTTCTGAAAATTCAGAATTTTCATCAACTTTTCATGGAGAACCGTGTCTTCTAACAATGTAGACACGTTTTTCTTTCTCCACTTTTGCCTTTGCCTTCTCTGGTTTGGGCATGAGTTTGGGTAGTTTAACATCTTGGGCAGGCAGCTCACGGGATAGTATTTCAGTACTGCTTCGAAGCGTCATGGCACAGAACTCATTTGTTGCGGGTTGAGTTCTGGTTGAGGTGGTAGGCATCTTTGGTTTTGTATCTCATTCATTTTTGCAACCATAGAACTCATTTGTTTTTGCATATCAAGCATGAAATTTCTTACCTCATCAGATAGTGGTGCCGGAGGCGCTGATTCTAGGGGAGCCTAGTATTGATATTGTTGGTTGTTAGGGTAGCTCGGTCGTGGCTTGAAATTCTGCAGATTAAATGGTGGTTGCTGCTGATTAGGGCAAGATGCTTGCGGATCGCACCAAATTTTGTTAGGATGATGTTGTCCTTGGTCATAATTGTTGGTATAAGGATCAAACTGCCAAGGAACTCCGTTATAATTACCAACCGTATTAACTTGGAATTCATTAGGGGTATATGGGTATGCGTTAGTCGGGTAGTTGGTAAAGTTGCGAAATCTGTGTGTCTTGGCTTGGACAACCTGTCTCGCGGCTTGGATCTGGACCATACGAGTCAGGGTGGTGATTTCTTTTTCTATATCAGCACAGACGTCGGCCATGTTGGGGATTTCGGAGGTTGAATTTTTCAGCGTCTAGGTCTAGATGTCCTATCACACAAACAAAAGAAAGAAATCAGTACCGTTAGTCCCCGGCAACGGCGCCAAAATTTGACGTGCTGTCGAGACATAAAAAATAATATATATTTCTTGCAACAAATGCAAAATTAAACTGTGTACAGGGTCGATCCACATGGACTAAGGTGAACACTTTCTTGTATTGTGCAACAAGGGCAAACAGATCAGAACAGTAACGAGTAATGGGGGAGTTTTCAAGAGTTGGTTGATTAATATCTAACAAAGCAGTAATAAACAATATTAATTTGAGTAATGAATCAATAGAGGAGGGAGTCCCCAGTAGGAATCTATCTCGGGTTGCTTTCAAAGTCGGCTGATCACGGGTGCAATGATCGTCAATCTCTCGCTGGTAGACGCCCTATGAGGACCAGGTGCGTTTAGGTCCCCTGCTTCCTTTTGTACAAGAAACTACCCCAAGGTACGTTTATGGAGTAGTCTTGACGCTTCGCCGTCTCCCAAGGTGCGTTTATAGAAGCAATACTCGAAGGCCTATGAAGATGAAGGAAGACGCGTCCAGGGCGAGACACTCAGTACGTTCGAGGCTCTACCCTGATTACTTACTTAACCCAATCGAATGAAACCAACGACCTGATAACTCTGATTGGTTGTCTACTTTACCCTACAGCTTCGCGTTAGTTATAACCACAACGATGACTTTAATCGCCTAGGGCAAACAGCTAGTTGATCAGGCTAGAAGTAGTCCTAGTAGAATTGACAAGAAATCGTTAACTAATTAAGTACCAACCAAGGATATATTAATTTCAATTCGACCTCACAGCCTTCTTAAGCAACCTTTGATGATCCTACCAAGAACAAATGAGTTTAGCTACTTATAATAAAATTAAAATAAATAAAATAAAAGAAGAAAATACAAAATAGTATTGAATGTTACCGGCCGGAGCAAAGCTCCGGTTTATTACAAACGGAAAAGAGGAGAATAATGGTGGTGGCTGCCTCTCCAAAGAGGACGACGTGCTGGTAGAAGATGGGTTGAATGAATGATGAAAACCCTAAAGCTAAAAGGGTTTTAAAAGAGAAAATTATAAAAAGGGAAATTCCAAAAATAGAAATTAAGGATGTTTAGAGATAACTATGGCAATCATTAGTTGACAAACTTGGAGTGATTATATTTTAATTTTTGGCCAACTAAATTGCAACATTTTTGCCAATTATATAATAATTAAGGATGTTTAGAGATAACTATGTAAACAATTACGTTTATGATCTTGAAAACTGAAAATGGATAACTAAGGACCTGTTTACCTGGTAGGTTTTTCGGGAAAAACTTCTAATTTTTAGAAAAATGGAGAAAAAAAAGAATTTTGTGTTTACCATGACTAGTTTTCCTATTCAGAGAATGAAAATAAAAACTTCTATTTCTAATTTAACATACAAAATTGGAGATGCCCAAATTGTTGTTTTCCAAAATTTTCAACTTTCTTTTCTCCAATTGAAAACACACGTTTCCAATCTTACACTTTAATGAAATTTTTTTAACCCAAATTTACTCTCATCTCTTCCTCTTCCTCTCTTCGGTCTTCTCAATTAACTGAATCATGACATAAAAAGCACTCTCTGAATCTGAATCTCTCTCTCATCGCTATATCCGCCATCGCTAATAGTCTCCATCACCGATCATCTACATCTCCGATCGTCTCTAATGTCGGTCGTCTCTATCGCTGGTCATTTTCATCTACGATTGTCTTCTCTGATCGTCTACATCGTCGGTCATCTCCGTCTCTGCCTTCCAAACTCAATCATGTATTCGTACTCTATTATTATGTCTATAGCTTTTAATCTCGCGAACATGTTATTTTTTCCAGGTTTAACTCTCCATTGCTTTGATTAATTCGATAGGATATGACTTGATTAATTTTTAGTTAATTAGGTTTTTACTTTGATATGATGCATTTTGTACTAATTCCCCATTCCTTTCCTAGCCCTTTTTGGGCATGTTGCTACTGATGTCCTCCTATTTTCCTACTATTTTATAGATAAGAGCTCATGGAAAGGAAATATCAAAAAGATGCATTTTTCATGGATTCTGGAAGGACTTGAGCAGCGAGGCCTAGCAGCAGTTGGCAGACAGCATGCAGGCAGCGGCTTGCCCCTGCATTTATGTGCAGACAGCGACAACTGGCTAAGAATGAAAAAGGAAATTTCCTTTTTAAGGAAATCCGCTGATTCTCTTCAATTACTCCAGATCTCTCCCATTTTAGCAAGAAAATATTCCAAGATCAACTCCAATTAAATTAGGATTTTCCCTTTTAATTAATTTCTATTTTTGGAATTTCCTTTTTTGTAATTTTCTCTTTTAAAACCCTTTTAGCTTTAGGGTTTTCATCATTCATTCAACCCATCTTCTACCTGCGCGTCCTCCTCTTTGGAGAGGCAACCACCACCATTATTCTTCTCTTTTCCGTATGTAATAAACTGGAGCTTTGCTCCGGCCGGTAACATTCAATACTATTTCGTATTTTCTTCTTTTATTTTATTTATTTTAATTTTATTATGAGTAGCTAAACTCATTTGTTCTTGGTAGGATCATCAAAGGTTGCTTAAGAAGGTTGTGAGGTCGAATTGAAATTAATATATCCTTGGTTGGTACTTAATTAGTTAACGATTTCTTGTCAATTCTACTAGGACTACTTCTAGCTTGATCAACTAGTTGTTTGCCCTAGGCGATTAAAGTCATCGTTGTGGTTATAACTAACGCGAAGCTGCAGGGTAAAGTAGACAACCAATCAGAGTTATCAGGTCGCTGGTTTCATTCGGTTGGGTTAAGTAAGTAATCAGGATAGAGCCTCGAACGTACTGAGTGTCTCGCCCTGGACGTGTCTTCCTTCATCTTCATGGGCCTTCGAGTATTGCTTCTATAAATGCACCTTGGGAGACGACGAAGTGTCAAGACTACTCCATAAATGTAACTTGGGGTAGTTTCTCGTACGAAAGGAAGCAGGGGACCTAAACGCACCCTAAAGCTAAATTTTTTTCATATTTCTCACTCTATTGAGTGGAGAGAAAAAGGAGAATGATGAGTTTGTGAGTTGTATTATAGACGATGCTTGGTAGGAGAGGTTGTTCAAACTAGTGAGGAGTATTGCAAAACCTACGAGTAAAAAAAGTGAGGAATAAGAAGAGCGTGAAAGTGAGAAAAATGAGAGTGAGCTTGAGCGCGAAGAGAGTGTGAGTAAAAATGCTACATTTATGAGTGAAAAATGTGAGCTTGAGAGTGAGAAAGAAAAGAGTGAAATTGAATGTGAAAAGAGAGAGATGAGTGATGAGGAAAAGACACAACACGAAAATAGCAAGCGTGTCATTGAGAGTGAGTGCAACCATGCCCTTGAGAATGAGTCGGGTGAACATGTTGAGCCAAATGAATTTCAAGTTTTTGACAACCCTTTGTTGAAACTTGGAAATATCACTCGAGAGATAGAAAAAAATGAGTTTGAGCGAGAAAAGAGTGAGCAAAATGAGCGAACTTCACTTAATTTTATTTCTAACCTTTCTCATCTACCCATTCCATTTATTTTGCTTAGGAAGGACGTTAAAGAAGTACTTCCAATGGAGGTGCCGAACGGACTGCCAACCCTAAGTCGCATTGGAACCGAAGTCACTCAACAAGGACACAAACTTAAGGTAATCTTTCCATGTGTCGAAGCTTTTTCAACAAGGTATGTGCTAGTCACCTCTCTAAATGCTATCATTCAATCTTCTGAAAATGCTAAATTATTTGTGGTTGCTCATTTCAATCATCTTTATTCACATGATGCGAATATATACGACATTTATTTAGCATGCGATAAAGAACCAAGCTTGCATTTCCTTGAGCATGATTCGTTTCTCCTTGAACATGAAAATTACTTGAGTGAAAATTTTATGGCTTGCGCTAAAACCCCTCAATTTCATTTCATCAAGTATGACCCTTTCTTGTTCAAACATGACAATTTTTGCATGTTTAAGTGTAGCATGTGTGACTTGTTTGAGTGTTGTACGCATTCAAAAACCATGGACACTTTGCGTGTTGTATGGGAACAATTCTTTAGCACGAACTTGTTGAAAACTACTTGGTTTAAATAGTACAAAGTGTTTCATCCCTTTTGTATCAATTACTTGATATTCAAATGTATTTTGTGCGTGTATGTGTGGCGCAATTCTCTTGGATTGTTATTATTCGTCGGAGTGAAAAAAAGAATCATTACACCTTTTGTACTATGACTCGTGATGCCATCTGTACCTTACATGACATTTTAATAAACGATGTGCATCAATGTGAAAATAATGTGACTGAATTTGCCTTGGGTGAACTTCTTAATGACCATGGCCAAGTGGCCCATCTCGATTTCTCACCTTTATTTTCAAGTGTGCTTAAGTATGTAGGTGACCAATCTGTGACTCCAAAACTGTTTCTAAAGCGCATGACGTTTAGGTCTAAACATCATGCCATTTAGGTCTAAACATCATGCCGTTTATCTCTAGAATATTTTGGCTCTAGAAAACTGTTTCTAAAAGGCATGTCATTTAGGCTAAACGACATGTCGTTTATCTCTGGAAATTTTGGCGAAAATTACCCTAAAAGGCCCATTTTGTAACCTAGTATAAACAACTAGCCTCTTTCATTTCTTAGACAGGTTTTGTCAAGTGTTTATTACTGAGTTGAGAATACTCCTCCCTCTAAACACCTTAAACTCACCTTGTGAGATTCAAGGTTAGATGACTCCTTGAATCCTTGCAAGTAAAACCTCATTGTCTTCTTTATGGTTTATTATTGCTATCATCGATTTGAATATCTGTTTGTTTGTGTTTGATGAATATTCTGGGTTCCAACTTTGTGGATGATAATTACAAGTTAGATTTGGATGTTTGTTATTTATTGATCATTTCTTATTGAGTTTCTATCCGCAAATCCTTCTATGCTTGTGCTCTATTTTCCCGATTCTTCCCTCTCTCTCTCTTCCCGATACGCCTCCCTCTCTTTCTCTTTCCCGATTTCTTTGTTTCTTCTTTGAATTCGTTCTGGTAGTGGGTGCAGGTGGTTATCAGAATCTAGTAGCTTCTGAGTATAGGTGGTTATCGGGATCCGGTAGCTTCCCAGTTGTTTCTCGATAGGTGCATGTTGGCCCGTTGTTGCCTAGTTGTTTGGGAGCTTCCGGTAAGTGTCCTCTCCCGGTAATGTACTTGCTCCTTGTAACTTCCTTAGAAGTTTTTGGTAGATGTCCACTCTTGGAAGGGTGTACACTCCCGATAAGGTGTCTCTCTCGGTAATGTCCTTGTGCTCCGCTGTGATGGTTGCGAGGCTGCAGTAGGCGCAAGGTGGCTTCACGCGATGTGTAGAAAATTCATGAGCCTTGCGATGGTGCCTCATGAGGTGTGCGATCAAGGCATGAGGTTCGTGATAGCTTCGGTCTCATGGAATGGCCTCATGCGATGTCTGGCTATGCCATGACTCTCCCGATAAGTGCAGTTGGCCACGCAAATGGCCTATTGCTTATGCTGGAGGTGTGGATGACTCGTAGGCCTCGGCATGGTGTGCGATAAGTGTCAAGGTCCGGTTCTTAGCTTGAGAGGCTTCCTGGGTCTTTGTAGGCTCAATCCAAAGCATGAGCTTCTTAACCATGCTATATGTGATTAGCCCTTGGGGCATGATGTCTTCGGCTTCTAGGTTAGGCGTGGTCATGAACACATCATCTCATCCTCCTTTGAAAACATATGCCCTCGAATCCATTTCTTGAGTGTCCACGGTGCCTTCATGGCAAAGAGATAAGTCATTAACATTAAATGTATTACTTATTGACCCATACTCATGTGGGAGGTCTAGGGCATAAGCATTGGCGTTGACGCGGTGGAGGATTTGGAAAGGACCATCACCTCGAGGACTTAGTTTGTCTCACCTTTGGTTAGGAAACTGATACTTGCACTAATGAAGTTAAACCCATTGGTCAGGCTCAAAGGAGGTAGGCGTCTTGCCCTTGTTATGCTTGGCTGCCTCATGCTCGTTCATGCTTTTAATATTCTTGTGGACTTGCTCATGGAGCTTATTGACTTCCGCAACTTTGACATTCCCATCTACACACTTAAGAGAACTCACGGGCAAGGGTAAGAGATCGAAAGGGGTTAAGGGTTTGAACCCGTAGACCACCTCAAAAGAGGAAAATCCAATGGAAGAATGGTATACATGATTATAGGTAAATTCAACAAATGCAAGACAACCTTCCCATTTTATTCCATGCTTAGTAACCATTACTCGAGGTAGTGATCTTAAAGTCCTATTCACCAACTCTATTTTCCCATCCGTTTGTGGATGACATGTGGTGAAGAGGAGTTTAGTACCTAACTTTGCCCATAGAGTCCACCAAAAGTGACTTAAAAATGTGGTGTCCCTATCACTCACAATGATTTTAGGTATGTCATGGATGCGCACAACATTTTGGAAGAATAAATATGCAATGTGTGTGGCATCATGTGTCTTTACGCATGGTATGAAGTGTGTCATTGATTTAGCCTTAATTATAGTGGATTTCACCACTTTATCTTCCGTAATTTTTAATGGTATGCTATTGATTTTGGTATGAATCATTTGAATATTGCAGGAGGCAGCCTAAAAGAGGCAGTAGGCAGAAAAGAAGAAGAATCGGGCATGATTGGGTAGAATTAGACTAGACTGAATAAAGACAACCTTCTTGACCAAGACAGACTCGCCTGGCCGCGCCTCTCCTAGAGATATCTTCGGGGCAAACAAAGGATTGAATCCCTGATGATTGGAGTGTTGATTACGGACTGATTGGGGATACTCCCCGCTAATCTTGATCTGATAATATTTCCATGTGAGGATGAGAGCAATCAAATACAATTTAAACTAATTAGGATTTTAATTTCCCTTTTTTCCGCCTATTTTCTAGGAAGAGAGAACTTTATATACTCTTCCTAGGGTTTTGAGAGGGGAGGCTCTCTTTCTCTGATTTTGGACCTCCGATACATTTTTCATATACATTTTGCTCCTTCGAAAATGAAGGATATTCCACCATTTTTAATACATTGCTATTTTGCTTTTTAATTATGTGTATGAGTAGCTAAACATCCTTTTCTTACTAGAGGCAATAAGGCATGAGCATGAATATGCATGAGATCTAATCATTCTTATTAATCTTTACATCTGCATTTAATTGATCTCGTGATTATTGTTAACGTGTTCTTTGTTTGATTCTAGGAGTAGCTAACCTAGAATCGAGTAGATAACACAACTCTCATTCTCCTTGGTTGTGGATTATCGATCAAGGAGATTGAAGTAGACTCCTACGTGCTACTGGGTGTATCTAGGAAATGGTAGGGAGAAAGGTTAATCAAATCCACTCCTGACTGACAACCGAGGATACTAGTCTGGAGTTGTCTTCCCCTAAGCCATTGAGGACGAACGCACCGTAGAGGTGTAATCGACTCAAGCCAGCTGCCAACTCGGTAAACTCTTTAACCAGCAAGGTGCTGATTGGTAAGGAATCATCTCTAAGCGTACCTGAGGTGATGATACAGGAGGGAAGCAGGGGTCATAAACATACCTTGATTCTATAGAAACTCTGTGGATTGAAGATGAACATCTCTGCATCGATGATTGTATATCTTGTCTTATAGCCGTCAACCTCTATTAGGAATTCCTCTTATACTTGGCCAAGAACAGTCCACGTTCCATTTACTTTTCAATTTTAGTTTCATCACAAACACCCACAATTCACCTAAGTGTTGTTTGGTCATCCTAATTTCACACAAAGAATTATACCATTGATCTCTGTGGTTCGATCCTCTTACCGCTTTCCATAAGCAATTTGTTCTTAGTAGCGAGCTGCAATTCCTATTTATTTTTAACGAGTTCGACGCTCAGTTAAATTTTGGCGCCGTTGTCGGGGAGCAAACGGATACTGATCTTTGTGTTTAATTAATTTATGACCAGGTATTGAATCCATGGATTCACCAATCGAGCAGACTCTAAGGGAACTGAACCAGGGATTAGAGCAAGAGGCCTATTCTTGTCTCATTTTACCACCGATGGATCACGATTGGATCATCAAGACCGACATTATCCACAATTTGAAAAAGTTTCATGGTCATTCCAACGAAAGTCCCTACATCCATCTAAGGAATCTACACGTGGAATGTGACACCCTCAAACCTACAGATGTTTCCATTAAACGAGCAAAGCTACAAGATTTCCAATGGACATTGGAAGATTCAACAAAGAATTGGTTCCATAGTTTGCCCCACAACACTATAAGTACTTGGGCTCAGATGTCAGCAGCCTTTTTGAGCAAATATTGGAATGTTAACAAAGCCGCAACAGCCAGAAAAAACCTAGTGTTAGTTGAGCAACAAATGAGAGAAAGTCATGGAGAGTATTACTAGAGATTCAACGAACTCCAAGAAGTCTACCCAACCCATGGAGTGCCAGATCATGCTCTAATTCAATACTTCTACGATGAGATGAGCCAGAAGGACAGAGAAAGAACTGATACAGTCGCCAGAGGATATTTTCAAGACTTGACTCTAACCGGAGCTCAATCATTACTTCAAACTGGCTGAAAATTTCATAACAATAGCTCAGCAGCAGATCACACTATTCTTACCCCTTCTTTACATTTAAATAAATTAGAACATCAAGTTGTTGTAATTACTAACTTCATAAAAAATCTTTCTACAGGTTTATCAGGGTAGAAACGCAACCAAGGTTGATTGAAGCATGAGCCCAGCAACAATCAAAATAATGCACCACTACAGGCACCCACGGGAAGATCTTCCATTGAAGACACCCTGACCACTCTCAAAGCTAACCAAGCTACCCAAGTAAATATGCAAGCAACCTTAGCAGTCACTTTAGTGGAAATTCAGAAACACCTCAGCTGATTGACAAAGAACTGTTGTCTTAATTAACAAGAGTTATTGCCCTCTTCTGTGGTGAACAACCCTATTTATAATGTCAGCGAAAGAAATAGACGATAGAATATGAGGAAAAGCAAGAGAAGCCAATCAATATGAATTGGGAGAAAGCAATGGAATCCTTGAGGAGGTACAAATCAACACCACACAAACAGGTTGAAGAAGAATTGGAAGAAGTAAAGGAAATTCCAACAATGAAAGATGAGACCTTCTACGCCGAACAAGAGATACAGGAAGCCGCTGAACAAAAGAAAAAGATTGATGAAGACGTTTCTTTCACGTCTCTAGAAGAGAAAGACGATGAACGGGAATTTATGGATAGCTTTAAAAAAATGGAAATCAACATGCCTATGATCGATTTAGTTACAAAAGTTCTCAGTCATGCAAAATTCCTTGAAAATTTATGTTCTAATAAGATAATAAGAAGAAACTTGCAGGTGATGAACAGAATATCCTTACCAGGAATGTCTCCTCGATATCTCAGTCAAAACTTCCAGAGAAGTGCTCTGACCAAGGGACATTCAACATCCCCTGCAAGATAGGCAACAAAAAAATTAAAAAAACCTTATGCGATTTGGGAGCTGGAATCAATATTTTGTCCTTGGAAGAAAATAAAAAGCTAGGCATAGGAATTATGAAGGATACCAAAGTGACCGTCTAACTCGCCGACCGATCGATAATCTACCCCATGGGAGTTGTCGAAAATATTCGTGTTCAAGTTGATAATTTCATTTACCCCATTGATTTTTATATTGTTGACATGAATAGGGATTTATCTACAAACTCCATTGATGTCCTTTTGGGCAGGCCTTTCTTGATAACTACTAGAGCCTTGATTGATGTCTATCACGGTTCCCTCTCTCTTGAGTATTGTGGTCAAATTGTTAAATTTAATACGTATGATAAGGCGACACACCCTTACGAGGCATATAGTTTGAACTATATAGATGCTTATGAGCCCCCTGCTTATGAGATTGACCAATTTGATTCCTCTCTTAGCAAGAAAATTTTAACCAGGTTAAGAAAGGAGCTTTTTTATGCACGGTGATAATGTGGAAGATATAGATGATCTCAATGTTTTAAGAACTCTATCTAATTGTACTGAAATTCTAAGAGCTAACAATGAATTATTACCTTCTCTTATGCAAGCACCGAACATCGCACCAAGAATATCTATGGAGCAAAGAACACCCACCTTGGTCAAGAAAGAAAACCCTTCTTGGTCAAGAAAGGCAGTTTTTGATGCACACCCCGCGAAAAGTATAAAAGAAAGGGGAGACAGAAAACCGAACCCTACTACTTCCACAACCTCGAACACTTAAAACCCTTCAGCAACCCCTCACCCCTTACAACTCGAACTTCACTACAGTCCGCAATGGCAGGATCCAAATCATCGTCCTCCACTCCTCCATCCGACCGCCCCCTGACCCCTCTAGAAATAATAGCTCGGGTGACAAGACCCAACCCTGGCGGTTTAGTTTCCTAAACCCCAATTCCTACGGTGGAAACAGAAGTGACCAGAGAAGGTATCTTGGGTCCCCTTCCAGCCCAGCAACCAACAGCCGGTGAAGAACAACTAACCATACGGACACTGGTGTCCCAAGAAATTCATGCAGCCGTGGAGAGACGCATCGCCAACAATATAGGCTTCCCATAGCCTTGCTTGACCTGGATAACATCTATCTTGGCCAATATCCCCATTCGAGTGTCCAACACTCCAGTCTCTACAATCACCTCCACAACAACAACCGCCGTCACTAGATCTTCCTCCTCCGCCGACCCGAGGCACAGAGATGGAAAAGACCAATGGAAGTACTTGAATCCCGCTACCAGTTGGAGCCTCTCACGAAATCTAGCTCAGGTAACATTCCACTCCTTCCTTATGCCTTCCAATATGGGTGGTGGCTAGAATTCAATGAAGATCATTTTGGTTACAGACTTGCTTATTTTTTGAACAACTGTTCAACCGGACCCTGCCTTATCATGGATGACGACTTAACATATCGCCTACGATTGCACGTTAGGGTAAGGGTAATGGTTGAGAAAATTGGGTGGGGACTACTTTTCTTCCCTGCACAACTATATACTATGAACTGTGTTTGGAATTTAATACCAGCTTCTGGTTTAATATACATGCCCTTTATTTGAAATTCCAGACCCGACCTAACATTCGTGCAAGCAACGTGATTGAATTTAGAATGTGTGGCATTTGGCACCACCTAAGCTTGCATGATTTTGATGTGCTTCTACGATTTATGCACAACCACAAAGACCAGCCTAGTTGGTATTCAAGCACTTTTTATGAGAAGTCCACCATTCTGCCTTCAAGCAAGGCATGATCCTGGGATACATTTTAACCACTTTGGCCTATAAAACCGGAAAAATAAATACGGCCATAAAACTGAACGAATTCCCCACAAAAAAGAGTACTTGATCTGACCGCCCTTGACCTAATGGGATTCTTCCATTTGGAGAAAGGTGTAGTTTGTTATAATGCAGGAGTTACGCCGTAGGAGCAAAGGATTTTTAACTACTCTGCAGAGCCTTTTCGACTAACACCCCTTAAGATAAGTCTAGGGGAACATGAAGAGAATAGATTAGCAGAAGAAGCCCCAGCTCTTCCCTAAGAGGCAGCAACTGCCCTATTTACCGAGCAGAGGAAAACAAACTCCATCCTTCAGGCCATTAAGGACTCTCAGGACCAATCTTTCATCATGAGCCAAAACCTCCTCAACTCCTTGCTCAATCTACATAAAAAGATAAACGAGGAACACAACCCAGTCCCTCCTATGCCCTCGGGACCTACCCCGCAAAGACCACCCTTCCACATCCAAACATTTTTAGACGTCGACTCTGATTAAATGCTCCCAGGTCGCATCCTTCTTTGCTCTATTTTGTATATATCAGTCCTTCTATTTTTAGTGTCATTGCATATCCGTCTGTCTTGCCTTTATACATTGAGGACAATGTGTCCGATAAATGTGGGGTGGAAAGGAAACTTGCTTGTTTTGAGTATCTTAATTGTTTCTGCATAATTTTTAGTAATTTTTTAGGACATTTAAATTTTTACTGCATGATTTTCCTTTTGATTTTTTGGTATGTTTTTAGATAGATTGCATGTTTTGCGTGTTTTTAAGAATCAAAACCCAGCCTGTCTTCTGATCACCCACTTAGGGAGTAAAAATGCTTTATTCTGTGACTCCATACCATATTACTAGGGCAAGTAATTGTGTTAAAATTTCCAACACTTGTAAGAGTACGACTCCTGGTACCCTTTCAACATCCCTTATGTACACTGACCCATAACCCAATTTCCTTGTAACAAAAATCTACAAGAGAACCATGCATAACTGTTTTGTCCTACCTTGTGCACCTTTATGCATAGAAAATTCAAAGATGAGCCATTAAATAAGAATAAATGCTTTAGTATTCTTGCCTCACTAAGCAGGAGTATCTAAAGAACTAAGAATTTTACCTCAGCATGTAAAGAAAAGTATTCTGTCACAGTGTTCTCGCCTCATCAAGTAGGAACATCCCGGAAACTACTCATTAAGTGTCAAGAAATGCTGGTAAATTGCTAGGCTCGAAAACTATGGTAAATGTGAGAGCAGTTCATGTAAGAAAAGGGAAACATAGGAAGGCCGAAAAGTTTTGTCATGATTCAATTGCAAGATTTTGTCACGAATTACCTAAGTTATGACTTTGTATATACATGATATTTGGGGTATTGGTTAGGCCTCAGTAATACGACTTGGGAGTCATAGAATAAATTGTTTGAGCACCCTATGCGATTGGACGAATGGTTAATAACGGGTGTTCTCTGATTCTTACCTTTTTATGTGTGCTTTTGTTTCATTTTAGAGTTAGTATGCTTGGGGACAAGAATAAGTCTAAGTGTGGGGGGGTTGATTGAGCCTTAATTGTAGTGAATTTCATAACTTTATCTTCCGCGATTTTGAATGGTATGACTCATGCGAATATTGCAGGAGGCAGCCTAAAAGAGGCAGTAGGCAGTAAAGAAGAAAAATCGGGCATGATTGGCCAGAATTAGAGTAGACTGAATAAAGGCAGCCCTCTTGACCAAGACAACCTTCTTGACCAAGACAGACTCGCCTGGCCATGCCTCACATAGAGAT
The DNA here is from genome assembly GCA_963691705.1 of Viola odorata. Classification (NCBI taxonomy): domain Eukaryota; kingdom Viridiplantae; phylum Streptophyta; class Magnoliopsida; order Malpighiales; family Violaceae; genus Viola; species Viola odorata. The sequence goes on along the minus strand of OY829539.1, from coordinate 36,175,624 downwards.
ATCTTCGGGGCAAACAACGGATTGAATCCTTGATGATTAGAGTGTTGATTATGGAGGGATTGGGGATACGCCCCGCTGATCTTGATCTGATAATATTTCCATGTGAGGATGAGAGCAATCAAACACAATTTAAATTAATTAGGATTTTAATTTCCCTTTTTTCCGCCTATTTTCTAGGAAGAGAGAACTTTATATACTCTTCCTATGGTTTTCAAGAACAGTGCACATTCCATTTAGAATCTCATTCTTGGCCAAGAACAGTGCACGTTCCATTTACTTTTCAATTTTAGGTTCAACACAAACACCCACATTTCACCTAAGTGTTGTTTGGTCATCATAATTTCACAAAAAGAATTGTACCATTGCTCTCTATAGTTTGATCCTCTTATTGCTATCTACAAGCAATTTATTCTTAGTAGCGAGTTGTAATTCTTATTTATTTTTGACGAGTTTGACGCTCAGTCACCCATTTTTGAGAAGTGATCAACCACAACAAATATAGAGTCATTGCCAAGCCTAGTACAAAATCCGTAGATACGTCTACCTATGGGTGTTGAGCAATAGGAAGGGGAATGTAAATTGCATGATGTTTGGATGTGGATTTAGCTTTCTTACAAATGTCGCATCGGTTCATAATTTTATTCACATCTACCTTCATTTATGGCCAAAAGAAGTGTGATTTTAAAGAATGCAAGGTTTTGGCCATACCAAAATGTCCAATCAAAGCTCAACAATGAGCTTCTAAAATAAGTAACTCTCTAATGCAAGAACGACGTATGCATAGTCTATCATGCTTGAATAAAAAATCATCACACTTAAAGAAATGCAAGTGTGGTCCGTGTGCACATGCCGCATATATGTCTCGAAAATCCTCATCATTCTCATACAATTCAATCAAGTGAGAAAAACCAAATATTTGTGCATCGAGGGAGTTCAAGAGGGCGTACCTTCTTGAGAGGGTGTCGGCCACCACATTCTCCTTGCCTTGCTTGTACTTGATGGTGTAAGGAAACACCTCGATGAATTCCATCCATTTCACATGTATTTTGTTAACCTTTGCTTGGCCTTGTAGGAACTTCAAGCTCAAGTGATCCGTGTGGATGACAAACTGATTTGGTAACAAGTAATTCTCCCACACCATAAGCTCCCTCACCAAAGCATAGAGCTCTCAGTCATACGTTGAGTAGTTGAGTTGTGCACCGCTTAGCTTCTCACTAAAGTATGCAATGGGTCGGCCTTCTTGGGTTAGGGTAGCTCCTATGCCAATACCGCTTGCAAGACACTCTAGTTCAAATGCCTTAGTGAAGTCTGATAGGGCTTGCACGGGTGACCGTATGAGTCTCTCCTTAAACTCCTTGAAGGTCGTGACTTGCCTATCTCCCCACTCAAAGGCCACATTATTTTTGGTAAGTTCATTGAGTGGCGTGACTATTGTTGAAACGTTAGGTACAAAGCAGCAGTAAAAACTTGCTAGGCCATGGAAAGACCTCATTTCACTAGCATTATTAGGGCTTGGCCTCTCTCGGATGGCTTTCACCTTGTCCTTATCAACTTGCACACCACCTACACTTACAACAAAGCCAAGAAAGTGCACTCGGTCCAAAAAAAATTCACACTTAACAAGCTTAGCATATAATTGGTGTGTGTGCAAGGTGTCAAGTATTGTACGCAAGTGAAACGCATGCTTATCAAGAGAAGGACTATACACAAGAATGTCATCAAAATACACAACAACGTATTTACCAATGAAGTCACGCAAGACATAGTTCATTAACCTCATGAAAGTGCTAGGAGCATTGGATAGACCGAATGGCATTACCATCCACTCATATAAACCGTGCTTAGTCTTAAAGGTGATTTTCCACTCATCGCCTTCGTGCATTTGTATTTGGTGATAGCCACTCATGAGATCAATTTTGGAGTACACCTTACACACACATCCTCCATGAGCCATCTTTCTTCGGTACTAGCAGCACGAGCACCGCATATGGGGACACACTCTCTCTAATGAAACCCTTGCTCAATAACTCATCAACTTGCCTTTAAAGCTCCTTCGTCTCCTCGAGATTGCATCGGTATGCTGGCCTATTGCGCAACCCCGCACCGGGCGCTAAGTCTATCTTGTGCTCTATCCCGCGGATGGGAGGAAGACCGCTAGGCATCTCGGACAGAAATACATCTTCATATTCCTCAAGAGTGAGACAATTTGACTTGGTAGAGTAGAAGGCCGAAGTACAAGACACACTTTGTTAGTGAAGAGCGCATGTCTCACATCTCTTTCTTTTGATAATACACTCAAGTGTTTAGGCTCACAATCTCTACCATGCTTGCTTTTGTCATGGCGTGTACTCAACTCTCCTCTTGATTTCTTCTCTCTTTTCTTTTCTTGTGTGCTACGCTCACACTCTCTCAATATACCGTGCTCATTTTTTTCATGGTGTGTTTTCAACTCATGACTCACATTTTTCACTCCACTCTTCTCCTACATTTTTCTCATCAATTGAAACTCGACACTTGCCTTTTCTATGGCAATTGGTCCTCACGGACTTGCGCAGGCGAGAGTGGAAGAATGTTCCCAAGGTGAGTAAGGTGAAGTTGGTTGGTTCGACCATCATGTGTCACCCACCTATCAAACTGCTATGGGTGGCCGAGAATAAGGTGACTTGCATCCATGGGAACCAAGTCACACAATCTCTCATCTTCATATCCACCTAACTTGAAAGCAATAAGAACTTGCTCTTTCACATCCACTTCGACATTGTTATTAAACCAATGCAAGGAATAAGGCTTGGGGTGCGGTAATATAGGCAAACCAAGTTTTTGTGCTAAGAGATGGCTCACCGCATCTACCACATTTCCATTATCTACAATAAGTGAAGCCACCTCACCTTTGATCTCACACCGAGAGTGGAAGAGATTTTCTCTTTGTTCTTCACATACGGCCTCCTCTTTGGCTTGAGCACTCATGCTCCGCCTCACAACTAGTGTCATGGTCACGACTGGAACTACTTCTTGCTCACTACTCTCGGCTCCTTCCTCCTCCTTTATATCCTCATCATCATTCGTCTTATCTTTACTCCAGGTTTCATGGTTGCCCTCTCGGATAATAATTACTCACCAGTTTGGACATTTGAAAGAGATGTGGCCTCTTCCATGGCACTTAAAACATTCAATGTTAGATGAAAATCTCCTTGGTTGGCTTGGGTTGGTCGTAAGGTTATGGGCTTGTTTTGGTAGATGGTTAGAGGGGTTTCTCTTAGCGTAAGGTGTGTATCGATTTGGGTTGGATGTCACGATTTTGGAGGGTGGAAAGGTTTTAGGGTCCTTTGGGGAAGGTTGGTCTTTTGAGTAAGGCTTCCATGGTGTCATAGTGGATGAAGAATAAGGTTGTGATGCATTTTGGCTTGGATAGGTCTTCTTCTTTGTGGCCTCGTGCGCTTCCACCTTTACGGCATACTAAAGCATAGTCTGTAAATGATCAAATTTCTTTAGCTCAAGCTTATACCTAATCTTTTCATTGACACCATTAAGGAACCATGCCATTGTGATCTCTTCGCCCTCATCAGTCTCGGTTTTAGTAAGAAGTTCCTCTAGGTCATTGAAGTACTCACCCACGGACTTGGTGCCTTACTTGAGGTCTTGCAACTTGTTTTGCAAGTTCCGTTTGTAGTGTGCGGGTACAAACCTTGCTCTCATAACTGGCCTCATTTCTTCCCAACTATGAATGGCATGTACCGCTCCTCTTTCCTTACACACATTCTCTCACCAACTAACGACATAACCATCAAACTCCATGGCTGCTAGTTTGACCTTCTTACCCTCAGAATATTGATGACAATTGAAGATGCGTTGAATTTTTCCTTCCCATTTAAGGTACTCCGAAGGATCAGTGGTGCCCTTAAAGGTAAGATTTTGGACCTTTATACTACTTAGGTTGTCACCAATCCTAGGCTCTTGTGGCCTCTCAAAGTGCTCGCCAAACCGTGGCGCTTGGCCTCTTTGCCGCCTTCCCTTATTTTATCTCGCAATTTCATCAAAGTAATCATTAGTTGCCTCATAAAAATCCTCATATAACTCATGTGATTGGTAGGGTGTGGTGCTTGTATGGTAGTGAGGAATTATGGGTTGGCTGCTGGACTCGGGAAAGTCCTCTTGGTTACACCGCGTGTCACTACGCACGGCCAACGACACACCATTGGGAACTAGCCGCATACCGTTAGTCATGGGGTCTTCCTTATGGCGTGGGCCATGGCCTTGTGGCAGCCTGGTGGTGCGACTCTCATTGGGGTCCTGCCCTCGGTTGCCAGTGGCGTACTTATTCCGGATGACTTGCATTTGGTTATCAGATACGACAAGGTTAGGAGAAGGGGCTTGCTTTTGGGGCCCCGTGGTGAGGATGTTTGGGAAGCCTCAGTCGGCCACCCAATCTTGCTCTTCAAGGTTAACGTCACTATTCTGATCTTCCTCTTTGGATTCGCAAGTAACATGATCCCTATCCAGCTCGGCGGGGGCCTTAGGAGCCATAGTGCTTGGAAGGGTAGGACTTGTGGAGGCCCTAGTGTCTATGTTCCATCGTTCCATGGAATCCATTCGGGAATCCATTTTGGCTAGCACTAGAGTAATAGATTCGCCGGACTAGGCATCATTGTTGCCAACTACGCTTGCGTCGGACATGGTTTGTTTGGTACCTACACACTGACATAAACGTTAGTAAATAATCACTCCCTCATGTATTTTAACACTCGTGTTTGGTCACTCGTAAAAGATAGCCTCACAAATCACTCAAGAAAACCTTACACAAATTGCTTACACACCGCGCAATCCTTACTGCAATCAACCTTGTGGTTCAAGTTAAGCATTTGTTCACAACTATCTTCACCAGTGCTCAAGGAATTAAAACAATATGAGAGAAGGATTTTAGAAATACAAGTCTCAGGAAAAATACTGGACATAAGAGTCAATAGGACTTGATAGGAGGTTTGAGTTTGGGGTCTGAGCCAAAAAAATCATTTTTGGCTGGAGCAAATCTTATGAAAGTTTGTAAGAAGGAAGGTAAGAGATGAAGGTGAAAGGTTTTAGTCAGGTGGTGATGGAATGGAACAATTTGGTCACTCACTCTCGTCACTTTCTAGCTAGCCAAGTTAGGGTAGGTTACATTTGGGTTTTTGTGTTATAGTTCATTTCTTTTCTTTTCTTTTTTCTTTTTTTAGAATCTCTTCAAGTTTTAGCTTGGTGTTAGTTGAGGAAAATCCAAAAAAGGTGAGGTGAGAGGGAGCGACGCCGCTAGCTTGCATTCAATGCAAGTGATGGATGGGTGATGGTCGGCGATGGAAGGGAATGAATTATTTAATGGGAAACAAAAGTTTACAGGATTTTTTAAGTGGTTGTGGATCAAACTCCCTCACTCTCACTCAACTTTAAAGCTTCTCGGATGAACCGAATGAACACCAATGTGACCTATCTTTCTATTTCTTTGACCTTTTGGACTATTAAATGCTAGAATAAAGTTTACCACGTTATATCAAACGAAACTAGGATGAAAGGACAACACGTTAGATGCAAGAAACATAGGAATTGATGGATAAAAACTCAACTGACATTGTTCACAAGATGAACACTCAAAGATGGAAACTTTTACACCTCTCGGCAAAGTTGGCCTAAAAGCATACAAATTTCAAAAATGCAAAGAGAAGCCTAAAAAGGAAAATGTTTAAGGCCCATTACGGTAGGATTTTACATAGAGAATGTAAGCTTTTTGGTGGGAAGATTAAAACACAAGAACATGAACTCTAAGGTGCCAAGAACGTGAACTCTTTTTGTTGTCTAGTATTTTCATGACAAATCTAGTTTCTTATTGTATAAAGAAGTTAACATCTTGATTGAGTGCTGAAATTCTATGTTTTCATTGTCTATTTACTTGCAATTAAGACAGTAAATCTATTGATTAGATCCGATTTTCCCCACTTTTGCAGTGAAGAGCAAGAAGGGCAACTTAACATGAAAACGCAACAGAAGAAGGAAGCAAAGCAGTAGAGGCTCATTTAGACCTGTTTCCTAGCCAAGAGACAATATACTACAAAACCAACAATTCTTAGCCAAGAAGGAGTCTTGCCCACATTCTTCGAGAAGACCGTGACCAAGAAGGCAGCCGCGCGAACCAGATTTCTAGAAAAAAGAGAAAATACACTTTTACACCATGGAAGCCTCCGATTTTGGGATTTGGTTTATCTTTTCTCCAGAATAAAAGGTATAATTTATCCAAGAGATAAAATCGATCATTTGAGTGATTTGAGGGATTTTTAAAAGAGAGAAAAGACAGAAGTGTGATTGGATTGGTTCAAACAACTTATGGATAGAGTTCTCAATCTTCTCAAACTCTATTTTACTGTAAATTTCTATCAAGAGAAGATCATATACCAGCTTGAAGTAAAACACTTAGGATATTTTATTTTTATTTTTATTTTCTAGAGATAATTAAGGAGGCAAACTCTATTTAACCTTCCTAGATCTTTTGAGAGAGAAGTCTCTTCTTCTCTAGTTCTAAACCTATTTTTTGATTCTACGCAGGAGTTTATTTTTGTCCAATTAATTTTATTATTTCTTTAATCTTCATGTTTTGTTTCTAACTAAGCTTTCTCTTTCCTGGTAGAGGCAAGTAGAGTTATGATCATGGGTATTTCGTGAGATCTAATTATTTTTATAATTCCTACACTTACATTTATAAGATTTCTACATAAACAAGTCACTATACGTGTTAGGTTTAGATCTGATCAATCCATGTCCTAATCTGATTAGTTGAAGTCATTCTTGATGTTGACGATAGACCTCGATGCTAGACAGATAAAAGTAGATAACTAATCTCGCAAAGGTTAGAGAAAATAAGTGATTTAATTTCATACCTGATTGAGAACCGAGGAGCCTACATTAAGAGTTATCTTCCCCTTTTCTTAATCTATCAATTTGGTAAACCCTTTAACCAGCAAGACGATATTTGGTTATAATTGCCTAATAGAGTGCCTCTTTAGATAAATTGATGTAGGAGGGAAGTAGGAGTCCTAAGAAGTATACTTGGTCTCTTTAGCAATTCTGTAAGCTAGGATCAAATAGTTATGAATCATAACTTATTTTAACGTTTATCGGAACACTCTCATAACTGTTTTCACCACCTCTAATCATCTTTCTTGGCCAAGAAGCCTATTGATTGATTGTCGAAGTTGTCAAAAATAATAAATAAAACCTATAGCCTAATGCACAAAATAAATTGTGTAAAGTGGTAATAGCATTGTCCTCAAGGACTAGGGCAAGACGTATCCTTTCGTGAGCGACTAAAACTAATAAGACATAATAGATAGTGACAAAGGCAGTTTTGAGGTTATTCGAATTAACTACTAATAAAATAACTAAAAATTCCTAGTAAAGATCTATCTCCGACTGCAATTACAGTCGATTGATCATTGATGCAAGAGTATTCTATTCTTGATTCATAGATATGCTATGGAGACCACACTTAGGTCCCTACTTTTCTTTGTACGAGAAGCAACTCTAAGGTACACTTATGAAGCGGCCTTGATAGTTCGTTAACCCCTAAGGTATGCTTATAGGGATTTAGCCGAATTTCCCATGAAGATGAGGAAAGACACGCCTAGAGCAAGACAAACAGTACGCTAGAAGTCTTCAACCCTAATCAATTGTTTACTCTAGTCAAATTGGACTAGCGACCCAGTGACTTTGAACTAGGCACTTACTCTATTGAGTAGCTTCGTATAGTGGCTAGGCTACAAGAATGGCGGTAATTACCTAAGTACAACTATAGGGTGGCCGAACATTTAATTAGACATAGATAAATTGGCAAGCAAGTCTCGCACCCTCTTTTTCGTTGAAAACGAGTTTAAGGTTCGGGACGGGCCATAATGCGAGACAAGCGTTGGACTTGTCTCAACATCATGCAAAATGAAGTCGCCACCCTAAGTTTCTAAGGTTTAGGGAACCTAATCGTCATGGCATAAAAAGTAAATAAACTAAGGCAAAAAATGGTCTAAACCAAAGAACAACGATTCGAGGTCGTATTATGGACTTGGGAAGGTGTTAGGCACCCAAGTCACATCCTTAAAAAAGGTTACCGGTTATACGAGGTGTTTTTAAGAAAATCATTTTTTCATGTAATTGGACCCTCAAAGGTGATGTTACATCTTAGCATTTTTGTTATTTCCGATTGGGACCGAAGGACGGGGTTACCGTTTGTTCGTATGCTAGAGCGGACGTTCCCCCCTTTTTATCATCGGGTCATGCATGACTTAATTACTACGTGATCTATCATGGCAAAAACTAACAAGGTACCGATTAATGTATGCATATAAGGTTGGTATGGCCTTTGGAGCCATCATGCGTAGCATTTAACAAAGAAACAATTGATCTCATGGTATAAAAGACAAGTGTCATAAACATGGTATACATGTGAGATTGATTTTAATTGTTCTAGCAATTCTATATGTCATGCGTACGAATAGGGTGGTTCTAACGCTTACTAGGGAGTCATGCATTCGATTCGTATTCTAGCATTTTAATAAACATACAAGGAAATGTCTTAAGATAAACTTACCTTTTAGATGAACCCCGATCGATCCGTCCCTTCAAAACCGAAATTAATGGCAATTGACATAATATAGGTATAAACGAACATACATGATTTTTAACTACTTACCTAATTATTACAAATTGGAGGTCGGAATAACTATCTAACTACTTATTACAACAAGTGAAATAACTAATTAATTATTACAACAAGTGTAGTAAATAATTAATTATTACAATAGGTGAACATAGGCATTTAAATGTTATCGCGTACACGAGATTAACAGTAATTGACGATTAAAGATCACATACGACGTACGGAAAAATGCATGCAAATCTAATGGGTCGGGCTAGGCCCATGCTTGGATTTCTAGTTGTGGATGACATGTATGCATATAATTTTTTACGGAAAACTCGAATAAAGGTAAAGGAGAGGTAAAACGTACTTTGAGAGCGATGATCTAAAAATTAACCTACAAAGTGAGAGTGTTAGTAATAATTCGAAAATAACAAATAAATAAAAAAAAGCGCTCGTCCACATTTATTCAGTAGGCGATTAAGTAATTGTGGCAAACAAATGAACAAATTATTCATGGCATGTGAACCAATAATTAAAACAAAACATGGCATACAAACTCAACATATCATTCAAAACATGTCAATATTTAATTAAATAAAATGGGATATAAACAAAACATTTAAAGCATAGTATGTAAATAAAATAAAATATGGCATAAATAAATCTATTAAAGCATAAGAGCATTTAATTAAAATAAAACATGGCATAAGTAAATCACTTAAAACATACAAGCATTTAATTAAAATAAACATGGCATAAATAAATCAATTAAAACATACAAGTATTTGAATATTTGATGAAAAAGTGGGTCCCACATTTAAAATTTGGACATTAAAAAATGGGCTTAGCTTTTAATTAAAGCATGGCATAATAAAAAAAGGCATATCAATAATCAAATAGATTTAAACATGGCATAATAAATAAATAAAAGCCTACGAATATTAATTATATAATTAACATGGCATTTAAAGCATACGAATATTAATCTAAATAATTAACATAACATTTGAAGCATACGAATATTAATCTAAATAATTAACATGGCATTTAACAAATTAAAAGTGGGAAAAAGAAAACAAATAAAGAAAATAAAAAGGAAAGGGGGCAGATGGGCTTAGCTTAAGCCAAGGCCCATCTGCGCTTTATTAAGGAAAAGGACGGGCCCGTCCTTGCTTCTTCTTCCTCATTAGAACAGCAAGCTGCTGTTCTATTTTTTCACGTCGCCGGCCACCATGGCCAGCGACCTAAGCTCCAATAAACCGAGAGAAATCACCCAAAATAGCCCCAAATAAACATAGTATCATGACAATAGATCGAATCAAGCAAAAACAGCAAGCAAAGTGACAAGAAACAGCGGCAATTTTCACATGGAATAATAAACTATTTAACGTGCGTATTTCTTTATTAAATAGCTAGAGCAACAGAACGATTAAATTAGAGCAAGAGAAGTAATCTTAACATGGTAACTAAGCATATGAACAAGTTTTAAGCAATTGATTCAGATGTTTAAAGGGAGAACGAAAGTTTGTATAGAAAAGCTAGAGAGAGAGGGAGAGAGAGAGAGCTTACAGTGATGATTTCCTTGCTGGTTTGAATGGTCGGTTAGCTGGTGATGAAAGGGTGCGACAACCCGTGGGTTTTAAGGGTGAATAGTGTTAAGTATTTATAGTGTAGGTTTTGGTGTGGGGAGCACGTTGGTGACGCGGCTGTTTTCAGTGTGTGTGGCGGAGAATGCACGGCCGTACATGGGAGCGTCTTGACGTGATGACGAGGCCTGGGCAGCTGGCTTGCAAGAACCTTCAGGAAGGCGATGACGAGGCTTGATCGTGAGCTGGATTGTTTGGAAGGAAATGGTAAACTTGTTGCAAAAGAAAAGGGAAGGGATGTGTTTTATTAAATCCGTGACCGTTGGATGGTTGACTAAGGATAGTTGACCAATCCAACGGTCCATGATTAAAAGGAAAGAGGGATTTTATTTAATTATTTACGGGCTCGATCTATTTGTTGCGATGAAATTGACGAACAATTCGAATAAAAGTCACTACGCTAATGAGAAAAATATGTCGGTCGAGCAAAATTTTAAACTCAACTTTCTAACCGCATTTATTTTGACAAAGTGTCGAAAAAGCTCGTTCGGAGCCTCAATTAGACTAAACGGAAAAAAAACCAAAATGATAGATAAAATTAAAAGAATGCGAAAGGACTCGAGCTGGGCCGAGAGACCATGAACGGTTTAGTCAAAATTCGGGTAGCAACAGTTGCCCCCTCTTTACTGTCTGATCAAAAATACAGTGTAACTGAAATTTTTGATAAGCAGTAAAGATGGTTGCCCCAAGTTTTTACCCGGCTTTGAACACAGTCTAAAGCGTAAAAATAGAGTCACTCAAGGAGGATATAATGCAGAAAAGTAGTCGCTCAAGGAGGAGATTATGCAGAAAAGTAGTCGCTCAAGGAGGAGATTATGCAGAAAAGTAGTCGCTCAAGGAGGAGATAATGCAGAAATGTAGTCGCTCAAGGAGGAAATTATGCAGAAAAGTAGTCGCTCAAGGAGGAGTATTTAAATAGACAAGGTGTATGTGGGGACGTGACCTATCACAACACTAAACAGACAAGATGTGGGAAAAGTAAGTCTTACCTTGAACTTACCTTGCGAACTGAAATGGAGGTTGGTTTGAAACCACCGTATGAAATAAGTTGGAGAGTGGGCGACCAAGTCGTTCAATGAGCATAAGAGGATGTGGGTGACCAAACCACCACCCGACATAAGTGAAAATGTGGGTAACCAAGTCACCGCACAACATAAGTGAGAAAGGTGAACGATCAAATCGTCACGCCGACGTGGGTGACCAAGTCACCACACAACTAGATAGAAAAATGGACGATCAAATCGTCACGCCAACGTGGGTGACCAAGTCACCGAACGAAATAAAGAGGATGTGGGTAACCAAGTCACCGCACGACATAAGTTAAAAATGTGGGCAACCAAGTCACCGCACGACATAAGTGAAAAAGTGGACGACCAAGTCGTCACACGACATAAGTGAAGACGTGGGTAACCAAGTCACCGCACGAAGTAAAGAAGATGTGGGTAACCAAGTCACCGCACGACATAAGTGAGAAATGTGGGCAACCAAGTCACCGCACGACATAAGTGAAAAAAGTGGACGACCAAGTCGTCACACGACATAAGTGAAGACGTGGGTAACCAAGTCACCGCACGAAGTAAAGAAGATGTGGGTAACCAAGTCACCACACGACATAAGTGAGAAAGGTGGACGATCAAATCGTCACGCCAACGTGGGTGACCAAGTCACCACACAACTAGATAGAAAAGTGGACGATCAAATCGTCACGCCAACGTGGGTGACCAAGTCACCACACTAAATAAAGAGGATGTGGGTAACCAAGTCACCGCACGACATAAGTGAAAAAGTGGACGACCAAGTCGTCACACGACATAAGTGAAGACGTGGGTAACCAAGTCACCGCACGAAGTAAAGAAGATGTGGGTAACCAAGTCACCGCACGACATAAGTGAGAAAGGTGGACGATCAAATCGTCACACGACATAAGTGAAGACGTGGGTAACCAAGTCACCGCACGAAGTAAAGAAGATGTGGGTAACCAAGTCACCGCACGACATAAGTTAAAAATGTGGGTAACCAAGTCACCGCACGACATAAGTGAGAAAGGTGGATGATCAAATCGTCACGCCAACGTGGGTGACCAAGTCACCACACAACTAGATAGAGAAATGGACGATCAAATTGTCACGCCAACGTGGGTGACCAAGTCACAACACAACTAGACAGAAAGAGTGGATGATCAAATCGTCGTATGACATAAGTTGAGAGTGAAGTGGTAACGTACCTTCATTCCGTTGTTTGATTTGGATTTGTTTGGTGGAAATCCATGATGAGGGCGTTACAATGATGTTGTCATCGAAGACTCAATTCGGGGTGATTCCATCAAAGTGTATCTGTATCATGGGAACAGGAAGGAAACAAACACGAAAGCAGCAAAAGATGGAAAAATGAGAGAGCAATTGATAATGTGAGAAATATCTTGTATTCTGCCAACATTTAAACCTCGGCTTGCCCCCAAGTCTCTTTTTTGGAACGAAAATGACCTCTTTGTTTTAAGAGAAAATCAAATTAAGCATTCTTTGGAAAATGTTCGTTCAGTATTTGTTATATGAACATGATTGATACAAGTCTAGATAACGTCTGCATCTTGTTCAGGAAATAACGACCTCAAGGACAAAGACTTTCCCATGACATGCAGCTGTAAGCAATCCTCACCAGATATTTAGTGTTTGCGCTCACGCTCAGAAACAGGGCTATGTGTTTACACTCCTAAAAAATGCAGCAAACATAGCACAAAATCAGATTTGCAATGTCAATCCGAGTGAATAAACTTCGAATGAAGATGTACCTGCATGGGCATGCTAATAATCGAAAGGACTTTGCGAGGGAGAAAGAAAGGAGGAATTTGTAGAAGAAAGGAAAAGTATTGGGTTGGTTTTTTTGTGAAAGGTTTTAATGAGTTTGTGCTCGACGACTGACTGTGATGAGGACAAATCGTGGTGAACGATGCTTGACGATTCGATCGAGGCGAGAGCAAAGTGCACAAATTGTTGAATTTTTGCTTGAGATGTTCCTTCTGGATTGTTTTGAGGGCACTGTGCCCAAGTTCTTCAATATTCGCAGGAAATGATTTTTTGTCCTTCTGAAATCAATTTTGTCGTTGATGCTTGACCAGTTTATCATTTTGCACTTGCTATTGTGGTTGCTTTGGTGTTCCTTGAACACTCTCTTTTTGATTTCGAGATCATTTTGACGAACCGTACCAACTTTTGAATTTTCGCAGAGAACGACATCTCCTTTTTTTTTTTTTTTTTTTTTTTTTTTTAAAGATCATTGTGATCTTTTGACCATTTTTGTATTTGCTTCTGCTGTCATTGACTTAGGCTCTTTGAGATACCCTCTGTATACAAGTTTCTTCATCTTTTGCTAGGAATGCTCTTCTTGCAATCCTCTTGATTGATTTGATGATTTTTCGTACTTGCTTATGCTTTTAATGACTTAGGTTTTTTTTTTGAGATACCCTCTTTTCGAATCCCCCTTTTTTTTTTTCTTTCCTTACTCTCCCCACTTTTTTTTTTCTTTCTTTGTAGACATTTGACAGCAAGTGAAGCAGGCACGATTCCCTTTTGCTCGGTTCTTTCGGGCAAAGGCCTTTGATTGATTTGATTGATGATTTTTTCGTATGTGCTTCTGCTTTCATTGACTTGGGTTCTTTGAGATACCCTCTGCATACAAGTTTCTCCATCTTTTGCTAGGAATGTTCTTCTGGCGATCATCTTGATCGATGATTTTTTTCATACTTGCTTCTGCTTTCATTGGCTTGGGTTCTTTGAGATACCCTCCCTTTGAATTTTTTATTTTTTTTAATACAAATACAAGCAGCGACCGAAGCAAGTACAAGTTTCTTTGTTTTGATTCTTTTGGGTAGCGGCCTTTGATTTTTCTTCGCCGCTTCTCCGTGTGTTAGCGCGGACTGTCAACCTTTGAGGGTTTCCTTTTCGTCCTGCTGATTTGTTGAAATGAACTTAACATGCTTTTGGCGCTTTAGTCGGCCAATTCCGTCGAGCACTTACTCATTTGTGAGGGGCTTAGAAGAAGGCTTTGAAGTGTTTGATAGAGTTGTATATGGTGTATAAGGTATGTGTTTTGAGGGTGAAAAAGTTAAAAAATGAAAAATGTGGAAGAAGAGCAAAGCAAAGTCCAATGTCATTTTACCGTTATCCCATGTCTGATGGTTCATGTACCCTGGATATTATGCAAATCTAACTAGCACTTAGCTTAGCATTTACACTCCTAAAAGAAATAAGGCGTGAAGGCCCAAAATACTCACAGGGATACGTTTGTAACTACTTACGCCTGAACATGCCATGGATATAAGAGTTAACAGACAAGATCATGCATGTTTATAATTTCTAAAGAACGCTCAAGTTATCCATGACGTGACAAAACGATGAATATGCTTGATTCAAAAACGTCCAAAAAGTGGGATTTTCGTTTTCTCTTTCCTTTTTTTTTTTTTTTTTTTTAATCCAAGTTGTACATGTATAAAGAGAAAATTTTGTGAAAACTAAGGATTTTAGCCAACATTACGCACGCACTCTTGCAACAATGTAAATAGCGGGAATTTAAAATTGCGAAAAATGTAAATTGCGAAAACATAAATTACGGAAACGTAAATGGCGGAAACAAAAATTGCAAAACTGTAAAAGGACAACTTCCCCGAAAAATGAGCTTTGACATTTTTTGACACCTTCTTTTGGTCGTCACTTCATTTGCTTGCCCCCCAAGTACAAGTCTCACTGTACCTAAAATAAAGAGGGGATTTAAATAGTAAATTCATAAGAAAAAGACATCCCAAGATGTCGAATTTAAAATTGACGAAAAAAATAGATATATTGAAAAGAACACGTGGGTTGCCTCCCACGAAGCGCCATTGTTTAAAGTCGTAGGCTCGACTAATGTACAAAAGATGTCATGGGTATCGCCGCTGAATGATAAAATAGAAAGGGTCCACCGCGGGCCTGAAGAGCGATCATTTCAAGAGTTAGTGGTTGCGTAGGGCCCTTCAGCTAATCCTTCGAAAGAGATGCATCCGCTCTTGAGCAAGTGATTAACTTTCCTCTTAAAGGTAAAGCATTTTTCTAGCATGTAGCCCTGGGCTCCGGCATGGTACTCGCATCTAGCATTAGGATCGTACCACTTTGGGTAGGGAGGTTGTAGAGGTTGGGCCAGGATCGGTGCAATTTGCCCAGCTGCTAAGAGATGTTTGTAAATCTCCGCCAAAGGAATTGGAAGAGGTAGTAGTGGCTCCCGGTTCCCCTGATTATTTGGGTTATTTTGGTTGTTTGGTGGGTTATATGGAGGCGGTGCGAAAGGTGTAGGGTATTGAGGAGGTGGCGCGAAAGGTGGCCTGTAGCTAGGCTGGTGCGAGGCAAAGTTGACACCTTCCTTGAGGATAGGTTCTTTCTTAGGTGTTACCTCTGGTGTGCAAACAGTGATCCTCCCGGACTTGATCCCTTGTTCAACTCTTTCAGCCACCATGACCATGTCAGAAAAGTTATTTGATGGATTGGATATAAGATGAGTATAGTAGGGAGACTTGAATGTGTTCACAAAAATTGACAAGAGCTCTTTGTCATTCAAAGGAGGAGACATCCTGGAAGCTAGTTCTCTCTACCTCTGAGCATAAGTTTTCACCGATTCTTCAGTTCTTTTCTCAAGATTTTGGAGATCAGAACGGTCTGGCGCTACCTCCATATTGAACTTGTACTGTTTAAAGAAGGCATCAGATAAATATCTCCAAGTCTTGATCCTAACCCTATCCAGACTCATGTACCAGGTCAAGGCATGCTTGGCCAGGCTCTCTCTGAATAGATGGATCAACAAAGGTTCATTGTGTATCATATCGGCCATTTTGTTGCAATAAGCCTTGAGGTGAGTTCTTGGGCACTCGATCCCAGTGTACTTCTCAAAATCCGGAATCTTGTATTTCGGAGTCATTATGATCCCCGGGACCATGCACATGTCAGCCGGACCCATAGGGTCAAAGGGACCCGTCCCTTCCATGGCCCTGAGCCTTTCCTCTAGCAGGTTCATTCTATCCATATTTGGTCTTTCTGTGATGAGAGTGTTTGGACCAAGGTGCGGCGGGGGTTCCGTCGTGAAAAAAGGAGGCCGACTTCCCATAGGATCGGGATTTGTGACTTGAGTGAAATGGCCCTGAGGTGGGTGGAAGCCCTGGGGTTCCTGATGAATCTGACTTTTACTAGGGTCCAAAGTAAGGTTAACTAGAGAATGCTGCAACGCTGTAGTCGTTTCTCCACCTGTGTCAACTACAGGATTTGTGGTGATGGGTGCAATGAATGGACTCGTCCACTTCCATTGGCCCCCGGGAACAGAAAATGATTGTGGTCCTGACGATCCAGTAATGGTGGATGAGGAAGGTCTCATCAATTGACTTGAATCAAAACCGGGTGGGAATTCATTGACTGCTTCATCTCTCTCTTTTTTGGCCTGAGTGACCCTCTCTGTCGTAACCCTAACCTGCTCTTCTAAATCTGCAATCCTGGCAGCCAACCTCTCTTCTGTCTTAGCTTGCTCGGTCATTTTCCTCGTTTGAAGTCTAGTCACGGGGAGCCTTGGTGGAGTAGTTTTCGTTCGCGGAGCTATCGTTAATCCTGAAAAATGGAAAAAGAAATAAAAAGTTTAGTATAGGTGGTGCAATCCCGAGGCCTCCACGCTGCTTGTTCACTCCTCCGGCCACACTTTCACTTAATACTTTTAGGACGCATGAGAAGATGACCCTTCGGTGAAGATACGAAGGAAGCTTTTATTCATTCCCAGGATGTACTGCGATCTTGGATGCTATATTCGAAACCCTTGGATTGGTGCTACGAGGGGATGTTGGAAAAAACGAAAGAACGCGCAGCCGAAAATGAGAAGAAATAGTTATCCTCGTGTCTTCATTATTTGTGAGAGATGCGACGCCCAGAAAAATCCCATTTGGTGTGGCCATTCTTCAGCCTGTTATCAACATCTTTCATGTTTTGGCCGAGCCTAAACTCTGGGTCAATCGTGTCCATATTGGCCAAAACAAAAGAGCGCGCGGCTGAAACCGAGAGGAAACAGCTATCCTTTCATTCTGAATTTTTCGGTGAGAGATGTTCTGCCCAGAAAATTCTGAAATTTTGGTGTGGGAATACCTCAACCTGCTATCAACGTCTTTCATGTTTTGGCCGAGTGGAAACTCCGAGCAAATCGTATTGATATTGGCCAAGGGAAAAGAGCGCGCAGCTGAAACCGAGAAGAAACGGTTATCTCTGCGTTATCATTTATTTGGTCTATATGATTTTTTTGTGTTTTCATTTGATGTCCTTTGGTTGTGGGAAAAAAAAGAAACGCATCTCATAATTATCTGAATAATTACAAAAAAAAATTTCACAAGGGTTACAACCATCAAAAGTTGGATTGCCTATCTAGATCTACCCAAAAAGGCTAGTAGACAGAAGTCTAGGAACATGGTTACATGGGGCGAAAAGATAAAAATCTAAGTAGCTGATGCCCGATTTTGAAGGCGTCAATCTTGGAAGTCAGAATCTGCAATGATGCAATCTCCCCTTTCTGATTCTCCACTTCTTCCATCCCAATCTTGGTCATAATATCGGGAATAAAACTGGATTTCAACATGTCACCCTATTTCGACTGATCGTTGTAGCTTGAAATCCCAAAAGTATTAAGTGAAAGCATCGTGGGTGTTGCCGTTTGAGTGAACAAGTAAGATGGGGCTGTTTATGAAAAGTAAAAAAAGATTCTTGTGTTAGTGGTAAAAACAATAAATTATGAGGACAAATATAAACACACAACGAACATGTAAACATGTGATAAATGCACGAACATGATGCATATGCTGGGCTTTTGACGTCGACTAAAACTAACGGCCTCAAAGTTCCCGGACGATACCATAGAATGGTCCCTAAAGTGTCAGCTAGTGTCAACCGATTCCTCGCGGAACCAAGCAACCTGTCGACTGGCTTTAGGGGTTCGTCCGAGTGGGGTTGGTGAACACTACCCAGGACATGTGTCCCAGGGCGTCACTACTACCCTTCTAAGCCTATTTGGTAATTGTCCCTTGGGTGTAGGGCACTATGCATGAGTATGACAATTGATCAAAGCGTATAACAAATAATCACGAAAAAAGTTTATTAAAGCAAGTAAATAAAATAAAAAACAAACACCTTAAAAAACCGGCTTCGACCCTTCGATCCCCAGTGAAGTCGCCAAACTGTCGCACCCCCTTTTTCGTTGAAAACGAGTTTAAGGTTCGGGACGGGCCATAATGCGAGACAAGCGTTGGACTTGTCTCAACATCATGCAAAATGAAGTCGTCACCCTAAGTTTCTAAGGTTTAGGGAACCTAATCGTCATGGCATAAAAAGTAAATAAACTAAGGCAAAAAATGGTCTAAACCAAAGAACAACGATTCGAGGTCGTATTATGGACTTGGGAAGGTGTTAGGCACCCAAGTCACATCCTTAAAAAAGGTTACCGGTTATACGAGGTGTTTTTAAGAAAATCATTTTTTCATGTAATTGGACCCTCAAAGGTGATGTTACATCTTAGCATTTTTGTTATTTCCGATTGGGACCGAAGGACGGGGTTACCGTTTGTTCGTATGCTAGAGCGGACGTTCCCCCCTTTTTATCATCGGGTCATGCATGACTTAATTACTACGTGATCTATCATGGCAAAAACTAACAAGGTACCGATTAATGTATGCATATAAGGTTGGTATGGCCTTTGGAGCCATCATGCGTAGCATTTAACAAAGAAACAATTGATCTCATGGTATAAAAGACAAGTGTCATAAACATGGTATACATGTGAGATTGATTTTAATTGTTCTAGCAATTCTATATGTCATGCGTACGAATAGGGTGGTTCTAACGCTTACTAGGGAGTCATGCATTCGATTCGTATTCTAGCATTTTAATAAACATACAAGGAAATGTCTTAAGATAAACTTACCTTTTAGATGAACCCCGATCGATCCGTCCCTTCAAAACCGAAATTAATGGCAATTGACATAATATAGGTATAAACGAACATACATGATTTTTAACTACTTACCTAATTATTACAAATTGGAGGTCGGAATAACTATCTAACTACTTATTACAACAAGTGAAATAACTAATTAATTATTACAACAAGTGTAGTAAATAATTAATTATTACAATAGGTGAACATAGGCATTTAAATGTTATCGCGTACACGAGATTAACAGTAATTGACGATTAAAGATCACATACGACGTATGGAAAAATGTATGCAAATCTAATGGGTCGGGCTAGGCCCATGCTTGGATTTCTAGTTGTGGATAACATGTATGCATATAATTAATTACGAAAAACTCGAATAAAGGTAAAGGAGAGGTAAAACGTACTTTGAGAGCGATGATCTAAAAATTAACCTACAAAGTGAGAGTGTTAGTAATAATTCGAAAATAACAAATAAATAAAAAAAAGCGCTCGCCCACATTTATTCAGTAGGCGATTAAGTAATTGTGGCAAACAAATGAACAAATTATTCATGGCATGTGAACCAATAATTAAAACAAAACATGGCATACAAACTCAACATATCATTCAAAACATGCCAATATTTAATTAAATAAAATGGGATATAAACAAAACATTTAAAGCATAGTATGTAAATAAAATAAAATATGGCATAAATAAATCTATTAAAGCATAAGAGCATTTAATTAAAATAAAACATGGCATAAGTAAATCACTTAAAACATACAAGCATTTAATTAAAATAAACATGGCATAAATAAATCAATTAAAACATACAAGCATTTGAATATTTGATGAAAAAGTGGGTCCCACATTTAAAATTTGGACATTAAAAAATGGGCTTAGCTTTTAATTAAAGCATGGCATAATAAAAAAAGGCATATCAATAATCAAATAGATTTAAACATGGCATAATAAATAAATAAAAGCCTACGAATATTAATTATATAATTAACATGGAATTTAAAGCATACGAATATTAATCTAAATAATTAACATAACATTTGAAGCATACAAATATTAATCTAAATAATTAACATGGCATTTAACAAATTAAAAGTGGGAAAAAGAAAACAAATAAAGAAAATAAAAAGGAAAGGGGGCAGATGGGCTTGGCTTAAGCCAAGGCCCATCTGCGCTTTATTAAGGAAAAGGACGGGCCAAGCCCGTCCTTGCTTCTTCTTCCTCATTAGAACAGCAAGCTGCTGTTCTATTTTTTCACGTCGCCGGCCACCATGGCCAGCGACCTAAGCTCCAATAAACCGAGAGAAATCACCCAAAATAGCCCCAAATAAACATAGTATCATGACAATAGATCGAATCAAGCAAAAACAGCAAGCAAAGTGACAAGAAACAGCGGCAATTTTCACATGGAATAATAAACTATTTAACGTGCGTATTTCTTTATTAAATAGCTAGAGCAACAGAACGATTAAATTAGAGCAAGAGAAGTAATCTTAACATGGTAACTAAGCATATGAACAAGTTTTAAGCAATTGATTCAGATGTTTAAAGGGAGAACGAAAGTTTGTATAGAAAAGCTAGAGAGAGAGGGAGAGAGAGAGAGCTTACAGTGATGATTTCCTTGCTGGTTTGAATGGTCGGTTATCTGGTGATGAAAGGGTGCGACAACCCGTGGGTTTTAAGGGTGAATAGTGTTAAGTATTTATAGTGTAGGTTTTGGTGTGGGGAGCACGTTGGTGACGCGGCTGTTTTCAGTGTGTGTGGCGGAGAATGCACGGCCGTACATGGGAGCGTCTTGACGTGATGACGAGGCCTGGGCAGCTGGCTTGCAAGAACCTTCAGGAAGGCGATGACGAGGCTTGATCGTGCGCTGGATTGTTTGGAAGGAAATGGTAAACTTGCTGCAAAAGAAAAGGGAAGGGATGTGTTTTATTAAATCCGTGACCGTTGGATGGTTGACTAAGGATAGTTGACCAATCCAACGGTCCATGATTAAAAGGAAAGAGGGATTTTATTTAATTATTTACGGGCTCTATCTATTTGTTGCGATGAAATTGACGAACAATTCGAATAAAAGTCACTACGCTAATGAGAAAAATATGTCGGTCGAGCAAAATTTTAAACTCAACTTTCTAACCGCATTTATTTTGACAAAGTGTCGAAAAAGCTCGTTCGGAGCCTCAATTAGACTAAACGGAAAAAAAACCAAAATGATAGATAAAATTAAAAGAATGCGAAAGGACTCGAGCTGGGCCGAGAGACCATGAACGGTTTAGTCAAAATTCGTGTAGCAACAGCAAGTAATTACCAAGTGAATACAAATCACAGGAATTTATTAATAATGATTAAACCGCACAATCGGAACTAACACAACCTTCGATGATCTTTACCAAGAATGGGCTATTTAGCTACTCATGCTCATAATTAAACATACAACAGATAAATAAAAGAAAATGTAAATAGAATTAAGAGAAGAAGGAGGAGGAGACACTGCGAAATCGCAACTCTCCAACGCTACAAGGGCGGTCTGAAGTCCCGAAATAAAAGGTTACAAAATTTCCCAGAGAGAAGTTTTTCTAAAACCCTAAAAAGGTCTATATATATAGTAGTAAGATAATAAATCCTACAACTAGTTGAACTACAGTCGCATTAAATACTCCTTGATGAGCTGGATGCACGGGAGAAAAAACTACAACGCTATCAGAATTTCCCCTTTTCGGACTTTCTATTAATGGCTCGGACTCCCAGCGCTAGCGAAGGTCAGTGACTTCCCTTTCAGAATACAGCCGATAGCATGCATTTCCATGGAATCTGTCTCCTCAGAAGGTAGTGGCTAAACAGAAGTGGTTAATAGAACTTTAGGATCACTCCTTAAGGTAATGGTTGATAAGCATGGAACGAAATGGGAAGATTGCATTGTATTCATTGAATTTGCTTACAACACTTACCCTTACCCGTAAGTGTCTTAGAGTTTGTAGATGGCGAGAAGAAGGCAGCCGAGGTAAAGAAGCTCCATGAGCAAGTGCGCAAAAACATTGAGTGTGTGAATGATCGTGTGGCCATGAAATGGAACAAAGGCAACACACCTATCTCCTTTGAACCGGGGCAATGGATGTGGCTACATTGGTTCAAGGATTGGTTCCCTTACCAATGACATGGCAAGTTGAGCCCGCGAGGCGATGGACCTTTCCAAATCCTCCACCAAGTCAATGCCAATGCCTATATCCTAGACTTGCCAAGTAAGTACGGGTCCATTAGTAACACATTTCATATTAATGACTTGACCCTTTGCCATGTAGGAGATGAGAACCTTTAAGAAATGGATTCGAGGGTGAATCCTTTCAAAGGAGGAGGAGATGATACGATCATGGCCGAGCCTACCTTGGAAGCCGAGGACACCGCACCATAAGGGCCAATCACTCGGAGTATGGCTAAGAAGCTTGCACTATGGGTAGAGGCGGAGATGGAAAAAGGAGCTCACCAAGCCGAGGGAAGAGCCTTGATGATAATCGAGCACGGTATCGGGATCCAAGGACCATGCGCATGCCGATCTGAAACCCTAAGCACGCCCATGGCCTATCAGAACCATCACACGAGTCACCGCAGCCACACATAGCCTATCTCAGGCGTAGGCCTCGTGCATGGCCTGTCGCAGCCCTTGCAACCATCGCAACTCTCGCATGACCTATCATAAGCGTCATGCCTTCATCGGGAAACGTGTGAGGCTTCCCTACGCGCTGCCCTAGCAAGCCATGAGGCCATCCCCTGCCCACCGTAGTCATTGCTTACTACATGTCTTGCTCGGACAAACCATGAGACCATACCGCACAACCCTAGTAGGCCATGAGGACATCCAAGCGACCATCGCAGTATTTGTCCATTTTGAAGACATGGCCGAAGCTAACGGCAAACCGTTAACCCCTTTAACGGGATGCCGTTAGTTTCGATAACACAATTCAAAAAACTCTTTAATTAATTATTGTAACACGGTATACCGTTAACATTCAATAATTGTATTTTTGTAAGAAGCAAAGCTAAATGGTATACCGTTAGGCCCCTAATGGCATACCATTAGCCAGTGCCTATATATAGGCGAACCTTTTCATTTCGTAGTTAGTTTCATTTTGAGTGAAATTGTAGAGTGAGAATACTCCTCTCATTTCACCCTAAACTCCTTATCCTTGTGGGAGTTAGCTTGAGTTGAGAATATTCCTCCCTAACCCTCTGATGATCTCTTATAATTGATATATTTCTTATCTCTTTTAGCCATATATGAGTTAATGATACCGCTAATATGTGTTTAATTCTTCCTTTTTGGCAAAACCAAACTTTAAGTGCCAACCAGAAAGAAAGGAAGCAGAGGGCACCAAAAATGGCAAAAGCGATTAAGTCTTATGCTGAAGGATGGATGGGAGCATTCCTGACTCCTCCCTAGGCCTAGGGAAGAGATGAGGATCACAGAAGCGGAGCTGAGGAAGCATGTCAAAGTGGACGCGTAAAATTTGGAGAAGTTGACCACCATGGAAACAAGAAGAACTCGGAAGTCCAGTAGGACTTGGAGACTTGGGCAATTCTATTCCCACTCCAATTAGATATTTTATTCCTTCTTCTACTCAGACAATTATTCTTGTTTTAGTTAATTTCTATTTTTAATTAAGGGTAAGAATTTGAGAAGACTATATAATTTGAATTTGGCCACTAAGAGGGGAGTTCCTGTTCCAGATTTTATTCTCCCTCTCGGTTGCGCCACCTTGTTGCCTTCCAAACTTCATTTTTATCATTGAACTCAGTTTGATTAATCAATTTCAGTTTGTTATTTCTATTATGTGTTGTAGCTAAGCACCTTATTCTTTGTAGGGATCGAGATGCATAATTCATGCTTGTTGTGAGACTTAGTTGATCTTCCTAGAAATGATTTTGTATTTCTCCTCTTCATATTTTAACGTCAATTTGTTCCTGCAGGGTTTAGGTTTGGACAACTTGGGTTTTGATTTGGATAATCACAGTAAGTTTTAATAATGTTGGGTTTAAACTTAACCAATGTTAGAAGAATATAAGTAGACAACTAGTGGATAAACCTCTTAATTATTCACTACTTAGGAGTATAGACACTAGACACTAGTTAGGTTTGCATAATATCTAGAGTATAGGCACCATTAGACCTGGGATAGTAGTAAAATGACATTGGACTTTGCACCATTTTTATATTTCTTGCCATCTTTCATCAGCATGCCTTTGTTTTTTACCCTTCCTTAACTGGTGCGTGGTACCCATCGATGGTTGTTGCGGGGGCTAAAGATAGAACTAAGAACAATCTAAGTGTGGGGGAGATAAAATTTCATACGAGATGTGATGGGGCCTTACTGCTGAAAGTGGTGCAATGGTGAATCGAAGGATTTCTGCATCAAAATAGAAAAAGAAAAGAGAAGAAAAAAATTTGTGCTTACCCTGCTACTGCTTGTATTTTATATTTCGAAAAAAAAAGTTAAAGTGTTCAAAGAACACAAATAAAAGTAGAAGCAAGCACAACAGAAGCAGCAGGAGTCTTCAGTACTGATCCAAAGAAGGAATCCCCAAGCAAAGAAAGGGGAATTTGAGCATCTAGCCCTTACTGTAGCCGACACATGGATACTATTCACCGAATCCTCCTCCTTCTTGCTAAGGAATCCTTTCTAACCTTCAGTCGACCCTTTCTCTTCCTTCCTTTTTCTTCTCTTTCTTCTCCTTACTTCCTATCTCTTTTCTCCATTCCCCTCATACCCCGAGCATTACCCTTTTTCTCGCAAAGAACATTTGATTATTAGAAAGCCCATGCATGTATACTTTCACTCGGATTGACATTGAAAATCTGACCCTTGTGCTATGTTATTCGTATTCTTATGAGTATTAAACACATAGCCCTGGTTCTGAGTGTCAGTGTATACACTTTATCTTGTGATAACTACTTGCGACTTGCTTGGTGTGGGAAAGTCTTATCCTTGGGGTCGTTATTCCTTTGGTTTGATGCATATGCTTCCTTAGGCATGCGTTGTGTATTGTTTAGATGAAGTGTGTGATTGGCAATTTTTCTTAGTGCTTGGATTGACTGCGTGTGTTCTAGATATGGGTCTGTCCTTAGTTTAGACTTAATGCAATGCTCGGGGGCGAGCATTGGGGTAAGTTGGGGAAATTTGATAGTGTGTATTTTATACATATTTCCCCCCTTTTCTTAGTCCACTTTGGATCTTGATACTATTGATTTGCCTATATTTCTCTCCTTTTTGCAAATCTGGACTTAGGAAGGGAAATTCGCAAAAACACACACTTTCAGCCGGATTCTGACAAATGTTGATCATCAAGGCCTTGCAGTTGTTTGTTCGTAGAAGCTGAGAAGTCCGACGCGGAAAAGGAGCAGAATACCCTTGCACCAATGACCAACTTACCGTAATGCAACTGGAGATAGATTTTTACTAGGAATCTTTCCCTTATCGATTTCATACTTTTATTTACTCTGTTTTATTCTATTTATTTAGTAGTTACTCAATATTCTCTAAAAAACCACCCCTTTTGTTACTTGTTCGGTTTGATATTCCCTGTCATACGCTGAAGTAAGCGTCTTGCCCTAGTCCCTGAGTTCTACCCTGTTATCACTATACGTAATTTATATTGTGCATTAGGCGATAGGTTTTATTATTATTTTTTACGGCTTCGACAACCGATCAAAGTGCCTAAGTACAAAGCACATTTTGTTAGAATGGCAATGCATTACCCTAAGGAGTGATCCTAAAGTTCTATTAACCACTTCCGTTTAGCCATAGGTTTAGGGATGACAAGTGGTGGATAAAAGGAGTTTGGTACCCAATTTTTTCCAAAGAGTCCGCCAAAAGTGGCTCAACAATTTTAGGAAAATGATCAACAACAACAAAGATGGAATCATTCCTATGCCTAGACCGAGGCAAGACTAAAACAAAATCCATGGATAAATCAACCCACGGGTTGTTAGCAAGGGGGAGGGGTATGTAGGTCGCATGATGCATATGCTTGGATATGGCTTTCTTACACACAATGCATTGATTTAAAATTCTTGTCACATCCACTTGCATCTTTGGCCAAAAGCAATGAGTTTTGAGAGCATGCAAGGTCTTGGCTATGCTAAAATGTGCACTCAAAGCACCGCAATGGGCTTCCAACACAAGTAATTCCCTAATACTAGAGCGAGGTATGTAAAGTCTATTATTCTTGAACAAGAAGTTGTCATGCTGAATGAAATGCAAATGAGGACAGTGTGCGCATGCAACATATATATTTAGAAAGTCCTCATCATGCTCATATTACTCAATCAAATGAGAGAAACCAAAAATTTATGCATCAAGGGTGGTTAGAAGTACATACCTTCTTGAGAGAGCATCGACCACTACATTCTCTTTTGCTTGCTTGTATTTGATGGTGTAAGGAAAAGCCTCAAGAAACTCCATCCACTTAGCACACCTTTTGTTAAGCTTGGCTTTGCCTTGAAGAAATTTCAAGCTCAAGTGTGTATCACGAATTGGCTCGGCAACAAGTAGTGCTCCCACATCATTAGGGCTCTCACTAAGGCATATAGCTCTCGATCATAAGTGGAGTAATTGAGTTGCGCTCCCTTCAACTTCTCAATAAATATGAAATGGGGCGGCGCTCTTGGGTGAGCAGGACCCCAATGCCCATGCTGCTAGCATCACATTCAAGCTCGAAAGCCTTGTTGAAGTCCAGTAGCGCGGGAATGGGTGATTGCATGAGCCTTAAGTTCTTGGAATGCTGCGGTTTATCTTTCTCCCCACTCAAAAGTTACATTTTTCTTGGTAAGTTCATTGAGTGGCACGACAATTGTTGAAAAGTTCGGCACGAATCAGCGATAGAAACTAGCTAGGCCATAGAATGACCTAACCTCACTATCATTTATTGGACTCGACTATTCCCGAATGGGTTTCACCTTTTCCTCATCCACTTGTACCCCATCTACACTTAAAACAAAGCTATGAAAGTGGACATTATCCAAGAAAAATTCACATTTAGCAAGTTTAGCATACAATTTGTGAGTGCGCAGTGTGTCAAGGATGGTGCGTAAGTGGTAAACATGTTCATCAAGTGAAGAGCTATATACGTGTATATCATCAAAATATACAACAATATATTTTCCAATAAAACCACGCAAAACATAATTCATCAATCTAATAAAAGTGCTAGGGGCGTTAGAAAGTTTGAATGTCATTACCATCTATTCATACAAACTAATTTTATCTTGAATGCGGTTTTCCATTCATCGCCTTCATGCATTCGGATTTGATGGTAGCCACTCATGCGGTCAATCTTGGAGTAGATCTTACTGCCACTAATCTCGTCTAGCATGTCATTATGTCTCGGTATGGGGTGCCTATACTGTACGATGATCTTGTTGATGGCTCGGCAATCAACACAGATTCGCCACGAGCCATCCTTATTTGGCACAAGCAACACGGGCACCGCATTAGGAGACACACTCTCTCTAATGAACCCCTTACTCATTAGGTCATCCACTTGCCTTTGCAACTCCTTGGTCTCCTCCAAGTTACACTTGTAGGCCGACCAATTAGGTAAGGCCAACCCTGGTACTAGGTCAGTCTTGTGCTCTATGCCGCGGATAGGAGGGAGACCACTAGGCATCTCGGTGGGAAAGACGTCTTCAAACTCTTGCAAAAGTGGAGCAATGGGACTTGGTAGAGAAGAAAAAAGGTTAGCGGTGATGTTCAAACAATGCGCCTTGTACCGAAGCATAAGACACATTTTGTTAGCAAAAAGTGCATGCCTCATGTCCTTTCCTCTTGCTAAAACACTCAATTGTTTTTTCTAACTCTCTCTACCATGCTTGTTGTTTTCATGGCATGTATTCCCTTCTCTCCTTACTTTCTTCTCTCTTTTTTTTTCTTGTGAATCACACTCACTCTCACGCAAATTACCATGCTTTCTTTTTTCATGGGGTGTTTTCTCTCGGCTCATATTTTTCACGCCACTCTTTTCCCTCAATTTTCTTATCAAATTAAACTCAGCACTTGCTTTCTCCATGAGCAATTGGTCCTCGCGGACTTGCGCGTATGTGAGGGGAGGGATGTGTATTTTGTTAGAATGTCCATCATGATAACATCTCGGCCTCACTTGAAGGATGGAGCCGTAAGTTGAAGGAGACCGGATCTAGTCCTCGCGCACGGTTGGGTTTAATGACCAAAGGATGGGGTTTGATGAACCATTTGAGGTGTTTCGTGAAGAGGATAATGTCGCTATGAGATAGCGGAAAGGTGCAGCGGATTTAAACGGAAGAAGATGAAGATGTATTGATGAAATGACAATATATTGAACTCATAAACTTGAAACAAGCATACAAGGATCTCTACCCAAATGAGTGTTCCTTTCTAATCCTATTGATTAGAAACTTACTCAACACAAGAAGGAAGATGAATGATTCTCGGCTCTAGGAACCCCGGCTTACAACACCCTAATGCTAACCTAGAAGACATAAACTCAACAAAAATAAAGACAAGTGCTGAAATGAGACATAATGCACTTTAAATACCTATGCCTAAAACAAAGGGGTAAATACCCTTACACCCTTAGACAAAGGGGCTTGAGAAGTTTGGCCTTGGCAGCAACGAAGATGAGCTTGGCCATGGGCTCAGCCAAGGGTTGGGACACGGGCTTTGCCAAGCGCTCGGCCAAGGGCTCGGACACGGGCTTTGGAGGGTGTGGGGTGCCGAAAGTGGAGAAGATGACCGAAGCACACAAATTACAATGTCTCCTTTCTAATCCGTCCTCTTCACAAGATGAGGGATCAAAGGGGTGATGGAGGGAACTTGGTGACGATGAGTAGCCACAGAAATGAAGAGCGGGACCGTGTAGCCATGTTAAGGTACCGAAAATGGAAGGAAGGGTGCGCGGTCAACATGCCCAAAACCATGGAGAAACGAATCCATGAAGCTATGTGTAGGCACCTTCGGGATGACGAAAAACTCACTACCAAGGGACCGAAAGGTGCGCTGCCGTGCAAGACAATGGAAGGCCTTCTCGTTGCTGCCCGAAGAGAACTCACAAGCCGACCTTATACTCCTATCGCTCCCAAACTCCACATCATCATCATCCGAAGGGACCTCAAGCAATTCCTCCGCAATTGGGGCCAAGTGCTCCTCGCTACCATGAAACTCTGATGGGAGCACCTCATCATTACGAAGTGGTGGTGGGTCAGCCGACTCAACAATAGAAAGAATTCCATGCTCCTCATGCTCCATTTCAATCAATGCCCCTCCACCAAGTAGCTTGAGCTCTCGCTCGATGCGCCGAAATACCTCCCGTGTTCTCGTGCTCTCTTCCATGTGGGTCTTAAGTAACGCCTCAATCGAGTCCAAGGGGGAAGGACTAGGAGCGTAGTGAGGCTCGCTCACATGGGAAGTGACATGGCTATATGAGCTCGGAGGGGGCCGACGGACATGGTGTGAAGGTTGCTCATTATGATAAGGCGTGACGTGGCGAGGAGGCGCACAAGAAGCCGGCAGGATATAGTGACATTGAGGGGATCTCCGGACTGAGGCATAGGTAGAGGCGCCATGGTTGTGGTAGGAAGAGAGGCTTCGGCCATAGCGTGGGGAAGATGCAGCCTCGGTGTAGAAGTCATGGCCTCGATTCCCATGCCGAGATGACCCATCAATGAAGTTCCCTTGTCCATAATACCCATCTGCACTATCCGCACAAGAGCCATGTACATGGGATTACCGCGAGGGCCCTTGAGAATCATAATCCACCCAAGAAGGGGATGCGGCACAAGGGGCATACACATAAGATGGTCGAGAGGGCCCATGAAGATCAAAACCCAAACGAGAAGAGGATGTGGCATAAGATATTGATGAAATGACAATATATTGAACTCATAAACTTGAAACAAGCATACAAGGATCTCTATCCAAATGAGTGCCCCTTTATAATCCTATTGATTATAAACTTACTCAACAAAAGAAGGAAGATGAATGATTCTCGGCTCTAGGAACCCCGGCTCACAACACCCTAATGCTAACTTAGAAGAGTTGGTCTTTGAAAGGAGATAAACTCAACAAAAATAAAGACAAGTGCTGAAATGAGACATAATGCACTTTAAATACCAATGCTTAAAACAAAGGGGTAAATACCCTTACACCCTTAGACATAGGGGCTTGAGAAGCTTGGCCTTGGTAGTAATGAATATGGGTTTGGCCTAGGCGGGCTTGGCCAGCCACGGGCTCGGCCAAGGGCTCGGACACGGGCTGGGCTAAGGGCTCGGACACGGGCTTGGCCTAGATGGCTAGGCATGGGCGCTCACGACTTGCTAGGGCTGGAGGCGCGGATGTGTCATGGTTTGGCCGAATAACCCTTGAGAACCGTGCGAGGAAGATAAGTCACGCGGGAGGCCTTTCCCATGCAATGTGTGCGGGCACCGGAAGGTCCATGCTCGTATCATCCCATCCCTCTTTAAAGAGATTCGTCCTCGAATCTACACCGTAGATAGGGAAAAGCGATGGAGAATCCAACCCAAAAATAACCAACACTCGGACAGCAAGGAATGAGTCTAAATGGCTATATGAAGGCACCGCCGGGATGATGGAAAAATCACTGCCAAGGGACCTAAGAGTGCGCTGCAAGGTAAGACAATGAAGAGCTCTCTCATGGCAACCCGTAGATAACCCGCAAATCCCCATTGCATTCCCAATGCTGCCATCCTCCACAAGATCATCCTCACGTGAAGTTACATCTAAAGCAACCATCTCCGCACCACATGGGACATCACCCTCATCAAGGGGCGGCACAACAAGCCTCTCAACCTCCAATGGAGACAAACCCTCATCGATAGAATGCGAATGGAAAGAGCAAATCCTAACGTCATCGATGGGTGAAAGTGGAGATGTCTCAACTCGTGGTTGCAAGGAGCTAATTGCCTCCAAAATGACCGCATTGGTTTGCTCTTGTCGTGCCCATTGGCGTTGCAATTCAGCCATGATATTTTGCGCAAGTACAACTTGCTCATCCAAGTGCTCAATATGATGCTCGTGGCCATAGGAATGTGGAGGATGCCAGTGGACATAGCTTGTAGGTTGCACATCATAATAAAATGAGTCGTTGTGTGGGGGCGCAACTCTACAAGCCGGCGAGACATAGGGACGTTGAGGAGGCCAAAGGACGAATACACCCGAAGTGGGGCCATGACCACGGCTTTGGGAAAATGCAGAACCTAGGTCATGGCTCGGAGAGGAGGCAACCGTGGTGTAGAAGTCCTCATCCCAATAGGATCCAACATCCACATAATAACGAGACATAAAAAAAGTACCTACAAAAAGAAAACAAATGCAATTGATAGATAAAAAAAGGGTTAGGCGCTCCCTCATGTGTTTGCTCTTGTGTTTGTCACTCTAATATGCTCACACTTTTCTCTCACACTCTTATCTCAATCACAAACCAATCACCTTAAGCTAGTAAGACTCTATGAATCAACTAGAGCTCATGGAAAGCAAGACAACCAAGGTAAGAATGAAAGGTGAGGAAAACCAAAATAGTGCCTAATAAAAATTGATTTAAATCGAACACTACTTGGGCTTAGAGTAGAATAACAATGCGTGGAAACAAGGAATAAGACACCAAGACACAAGCTACACAAGAAGGAACTACAACGAAAAGAGAAAGAAAAGAAATTAAAAGCCGAATGTTTGCACCATGAAGGAAAAACTGAAACTTAAACAAATGCACACCTTAAATGTAAACTACTACACTCCAATGCAATCATACACACTAGTCTCTTGCTTTGACTCCCTCTTTCTTCTTTCTCTTTTTTTTTTGAAGAAGGGATTTGATATATATATATATTTTTTTACCTTTTCATTTCTTTTCTTTCTTTTCTTTTGAGATAAGTGCAAGAGTGCTCAATGGATGAAAGTCAAGTCTTGTGATGAAGATAAGTGTATGACAAGTAGTTTTGAAAGTTTTAAAATTTTTCACTAAATGCCAAAAATTAATGATGTGGCACAAGTGATGAGGTGGCAAAATTAAGTGAGGTGGCAAGTGTGTGGGCATAAAATATCTAAAAGAATATTCTATGCATATCCTATTTCATATACTAGGCTAGAAATAAAGATGATGTGGCTTAATATGCACCTAGTATATTATAGGAAACCTACACAAACGAACAAAATAGGACCACAAGCTCCACATGGCACACATTACACTTGTTCTTGCACATGGATGAACACATGAACACAACCAATAGCACCAATTCAGTTTGAGAAAAGAAGATGAAGATTTTAACAATACACACACCACAATTTCAGATTTTAGGGTTCACACAAGATCAAAACTCAAAAAGCAAGAAGGGCTTCAACAAGGCTTTCGAGCTTGAATGCGATGCTAGCAGCATGGGCATTGGGGTCCTACTCACCCAAAGAACACCAAGCAGACTTTCGATTTCATAGTTTGGCCGACCAACCCGTGAGGTCCGCTAGAGGAAGATAGGCCACGCGGGAGGCCTTTCCCGTGCCATGTGTGCGGGAACCGGTGGATCCATGCTCGTATCATCAACTGGAGGATTCATGGTCGTATCACATCATGAACAACCCATCTATCAAACTGCCATGGACGACCTAAGAGGAGATGGCTAGTATCCATAGGCACTACATCACACAATTCTCATTCACTAGTCATTGAACAAATGTAAGGAATAGGGTTTATGGTGCGACAAGGTGGGCAAATTAATCTTGTGAAGAAAAAGATGACCCGTCGTATCCACAACACTTCCATTATCAATAATTAAGGAAGCCATCTTATCGTTGATCTCACATTAGGAGTGGGAGAGGTTTTCTCGTTGCTCCTCACATTCGGCCTCAACCTTAGCTTAGGCATTCATACTTCGTCTCACTACTAAGGTTATTGTCGAGGCTCGACTAATAGTGTCTAGTGCCTCTTAACTAGTGTCTAGTTTGATCAATCACAACACTTATATCTTTGACTTACCAGGTGAGTATGGATCCATGAGCAACTCCTTCCATATTAATAACTTAACTCTTTACAATGCAGGTAACGGAGGAGCTGAGGTAACAGATTCGAGAACTAATTCTTTCAAAGGAGAAGGAGATGATGCGATCACGACTACTATAACGCTTGAAGAGAAAGAGATGGCGCCAAAAGGCCTGATAACCCGCAACATGGCTAGGAAGCTAACACTCTTGGATACCGTCCCGAGAAATGGACATTAATGGTGATTGCGCATCATGGCGGAACCCATGAGCTGGAAGCTTACAGGATAAGTGATAACAATCCACCTAACGACAAGGGTATTTCCGTCTCTTATCCCACATGGAAAGATCAGAACCACTGTTCCTACCTCCACGGTAGGGTCGAGGCTGTCATCTCCCCCGTTAAGAGGCTAACGCTAGGAGAGCTGACATCACGAAAGGGGGGGTCCCCACATCCACCTTCTAGACAACCAGAGGTGCCATCCCACCCCAAGGGAAACGCACCAACCGTTACCTCGCCTGGGTAACAACCATGTCTCCACACACTGCCCTGACGGTATACCACAACATGGGCAAACCCCTACCCCTGACGGGACCGGTTGCTCCCTAGCAAACTTACTCGCGCGAAAACGCTTCCTTCATCTATAAATACCTCCCCCACAAAGGAGGAAGGTAAGCACGAATTACTGGCCCAAGCTCTGCCAAATTCACTACACATACTAACTTAAGCATCGGAGTGTTTCCGCCGGAGACCCCTCCGGCGTATTGCAGGTACTGCGGACCGCTGTGGGCACTGATCTGAGAGGACAACTTTCTCCATATATCCTTCGGTAGAAGACAAATTCTTATCAAATTGGTGCTTTCGTTGAGAGTGTTGGTTCTATTAAGTGAGCATCCTTAATAACCAAGCTCCTTCCTCCCTGAAGCTAGAAGGGTTATGGCCTCGGAGTCAGATCCCACGCTGTCCCAATCCTCCAGCATCCCCTACAACACCCGCCGCCGACTTTTTGCTTTCGCTACCTCTGATATCTCTACTCCAGTGCAAGATGTCACTACGGGAGAATCAGATCTTCCTCCTGGGCAAAGTACGGAAGAAATCACATTCCAGATTTGTTCCCCCTTTTCCCACATAGCGGGAACCAGTCATTCTACCCCCCAAGCAAGTAGATCCGCAATAGGTGAAGCAAACAACCCTTTCGCAAGCTCAATAGCAGCTCTCCAAGCTCAATTGGATCAGTTGACAGAGATGGCTGCTGGAATTACTCCTCATGCCGAATAGTTTTCACTCCGTCCATTGTCAACGAACGACCAATATCGCCCCGACGATCTAGGGGACTCCCGTCCTCCTTACCTTTTTCCTCGGCCCCCATAAATGTCCCGCCGCTCACGCGAGGACCTGTTGAACATTCTGGACAATACAGGGGGGAAATCCCTATCCCTGAGGTAGCCCGCCGACATGATGAGCACAGAGAACACTGGGATGATCGGCGGGGGGAGATATTCTGAGAGCAATCTCCTAGATACAGTGAGAGATCTAGCAACAGAGGTCGACAAGCTCGAACTCCAAGAAGTCGTAGCCGATCTCCCAGGCGGCATCAAGAATATGACCCTCAGAATCCCAGATATGATGTTGAAATTCCACACCCGCATCAGCCTCGTGGGGTCCCTGATATTAACGCTGGCCATCCGTTCAGTTACCGTGTCAGGCACCACAGGGTCCATCGACATGTGAAACTCCCTACAGAATCATATGATGGCACGAAAGATCCCATTTCTCACCTTAATAAGGTGAAAGACTTTGTGCAATTCCAAACCCGCAGTGATGCTGCATTATGTCAGATCTTCGTGATGACGCTGTCACGAGTGGCACGTCTTTGGTTTGAGGGACTCCTGGCGGGGTCTATTGATAATTTTTCTCAACTAGAAGAAAAATTCAAAAGTCGGTTTAGCACGGCTATTCCTATCAGGAAGTCAGCAGCTGCACTATTCGATATTCATCAAAAACCGCAGGAATCATTGAACGACTTTTTAGGTCAATTTGATCTTGAAATGTCCCTAACGCCAGGGGTCACTATTGATTTTGCGGTTGAGGCCTTGAAACGCAATTGTCGATACGGGAAATTGAGAGACACGTTAACGGTGGACCCGCCGCTAACCCTGGATGCGTTGAGGCTAAAAGCGCATAATTATGCGAGGATGGAAAAGGAGGAAAATAGGGAATGGATCCGAAATATGCCAACGGACCCATACTTGGCCCTTAACGTCCCGCATAGCAGCGCCCCTGACACGCGACCCACTGAGGATCATGGACAACGAAAAGAGCATACTGCCAAGGCCTCTAATCGGCAGAGAGGTAATTTCTCGAAAGGAAGACCCGGAGGGTCCCCCACTCGGAAACAAGCAGATCCGCCAAAGGGCCGGATATATGATCCTGACCTTCCATCTCTTATACTCCCAAGGGCTGAAATCCTAGCGATAGTCCAACAGCGAAATCTGCCCATTAGATATCCAGCTCCTTTGAAGCCAGGAGTGATCATGGGAGGAAGGGAAAACGCGTATTGCAAGTTCCACAAGGTCAAGGGACATTCGACAGATGTATGCAGAGAACTGAAATTTGCCATAGAGCGATTGGTCGAAGAGGGCTACCTCGGAGAATTTGCCACCAAGGCAAGAGAAGAGGCCAGGAACAACCCAACTGGAATGACAACTGATCAGAGGCAAATGCCTTCACACGCCACGGGGGCTAACGCAATTCCCCTTGGACAAAATAGAGAAGCTCTCGTTGTTCATAGCGATCAGATGCCTATGATTAATATCATCGCCGGGGGAACACCCTACTTCGAGGAGGCCATACCACAAACGCCCAATCCTGGGGAAAAGCGCAAGCGAGAGAACGCGCAGGTAAAAATTGAGGCGATCAGTGCCTTAGACAGAATGATATTGTCCTTCTCAGAAGAAGACGAAAAAGGCATTATTTTCCCGCATAACGACGCGTTCGTAGTAACACCCGTCATTGGAAGTCACGGGGTGAGAAGAACCCTTATTGACAACGGGAGCGCAGTAAATCTATTTTCGTTGGAAGCATACAATTTAATGAAACGCCCTGACGGTGAGCTAGCGCCATGCATGAGGCCAATTGTTGGGATTGATGGGGTACCGATTCCGGTAGCCGGAATAACATCCTTGCCAGTGTACTTTCGAGAAGACACCTCCAAGCGATCTGAAGAGCTACTATTCCTGGTCGTGGACTTAACATTACCATATAACGCCATACTTGGGTGACCGTTCCTCAATCGTTTCGGGGCAGCGATATCCCAAAAACACCTGCGGATGAAATACCCCTCGTGGAACGGCGTGGTCTCAATCAAAGGAGACCAGAAACTGGGAGCTGAGTGTTATTCGCTTATGACTCAAAGGAGTTGTGACCGCTACGTTTGCGTGGCAGATGATCCCTTCCATGATAAAGACGAGAAACGTACTCAACTGCTCGATCAAATGATGTCAATACCTGTCGAAGAGGACAGTGAAGCGAACCTCTTGATCAGCGAGAAACTAAGCCCCGAAGAGAATGTGCAATTAGCTCGACTATTAAGAAAATGTAAAGGGGAATTCGCGTGGAAACCGGCAGACATGTTAGGAATCTCCCGAGAGGTCGCAGAACACCGGTTAAACGTTAGCCTCGACGCTAAGCCCGTCCAACAAAAATGACGCGCCTTCTCACCAGAAAAGATAGCGGCCATCGAGAAAGAGCTACTAAAGCTCACAAATGCAGGCTTCATCCGAGAAGTCCAATACCCAACCTGGCTGGCTAACCCTGTGTTAGTCCCTAAGCCTAACGGCGATTGGCGCATGTGCATCGATTTCACTGACTTGAATAGCGCCTGCCCCAAAGATTGCTATCCCCTTCCCCGAATCGACCAGTTGGTCGACCAAACTGCTGGGTACGCCTACCTGAGCTCCTTAGATGCTAACTCCGGGTATCACCAAATCCCTATGGCCATAGAAGACGAAGAAAAAACTGCCTTCATCACCCCTAGGGCTACATATTGCTACACTGCAATGCCGTTTGGGCTGAAGAACGCCGGGGCAACATTCCAGCGCATGGCGAATAAGGTTTTCGAAAAGCAAATCAGGAAAAATATAGAGGCTTACGTGGACGATATCCTGATTAAAAGTCGAAGCTTCAAAGACCACCTTGCTGATTTGGAAGAAGTTTTCAATGTGATGAAAAAGTACAAAATGAAACTGAATCCACGAAAATGTATGTTCGCATTCCAAAAGGGTAAATTCTTGGGCTACGTGGTTAGGCGGAAGGGTATCCAACCCAACCCCTCAAAGATAAAGGCCATTCAAGACATGATATCCCCTCGGACCGTCAAAGACATACAAAAGCTCACCGGCCGCATCATCGCGTTAGGACGATTCATATCTAAGCAAGGCGAGAGATGCTTGCCTTTTTTCAAGGTCATTCGAAACAAGGCCCCATTCGGGTGGACAGAGGAATGCGAAAATGCGTTTGCAGGGCTGAAAGCTTACTTGTCATCCGATCTGGTGCTAACGAGGCCTGAGTCCGGCGATGAGCTATATCTATACTTGGGAATATCCGACGAGGTAGTCAGCGCCGTCCTTGTGCGAAGCGAAGGGCATGTACACCGCCCTGTATTTTTTGTGAGTCATATATTGAAAGATGCTGAGCTGCGATACACTCGCATTGAGAAGATAGCGCTTGCCCTAGTACAGGCAACACGAAAGATGGACCGATACTTCCAAGCCCACCCTGTCACTGTGCTCACTGATCAGCCGCTGAGAAAAATCTTTAGAAAGCCTAAGTCTTCAGGGAGGATGTTGATTTGGGCAATCGAGCTTGAACAATATGGGCTGCAGTATAGAGCCAGACCGGCGATTAAAGCCCAAGCGTTAGCAGACTTCATAGCGGAATGCACATTCACCAAAAATGCGTCGGCAGACCCGTCAGAGGAAGAACCAGAAAATTCATGCCTTCCGTACCCAGAAACGTTAGCGGACTCATGGGTTATTCATGTGGACAGAGCAAAAAATCAAGAGCTAGCAGGTGCAGGTATTTTCCTGGTGGGACCAGACGGCATGGAATTGCGATACGCCATCAGAATCCTGCAGCTGTTATCCAATAATGCCGCTGAATACGAAGCGTTGCTGGCAGGGCTCAGAATTGGAAACAGCTTCTCCGTCGAAGCCTCTACCGTTGCGGAGGAGGAATGCGGCTTGCGCCTAAAAATACGAGGAGACTCTAAATTGATAATGGATCAAGTCCTAGGAAACTCCCAAGCCCGAGAACCCATCATGATTCAATACTTGGCCAAAGTAAAGCGTGAGCTGTCGGAGATGCAGAAAAAAGGCACTCAGGTCACCTTTGAACATATCCCTAGAGAAAATAATGAAGAGGCTGATAGCCTCGCCAAGATGGCAGCCAACGTGGAAGCCTTCATACCCAACGAAGTGCACTACGGGGAGTTATCCATACCCTCTTTCATGGAAGAACAAGCATCGCTCTATGTGGAAGAAATAGAAAGCGACTGGAGAACCCTAGTGATAGAATATCTGAAACATGACAAGCTGCCAGAGGAGAGACGGAAAGGAGGAAAATCCTGAAACGAGTGACGCGATGCACATATTACAATGAAGAGTTAGTACGGAGGTGTTTTTCCCATCCTGCCGCTAAGTGCATAACAGAGCAAGAAGGCTTGCATGTGCTACGAGAAATTCACGAAGGGATATGCGGCATGCACATCGCCGGCGATACACTGGCAGCCCAAGTGTTTCGGTCGGGATTCTACTGGCCCACAATACGAGGAGATTGCCATAACTTCGTGAAGACCTGTCAGAAATATCAGGAATATGCTAGGATTCCTCGAAAACCGGCCGCGCAAATTTCAGAAATAATCGCTCCATGCCCGTTTGCCAAATGGGGCATTGAAATTTTAGGCCCGTTTCCAAAGGCTAGATCTCAGTTGAAATTCGTGATCGTGGCGGTAGACTACTTCACAAAATGGGCCGAAGCCGAAGCGTTACCCACCATCACCACTGAAAAAATTTGGCATTTTTTCAAACACCAAGTCATTATGCGATTCGGGGTGCCGCGCATACTGATCAGCGACAATGGAATGCAGTTCACAAGCAAATTCTTCAGGGATCAGTGTGCGGAATTTCAGATCGAACAATGGTTCTCTTCCGTGGTGCACCCTCAAACCAATGGCCAGGCAGAAGTAACCAACCGCAGCATCCTTAGTGGCATCAAAAGAAACCTGGAAGGATTCAAAAAGAAATGGCCAGATGAACTGCCATACGTACTATGGGCCTATCGCATGACTGTCAAGGCCGGCACTGGAGAGACCCCGTTTGTGTTAGCATTCAGAACTGAAGCTGTCACACCGGTTCAGATCGGAACGATGAGCCTTCGGGTGGCTCATTTCAAAGAAGAAAATAATGAGGAAAGGTTACGTGCTAACCTTGACGCTCTACCGGAAACACATGAGGAAACTCTCCTGAAAACTATGCACTACAAAAGAAAAATGGCACAATACCACAACCGGCAAGTGAGAGAGCGATTGCTCAAAGCTGGAGATTTAGTGCTCAGAGATAGACGAGCGGCAGGGCAACGCATGGGAAAACTCAGCCCAAACTGGGATGGACCGTATCGCGTCACCTGTGTCGTGGGAAAAGGAGCTTACCACTTAGAAACGCTCGATGGAATGCCCCTGCAGAACTCTTGGAATATAGCTCGGCTGAAGCTATACCACGCCAGGAACTAGCCCATCCTATCTGGTAATATCAATGCTATTCTAACAAGATATATTTTCCTGTGCGTTTGCTGTTGATAAAATGCAGATAGTGAAGAATGCCAGGAGTGAAAATCCTATCCTTGTGATGGCTGGTCCTGATCAGACAGCTCACTAAGACGAGGCACGCCCTGGCATGGCTAAGCGTTGGGAGTGAAAATCCTATCCTTGTGGCAACCGTGCTCCCATAGACGACCCATTAAGACGAGGCACGACCCCAAACGCTCCCGGGAGTGAAAATCCTATCCTTGTGGCAACCGTGCTCATATAGACGACCCACTAAGACGAGGCACGCCCCGGTATCCTTGGGAGTGAAAATATTATCCTTGTGGCAACCGTGCTCCCATTGATGGCCCATTAAGGCGAGGCACGACCCCAAGGAGAGACCAACTCCGTCCTGGAAGTGAAAATCCTATCCTTGTGGTAACCGTGCTCACATAGACGGCCCATTAAGATGAGGCACGTTCCAGAGACGCGAGGTTTCAACGCTTGGGAGTGAAAATCCTATCCTTGTGATGACCGGTCTTGATCAGACGGCTCACTAAGACGAGGCACGCCCCAAGCCGATTTTTGACATACGGAAAGGAAGGATACCCCAGCTAGTAACTGAGCGGTTGACACCCGGTGAAGCAAAGTTGGAAAGAGATCCATACCGCAACAACACCGTCACGACAGGCCTAGTAAGGCTAGAGTTTGCTCCTTAACAACAAAGGGTGGCGTAAAGCTGAGCGCAACATGTGTAGAGGTAGCACAGCAAATGTTATGGGCGGACAATTTCACAAGCAGTAAGGAGAAACAAGGTAAATGACAAAAGTCCAAAGTCGCGGGTTAATCAAGAAAAAGTAACATTGTCAATATTACAAAACAAAAGGGGGCGCATCACCCACAACAATAAAAAAAGACGTATCAAGAATGATGTCTAAGGAGCAGGTGATGCACCGCCTCCTTCCTGCTGAGCAGATCTCCAGCGATGAAAGCCCTCATCAGTGACGGTGGCGATCCTCTCTTCAAAATACCGACCAAGAAAATCAGCGTCGAGGTTATCTATCCCGTGCTTAAGCATAAAACCGTCAGACATGATGCCCCCGCCTTCTTTCAAATACCAACGGCTCTTCTCAGCAGAAAGAGCGAGATCGGCGGACAGCTCAGCGTTCCGCTATCTCTCTCGACGAAGCTCATCCTCCAGCTCTTGCTTAGCAGTTGTTGCCTCCTGAACAGCAACCGCGGCCTCC
This sequence comes from Viola odorata, assembly GCA_963691705.1. NCBI lineage: Eukaryota > Viridiplantae > Streptophyta > Magnoliopsida > Malpighiales > Violaceae > Viola > Viola odorata. The sequence goes on along the minus strand of OY829539.1, from coordinate 36,134,291 downwards.
CGTTTGGCATCCTCCATCTCTTGCTTAGCAGTTGTTGCCTCCTGAGCAGCAACCGCGGCCTCCTGTTTGGCAGCCTCCGACACTTGTTTGGCAGCAGCAACGGCATTCACGTAACCCTGACGCTCTGATAGTAGTCTGTTCAGCTCCCCCTGCCCGTTTGCCTCCACTCTGGCCTTTTCTTCATCCATATAATGGAGATGGCAGAGCGAGGAAAATAGATGGGAGCGAAGAAAGTTTATACGCTCCTGCTGGCTCCTAGCCGCAAAAGCATCTCTCTCTCTTGGAATAGACATTATCTCAGCTGCCAAGAAGGAGGTACATGAGAGGACATAGTCAGGAGGAGCATCCGCCGGAAATTGTAAGTAGTTATCTCGGAAGGAGCGCAGGCTGAACCAGTGAGTAGGCATCAGAGGAGGAGCATAAGTTGAGGCGTGAACCATCAAGCTGGGAGCAGGGCCACCTCTCGCAGGAATCGGAGGAGACACTGGAACAAAAAGCAAGGTGGGAGGAGAAGAGGGTCGACTAATGGTACCGTCAGCGTTAGGGACAGAAAGCCCGTCACCCCCGAGCACTTCGCCATGATGAGCCATCAGATTGGAATAAATTGGAAGGCATAGTACGTGTCTGCCTAGCCCTTTTCTTCCTTACGGCGCTAGTACGAAGAGGCGGTTGGGCAACGTCTGGAGCGGTAGCAGTAATTTCCCCTTCAGCGGTGGAAGCAGTAGCAGCCGCGGTAGCTCGAGCTTCGATTTTGGCTCTCCTCCTTTGCTCTCGTTTCCTCTTCCTTCGGAAATATTCTGGCTCCCAACCGGGCGGAGGAACTGCACAAATACAAAACGTTAGCGTTAGCACTTCTTGGAAGAGTAGAAGGAAAGGTCAAACGCTCACCCTTTTTGCACTGCTCTATATCCAACCCGTTAGCCACTTTACGGGCATCGACACTGAAGTCTAATTGAAGCAGTGCCTTCAACCAGCCATCCTCCGGGTCGGAAAGGGGTTTCCGATCACCCCAGGCCCCATCTCTGATTTCCTCATTAAAGCCGGCCCTCCACATAGGCTCAGGCAGATCAATAATAAAAAATTCTTCTTTCCAGTGGGGAATAGAAGACTCGATGCCCATGAGTTTCCAGGTAAAGGGTTTAAGGAGTCATCTTCATAACGAGGGGATATCGATATAACCCCCTTGCGGGAATATAACTGGAAGATATCATGAAGCAATGCCAAGGTGGGAGAAGCAATCCCTTTAAAACGACACAAAGCGGCAAATGCACTAACAACGCAAATCGCGTTGGGGCTCAACTGAGCCGGAGCCAGATCAGAATCGGCCAACAATAATTTCACGAGTGGGTCAAGGAGAAGACAAAACCCATGGTCAAACAACTTGGCATACAGCATTCTACTATTAGCGGGTAAAACGCTGTTCAGGCGAAGAGATTCAGAGGCAGCACGAACGGGATAATCTCGGGGAAATCGACCCTTAGACCCGGCAAGCTTGTGATTAATCAAGGCTAGCGTATAAAGGGAGGTGGGTGTATTATTAATCTTTTCTTCCCCGGCAGACCTCGGAGGATCCCCTTCCTCGGAAGATTTTTTAGCACGGGTCTTAGCCATAATTAACAAAGGAAAAAGAAGGAGGGAAGAAAAAAGGTGTGTACCTTCGCAAAAAGAATACCAGCAGTCTCGAACCAGAAAAGAAAAAGCAGCGCGGGTGAAATACCTAACAGCGTGCAGAAGAAGAGATTAAAAAAGAAAGAGGAGGTAAGGAAAGCATTATATATAACCCTGAAAGGGTACTACCAATTAGTAGCTAACACATGGCGAAGCAGCGCGTCAAAAGGGGAAGCGCGCGCGTGAAGGCATAAATTTTAAAACAAACGCGCGAGAGGAAATAAGTTTAAAACAATGATGAAACGCTTCAGTACTCCCGTCTCCCTAGAAGACGCCTGCTTCGAGCGCCTCTCTGAAGGGACACGTGTCCTCCTCCATGATTACCTTTCAAAATCGCATTAAATGAAGGACTACGGCATTTAATGACCTAAAAAGCAGCGCTAGCTCCACCAAACGGCACGACGGGGCAAAAATAAGAAAGAGAACGAAGAGGCAACGGTAGCATTACAATGAATCAAACGGTGCAATAAGAGTTACATAACGTCAGCGTTATTACTGAAGAATTAATGTCAGACAATCCCCAGCAAAGAATAAAATAAAGCAACGGGAACAACAACAAAGGAGGGACCAGGAACCCGTCGTGAAACTTAAGGCACCCGTCAAAGGAAAATCATGCGCTACCGTTGCCATCAGCCCCTCTCCCCATCCGGAGTGGAAGAATCGTTCCCACCTTTGCCAACCTAATCCATTACAACAGAAACGTAATCAGCAATCTGGGCCGGATCAGAAGGATTACCTTTGAAACGGGCTGCAAATCCAGAAACAAAGGCCTCCAAAACCTTCTTCTTTCGCAGCTCTTCCCTTAATGGTGCCCTAGCAGACTCTTCATCTCGGGCCAGTATCTCCTCGCGAAGAAGAAGATTCTTTTTTCTCTCTAACGATAACTCGGCCTCCAGAACCTCCATTCTCGCTCTCCCGGCAGACTTTTCTCTGTTTAGCTCCTTTTGAGACTCGTCATAAAGACGCGTTAGTAGTCTCGCATGGTCCGCCGACTTATCAAGTTGCACCTTTTAAACTCGCATTGCGCTAGAGAAATTTTGTGACTCGCGATCGTGAATCTCGAACAGATAGTTCAGATAGCGGAAGTTATCCAGGGAATCATTCACAACATGTCGAAGACGGGCCGCTGGAGGAAGCTGAAGGAATTTCTCTTTCTCTGACCAGGAGCTCATCATTTCCCCTATTAGGGGCGCGGTAAACTCATCTCTAGAAAAAGGTTGAGGAACCCCGGCAGCGTGAAGACCGTCGAAACAGAACCCTGCCAAGTTCATGCGATAGGCTGGGGCATCGTTAGGACCACCATAGGAAAGATTGATTGGCGGAACTGAACCCTCAGTAAACACATTCGTGATAGGAGTAAAGAATAGCTCGGGAAGGGCTCTAGGCGACGGCCCAGCCGCTGAGTCCGCAGCAGAAGATGTGGTCGTCACGTCGGGAATGCAATGAGAAATCGGGGAATCAGGAACGACAGCTGTAGGAGGAGGACATGCTGTCGGAGGAATCTCTGCCTCGGTAAAACAAGTGGCGGCTGACACCCCAATAATTTTCTCTGGCTGGGAAGTCCTTCCCCTAGGAGAAGCGACAGGTGTAAAACCAGTTGCCGCGTTAGCAGAAGACGTCCCGATAGCCTGTTCGCTCGCATCCACTCGGAGCCTTTTCCGACGCAGGGAAGAAGTAATGAAAGAGGCATGACAAAGGTCAGGCTTAGCATCTATATCCTCGTCAACGCTATCGACCAACCTTGTCGCAGTTTGGCTAGATTCTGCCCCCTTGCGACGATCCGGTAGCCAATTCTCCACGAAGCGAGAAGCTCGAGCGGAACCGCGGAACCTTCGCCCTCCTTGGGCAACCGTTTTGGTTCTCCTCCTGGGAGGCTGAGCGCGTCCCTGATCGGACCCTCCAGCAGGAGGGGACGCTGGTAAAGTTTGGAGTGGTACAACATTCAAAGGAACGCCGGTATCACCTGGGAACCGAGCGTTAGCATACTCTAAAAAAAAAAAAATTTAATTATTATGAAAAGAGGCAGACTCACCCATAACGCACTCCTCCAGAGGCTTGAATAAAGCGAAGTCGCGGATGTGATAGTAGGTGTCCTCGTCTAACAAAGCGTTAGCCTGCTCCAGCTCAGCTCTGGTTAATATCGTGGGATTCTTCCAAATGGGGCCTATGAGCTCCTGATTGAAATTAATAAGCCACAAATGAGACGGTAGCTCAAGAGCGAAGAAACTACTCTTCCAGTCAGCCACACCCTTCTCAAAGCCGCGAAACTGCTACCAGAATGACTGCACGAACGCGTCATCCCATCGAGGAGTGATTTCGATTAAACAATTATGACAACTCATACTAAAGAATTTACGAAATAAATTGAGAGATGGGGTGAGAATGTTCTTCAACTCGTAAGCGTGAAGAAAAGCATAAACCGCACACCAGGAAGAAGGAGTTATCTGGGCAGGATTAAGATTATACTCCCGCAGTAGCGTTAGTACCGATTCATGAATGGGAAAACGGAAACCATAAAGGAACATCTTAAAATAAAGTAGCCTACAAGAACCCCATGCCGGATTATGAAGCCGCATGTAGCTTTCGGGAGCAGAGGGTTCGTGCCCGGGAGGAAAGGTGATACCGTGTTCCTCCAGCAGGTGATACCGTGTTCCTCCAGCTCGGCCTTCAGAACCACATCGCAGGTAAAAACACTAGGCGATTGAGCGACCTCTGGATCCATGGGTTTCCAGAGGACCTGGCGAGGCCTATTTCTAACCATAATAAGCTAGCAAAAAGGGAAATCTGAGAAGGATTAAAGTGGTACCTTAGATGGAAAGGTCTATGGGAGAATCAGCAGAGGACGACGGACGGCCGGGAAGGTATTCGGAGAAGAAAGCGAAGGAAGACGAAGGGAAAAATTTGAAGCGGGGGCAAAAAGTTTTGGAAAGAGAAAATGGTCCTTTTTAAAGGATTAAATTGCCACCGCATTAATTAAGCCGCCAGTCATGAAAGGACGCGTGGAAAAAGAAGTTGGCCACGTGGAAAGCATTAAAGAACTCGAAGAGAGAAGTTATTTCCCTAAAAGAACAACAGAGTTGACCCAGTCAAAGTAACTGCGAAACGATTGCCTCGGCAAGGCTAACCGCTTGCGTTAGCTGTCAACAAGACCAGCAGGCTAACGGGAAATAACGACAAAAGAAAAAGGCAGAAAACATCATCTCATTCATAAAATGCCAACAGGCATATACAACACAAAGGCGTTAATCCTCATCAGCCCAGTCCGCGTCATAGCAGTAATTATAGTCCTCCGGGGACGATGGTAATCCACTGTTGTAGGAAAGGGAATACTCGGCAGGTTTAGGCATAAGCTTTGTCGCGTGGGCTACCATCTTGTCATAACAGGCACGAGAACTCTCCCCAATAGTAGAAGCTGCCGGCCTCGAGTTAGTGCCGTGAGTAAGGGCCTCTTTCTCGGAAGGAGGAGGAGGGGCAGACGATGACGTTTCAACACCTTTCGACAGCATCAGGTAATGGGGCACAAAGCCTGCAAAGAAGGACTCAAAGGTCTGCTTCTTCGCTTTCACTGGCTTCTTGCGACCCTGGCGTCTGGCGAGGTATTTAGTAGGTCTCCACGGTGGTGTCAGAAGGGGATCATCCGAATCCGACGAAGTCGGAGGAGTTAGCAAGGAATCGCGCTCATAAAAATCTGTCATTTTGACCTGCAAAAAAGAAAGAGAAGGAAAAGAGGAAGATGAACAGGGAAAGGGGAAAGCATTTCCCTTAAATAGCTGAGGAAGCACTCCGATCCTCGCGCAGATCCTGAGAAACAATTAAGACGCCTGGGAGAAATAACCGCAATAGCAGAATCCGATCCGGCACAAGCATAACTACTCGATAAATGCGCCAATCAAAAGGCACCAAACAACCACCCAGTCACCTGTTCCTGGAAAACGGCCTGGAAACAGTTGAGACAGAACATTCATTGAACATAACCATGGCAATGGCTATGTCCCGAGGCGGGCTCATTTTCAGTTGGGCTCATAATCAATATCCCAACTAAAGCATCAAGGGATCGAGCGGGAAAAAGAAGATTCGATAACAAGCGGAAGCAACCACTTATTTATGGCCTAAGCGGCCGAAGAAGTCTAGGAATATACAAAAAGCATAAAAGAAAATAACAAGAAGAGGCAAAGGCAGCGGTCAAGCATTAGATCCGGCATCATCTTCCCCGGGCACAACAGGAACCTCCCTCAAAGCATCAGCAACGGAGGTCAACTCGGCCGAACAGGCCCTCATGCCCTTCAAACAGCAGGCCAATAGGTCCTTCCTTTGCTGCAGCATCGAAGCTACCACATCGAGATGAGCAGTAGTGATGGCCAGCTTCGCCAAGCTCTCCAGAGGGCTAAAGTCCTCCAAAGATATCCCCAGCTGCTTAGAAAAAACAGGAGTCAGAATTCCCTGCAATTCCAGAACGTCCTCGGAGGTCTTAAGGATCATCCTCTCCAGGAAACCGATATCGCCCTCAGTAAGGTTCTTCAAGGTCAAATTCTTAGAGATCAGGAAATTTCTGGTCAGCTCATCCATAGTGAAAGGTGGAAAGAAAGGACGAAAAGGTGTGGAGAAATTCGCATAAAAAGAAGCTTCAATTTATAGCTCCTGGACAAGTATAGTCAGCGTCAGCTCGTTTCTTGACAAAGAGCCGCTCCGGTACGAAGAGAAGTCACACATGAAGAAGAGGCGATAGCCCTTGGTAAACACTCGGGCTCATTTTCAGTTGGGCTTATGATAACAATCCACCTAACGACAAGGGTATTTCCATCTCTTATCCCGCATGGAAAGATCGGAACCACTGTTCCTACCTCCACGGTAGGGTCGAGGCTGTCATCTCCCCCGTTAAGAGGCTAACGCTAGGAGAGCTGACATCACGAAGGGGGGGTCCCCACATCCACCTTCTGGACAACCAGAGGTGCAATCCCACCCCAAGGGAAACGCACCAACCGTTACCTCGCCTGGGTAACAACCAGGTCTCCACACACCGCCCTGACGGTATACCACAACATGGGCAAACCCCTGCCCCTGACGGGACCGGCTGCTCCCTAGCAAACTTACTCGCGCGGAAACGCTTCTTTCATCTATAAATACCTCCCCCACAAAGGAGGAAGGTAAGCACGAATTACTGGCCCAAGCTCTGCCAAATTCACTACACATACTGACTTAAGCATCGGAGTGTTTCCGCCGGAGACCCCCTCCGGCGTATTGCAGGTACTGCGGACCGCTGTGGGCACTGATCTGAGAGGACCACTTTCTCCATATATCTTTCGGCAGAAGACAAATTCTTATCAATAAGTCACCGAGAAAGTGTATGTTACCGGTAACCATTATCTTATGGAAACCTCCACGAGGGATGCTGGGAACGCTCAACAAACAAACATCTTCAAGAAACTTACCAAAAATAGGTATGTTACTAGTAACGCGCCTCTTATCTTAAAAGCGCCAAATACCGGAAGCCTTCAGAAGTGCTGCCAAGAGTCGTCGGTAAAATTGGAAACCTTCAGGAGGGCTATCAGGAAGACCTATCGGGTGACTGACGGATCCAGCTGTACTAACTAGTATAAATACCCAACTCTTCTCTCATTTTAGTCAGTTTTTGTGTAAAGTGTTTATGTCTTGCGTAGAGAATACTCAGCCCTCTAAACACCAGAAACTCACCTTATGAGGATCAAGTCCAGAAGATGACTTAATTCATTGCACGTAAAAGATCCACCGTCTTTGATTGATTGCAAGTAAAAGCTTGTGAATTCACAAAATTGATTGCAAGAGCTTGAGAGATTTCTGAGAACAATTTTTTCAAGTGTTTAAACACGAGTGTAAACACGTGAGGGTGTGCTTTCACTAACGAATATATATGTTTTACAGGTTAAAAAATCTTATCTCCATATCGATTCGTATTGCCTAGGCTACCAAGAGCCTTCCACAAGTTATGCGCCTCCTCCAAGCTGAAGGCGTTCCAGACATGACGCCACCTTTCATGCACGGGTTAGCCGAGGTATGCATGACTCCTCCTCCCATGGCTACATTATGCGTAGACCTCCCAAACCCTATTTACCTCCTCATCTATGCCAACGTGAGCCTTATTTAGAGCCACGAAAACCAACACACTACAATGACTTCTATGCGGACGCGCCACATGAACTAAGAGGTGGTCGTCCGTATAGGAGCCGAGGTAACATCCAGGTGGACTCCAATTCCACTTCCGTTTCTTATTCTACTCCCAAACGAGCAAGAGATATATTTTGTACCACATGTACGGGTAGAGGAAATTTGAGTGACATATGCCCTAACAGTAGAGTAAAAAATATGAGTACAAAAAATAACCCGCATGAAAAGAATGAGCATGCGAATGAGGGATTGAGTGGAGAGAAAAAAAGGGATGTTTTGTGTAAAAATTACACTAAAAAAGAGATGAGTGGAGCGAACAATGGGAGCGTGAAAAATAACATTGAACTGAATATGTTTAAAATTAATGTCAATCCTTTGATTGAATTCAGAAATGCTACTGTCTTCAACCTTTGATTTACTGTTTGTGTTAAATCCTATACAACTTTTGGGATATTTGTAATCGATCAATATCTTAGATTTTTGTATTTGGATGTTTACTAGCAAGGGTGATTTGATGTTTATTATTAATCAATTGTTTTGAATTAAGCATCCCACTATAAATCCCATCGTTGTTGTTTCGCTTCCTTGTTTATCATAATCTTGTTAATACGCTGCATCCTTCATCTTTTCATTTTCATAACCTTCATTGGTTCTATTTGTAAACCACTCGGGTTTTAATTGATAACTCGACTTGGATCCTTAGCCGCAAAGCTCAAACACATCCGATTCTGCGAAAGGGAACTTAGATCGTGATAACAATTGATGAAACACCAAGGGTACATTCGTCTTCTCACCCGAAGTCAAAGCCGGATCTCTGTAGACCTTGACTGGCGTCAGCACCCGGCTACCACCCACGTTAGGTCTAGGAGTCCTGGGATGGTCGACATCAGCAGGGGGGACCCACATGGAGTCATCCTATCCCAGGATACCCCGATAACGTCCCCTCGGCGATATCCCGTCAGCGATATCCTATCAGGCTGACGGGTGATGACGTCATCTGGAGCGTTATCTTCCTCCGATAATGCCCACCCCTAGGGTAATATCCTTTCTTTTGCCTATAAATGCCCTCCATTTCCAGATCAAAGGTAAGACAAAAAAATTACTACCAAAATCTCTGCCAAATTTCACAGCCATACTAACTTAAGCATCGGAGTGTCTACGTCGGAGCCCCCCTCCGGCGCTTTGCAGGAACGACGGACTGCCGCAACAGTGACCTCAGACGGCCAAAATCTCTACCCCACTTCCCTCAAGAGTTTTGGTGCTTTCATTAAGAGTTTTGGTTTTAATTAAGTGAGCATCCTTAATAGCCAAGCTCTGTTCTTCTGAAATTTGGAAGATTATGGCTTCTGATCCAGATCTGTCACTGTCTCAGTCCTCTAGCCTTCCATTTGATACCCGTAGGTGACTTTTACCTTTCGCCACTTCTGATGCTCCAACCGCGGCACAAGAAATTTCCCCAGGAGTGTCAGATCTTTCCTTAGAACAAACAATGGGAACATTTGTGTCCCAGCCATACACTCCATTATCCCAGATAGTGGAATCCAGTCATTCTGCTCTTCGTTCAAGGGGACCCATGATAGACAGTGCGAATAACCCTTTCGCAAATTCGATTTCAGCCCTTCGTGCCCAATTGGACCATTTAACGGAATTGGTTGCTAGATTCCCGCCTAATGCTTCTGGATCAGGCGTCCCATCCCAGTTTGTTTTTACTCCACCTATCATCGCAGAATGGTTATTGTCGTCCCGGTTGCAGGCGAGCGCCCTTCCGACGTTGCCTGCGTTGAATGCGCCAGTCAGTCTTGTACAATTTGCTCATAGGACAGTGGAGCCGTATGTGCCACATACGCCTTTACTTCCTATCCCTCAATAGGGACGGCAATGGAGTGACGAGGACAGAGGTCGTTGGGATGGTAGGAGGGATGAAAATGATAGAGATATGTCTCATTGAGGGAGTGAAAGATCCAGCAGTAGGAGACATCGAACTCTCTCACCAAGGAATCGCAGCCCGTCTCCAAGGCGGCATCATATTAGAGATCCGTGAGATCGCAGGCGTCATTTAGAGGTATCCCCACCTCGGTATGCGTGTGAAATTCTTGATGATACTTCTGGCCACCCCTTCAGCCCACGTTTAAGGCGTCCCAGAGTCAGTCGACATGTGAAGCTCCCCTCAGAATCCTATGACGGCACTAGAGATCCCATCTCTCACCTTAACAAGGTGAAGGACTTTGTGCAATTTCAGCCCCACAATGACGCTGCTTTGTGTCAAATATTTGTAATGACCCTATCAGGGGTCGCACGTTTATGGTTTGAAGGTCTTCTGGGTGGGTCTATTGACAGCTTCTCGCAGCTGGAATCTAAATTCAGGAGTCGATTCAGTACCGTAGTCCCTATCAGGAAGTCTGCTGCTGCCTTGTTTGACCTACACAGAAAACCTCAGGAATCCTTGAGGAGTTTCCTCCATTATTTTGACACCGAGATGTCGCTAATGCCAAGTGTAACGGTTGATTTCGCCATCGAAGCCTTAAAGTGAAACTGTTGTTATGGAAAGCTTAGAGATGCTTTAATGGTTGACCCGCCAGCAACCTTAGATGCGTTAAGGCTGAAAGCCCACAACTATGCGAGGATGGAAGAGGAAGAAAATAGGGACATGATTCGGAACATGCCGCCGGCCTTGCCCCCAGTCCATAACGCTCCTATTCCAACTACTTCCGAAGATCGGTTCATCGACGATTACGCTCAGCGAAAGGATCACATTCCTAGGACCTCTAACCGGAGAAGAGGCAACTCCTCAAAGGGAAAGTCTAGTGACTCCTCAGCATAGCGGCAGGGTGATCCCTCTAAGGGACGAGTGTATGACTCAGACCTTCCTTCCCTCATCTGGCCCAGAGTAGAAATACTAGCGATAGAGGAACCTGCCCATCCATTATCCAGCCCTTGTGAGACCGGGGGTAACCTTGGGAAGAAGAGAAAATGCTTACTGTAAATTTCACAAAGCTAAGGGACACTCTACGGAGGTGTGTAGAGAGCTCAAATTGGCGATAGAGCGCCTGCTTGAAGAAGGTTATCTGGGAGAATTCACCATCAAAACCCGAGAAGAGGCTAAAAGTAAGCCGATAAACAGGGAAGCCGATGACAGACCAACACCTTCCCGCACCCTAAGTAACGACTCTGGCCTTGCAGGAAGGAACAGGGAAATACTCATGGTTGACGACGAACATGTACCCATCATCAACATCATTGCGGGAGGTGCACCTTATTTGGATGAGTCCGCACAGCTGACACACGCGTCAGGGGATAAGCGGAAGCGAGTGGGCATGTTGATCAAGAGTGAGGCGATAAACGCCCTGGATCGTATGATATTATCCTTTTCTGAAGAGGATGAGAAAGGCGTGGTATATCCACATAATGATGCGTTAGTGGTTATGCCCATTATCGCTAGCCATGGAGTTAGAAGGACTCTGGTTGACAACGGAAGCGTTGTGAACTTATTTTCATTGGAAGCTTACAATCTCATGAAGTGTCCTGACAACGAGCTTACACCCTGCAAAAAATCCATCATCGGAGTAGACGAAGTCCCCATCCTAGTGACGGGAGTAACCACTTTACCGGTGTATTTCAAAGAAGATACCTCCAAACGGTCAGAGGAGCTTTTATTCTTGGTGGTGGATCTAAATCTGCCTTATAACGCCATATTGGGGCGGCCGTTCCTCAACCACTTTGGAGCAGTGATATCGCAGAAACATCTGAGGTTGAAATACCCTTCTTGGGATGGTGTGGTGTCAATCCGGGGTAATCAGAAGTTAGCGGTTGAATGCTACCTGCTTATGACTCACAAGGGTTGTGATAGGTATGTATGTGTGACAGTTGATCCCTACGAACAAAATGATGAGAAACGCACTCAGCCTGTGGACAGAATGACTCATGTCCCAGTTGACGGGATAGATCGGGCTGAATTCCTGGTAAGCGATAACCTCAGCTCGGAGGAAAACTTCCAGTTAGCCTAGTTATTGAATAAATGCAAAGGGGAGTTTGCATGGAAACCCTCTGACATGCCAGGTATCTCACAGGAGGTAGCAGAACATCGACTTAATGTCAACCCTAACGCAAAACCGGTTCAGCAGAAACGACGTGCTTTCTCTACCGAAAAAGCGGCTGCCGTCGGCAAAGAAGTGGCAAAACTTCTCGAAGCTGGCTTTATTCGAGAGGTACAGTACCCCACCTGGTTGGCTAACCCTGTCCTGGTTCCCAAGCCCAGCAGAGAGTGGCGTATGTGTATCGACTTCACAGACTTGAATGACGTTTGCCCTAAAGATTGTTACCCACTTCCTCGGATTGATCAGCTAGTTGATCAGGCTGCCGGGTATGCGTATTTGAGCTCACTAGATGCCAACTCGGGTACCATCAAATCCCTATGGCTCATGAGGATGAAGAGAAAACTGCTTTCATCACTCCAAAGGCCACTTATTGCTACACGGCGATGCCTTTTGGGTTGAAAAATGCTGGAGCCACCTTCCAGCGAATGGCGAACCAAGTCTTTGAAAAGCAAATCGGGCGAAATATAGAGGCGTATGTCAATGACATACTGGTCAAAATCTGGAGTTTCGAAGACCACCTGTCTGATCTAGCGGAAGTCTTCGAAGTGATGAAGCGATATCAAATGAAACTGAACCCCCGAAAATGCATGTTCGCCTTTCAAACTGGCAAATTTCTGGGTTACGTGGTCAGTCAAAAGAGTATTCAACCCAACCCGTCAAAGATTAAAGCCATCCAAGATATGGTATCCCCTCGAACTGTGAAGGAAATACAAAAGCTAACGGGGTGTGTTATCACTTTGGGACGGTTTATATCTAAGCAAGGCGAGAAGTGTCTCCCATTTTTCAAAATTATACGCTAGAAAGCCGTCTTCGGATGGACAACTGAATGCGAAGAGGCGTTTACAGGCCTGAAGGCCTATCTGTCGTTCAATTTAGTGCTAACCAGACCAGAGCCTGGCGATATTCTGTATTTATACCTAAGGGTCGCTGATGAAGTGGTCAGTGCGGTCCTTGTGCAAGATGACAATCATACGCACCGCCCTGTATACTTTGTAAGTCATATCTTGAAGGATGCCGAGCTGAGGTACGCCCGTATCGAGAAAATAGCGTTCGCATTGATACAAGCCACACGAAAAATGAGTCGATATTTTCAAGCCCATACCGTCATCGTGTTGACGGACCAACCTTTAAAAAGGATATTTCGAAAGCCCGAATCCTCGGGTAGAATGTTGATTTGGGCTATCGAGCTTGAACAGTATGGTTTGCACTACAGGTCCCGACCGTCGGTGAAGGCTCAAATTCTGGCAGACTTTATCGCGGAATGCACCTTTACGCCAGATCCAATAACGGAGTTGACTGAAAAGGAAAAAGAAGAGTTGGACCTCCCCTTCCCTGAAACCTATACCGACCTGTGGTTCATCCATGTAGACGGGGCCAAGAATCAAGAGCTTGCCGGGGCCGGAATCTTCATGAGTGGGCCTCATGGCATCCACGTGCGATATGCCATCCGAATCCTGCAGCCTCTATCTAACAACTCCGCAGAATATGAAGCACTATTAGTCGGGCTCATGATAGGGAAAAGCGTATCCATAAAAGGCGTACATGATTTGGGGAGGCTGGGAGATCTATGGCTGAAAGTCTGTGGAGATTCCAAGTTGATAATAGACTAGGTTTTGGGAAACTCTCAAGCTAGGGAGCCCATCATGGTGCAATATCTCGCCAAGGTAAAACGTAAGCTGATAGAAATAAAGAAAAATGGCATACAAGTCAGCTTCGAGCACATTCCTCGAGAGGATAACGCTAAAGCGGATAGCCTCGCCAAACTCGCGGCCAACCTAGAAGCGTCCATACCTAAAGGGGTGTACTACCGAGAGATACCCGTACCTTCCTTCATGGAAGAACAGGCGATGCTCTGCGTGGAAGAAAGTGAAAATGACTGGAGAATTCCCGTCATAAAATACTTGAAACATGACGAGCTGCCAGCGGATAACGCTGAGAAGAAGAAAGTGCTAAAGCGAGCGGCGCGGTGCACATATTTTAACGGGGAATTGATGCGGAGGTGTTTCTCTCATCTGACTGCCAGATGCATAACAGAACAAGAAGGCCTTCATACCCTCAGTGAAATCCACGAAGGAATTTGCGGCATGCATGCATTCGGCGGAACCCTGGCTGCGCAGGTCTTTAGATCGGGGTTCTACTGGCCTATTATCTAGAAAGACTGCCATGATTACGTGCGAACTTGCCAAAAGTGTCAGGAATTCTCCAAGATTCCTCGACAACCCGCCATAAAAATTTATGACCTCATTGCTCCTTGCCCTTTCGCAAAATGGGGAATCGACATCCTTGGACCGTTTCCAAAGGCGAGGCCTCAGTTAAAGTTTGTGGTCGTGGCGGTAGATTACTTTACCAAATGGGCGGAAGCTGAGGTGGTTGCCAACATCACGATAGAAAAAATCTGGCATTTCTTCAAACACCAAGTTATCATACGTTTCGGAGTTCCCCGCGTGCTAGTCAGCGATAACGGAATGCAATTCACAAGCCAATTCCTTAGAGACCAATGTGTGGAGTTTGGAATCGAGCAAAGATTCTCTTTCGTGGCTCATCCGCAGACCAATGGTCAGGCTGAGGTGACAAACCGAGCCGTCCTTAATGGTGTTAAGAAGAACCTAGAAGGATCCAGAAAGAAGTGGGCCGATGAGCTGCCGTATGTGATGTGGGCATATCGCATGGCCGTGAAACCCAGCACCTGAGAGACACCCTTCACACTGGCTTTCGGTACTGAGGCCGTCACGCCCGTGGAGATTGGTACCATGAGCCTATGAGTGGCCTACTTCAGAGAAGAGCTGAGTGAGGAAAGGTTGTGTGCAAATCTTGACGTGCTTCCCGAATTGCAAGAGGAAGCTCTTCTGAAAATGACGCACTATAGGCGTGTCAAAGAACGGTTTCTAAAAAAAGGTGACCTGGTACTCAGGGATCAACGAGCGACTGGTCAACGCCGGGGGAAGCTCAGCCCGAACGGGGAAAGGTCGTACCGTGTTACCCGTATTGTCGGGAGAGGAGCGTATCATCTGGAGACACTCGACGGTACCCCCTTACCTAACTCCTAGAATATCGTTCGTTTGAAATTATATCATGCCAGACTTTGATTTATCTCTGCACCTTTTAATAACGCCAGCCCTAACCTATGCTAATTCCCGAATAATGAGCTTTCTTGTGTTTTGCGGCTGCGTGTGTGTGTGTAGGCGATGAAAGAAAAACAAAAAGAGGTTGCCAGGAGTGAAAAGTCCTATCCTTGTGATGGTCGGTCCTGATCAGATGACTCACTAAGTGAGGGCACGCCCTGGCACACCTAATATTTAGCGTTGGGAGTGAAAAGTCCTATCCTTATGGTAGCCACGAGTGGGCCATAAGACAAGGCACGTCCCGACACCCCTGGGAGTGAAAAGTCCTAACCTTGTGACGGTCGGTCCTGATCAGATGACTCACTAAGATGAGGCACGCCCTGGTATCCCTGGAGGTAAAAGCCCGACCCTTATACCAACCGTTCTCGTGGAGACGGCTCGTTAAGGAAAGGCACACCTCAGGGAGATAGTAACTCCATCTTGGAATTGAAAATCCTACCCTTGTCACCGGGCTAATATAGACGGCTCACTAAGTGAGGGCACGATTCTGGGGTGTGAGGGCAATGCCGAAAGTGAAAAATCCTAACCTTGTGACGGTCTGTCCTGATTAGACAGCTCACTAGGAAGAGGCACTTTCTGGCCGATTGTGGTAACGTAGAAATGCGAAGAATCATGAAATCCCATCGAGTAACCAGATGCGGAATCCCTGGTGAAGTGAGCTGGTTGAGAAAGCGATAATGAGTGACACATGTACCCTAGAATGGCGGCGGATTGGCTCCTACGGGAAACTTGTGTCTGTTATCGCATATTTCTTACTAACAAATATTAATCGAGAGTGTGCAGGATATCTCTGACTGATGGAGATCGCGACACTCGAGGCGATAGAAAGATTGTGCAACTTGTCAACAAAATGGACGTGAAGCCAATCGCACCGATTTCGACATGATTTGAGAAATAGGGCCTAATGACCCTGTTCGTTATCTCTTTTAATCAAGGGGAGAAGGAAGAATGCTTGTTTTTTAGGAATGTCCTCTCTGATGGGGCCGAGCAGTGGTTAAGTTGAACCTGACAAAGCCCAGTAGCGTAACCAGGATGATAAGAGCGCGACGGCCGCACTGCGAGAAATTCAAAGAAAAAGAAGTACAGAAAAAGAAAACAGCAACAATGAAGGTTAACATCATAGAAGCGTCATTGTTCAAATACCCATGAAGGGTCACAAAAATATACAAAAGATGAGCAAAAAAAAAAGGATAACGCTCAATCCTCACAAAAAAAAGAAGGGGTGATGATACCCTAGCTACAAGTGGTCCTCTGAAATTCCCCGCTCTGGGTAACCTTCCGATCTGGCCAAGCGAAAGCCCTCGTTATTAAGATCAGAAGAATTCTTCAAAAAGGCGTTAGAAATAGCGTCACCTTTGTAAAATTCTTCCCCGTGAATCTCCACAAAGCAGTCAGCCATGATGGAAGCCGTCTTTTCAACATACCACCGATACTTGATGGCTGTCTCCTCCTCATGTTCCATTTTCTCTCCCGCCAAGGCTGCTCTCTCTTCTACTAGGCCTATTTTCTCTCTTTCGAGGGTGATACTCTTTGACCGCTCAGCCGACAGAGCGGCGTTAGAAGCGGCCAACTGTTCCTTCGCCTCTCTTGCTTCCTCTTTGGCTGCCTCCAGGGCCTTTATGCATCTTTCTCGCTCTTCCAACACCCTCTGTTTATCCTCTTGCTCCTGTGAAAGCTTGGTTGCAGAAGCGGCAAGGTCAGTCGCCTTTTACGACATGCGCTCGGTATAGTGATGAAACCGAAGGAAACCAATGAAAAGGTTAGAGCGCAACAGGCCAGCTTGCTCTCCGTCTCCCTCGGCAGCAAAAGTGCTTCGTTCTTCAAGAGACGTTAGCATGTGAGCAGCCAAGAATGAAGCGGTGACAGCTGAGTTATCGACCCCCATGTCTGCGATTCCTGCACTACACAGCGTAGTCATATCCACTTGATGAGTGATAGGCCAGTGGCGTTATATGAGCTTACGTCGGCCAGAAGATTGGACACTATCGTCCCCTCACCAAAGCGCTTAAGCGCGGAAGCATCGAAAGGAACAAAGACTATGGTGGGAGGAGAGGGAGGCTGGTTAGAAGTGGAACCTCACTGGGGCCCGAATGTTTCATGAGGCTGATAGGAGGAGAAACCCGACAACTCGTCATTGTAGACCACGTTAGAGGAAAAGCAAGGCATTTCTGAACCAAACGAAGGCGGAGAAGTCTCAAAAGGCCCAGGCATGGCCATGTTCTCAAAGATGCTAGCGGTTTGGCCCGGGGGAGGTACTGAAGAGTCAAGAGCGATTTGAGGCCCTTCCCCGACATCAGCTTGACTCAAGGACCGGCTCGTGCCTGCTCCATTGGACCTCTGCCTCTTCCTTGGTTGAGTCAGGATACGCCTCAAGTCCATATTGCCCCGCGATAGTATAGGAGTAGAGGCACCAGAAGTATCCTATGAAGAAAAACAATAAAAAACAAAGGAAAATGCAGAAAGGCATTGGAAAATAGTGCAAGAGGTATCGGGCACCAGTTGCACTTACCGTCTCAGTGGTAGGTACTTCCGAAGAGCCAGTCGCGTCCGAAGAAGGCGGAATTGGTAGCTGGAGGGTGGCAACGACCGAAGTACAGGAAGACATGTGGGGAGGAACTGAAACTGTAACGGGTGGAACAACTAAAGTAGTGGCGATATCAGCGGCCACGACCGTTGGCTCAACCACCACTCTTTGTCGTAGCCTCCTCAAGCGCCTCTTGATACTCTCGGGAACGTACTTGGGATCAGTTTCTGCAAGAGCACAAGACAGCGTTAGCGTTAGTACTGATGCCGAAAACCAAAAAATGACGCGATACTCACGTCTA
Organism: Viola odorata; assembly: GCA_963691705.1. NCBI lineage: Eukaryota > Viridiplantae > Streptophyta > Magnoliopsida > Malpighiales > Violaceae > Viola > Viola odorata. Next base: position 36,116,441 of record OY829539.1, on the reverse strand, counting down.
ATGCAGGCTTGGATATCGGTCCTGCAGGCCAGAAGGCCGGTGTGAACGCTGATTTCCAGTTCAAGTAACTTATTAAACCAGCCTTGTTCTCTCTCATTAAGAGCCTCCCGGCGCCAAGCGCTATCCTTGACGCCCTGGTTGAAACCAGACCGCCACCACGGATCCGGAACCCCGGGAGCCTCGATAACAAAAAACTGCCCTTTCCATTTATCGATGGAAGACTCTAAATGGAGGAGTTTCTAGGTGAAGTTCTTGAGTGAATCGTCATCATAACGGGGTGATATCACTATCACACCCCGACGGTTATACATCCGAAATAAACACTTGAGCAATGCAAGGGAAGGAGTTGTAATTCCCTTGTACTTGCAGAGTTCTAGAAAAGCATAAACGCCGCAATAAGCATTTGGACCCAGTTGAACAGGGCTCAGATCCAGAGAAGTGAGCAACTCTTAGATAAAAGGGTCAACAGGAAACCGAAAACCATAGCGAAACATCTGGGCATACAAGATTCTGCATCTGCCGGTCAGAACGTTGTTTAGGCGTAAAGACGTAGGGGCGACAGAAACCTCGAAGCCCTCCGGGATTTTGGCACCGTGATCGGACAGATGTTTATCGAGCATGGTAGAAGAAGTAATAGTACTGGCTATGGTCTCTAATTTTTCTTCATCAATTCATTTAGACCCAGAAGCACGAGTTTTTCTTTTGGACATGGTGGAAAAAGAAAATAAAAAGATGAAGAAGATAGCAAAGGGAATAAAGAAGTACCTTTTTTGGGAAGAAAATCGAAGTACCAAGGAGACGAAAACTAGAAGCCCAAGACGATTCGAGAAGATGCAGAGAAACAAATTATCAAAAGTGGAAAAAAGAAATAAAGTGTTGGGTTTTATAACCCTAAGAGGCTGAGAGAAATGACTATTGGAACAGTCGCCACGCGCGTGACAGGCGTGAGCAATGAGTACAACCCTAGAAAGGTGAGAAGACGCTTTGATCCTATCAAATCATGCTAGCCCTAGCGTCCTGATGAGCAGACATGTGTCTCTGAACCATCCTGATCCCTCGCTCATATTAATGAGGGGATCCTGAGCATTAAATGCTCCGAAAAAGTAGAATCACTTTATCAAAAAGAGGTCAAGCACGATGACGTAATCAATAAGATAACGCTGAAAAGCAAATTAATTGTTATCCAGAGCGGAATGGCAGTCGTTATTATGCAAGCGTTATCAATTATTACAAGCCAAATGAAACTAATGTTGGAAGAAAAGTAAACACTTTCAAGCACTACCTTATGCCCATCACGGAAGAACTCCTTTGTTGCCCCCAGCATCTATATCCTTCAACCTCTCGAAGGCGTAATCAGCTATCTTGGCAGGATCGAAAGCCTAGTTGCGGTAATAATCTGGGAATCCGGCGGCAAAGGCTTGTATCGCCTTATCCTTCCAGCGCGATATCTCATTGGGCACCTTCGCTAGCTTCGCGTTGCGGGCCGATATCTCCTCACTAAGGAGAGAGTTTCTTCTATCGGCAGCCACCAGTTCTGCCTCCAGAAGCTTTATCTTGGCCTTCCCTATCGACTTCTCTCTGGACAATTCAGCACGACAGTCGTTAAGCTCTGCTTGGGTGTCATTCTGGAGCTGCGTCAACTCCGCCACCTTAGCGGGGGAACCTCAAACTTTGTCACCATGGATATCGAGAAAGTAATTCAGCATGCGAAAGCTAGCCAACACGTCATTCAAAGCGCTTTCGCGATGAACCTCTAGAGGAAGCTCTGACATCTCCTCCCTATCTTCAGGAGAGCCAAATATCGCACCTACAATAGAGCCCACCGGCTCACTTCTCGATAGCGGGTCTGATATTCCCAGTGCACGGAGTCCGCTGGTGCCAAAGGTAGACAGATCCAGGCGATAGGAGGCGGCTCCTTGAGGACCTTGAGAGGACAGATCGGCGGTAAAGGGAGGAGAGCGATTTTCAGCGGAACCACCGACTCCTGAGATAGAAGTGCAGAATAATGGTTGAAGGCCCCTTGGTAGAGGGTCAAGAGTAGCGGCAGGTTCAAGATTCGGCGCAGCAACGTCAGGAATGAAAGAAGAGATAGGAGAGTCAGGAGTGGCAGTTGGAGGAGGAAGGTTGATCTCTGGCGGAATCTCGGAAGTCTTAGGAGGAGCGTCGGCTAACGCCTCAGCTGCTGCCACCGCTTTGGAAGTACTCGCACCACCAAAAGAATTAGCCCCAGTCGGTTACTTCAGTCTTGGGATGATTCAGAGCCACTCCTTTCCGAATGGGTAACCAGTTCTCTAGAAAGCGGGAGGTGCGGTCGAAGATACCATGCCTGGCAACAGTCTTGAATCTCTTTCTTTTGGTGGAACGGCAGGGTGACTAGAACTCTCAGGCGGAGGAGATGGCGGCAGTGATTGAAGCGGCCTCACATTTAGGGGAACGTCTCACGACGGTTGATTTCCAGCGTCACCTGCCAGCAAGGCATATCAGAATAATGAATAAGCCGAAGCGATAACGAGGGAAAAGAGACTTACTTATAGTACACTTCTCTATAAGCCTGTACAAGGCAAACTCTCGAATGCGAAAGGACGAGCTCAATTCTAACAGCATGTTCGTTTGTCGAAGTTCTTCCTTGGACACTGTTGACGGGTTTGTCCAAATGGAGTCAGCAAGACACTGATTGAAGCCCCTAGGCCAAGGGCGGAAAGGCAACTTCATGATGAAGAAACCACTCTTCCAATCGGCCACAGTCTCTTCGAAGCCCTAGAATTTCTGCCAGAATGACTACACTAACGCGTCATTCCACCTTGGGGTGATATCTACCACACAGTTGCGGCACCTAAAACTAAAGAACTTGCAGAATAAATTGACAGACGGGACAAGGACACCCCGCAACTCGCAAATAGGAATGAAGGAATGAATCCCGCACCAGGAAGAAGGCGTAATCTGAGCCGGGTTGATGTCATATCAAACTAATAATCCCTTCACTGCGTCGTGAATGGGAAAGCGAAAGCCATAGAGGAACATGCTAAAATATACCATCCTATCGCCCCCGATAGAGGGTCATGAAGTCGATGACCAGCATCAGGAATTCTAACGGAGTAACCAGGGGGGAAAAGGATACCGTTTTCCTCCAACTCTTCCTCCAATACCACCTGATCAATAAAAATACTGGGTGTTCTTCCAATTTCTAAATCTATGGACCGCTGGAGACTCCTCAAAGACCTATTTGTGACCAGAGGCCACTGAGAATCCTTGGGTATCCTAGATGTACTCATAATGAATCGGCAAGAAGAAAATCTAAGGAAAAAGAAGTGAAATACCTTGAGCAGAAGGCGGTGGACAAAACCGTCGGCGCCAGCGAACGGTGGTCGTGACTTCCTTTGAAGCAAAAATCTAGAGAGAGAAAGGGAGAAAATTTCGAAGCGCAAGCAAAGAGTATTAAAAGAGAGCAGTTGCTCCCTTTTAAAGGTTGAGTTCAAAAATTGAACAGCTTGTAAAAATGGGACGCCCCCCAAAGCAAAAGTGACACGTGTAAAAGACCTCAGAAGGATATTTATATCCAAGCATTTATATCTTCTGGAGGAGGTAGTTACTGACAATCAGTTGCGAGCGGTTACATTGAAGCAACGGTTAGTTTCTCAGCGATAGCTATCCAAAGAGGAGCTAACGCCCAAGCATGCAAGACTAAAAAAGCAAAGCAGCATTTCATTTAATAATGAGCCATACGGGATCTACAAAGGGTTACACGGGGCTAAATCAATCATCATCAGACCAGTAAGAGGACCAGTAGCAATATTCCTCATCTGAGGGCGGAAGCTCCTCATCAGCGAAAGAAAGGGATTTGTCAGCCTTTCACTCTGGACTCGGCATTAACGGTTTGGATCCCTCCTTTGCAGCAGAGGATGCCGCCTTTGCAATGGTATCGCCTGAAAGAACCTCCTCTTCAAACCAATCAACAGGAGGAAATAATTCTTTGCCCTCACAAGATGGAGGGGCTGAAAAAGAAGAAAACCAGCCAGTGGTTTCAGAATGTGCTCTCTTCTTTGATCTCATCCGACCTCCGCGATGGGGCAATCGCCTCTTCCGGTACGGCGGTGAAGGAGGATTGTCAGAATCCGGTGTAGTCGAAGCTGTCGGACGAGATTCTCCCTCATCGGAGACCTGATCATGTGAATCAACCATGAGAAACGAAGATCAGTAGTAGCAGGAAAATACAAAGAAGAAGATGAACAGGAAAAAGAAGAACTCCCCATAAATAGTTAAAGTGGTGAGACTCTTCAAATTTTTCACAAGTGAGAGAAGAATAATTTAATGCATCTCGAGAAGATCAACCATAATGGCAAAATGAAATTCCTTTGATCACGCCTGTTGGGATTTCTCGACGATCAAAAAGCGCCGAAAAATAGCCCAATTAGTAAATGCTAAAGAAGCGGCGCATGATTAGCACAGAACGGTTCGCCAGAGCAACCGTCGCCACTTGGTAGAAAAAGAAGAATAAATGCTGCAAAAGTCTAGCCAATGACAGACTCATTTTTAGTTGGGCTGGCCCAGCCCTCAACCGAAGCAAGGGCTAACGCCCTAAAAAGGAAAGAAATCGCAAGCCCAATAACGGAAATAAGTCTTATTACGGCCTAACGGTCTAGGCATACGTCCGCATACATAATACATATAAGAAAATAAAAAGAAGGCACAGCGGCAAGCCTTCAAGCTCGAGACCCAGCGTCATTGTTGTCATCCACCAGTAGGGTGGGGATATCCCTCAAGGCCTCCACCACAGAAGTTAACTCCGAAGAGGTACTTCTCATGCTCTTCAGGCAGCAGTTCAGTAGATCCTTCCTCTGTTGCAGCATGGCGATGGCTACCTCGATGCGACAGGCGGCGATGGCCAACTTGGAGACATTCCCGATAGGATTGAAGTCCTCCATGGTAGCAGCCCCGATCCTGGACTGAATGGGGGTCATCATTCCCCGAAGCTCCAGCATATCCTCACCAGTCTTCGTCAGCATGTTCTCCAGAAAGCTGACATCACCCTTAGTAAGATTCTTGAGGGTTAAGGCTTTGGAAATCAGAAAGTTTCTAGTGAGATCGTCCATGAAGAAATGGTAGATGAGAAGCAGAAAGAGTGTGAAGAATCTGCGAAGAAAAAAGGATCGCATTTATAGATCCGAAGTAATAGATGCTCACCAAGGAGGGCGCCTCGAGATTTGGGTCGTCCCGTTATCCCGACGCAGTCAGGGGGAAAGGCTAACGCTAAACTCATGGTGGCCTACATCGTAAGACCGCGTCAACACTACGGGCGACATACAGCAAGGCCGGATCCAACGAGCTTGGATGGAAAAAACAACATCAACAACACCCCTATATGATCGGGTGAAAGCCTCTAAGGGTAACTAGTACTTGTCATTTCATGTTATTTCACTAACATGACGAATCCACATTCGAGAATGTGCAGGAAAAATGAGGAAATATCGCTCTCAGAACGGTATTAGCAGCTTCGAAAAGTTTTGATTGGGGACCGGCGTTATCACAACCGATCGCTTCCGGTTACCCGCTTTGCTATCATGTAACCGGTATAAAAGAACAAACAAAGGAGTCAGAAAAACTCAGAGATTTCTCAAGAATCTGACGCGGCACAAAGGGAGTAGCTTCCCTTCAGAGGCTAGGAAAGGAAGCCCTTGGTGAACACTCGGGCTCGTTTTCAGTTGGGCTTATGATAACAATTGATGAAACACTAAGGGTACATTCGTCTTCTCACCCAAAGTCAAATCCGGATCTCTATAGACCTTGACTAGCGACAGTACCCGCCTACCGCCCGCGTTAGGTCGAGGAGCCCTGAGATGGTCGACATCAGCGGGGAGGGGAGGGGGGACCCACACGGCGTCATCCTATCTCAGGATACCCCGATAACGTCCCCTCGGCGATATCCCATCAGCGATATCCTATCAGGCTGACGGGTGATGACGTCATCTGGAGCATTATCTTCCTCCGATAACGCCCACCCCTAGGGTAACATCCTTTCTTTTGCCTATAAATGCCCTCCATTTCCAGATCAAAGGTAAGACAAAAAAAATTACTACCAAAATCTCTGCCAAATTTCACAGCCATACTAACTTAAGCATCAGAGTGTCTACGTCGGAGCCCCCCCTCCGGCGCTTTGCAGGAACGACGGACTGCCGCAACAGTGACCTCAGATGGCCATAATCTCTACCCCGCTTCCCTCAAGAGTCCGAATCTTATCAGATCGCGTCAGAGAGATGGGACCAGACATTAGTTAGGCAAAAATTAATCACACGCATAGCACCGAACATAGCAAAAAACTCATGGCTGAGCTCAAGGAAAGTAGAGTTCTCAAGACCAAACAAGACTTCCTACCCAATGTTCCTAATAAGCTCGCGTACAAGACCACCTACCCCTAACCTATCCAGCAACTCAAAATCAAGATGCGCACACAGATGGATATTTTTCCGATGCAAAACAGAAAGTTTATCTAATTAGTGCTTATCATGGAAATCAATCCAACCATGGAGATGGGGTAGGTCCGGGGTTACCTGGGCAAGGGGGACTGGTGTGCCAGTGGGGGCTCGGGTAGAGCGGGGCGCTGGGGTCGCGATGGGCGTCTTACCCTTGCTGTTGGTTGCGTCAATGGCTTTCCTCTTCTTTCTGACCAAAGGGATCTCCCCCTCCTCCTTTTGCCTCTCCTTATCCTCAACAACTACTTTGATTGTCAGCCTTTTCGTCATCATTTCGGCATAAGAACGGGGCTATACCAGCCGTCCCTGCTGGGTCATGTTGCGGCTCATGGGTACGCAAGACGGTGTAGGAATAGAACCAGTGACCTTCACGGAGTTGTCCGACTCCTCTTCCCAGCCAGGGGTCTTGACGGTGGGGTCATTAGAATCATCCCCGTCATCATCATCTTCCTCATCCTCGTCATCATCATTCTTGCCTGCAGCCCCACCGTCGATGTCTATGGCGTCATCAACCGTCACGCGGACAAAGTATAGGACCGTAGTGGCAGTGGGTGCAGCCCCCAAATCCTCCTCCTCACCCGATTCATCCCCTATACCGGACTCATACTCACCTGAGGAGGACTCAGCGGCGACAGAGGTAGTAGTGGTCGCTATTGGCGGAGTAGTGGTAGTGGCCTGGGGGTCTTCCAAAAGGAGCCGGAATCGTAGTTCTTAGTGGGTGATTCCGACGAGTGAGGAGTGGGTGTTGGTATGGTAGCTGGAGGTGGTGTCGGGTTAGGTGGTTTGGGAGCGCGGATGAGGGTGATTTTTTAGAAGTGGGGATGGATGGAGGTGGTATTCTGGTGGTCACAGTGGTGGTAGATGGTCGAGTAGTGACCGGTGCAGTTAGGGTAGTAGTCGGGGCTAGTGTAGCTGCCATCGACAGCTACACTAGGGGACAACATACAGCTCGACTTTTCTTAGGCTTGGGAGAATTGTTGGTGGAAACCGATAGTGGAGGAGTCATTGCTGCCGCAGACAGCGGTACAGGAGCGATGGGCGAAGAGATGGCCGGAGTGGTGGCTACGGGTGACTCTATCGGACCTAGTGGTGGCATGCTTGGATCGTTCCATTATTGGGGGAAGGAAGAAGTTGTAGAGGCTAGAGTGAGATTTTTATGTAGTACGGTTGTATTAGCCGTTTGTCTTCTGGCAGGCGTGGGTAAGAGCGTGAGTCGTCCAGCCAAATCCCAACTGCAATGAGAAAGGTAACAAATCCCAACCGAAAAAAATCAGTCTTTTTTAAATAAAGCATATGAGAAGTTTTAATTGGAAAAGGAGTTGAAAAAGGTGGGGCAGAGGGAGAACAAAATCAATTCCGGAAAAAGTGGAAAATTATAAAAATATGGAATAGAGCTTATCCCGGAGAAGAGAATTAGGGGAATGGGAGGAAATAAAGGAAAATAAAATAAATGAAATGGAAAGAAAGAGGGAATAATCGGAAAAAATGGAATATATAAATACAAATAGGATAAATAAAAAGGGAAAATAAGGAGGGTACAAAAAAGAAAAATCAAGAAAAAAAATATCAAATAATATAAAAGAAAGAGAAAAGAGGAAAGAAACGGATCATTCTTTGAACAGGTGGCTCGGCCACCTCCATTTCCTCAGTTGTGAAAGGCTTGAATCCTTCATAGAAATGCTTCAAGCGATGACCGTTGACCTTAAAGATGACCCATGTATCCATGCTATGACTTTTAACGGCACCATGGTCGTACACGGCTCTTGGACTTGGACTTCAATTTTCCTGCAAAAAGTCTGAAACGGGAGTTGTAGAGTAAAACTTTTTGTCCAATAGTAAATGACTTATCAGAAAGCAACTTATCGTGATGGGCCTTCGTCTTGCCCTTGTATATCAATGCATTCTCATAGGCATTATCTCTCAACTCCTCCAATTCTTGTATCTGTAGGGGCCTATGTTGACCAGCCTCACCGATATCCATATTAACCTTGTAGATGGCCCAGAATGCCTTATGCTCGATCTCCACCAGTAGGTGGCACGGTTTGCCATAAATAAGACGGTAGGGTGTCATATCGTTAGGGGTTTTGAATACAGTGCGGTAGGCCCAAAGAGCATCGTCAAATTTCAAGCTCCAGTCTTCCCTAGACTAATTGACAGTTTTCTCCAGAATGGATTTGATCTCACGATTAGATACCTCGGCTTCCTGTTGGTCTACGGATGGTATGCCGTAGACACTCGGTGGCTGACGTCGTACTTAGTGAGGAGGTTGGTCATGATGCGGTTATAGAAGTGTGTACTATGGTCACTGATGAGTGCTCGCAGGGTACCAAACTTGATAAAAATATTAGTGCGGAGAAAATCTACAACAAATTTAGAATCGTCAGTTCTGGTCGCCTTGGACTTGACCCATTTGGAAATATAATCAACTGCAAGTAAAATATAAATGTTACCAAACAAGTTAGGGAAGGGGCCCATGAAATTGATGCCTCAAATGTCAAAGATCTCGCAAGAAAGAATATTAGTATGGGGCATCTGATTTCGGGCAGTGATATTACCAGTCATTTGATAGCGAGGGCATGTTGCACAAAATATGTAGCTATCCTTGAAGATTGAGGGCCAAAAGAAACTAGCCTCTAGAACTTTTAGGGTTGTATTCTTAGCGTGAAGTGGCCTCCTTCGGTCATGGAATGGAAAAATTAAGGATTGAGGCGGTGGAATCTGCAGGGAAAGAACCAGTAGCACAAAAATTAGCGATGTCAAAAAACCATAGAAATTGAGCAGCATGGGCTAGACATAGATGTTCATACGGGAAGGTATCTCGGATGGGCGTTGGTCCATCGTCCTCTTTCAGCGGCAGTCAGCTGAGCTGGTCAGCAACTAAATTTTCAGTTCGCTTCTGGTCCTTGATGTTGATGTTGAATTCTAGGAGAAAGAGGATCCATCATATAAGGCGAGGCTTGGCGTCAACCTTGGTAAAGAGGCATCGAAGAGCTGTATGATCAGAATAAATAGTGACTTCAATGCCTAGAAGATATTAACGAAATTTATCTAAAGTGAAGATAACTACTAAAAGCTCTTTTTCAGTGGTGGTGTAGTTTCGCTGTGTGTCATCCAATATATTTGAAGCATAGTAGATCACGTAGGTCTCGTGGTTCTTCTTCTGGCCCGGTACAACTCAGAGTGCGGTGTTACTGGCGTCACACATAATCTGAAAGGGGAGATTCCAATCAGGTGCTCGAATGATAGGGGCATAAGTGAGCTTTGCCTTGATGGTATCGAACGAGGCCTTACAGCTTGCATAAAAAATGAAGACGACGTCTTTCAGCAGGAGTTGGCACATAGGTAGGGTAATCTTGGAGAAGTCCTTGATAAACTGCTTGTAAAAACCTATGTGACCAAGAAAGGAGCGCATCTCGTGCACACAAGTAGGGTAACGCAATGACTCTATAACCTCAATTTTGGCTTTAGCAACCTCAATACCCTTACAGGAGATGATATTCCTAAGATGAGGCCTCGGTCGACCATGAAGTGACACTTCTCAAAGTTCAAAATAAGGATAGTTTCCACACAACAATGTAAAACTTTCTTCAAATTGGCTACATATTTAGGAAAAGAATTATCGTAAACAATAAAGTCATCCATGAATACCTCAATGTCGTTCTCCCCAAACTCATAAAAGGTACTAACCATGCAGCGCTAAAAGGTGATGGGTGCATTGCAAAGACAAAATGACATCCTTCTGAAGGCAAAAGTACTAAAAGGGTAGGTGAAAGTAGTCTTCTCCTGATCCTCGAGGGCTACTGAAATTTGGTGGAAATTGGAGTACCCATCCAAAGAACAATAATGTGTCTTGCCCGCGAGACGCTCCAGCATCTGGTCAATGAAAGAAAGAGGGAAGTGATCCTTCCTAGTGGCAGCATTCAACCTGCGGTAGTCAATACAAACACGCCAACCATTTTGGATCCTTGTGGGAATCAATTCACCATTCTGGCCGGTGGTGATGGTAATGCCGGTATTCTTTGGAATGACCTAAACGGGGCTCACCCAAGTGCTGTCGAAGATGGGGTAGATGACACCAACATCTAACAGCTTGAGTTTTTCCTTCTTCACCACCTCTATCATAGGTGGATTCAAACGGTATTGAGGCTGGCAGACCGATTTGCTGGCATCCTCTAGATGGATGCTATGAGTGCATAGGTCTGGTACGAGCCCCTTGATGAGTCCAATGGCTTGTTTTAATTCTTTTAACATGGTTACTAGTTCATGTTCTTCAGCAGAGTCGAGCTTACTGGAGGTATGCTCCAGATTGGGTGTCTGCACAATGGAAGGGGGAGTTTAACATGCTCAGCGGGAAGAGCAGAGGGTATAGAAAAAGAAGGGACAATTGAGTACTCCTCTACTGCGACAACGACTTCATGTAATTCGGGCGGAGTTATGAGTGTTAGTCCAATTTCGTCTAGTGTCGCGGGTGTAATGTCATGTCGTCACTGGTTAGTGTAGACAAATCATCAACAACAAGATCAATAACATCCATAAAATTCACACTACAAAACTCGGTAGGATATCTCATGATGTCAAGCATGTTGAACTTAATGATCTCGCCAACGAATTCTAGTGAGATTGTGGCATCGTAGACATCAATTTTAGCCCTCGCGGTCATGAGAAAGGGTCATCGGAGGCCCTGTCGAATTGGTCATCCTCTATGTCAATCACGTAGAAGTTAGCTGGGTATACGAAGTTACCAACCTGTACCAAAATCCTCAGTAACACCCTCGGGGTAGACGACAGATCGGTCAGCTAGTTGCATGACAACCCGAGTGTTCTTGAGGGTCATTGCACTTGGGCAGTAGCTTTTGTTGGATCACAGCTGAGATGTTGGCATCGACGCTAATCGTTTCCATACCTAACATCTTACTTTTGTTATGGCACAAGGATTTAAAAAAATTAGCGTAGCGAGGAATGTTCTTAAGTACCTACAATAAAGGAATGTTAACCTGAACCTTACTAAACATATCATATTTTTCTCAATCCTCCTTATCCTTCCTAGTTTTGATCAACCGTTAAGGAAAAGAATGCCCTAGTTTCTTAATGATAAACTCATATCTAAATTTAGGTTTCTTAGCAGCTTTCTTCGGAGAGCCCTTTGGACAGCATACTCGTGTCTCCTATTCATCTTCAGCGTCAAGATCTTGCTGGGTAGGTTCAGGTAGTTCAACTTTAGGACCTTAGTGTGGATTGACATAGCACATGCATCATGCTTCGGGTTAGGTTCTGGTTGAGGTGGCACTCCTTCATTTCTGCATTCATAACACTCATCTATTTTTGCAGATCTAAAATAACACTACTAAGCCTACTTACCTAATCATCCTGCGGAGCTGGAGGGGCCTGACCTTGGGGAGTTTGGTATTGATAAAGCTGGTTGTTGGGATAGTTCGGCAGTTGAATGGTGGTTGCGTCTAGTTGGCAAACTGGTTCGGCTGTGTTAGCTGACTAGTGCCTGGCTGTTGCAGATTGTTTGACCAGCTGAGATGTCACCAACCTTGATTGTAGTTCTGAGTGTAAGGTTCAACTTTTGAAGAGCTTCATTGTAGTTGCCAGGGACGTTAACTTCGACCTCATTAGGAATGTAGGGGCAAGCATCTGTAGGGTGATGAATAAAATTGCAAAATCCGCAGGCCTTGATCTGGACAGGTTGTCCTACTACCATATTTTGGAGCATATTGGTGATGGTGGTGAGCTGATTTTCCATAGAAGCAGCACGCACGTCTTGGGTGGTGGTGGCTCTTTCAGAAGGTGTGATATTTTTCACCATAAGTTCAATGGTAGCTTTGGCGGCAGCCGGTGTAAGAGCACAAAGGGAACCTCGGCTAGCAGCATCCAGCAGGGCCTTGTCGGTTAGTTTCAATCTTCCGTAAAAGTCTTGACGAAAGAGGAAGCTGAGATTGTCTTGGTCAGAGAGGGTTCTTTCAAGGACTGAGGTAGAAACTTCTCCGATGTTGGTGGTTGATTTCTTGGCTTGTCTTCTACGTCTGCTTTCTATACTGGTGATCTCAAGGTTGAGTGGTATAGGATCTGGTGTAGATGTCCTGGTCATACAAATAAAAGAAAAAAATCAGTACTGTTAGTCCCCAGCAATTTGATCGGTTGTCGAAGCCGTCAAAAATAATAATAAAACTTATCGCCTAATGCACAATATAAATTACATATAGTGGTAACAGGGTCGAACTCAGGGACTAAGGCACATTTATGTAATAACCTTGACAATCCGTCGTCCTCCAAGGTAGGTTTATGGAGACAAGATTCAGATGCCCATGAAGAAGAGGAAAGACACACGTAGGGCGAGACACTCAGTACGTTCGAGGCCCTACCCTAATTGGTTATTTACCTTAGTCAGATTGAACTAGTGACCTGATGACTCTGATCTAGATGCCTACTCTGCTATATAGCATAACGTTAGTTATTACTTATTACTACAGAGATGGCGATAATTACCTAGGTTCAATTATTAGTTGGTCAGACTTCTAACCGTTCCTAGATAAATTGACAAGCAATTGATAAACAAGCAAATTCCAACATAGACATTGATAAGATTAGGACTTCTGAGAAAGCAGGGTAGGGATTATGGCCATCCAGAATCACTGTTGCGGCAGTCCATCGTACCTGCAAAGCGCCGGAGGGGGGCCACGGTGTAGACACTCCGAAGCTTAAGTTAGTATGGCTGTGTAATTTGGCAGAGATTCGATTTGCAATTCTGGTCTTACTTTGATCTAAAAAAAAAGGGGTGGTATTTATAGGCAAAAAGAAAGGGTGTTACCCACAGGGGTAGGCATTAACGGGGGAAGATAACGCCCAAGATGACGTCAGCAGGCGTTAACTGGATAAGATATCGTTGATGATGTATCGTCAGTGAGAAGTTGCCAAGGCGGTCTGGGATGGGAGGATGCCGTGTGCGGAAACGGATCCGCTAATGTCGACCATCCCAGGATTCCTCGGTCAGCACGGGGTGGCAGCTGGGTGGCTATCGCCAGTCATGTTCTACAATGGTCCAACCTTGACTTGAGGTGAAAAGACGAATGTACCCTCAGTGTTTGATCAATTGTTATCATAAGCCCAACTAAAAACGAGCCCGAGTGTTTACCAAGGGCTTCATTCTCGGCTTCTAGAGGAGTATTACTTCTTTCGCATCGCGGCAGGTTCGTGAGGGTCCTCGAGTTTCTCTGACTCTTTTGTCATTCAAACCATGCCTTTTCATTCCCGGTATCAGTCAAAACTCGGTATCTTTGTACTAGATACATGATAGCAAAGCATGTAACGCGAACCGAACACTTGTGAGAACCTTAGTCCGTAGAGAGGATGCCGACCAAGTTGATAGTGGTGAGGTTGTAGCGATAATGCTGGTCATAAACCAGAACTGATAATGCTAGCGATATATCCAAACTGATAACGCTGGTATTTTCCACGACATGTTTTATGTGATTGATATCGGCAAGGTCGGACGTGACGACGTTACCTCCTCGCAGCTCAGAATATCGTTCTGAAGGTGATATTTTATCATTTTTCCTGCACATTCTCAAATGTGGCTTTATCATGTTAGTAAAATAACATGCAATGATAAACATTAGTTACCCTTAGAGGCTTTCACCCGCACATATCGGGGTGTCGTTGATGTCGCTTTTTCCATCCAAGCTCGTTGGATCCGACCTTGCCGTAGCTACCCGCAATATTGACGCGGTTTTAGGCCACCTACAAATCGTGCGGTCTTACGCCGTAGCTACCCATAATATTGACGCGGTTTACGTTCTTCTGGATTTTGGTCTGTACCCCACTTAAGCATTTCGGGTGTTCACCAAGGATACCGCTTTAGCCTATCTCCCTGGCTGTTGTGGGATAACGGGACGACCCAATTTTTGAGGGACATGCCCTGGTGAGTATCTACTACTTCGGATCTATAAATGCGATCCTTTGTTCGGTGCAGATTCTTCACATTCTATCTGCATCTCATTTATCATTTCTTCATGGATGATCTCACTAGAAATATTTTGACTTCCAAAGCCATAACCCTCAAAAATCTCATTGAGGGTGATGTCAGCTTCTTAGAGAACATGCTGACGAAGAGTGGTGAAGATGTGCTGGAGCTTCGGGGAATGATGACCCCCATTCAGTCCAGGATCGGGGCCACTTCTATGGAGGACTTCAACCCCATAGGGAACGTCTCCAAGTTGGCCATTGCAGCCTGCCGCATCGAGGTAGCCATCGCCATGCTGCAGCAGAGGAAGGATCTGCTGAACTGCTGCCTGAAGAGCATGAGAGGCACCTCTTCTGAGCTGACCTCTGTGGTGGAGGCCTTGAGAGATATCCCCACTCTGCTGGTGGATGATGATAATGACGTAGGGTCTCGGGCTTGAGTGCTTGCCGCTGTGCCTTCTTTTTTGTTTTTCCTTTGTATGTATCGTGTATGCGGATGTATGTTTAGGTCGTTAGGCCGTAATAAAGACTTCTTTTGGTTATCGGGCTTGCGATTTCTTTCCCTTCTTAGTGCGTCAGCCCCTGCTTTAGTTGAGGGCTGTGTCAACCCAACTGAAAATGAGTCTGCCATTGGTCAGACTTCTGTAGCATTTATTCTTCTTTATCTGCCAGGTGGCGACGGTTGTTCTGGCGATCCATTTTGCATTAATCGCCGCCTCTTCAGTATTAACTGATTGGGCAGTTTTTTTTGGTGTTTCTTGATTATCAAGAAGTCCCAACAGGCGTGATCAAAGGATTTGATTCTGCCGTTACAGCTTATCTTCTCGAGATGCATTAAATTATCCTCTAATCACGTGCGGGAAAAATCTGAAGAGTCTCACTACTTTGACTATTTATGGGGAGTTCTTCTTCTTTGTATTCTTCTGTTGCTACTAATTTCCATTTCTCATGGTTGATTCATATGATCAGGTCTCTTGATACGATCCGACCTCCGATGTGAAGGCCGAATGGTATGTAACGAATGGAGGATCTAGCTCAATGAGTTTATGACACAATTTAATAAGGAAACAGTAGGAAATATGGAGACACGCAGCGGAAATGATACAAGGAATAAACACACAAAATACAAGATAATACCCGGATGAATGCGGATGGAGATTAGAGATGATTGCTTGAACAACGATCGATTGAACACTTGAGATATGCTTGATGAATACTTGAATACACGGGCAGAATACTCTCACATTCAACAAACACAAACCGTCCAAAGATGAACACTCAAATATACACTCAATCGCTCACAAATACGAAGTAATAACCGATTACACAAAGATGGAAACTTATTGTTTTCGATTGACTTAAGCCACGGCTTTCCAAACCAAGGCAAACACCAATATTGAGCCCCGGATGAATAAGGAGAATTCTCTCAATCAATATTCATCATCAAAGCTGCCTTGAAAATATGCAAGAATTCAACTACTTATAGTTATTACATATTAGGCCATTTGAGACCATAATGCCCTTAATGAGCTCTTCCTTCTCCTTCCTTCTAAGATGGACGAATTCCCTTGTCATTTTGATGGGCTTCCAAGCCCATTTGAAGGGTAAGAGGTATCCTAGAACGTGTCTTCATAATTGGTCGAGTTCGGGTTCGTTCGGGCCTTGTAGACGTAGGCGTGATCGTATCATCACCTTTCCCTTCGAAAGGATTCGTCCTCGAATCCATAGCTTCAATTTCCTCGTTCCCTGTCACATAAAGACTTAAGTTAGTAATGTGAAACGAGTGATTGGTAAATTCATACTCCAAAGATTTCAAAGAATTAAAAGCATAATAATTAATTCTATGGAGTATAAAGAAAGGTGCGCGCGGGGGATGAAAGCTAGGCCACGCGGGTGGCCTAGAGTTGGCACAACAGTCGGGAGGCTTAGGAATGGGTCTTGCATTGGCGCGGGCCTCGCCTACCAATGCCTTGCTGTTTGTGATCGATCCTCTTGGCATCGTGTCATGCTCTTTGATGTCAGAGGGATCCATGATTGTATCATCACCTTTCCCATCGAAAGGATTCGCCCACGAATCCTTAGCTTTAAATCCTTCATTTCCTACCACAAAAATATTTAAGTTAGTAAGTTGAAATGAATGATTTGCATATTTATACTCCAAAGGTAAATAAAAAGTAAAAACGTTGGAATAAATCCAATGGAGTATATGTGACAATTTGCCATGTCTAGGAACCAATTGAGCGTTCGCCTCAACGCCTTCTTTGGTTAGATTTGTACATGTGTGCTCACGGCTCAAGCACATATGTTCGCCTGATTTTGGTACCATGGATGCATTCGTCTTCTCACCTACACACTTAATCAAACTTGAAAACAATTGTGAGAAAATAAAAGGAATTATTCGTTCACGCTTACGAATAAATTCGCCAAATGCAAGAAACAAATTCCTAATATTCACAGTATCCTTACAATCATCCAAATTATTTTCTAACATGCTAGGTACTGTCCTAGTAAGCACAGAAAAACCAATTTTAATTCTACTATCATTTACAAAACAGATTTGACTTCTAGACAATTTAAGCAAGAAAGAATAATTGATGAGATGCAACAATGGTTTCTTTTCACATGCTAAATAAAAATCTTTTAAATTTACATCATGTGAATTAGAATTATGACGAGTTGTAGGCTCTAACCTTGCATCATTTGGAGAAGAGAGTGGTGCATACCTTTGTTCACACCATTGTTGTGCAATTTTGCTTCCTACGCCTCCTAAAATTGATGGTTTGAAGCCATCTTTTGTCCTTCGATTTTTATGCAAGGGAGGCACACAAAGAGTAGGAAAAGAATCATCAATGTTAGGATTAGCTAACTGATCCTCATTGCTCAAAGGCACGCTCATTGGATCAATAGCTTTCACAATTTTTGTTCGCCTCTTTTCCTTACTTTCTTCTCTCAAACTTTCTGTAATTTCAATGACACTCTCTTTGGCATGCTTGTTGTTTTCATACCGTGTATTTTCCTCATCAATTCTTTCATTTTCTTTCCTCTCACACTCTTCTCTCTCATTTTCAAGCTCACATTTTTCACTCAATGCTGTAGAATTTACAGCCACACTCCTTTCAATCAAATTAAATTTTTCAGTCACCTTTGGGTCACAAGATTGAGGTGGTGTGGGCTGTTTTTGTTGAATGACTTGTGCATGTTGTACCACTTCCGATTTGGACTCAAAAACAGTAGCAGAAGATTTTTGGTCACTCGGGCAGCCTTGGAATGAGCTATTGTCTTGTTCCATCAAACACCCATGAATTTCAATTTCGTAGGCAAATTGAATCATGGATGATAAGCTTGTAAACTCATAGAGGGCAAGCTGTCTTCTAATCACTTTATTTAATCCACTTTGAAACAAATCCATGATCATCCTCTCATTATCTTGAAGATAAGTCTTGATGAGTAAATCATCAAATTCTTGATAATATTCCATCACGGTATTGATTCCTTGTTGAAGGGAGGACAACTCGTCTTCTAAGAATTCTCGATAGTATGATGATACAAAACATGCTCTCATGACATGTCTCATTTCAGCCCAAGTTGCAATTGGATCTTCTCTTCTTGCTCTTTCACAACAAATGTGGTACCACCAAATCTCGGTATCGTCATCAAATGTCATTTGAGCAAGCTCAATTTTCTATGCTTCGGAAAAATTATGACATTCAATGGCCTTCACAAGGTGGTATTCCCATTGGATAAATTCAGCCGGTTGAAAAGATGCTCTACAAGTAGGAATTGTGACTTGAAAAGGATCAAAGTTGGTGCAGCTATTAGTAGAGGAGCCATAGCCAAGACCTTGTTCGAAGAGACCTAGGCCATAGCTTGATTGACAAGAATTTAGTGAAGTCATTGTACCTACAAAATTAACAAACTATATATATGTATAAACGTTAGTTAAACAAATCGCTCCCTCACGTGTTTACACTCGTGTTTAAGCCCTCAAAATCTGTACTCACACAATCACTCAAACTCCTCTGTATTCAATTCCGTGTCTTGCATAACAATCAACCAACAATCTCAAGTTCAATCAGGAAGACTCAATCAAGAACGCTAGAAACACCAAGGCAGTTTGCTGGAATTTTTCTGACAGTTTTCCAAATATTTCGGCTATTGGCCTTTAAAAATAGTAAACGTTGGAATTTTGTCACAAAATTTAATATGGGTACACTTGAGGTTGAGGACTACAATTTTCATTCAGGTCGAAACACGAAATGCAGCTGGAAACTCAATGAAAAACTGTTCGCAAGATGATCGCGCAAAATAGTTTGCTGGAAAATTCTGGGCAGTTTGCGTAACTTTCGACTATGACATACGAACAATAGGAAACGATGGAATTAGTTTACAAAATTTAGTATGAACAATCCTAAGACAAAGCTCTACAAATTACAGCCAAGAAAGAAGAAAAAATTCGGCTGAAGATACAATAAAAAGGGACAAGACTCAAGGACACATTTGCTGGAAAATGGTGAGTTGACTTGAGACTTGGAAAAGAGAAACGAAAATGTGTTTAGGACTCAAGGAATTGACACAAAGGACTTGAACACTCAAATATAAAAGACTTAAGTGAGTGTTTAGGAAAATTAGCAAAGTATTCTTGGTGTTGAGGACTCCTCACGTTTTTCTCTCAAGAGCTAACACAAGAGGTGTTTAGTTTAGGACTTTTAGTTTGCAACTTTTCTCTCTTTTGTTTAGGACTTTTGTGTATCCTAAAGATTTTGTTTGGTTCTAAGAATTTGTTGCTTACTAGAAGGATACTTGAGGATCTCTTGTTCAGCAAATGAGGGAAGATTTTTGACTTAGAGGGCACTCACACGTTTTTGAGACAAAGAGGTAGGTGACACTAAAACTCTTCATCACTGTTGAGGGTGAGGACTTTTTGAGTATCCTATAGATTTCATTTGACTCCAAAATTTTGCAGACCTCAAGAGATATCTTGGAAGATTTAATGTTCAGGAAATCTAGGGATTATTTGAGGTGGAAGATATTCACGTTTATGACCCTAAAAACTAGGAGAAAAGAAGATTTATTTAGGACTTTTGTGTCACTCTTATCTCTCACTTCATTGACTTGGTGTAACTATGGAATACTTCTGCTAAAACACTTTGAAACACTACAAAAGACTTAGAAGAAGATTAAACTGACCTTGATTCGTCTTCCCCAAGTGTTGAAGACGAAAAGACTCAAGAAAACAAGATGAACGCATGAAGAACACAAAGAGTGTTCTTGACAGACTTTCGAATTTTGACTCTTAAAAATAGCAAACGACAATATTACATCATGAAATTTAATAGAGACGTTGCTAAGACACAGACCTACAACTTTTACGAAGGGACAAAAACACGATTCTTACTGGAAGATACAGAAAATGGACTCGCAACACAAGAACAGATTTTCTCGGATAAAATCTGCACACTTTTCTTAGGCGGTCAAAAAGTATGGAAATTTTACCGAATTTACAGATGACTCAAAAACAAAAGTTGTCACTAACAGATTGAAGTTTATTTATACAAACTTTCAGAGTTTTCTGAACTGTAGGACTCACACAAACTGGACAGGAACGAACACAAAAACAAACTCGGAGCGCCAGAAGCTCCGCTACCACTTGATACGATCCGACCTCCGATGTGAAGGCCGAATGGTATGTAACGAATGGAGGATCTAGCTCAATGAGTTTATGACACAATTTAATAAGGAAACAGTAGGAAATATGGAGACACGCAGCGGAAATGATACAAGGAATAAACACACAAAATACAAGATAATACCCGGATGAATGCGGATGGAGATTAGAGATGATTGCTTGAACAACGATCGATTGAACACTTGAGATATGCTTGATGAATACTTGAATACACGGGCAGAATACTCTCACATTCAACAAACACAAACCGTCCAAAGATGAACACTCAAATATACACTCAATCGCTCACAAATACGAAGTAATAACCGATTACACAAAGATGGAAACTTATTGTTTTCGATTGACTTAAGCCACGGCTTTCCAAACCAAGGCAAACACCAATATTGAGCCCCGGATGAATAAGGAGAATTCTCTCAATCAATATTCATCATCAAAGCTGCCTTGAAAATATGCAAGAATTCAACTACTTATAGTTATTACATATTAGGCCATTTGAGACCATAATGCCCTTAATGAGCTCTTCCTTCTCCTTCCTTCTAAGATGGACGAATTCCCTTGTCATTTTGATGGGCTTCCAAGCCCATTTGAAGGGTAAGAGGTATCCTAGAACGTGTCTTCATAATTGGTCGAGTTCGGGTTCGTTCGGGCCTTGTAGACGTAGGCGTGATCGTATCATCACCTTTCCCTTCGAAAGGATTCGTCCTCGAATCCATAGCTTCAATTTCCTCGTTCCCTGTCACATAAAGACTTAAGTTAGTAATGTGAAACGAGTGATTGGTAAATTCATACTCCAAAGATTTCAAAGAATTAAAAGCATAATAATTAATTCTATGGAGTATAAAGAAAGGTGCGCGCGGGGGATGAAAGCTAGGCCACGCGGGTGGCCTAGAGTTGGCACAACAGTCGGGAGGCTTAGGAATGGGTCTTGCATTGGCGCGGGCCTCGCCTACCAATGCCTTGCTGTTTGTGATCGATCCTCTTGGCATCGTGTCATGCTCTTTGATGTCAGAGGGATCCATGATTGTATCATCACCTTTCCCATCGAAAGGATTCGCCCACGAATCCTTAGCTTTAAATCCTTCATTTCCTACCACAAAAATATTTAAGTTAGTAAGTTGAAATGAATGATTTGCATATTTATACTCCAAAGGTAAATAAAAAGTAAAAACGTTGGAATAAATCCAATGGAGTATATGTGACAATTTGCCATGTCTAGGAACCAATTGAGCGTTCGCCTCAACGCCTTCTTTGGTTAGATTTGTACATGTGTGCTCACGGCTCAAGCACATACGTTCGCCTGATTTTGGTACCATGGATGCATTCGTCTTCTCACCTACACACTTAATCAAACTTGAAAACAATTGTGAGAAAATAAAAGGAATTATTCGTTCACGCTTACGAATAAATTCGCCAAATGCAAGAAACAAATTCCTAATATTCACAGTATCCTTACAATCATCCAAATTATTTTCTAACATGCTAGGTACTGTCCTAGTAAGCACAGAAAAACCAATTTTAATTCTACTATCATTTACAAAACAGATTTGACTTCTAGACAATTTAAGCAAGAAAGAATAATTGATGAGATGCAACAATGGTTTCTTTTCACATGCTAAATAAAAATCTTTTAAATTTACATCATGTGAATTAGAATTATGACGAGTTGTAGGCTCTAACCTTGCATCATTTGGAGAAGAGAGTGGTGCATACCTTTGTTCACACCATTGTTGTGCAATTTTGCTTCCTACGCCTCCTAAAATTGATGGTTTGAAGCCATCTTTTGTCCTTCGATTTTTATGCAAGGGAGGCACACAAAGAGTAGGAAAAGAATCATCAATGTTAGGATTAGCTAACTGATCCTCATTGCTCAAAGGCACGCTCATTGGATCAATAGCTTTCACAATTTTTGTTCGCCTCTTTTCCTTACTTTCTTCTCTCAAACTTTCTGTAATTTCAATGACACTCTCTTTGGCATGCTTGTTGTTTTCATACCGTGTATTTTCCTCATCAATTCTTTCATTTTCTTTCCTCTCACACTCTTCTCTCTCATTTTCAAGCTCACATTTTTCACTCAATGCTGTAGAATTTACAGCCACACTCCTTTCAATCAAATTAAATTTTTCAGTCACCTTTGGGTCACAAGATTGAGGTGGTGTGGGCTGTTTTTGTTGAATGACTTGTGCATGTTGTACCACTTCCGATTTGGACTCAAAAACAGTAGCAGAAGATTTTTGGTCACTCGGGCAGCCTTGGAATGAGCTACTGTCTTGTTCCATCAAACACCCATGAATTTCAATTTCGTAGGCAAATTGAATCATGGATGATAAGCTTGTAAACTCATAGAGGGCAAGCTGTCTTCTAATCACTTTATTTAATCCACTTTGAAACAAATCCATGATCATCCTCTCATTATCTTGAAGATAAGTCTTGATGAGTAAATCATCAAATTCTTGATAATATTCCATCACGGTATTGATTCCTTGTTGAAGGGAGGACAACTCGTCTTCTAAGAATTCTCGATAGTATGATGATACAAAACATGCTCTCATGACATGTCTCATTTCAGCCCAAGTTGCAATTGGATCTTCTCTTCTTGCTCTTTCACAACAAATGTGGTACCACCAAATCTCGGTATCGTCATCAAATGTCATTTGAGCAAGCTCAATTTTCTGTGCTTCGGAAAAATTATGACATTCAATGGCCTTCACAAGGTGGTATTCCCATTGGATAAATTCAGCCGGTTGAAAAGATGCTCTACAAGTAGGAATTGTGACTTGAAAAGGATCAAAGTTGGTGCAGCTATTAGTAGAGGAGCCATAGCCAAGACCTTGTTCGAAGAGACCTAGGCCATAGCTTGATTGACAAGAATTTAGTGAAGTCATTGTACCTACAAAATTAACAAACTATATATATGTATAAACGTTAGTTAAACAAATCGCTCCCTCACGTGTTTACACTCGTGTTTAAGCCCTCAAAATCTGTACTCACACAATCACTCAAACTCCTCTGTATTCAATTCCGTGTCTTGCATAACAATCAACCAACAATCTCAAGTTCAATCAGGAAGACTCAATCAAGAACGCTAGAAACACCAAGGCAGTTTGCTGGAATTTTTCTGACAGTTTTCCAAATATTTCGGCTATTGGCCTTTAAAAATAGTAAACGTTGGACTTTTGTCACAAAATTTAATATGGGTACACTTGAGGTTGAGGACTACAATTTTCATTCAGGTCGAAACACGAAATTCAGCTGGAAACTCAATGAAAAACTGTTCGCAAGATGATCGCGCAAAATAGTTTGCTGGAAAATTCTGGGCAGTTTGCGTAACTTTCGACTATGACATACGAACAATAGGAAACGATGGAATTAGTTTACAAAATTTAGTATGAACAATCCTAAGACAAAGCTCTACAAATTACAGCCAAGAAAGAAGAAAAAATTCGGCTGAAGATACAATAAAAAGGGACAAGACTCAAGGACACATTTGCTGGAAAATGGTGAGTTGACTTGAGACTTGGAAAAGAGAAACGAAAATGTGTTTAGGACTCAAGGAATTGACACAAAGGACTTGAACACTCAAATATAAAAGACTTAAGTGAGTGTTTAGGAAAATTAGCAAAGTATTCTTGGTGTTGAGGACTCCTCACGTTTTTCTCTCAAGAGCTAACACAAGAGGTGTTTAGTTTAGGACTTTTAGTTTGCAACTTTTCTCTCTTTTGTTTAGGACTTTTGTGTATCCTAAAGATTTTGTTTGGTTCTAAGAATTTGTTGCTTACTAGAAGGATACTTGAGGATCTCTTGTTCAGCAAATGAGGGAAGATTTTTGACTTAGAGGGCACTCACACGTTTTTGAGACAAAGAGGTAGGTGACACTAAAACTCTTCATCACTGTTGAGGGTGAGGACTTTTTGAGTATCCTATAGATTTCATTTGACTCCAAAATTTTGCAGACCTCAAGAGATATCTTGGAAGATTTAATGTTCAGGAAATCTAGGGATTATTTGAGGTGGAAGATATTCACGTTTATGACCCTAAAAACTAGGAGAAAAGAAGATTTATTTAGGACTTTTGTGTCACTCTTATCTCTCACTTCATTGACTTGGTGTAACTATGGAATACTTCTGCTAAAACACTTTGAAACACTACAAAAGACTTAGAAGAAGATTAAACTGACCTTGATTCGTCTTCCCCAAGTGTTGAAGACGAAAAGACTCAAGAAAACAAGATGAACGCATGAAGAACACAAAGAGTGTTCTTGACAGACTTTCGAATTTTGACTCTTAAAAATAGCAAACGACAATATTACATCATGAAATTTAATAGAGACGTTGCTAAGACACAGACCTACAACTTTTACGAAGGGACAAAAACACGATTCTTACTGGAAGATACAGAAAATGGACTCGCAACACAAGAACAGATTTTCTCGGATAAAATCTGCACACTTTTCTTAGGCGGTCAAAAAGTATGGAAATTTTACCGAATTTACAGATGACTCAAAAACAAAAGTTGTCACTAACAGATTGAAGTTTATTTATACAAACTTTCAGAGTTTTCTGAACTGTAGGACTCACACAAACTGGACAGGAACGAACACAAAAACAAACTCGGAGCGCCAGAAGCTCCGCTACCACTTGATACGATCCGACCTCCGATGTGAAGGCCGAATGGTATGTAACGAATGGAGGATCTAGCTCAATGAGTTTATGACACAATTTAATAAGGAAACAGTAGGAAATATGGAGACACGCAGCGGAAATGATACAAGGAATAAACACACAAAATACAAGATAATACCCGGATGAATGCGGATGGAGATTAGAGATGATTGCTTGAACAACGATCGATTGAACACTTGAGATATGCTTGATGAATACTTGAATACACGGGCAGAATACTCTCACATTCAACAAACACAAACCGTCCAAAGATGAACACTCAAATATACACTCAATCGCTCACAAATACGAAGTAATAACCGATTACACAAAGATGGAAACTTATTGTTTTCGATTGACTTAAGCCACGGCTTTCCAAACCAAGGCAAACACCAATATTGAGCCCCGGATGAATAAGGAGAATTCTCTCAATCAATATTCATCATCAAAGCTGCCTTGAAAATATGCAAGAATTCAACTACTTATAGTTATTACATATTAGGCCATTTGAGACCATAATGCCCTTAATGAGCTCTTCCTTCTCCTTCCTTCTAAGATGGACGAATTCCCTTGTCATTTTGATGGGCTTCCAAGACCATTTGAAGGGTAAGAGGTATCCTAGAACGTGTCTTCATAATTGGTCGAGTTCGGGTTCGTTCGGGCCTTGTAGACGTAGGCGTGATCGTATCATCACCTTTCCCTTCGAAAGGATTCGTCCTCGAATCCATAGCTTCAATTTCCTCGTTCCCTGTCACATAAAGACTTAAGTTAGTAATGTGAAACGAGTGATTGGTAAATTCATACTCCAAAGATTTCAAAGAATTAAAAGCATAATAATTAATTCTATGGAGTATAAAGAAAGGTGCGCGCGGGGGATGAAAGCTAGGCCACGCGGGTGGCCTAGAGTTGGCACAACAGTCGGGAGGCTTAGGAATGGGTCTTGCATTGGCGCGGGCCTCGCCTACCAATGCCTTGCTGTTTGTGATCGATCCTCTTGGCATCGTGTCATGCTCTTTGATGTCAGAGGGATCCATGATTGTATCATCACCTTTCCCATCGAAAGGATTCGCCCACGAATCCTTAGCTTTAAATCCTTCATTTCCTACCACAAAAATATTTAAGTTAGTAAGTTGAAATGAATGATTTGCATATTTATACTCCAAAGGTAAATAAAAAGTAAAAACGTTGGAATAAATCCAATGGAGTATATGTGACAATTTGCCATGTCTAGGAACCAATTGAGCGTTCGCCTCAACGCCTTCTTTGGTTAGATTTGTACATGTGTGCTCACGGCTCAAGCACATATGTTCGCCTGATTTTGGTACCATGGATGCATTCGTCTTCTCACCTACACACTTAATCAAACTTGAAAACAATTGTGAGAAAATAAAAGGAATTATTCGTTCACGCTTACGAATAAATTCGCCAAATGCAAGAAACAAATTCCTAATATTCACAGTATCCTTACAATCATCCAAATTATTTTCTAACATGCTAGGTACTGTCCTAGTAAGCACAGAAAAACCAATTTTAATTCTACTATCATTTACAAAACAGATTTGACTTCTAGACAATTTAAGCAAGAAAGAATAATTGATGAGATGCAACAATGGTTTCTTTTCACATGCTAAATAAAAATCTTTTAAATTTACATCATGTGAATTAGAATTATGACGAGTTGTAGGCTCTAACCTTGCATCATTTGGAGAAGAGAGTGGTGCATACCTTTGTTCACACCATTGTTGTGCAATTTTGCTTCCTACGCCTCCTAAAATTGATGGTTTGAAGCCATCTTTTGTCCTTCGATTTTTATGCAAGGGAGGCACACAAAGAGTAGGAAAAGAATCATCAATGTTAGGATTAGCTAATTGATCCTCATTGCTCAAAGGCACGCTCATTGGATCAATAGCTTTCACAATTTTTGTTCGCCTCTTTTCCTTACTTTCTTCTCTCAAACTTTCTGTAATTTCAATGACACTCTCTTTGGCATGCTTGTTGTTTTCATACCGTGTATTTTCCTCATCAATTCTTTCATTTTCTTTCCTCTCACACTCTTCTCTCTCATTTTCAAGCTCACATTTTTCACTCAATGCTGTAGAATTTACAGCCACACTCCTTTCAATCAAATTAAATTTTTCAGTCACCTTTGGGTCACAAGATTGAGGTGGTGTGGGCTGTTTTTGTTGAATGACTTGTGCATGTTGTACCACTTCCGATTTGGACTCAAAAACAGTAGCAGAAGATTTTTGGTCACTCGGGCAGCCTTGGAATGAGCTACTGTCTTGTTCCATCAAACACCCATGAATTTCAATTTCGTAGGCAAATTGAATCATGGATGATAAGCTTGTAAACTCATAGAGGGCAAGCTGTCTTCTAATCACTTTATTTAATCCACTTTGAAACAAATCCATGATCATCCTCTCATTATCTTGAAGATAAGTCTTGATGAGTAAATCATCAAATTCTTGATAATATTCCATCACGGTATTGATTCCTTGTTGAAGGGAGGACAACTCGTCTTCTAAGAATTCTCGATAGTATGATGATACAAAACATGCTCTCATGACATGTCTCATTTCAGCCCAAGTTGCAATTGGATCTTCTCTTCTTGCTCTTTCACAACAAATGTGGTACCACCAAATCTCGGTATCGTCATCAAATGTCATTTGAGCAAGCTCAATTTTCTGTGCTTCGGAAAAATTATGACATTCAATGGCCTTCACAAGGTGGTATTCCCATTGGATAAATTCAGCCGGTTGAAAAGATGCTCTACAAGTAGGAATTGTGACTTGAAAAGGATCAAAGTTGGTGCAGCTATTAGTAGAGGAGCCATAGCCAAGACCTTGTTCGAAGAGACCTAGGCCATAGCTTGATTGACAAGAATTTAGTGAAGTCATTGTACCTACAAAATTAACAAACTATATATATGTATAAACGTTAGTTAAACAAATCGCTCCCTCACGTGTTTACACTCGTGTTTAAGCCCTCAAAATCTGTACTCACACAATCACTCAAACTCCTCTGTATTCAATTCCGTGTCTTGCATAACAATCAACCAACAATCTCAAGTTCAATCAGGAAGACTCAATCAAGAACGCTAGAAACACCAAGGCAGTTTGCTGGAATTTTTCTGACAGTTTTCCAAATATTTCGGCTATTGGCCTTTAAAAATAGTAAACGTTGGACTTTTGTCACAAAATTTAATATGGGTACACTTGAGGTTGAGGACTACAATTTTCATTCAGGTCGAAACACGAAATTCAGCTGGAAACTCAATGAAAAACTGTTCGCAAGATGATCGCGCAAAATAGTTTGCTGGAAAATTCTGGGCAGTTTGCGTAACTTTCGACTATGACATACGAACAATAGGAAACGATGGAATTAGTTTACAAAATTTAGTATGAACAATCCTAAGACAAAGCTCTACAAATTACAGCCAAGAAAGAAGAAAAAATTCGGCTGAAGACACAATAAAAAGGGACAAGACTCAAGGACACATTTGCTGGAAAATGGTGAGTTGACTTGAGACTTGGAAAAGAGAAACGAAAATGTGTTTAGGACTCAAGGAATTGACACAAAGGACTTGAACACTCAAATATAAAAGACTTAAGTGAGTGTTTAGGAAAATTAGCAAAGTATTCTTGGTGTTGAGGACTCCTCACGTTTTTCTCTCAAGAGCTAACACAAGAGGTGTTTAGTTTAGGACTTTTAGTTTGCAACTTTTCTCTCTTTTGTTTAGGACTTTTGTGTATCCTAAAGATTTTGTTTGGTTCTAAGAATTTGTTGCTTACTAGAAGGATACTTGAGGATCTCTTGTTCAGCAAATGAGGGAAGATTTTTGACTTAGAGGGCACTCACACGTTTTTGAGACAAAGAGGTAGGTGACACTAAAACTCTTCATCACTGTTGAGGGTGAGGACTTTTTGAGTATCCTATAGATTTCATTTGACTCCAAAATTTTGCAGACCTCAAGAGATATCTTGGAAGATTTAATGTTCAGGAAATCTAGGGATTATTTGAGGTGGAAGATATTCACGTTTATGACCCTAAAAACTAGGAGAAAAGAAGATTTATTTAGGACTTTTGTGTCACTCTTATCTCTCACTTCATTGACTTGGTGTAACAATGGAATACTTCTGCTAAAACACTTTGAAACACTACAAAAGACTTAGAAGAAGATTAAACTGACCTTGATTCGTCTTCCCCAAGTGTTGAAGACGAAAAGACTCAAGAAAACAAGATGAACGCATGAAGAACACAAAGAGTGTTCTTGACAGACTTTCGAATTTTGACTCTTAAAAATAGCAAACGACAATATTACATCATGAAATTTAATAGAGACGTTGCTAAGACACAGACCTACAACTTTTATGAAGGGACAAAAACACGATTCTTACTGGAAGATACAGAAAATGGACTCGCAACACAAGAACAGATTTTCTCGGATAAAATCTGCACACTTTTCTTAGGCGGTCAAAAAGTATGGAAATTTTACCGAATTTACAGATGACTCAAAAACAAAAGTTGTCACTAACAGATTGAAGTTTATTTATACAAACTTTCAGAGTTTTCTGAACTGTAGGACTCACACAAACTGGACAGGAACGAACACAAAAACAAACTCGGAGCGCCAGAAGCTCCGCTACCACTTGATACGATCCGACCTCCGATGTGAAGGCCGAATGGTATGTAACGAATGGAGGATCTAGCTCAATGAGTTTATGACACAATTTAATAAGGAAACAGTAGGAAATATGGAGACACGCAGCGGAAATGATACAAGGAATAAACACACAAAATACAAGATAATACCCGGATGAATGCGGATGGAGATTAGAGATGATTGCTTGAACAACGATCGATTGAACACTTGAGATATGCTTGATGAATACTTGAATACACGGGCAGAATACTCTCACATTCAACAAACACAAACCGTCCAAAGATGAACACTCAAATATACACTCAATCGCTCACAAATACGAAGTAATAACCGATTACACAAAGATGGAAACTTATTGTTTTCGATTGACTTAAGCCACGGCTTTCCAAACCAAGGCAAATACCAATATTGAGCCCCGGATGAATAAGGAGAATTCTCTCAATCAATATTCATCATCAAAGCTGCCTTGAAAATATGCAAGAATTCAACTACTTATAGTTATTACATATTAGGCCATTTGAGACCATAATGCCCTTAATGAGCTCTTCCTTCTCCTTCCTTCTAAGATGGACGAATTCCCTTGTCATTTTGATGGGCTTCCAAGCCCATTTGAAGGGTAAGAGGTATCCTAGAACGTGTCTTCATAATTGGTCGAGTTCGGGTTCGTTCGGGCCTTGTAGACGTAGGCGTGATCGTATCATCTCTAATGAGCGAGAATCTCGTCCGACCCCCCCCCCCCCCGACTACACCGGATTCTGACAATCCTCCTTCACCTCGTGCTTGAAGAGGCGATTGCCTCGCTGCAAACGTCGGAAAAGGTCGAAGAAGAAAGTAAATTCAACGACCATTGACTGGTTTTCTTCCTTTTCTGCTTTCCTCCTGCTGACTGGTTTGAAGAGGAGGTTCCTCCAGGCGATACCGTCGTAAAGGTGGCATCTTCCACCGTGAAGGGGGAATCCAACCCGTTAGTGCCGAGTCTGGAGCGAAAGGTTGACAAATCTCTTCCCCTCGCTGATGAGGAGCTTCGGTCCTCGGATGGGGAATACTACTACTAGTCCTCTTACTGGCCTGACGATGATTGATTCCTCCCGCGGTAATCCTTTGTAGATGTCGTATGGCTATTATTAAACTAAATGAAATGATGCCTCTACTTTTTTAGTCTTTCATGCTTAGGCGTTAGCTCCTCCTTTGATGGATAGCTAAGGTCGAGACATTAACTGTCGCTTCAATGTAACCATTTTTGACTGATTGTCAGTAACTGCCCCCTTTAGAAGATATAAATGCTTAGACATAAATATCCTTCTGAGGTTTTTCCCACGTGTCACTTTTGCTTTGGGGCGTGTCCCGTTTTTACAGGCCGTTCGATTTTCGAACTTAGCCTTTCAAAGGGAGCAACTGCCTTCTTTTAATACTCTTTGCTTGCGCTTTGGAATTTTTCTCCTTCTTCTCTCTCTGAGTTTCATTTTTGTTTCAAAGGAAGTTACGATCATCGTTCACCGGCGCCGACGGTTTTGCTCACCGCCTTCTATTCAAGGTACTTTAATTTTTTCTTCTTCAGATTTTCTTCTTACTGATTCATTATGAGCATGTCTAGGATACCCAAGGATACTCAGTGGCCTATGGCCACAAATAGGTCTTCTAAGGGTCTCCAGCGGCCCATAGATTTAGAAATCGAGAGAACACCTAGTGTTTTCGTTGATGAAATGGTATTGGAGGCTGAGTTGGAGGAAAATGGTATCTTTTTCCCTCCTGGTTACTCCGTCAAAATTCCTGAGGCTGGTCATCGGCTTCATGACCCTCTATCGGGGAGTGATAGGATGGTGTATTTTAATATGTTCCTTTACAGCTTTCGCTTTCCTATTCACAAAGCGGTGAAAGGATTACTGCGTCGTTATGATATTAACCCAGCTCAGATTACACCTTCCTCCTGGTGCGGGATTCATGCCTTCATTCGTGCTTGTGAGTTGCGGGGTATCTTTATCCCGTCTGTCAATTTATTTTGCAAGTTCTTTAACTTCAAGTGGCGCAACTGTGTGGTAGATTTCACCCCGAGGTGGAATGATGCGTTAGTGCAGTCGTTCTGGCAGAAATTCCAGGGCTTTCAAGAGACTGTGGCTGATTGGAAGAGCGGTTTCTTCATTGTGAAACTGCCTTTCCGCCCGTGGCCTAGGGGCTTCAATCGGTGTCTTATTGATTCCATTTGGGCAAACCCGTCAGTACTGTCTAAGAAAGAGCTTCGCCAAACGAACATGCTGCTAGAACTGAGTTCGTCCTTTCGCATTCGAGAGTTTGTCTTGTACAGGCTTATAGAGGAGTGTGCTATAAGTAAGTTTCTTTTCTCCCGTTATCACTTTGGCTTATTCAATGTTCTGATACGTCTTGTTGACAGGTGACGCTGGAAATCAACCGTCGGGCGATAAGCACGTTCCTTTAACCGTGAAGCCGCTTCAATCATTGCCGCCTTCTCCTCCGCCTGAGAATTCCAGTCACCCTGCTGCTCCACCGAAGAGAAAAAGAATCAAGACAGTTGCCAGGCGTGATATTTCCGACCGGACCTCTCGCTTCCTCGAGAGGTGGTTACCCATTTGGAACAGAGGAGTGACTCCGAGCCGTCCCAAGATTGAAGTAATTGACAGTGGTAGCGAGGACATGGATACCGACTCTAGGCTTCATCATGCTTCTGCGGCTCAACGGAAGAAGCTAAGAACAGGAAATAGCAACCTAGTCGCTGAGGCTGCTTTAAAGAAGGTTAACGGGACTCCTGCTGTTGGAGCTGACATCTTTGGTGGTGCGAGTACCTCCAAAACGGCGACAGTGGTTGAGGCGTCAACCAACGTTCCTCCTGAGACTTCCGAGGTTTCACCTGTGGTCAACTTGCCTCCTTCAACTGCCGCTCTTGACTCTCTTATTTCCTCTTCATTCCTGATATCATTGCACCGAACCTTGAGCCTGCCGCTACCCCTGATCCTCTGCCGAATGGCCTTCTGTCATTATTCTGCACTTCTATTTCAGGAGTTGGTGGTTCCGCTAAAAACTGCTCTCCTCCCTTTACCGCCAATCTTTCCTCTCAAGGTCCTCAAGGAGCCACTTCATATCGCCTGGATCTGTCCATCTTTGGTACCAACGGACTTCGCGCACTAGGAATATCAGACCCACTATCGCGAGATGAGCCGGTAGGCTCTATAGTGAGTGCAATATTTGGCTCTCCTGAAGATAGGGAGGAGATGTCAAAGCTGCCTCTCTCCTTCGTGAAGAGATATCGGCCCGTGACGCCAGAGATAAGTCAATAGGGAAGGCAAAGATAGAGCTTTTGGAGGCAGAATTGGTGGTTGCTGACAGAAGAAACTCTCTCCTTCATGAAGAGATATCGGCCCGTGACGCGGAGTTGGCGAAGGTACCCACTGAGATATCGCGGTGGAAAGACAAGGCAATATGAGCCTTTGCTGCCGGATTCCCAGACTATTACCGCAGCGAGGCTTTCGATCTCGCCTGATTACGCCTTTGAGAAATTAAAGGAGGTAGATGGGGGCGATAAATGAGCTTTTCCGTGATTGGTGTAAGGCAACGCTTAAGAGTGTTTTATTTTTCTTCAAACATTGGTTTCGTTTGGCTTGTAATAATTGATAACGCTCGCATAATAATGATTGTCATTCCATTCTGAATAACGATTAATTTGCTTCTTAGCGTCTATCACTGAGTCGCATCATCTCAATTGTTACGTCATCATGCTTGTCTTCTTTTTGATAAAGCGATTCTGCTTTTCGAAGCATTTAATGCTCAGGATCCCCTCATTAATGTGAGTGAGGGATCGGGATAGTTCAGAGACACGCGTCTGTTCATCTAGACGCTAGGGCTAGCGTGATTTGATAGGATCAAAGCGTCTTCTCACTTTTCTAGGGTTGTACTCATTGCTCATGCCTGTCACGCGCACAACGATTGTTCCAGCGGTCGTTTCTCTTGGCCTCTTAGGGTTATAAAACCCAACACTTATTTTTTTTCCCCACTTTCGACAATTTGCTTTCTCTATATTTTCTCGAGTCGTCTCGCATCTGTTTTTCATCTCCTGGGTGCTTCAATTTCCTTCTTAGAAAGGTATTTCTTTATTACCCTTTGCTGTCTTCTTCATCTTTTCGTTTTTCTTTTTCCACCATGGGTAAAAGTAAAACTCGTGCTTCTGGGTCTAAATCGGTTGATGAGGAGAAAATAGATAATACAGCCAGTACTATTACTTCTCCGACCATCCTTCATAAGCATTTAACCGATCATTGTGGCAACATCCCCAAGGGCTTCAAGGTTTCTATTGCCCCTGAGTCTTTACGCCTGAACAACGTTCTGACCGGCAAACGTAGAATCTTGTATGCCCAGATGTTTCGCTACGGTTTTTGGTTTCCGGTTGACTCTTTTATCCAAGAGTTCCTTACTTCTCTTGATCTAAGCCCCGTTCAATTAGCTCCAAATGCATACTGCGGCGTTTATGCATTTTTAGAACTCTGTAAGTACAAGGGAATTACCTCTCCTTCCCTTACATTACTTAAATCTTTGTTTCGAATGTACAACCGTCGGGGTGTGATAGCGATATCACCCCGTTATGACGATGATTCCCTTAAGAACTTCACCTAGAAACTGCTTCATTTAGAGTCTTCCATTGATGGGTGGAAAAAACATTTTTTTGTTATCGAAACCCCCAAGCTTCTGGGTCCATGGTGGCGTTCTGGTTTCAACCAAGATGTCAAGGAAAGTGCTTGGTGTCGGGAGGCTCTTAACGAAACAGAATAAAACTGGTTTGACAAGCTGCTCAAACTAGAAATCAGCGTTCACACCCGCGTTCTGGCCTGCGGGGCCTATATCCACACCTGTGTTAAACGTTAGTATTGCGTCATTGTTTTATTTTCGGCATTGATACTAACGCTAATGTTGTCTTGTGCTTTTGCAGCGACTGATCCCAAGTACATTCCTGAGAGCGTTAGGAGGCGCTTAAAAAGGCTTCGACAGAGAGAGGAGGCCGAACGAACGGCCGCGGCTGCCGATACCGCCGCCACTTCAGTTGTTCCACCTGTTACTGTTTTGATTCCTCCCCAAGCATCTTCTACTTCAGTTGATGAGGAAATCGCGACCATACCTGTCGGTATTCCTGTCATATCAGTTGCTGCTCTTCCTGTTCAGCCAGCCGCTTCTAAGGCTTCCGCAAAGGGAAAAAAGAAAAGGAAGACAAGGAGCGTTGCTACCCTCTCGCCTTCTTTAGACGCGGCAGCCTCTTCAGAAGCACCTATCGCTGAAACGGTAACTGTAAATGCTCCACGATATCTCTTGCACTGTTCTTCAATGCCTTCCTGCATTTTCGTTTGTTTTTCATATCTGGTGATTGTTTTTCTTCATAGGACACTTCTACCGCTTCTATCCATACGCTACCACCGGGCAATATAGATTTGAGGCATGTGTTGAGTCAATCGAGGAAGAGCCAGAGACCTGATGGAGAAGGCAGAAGCTTGTCGTCGAGTCAAGTTGATATCGGGGAAAAGCATCAGCCCGCTCTTTACTCTTCGCTACCTCCCCAGAACCAGGCCGCTAACATCTTTAGGAACATGGGCGTTCCTGGGCCTTTCGAGACTTCTCCGCCCTCGTTTGGCTCAGAGGTTCCTCGTTTTTCTTCTAACTTGGGCTATAACGACGACTTATCAGGCTTCTCCTCCTATCAACCCCATGACCCTTTCGGGCTTCAGGGGGGTTCCTCTACTAACCAACCTCTCTCCCCCCCTGCCGTGGTCTTTGTTCCTTCTGATGCTTCAGCGCTTAAGCGCTTAGGGGAGGGAGCGGTTGTGTCCAATCTCCTAGCCGATGTAAGTTCAGTTAACGTTGTCGGGCCTGTTACCCATCAACTGGACTTGGCTACGCTGCGTAGCTCAGGAATTGAGGCCATCGGGGGCGATAACTCTACTATCACTGCTTCATTCTTAGCCGCTCATATGCTAATATCTTCCGAAGAACAGAGCACGTTTGTTGCTGAGGGAGATAGAGAGCAAGCTGACTTGCTGCGTTCTAATCTCTTTACCGGTCTCATCCGGTTTCATAATTATACAGAGCGCATGTCGCAAAAAACGGCTGCCCTTGCCGCTTCCACAGACAAACTTCCACAGGAGCAGGAAGAGAAGCAGAGGTTGCTAGGAGAGAGACAAGAATGCATAAGGGCCATGGAAGTGGCCAAAGAGGAGGCAAAAGAGGTGAAACAATAGTTGGCCGATTCTAATGCCGCTCTGTCAGCTGAACAGTTGAAGAGTATCGCTCTTGAGGGAGAGAAAACGGCTCTGGCGGAAGAGAGGGCCGTCTTGGTAGCAGAAAAGGCGGCACTTGAGAGAGAGACGACAGTCAAGTGTCAGTGGTATGTTGAAAGGACTACTGCCATCATGGCTGACTGTTTCGTGGAGGTTCATGGAGAAGAATTTTACAGAGGTGACGCCATTTCTGACGCCTTTTTGCGGAATTCTGCTGATCTTAATGATGAAGGCTTCCACATAGCCAGGTTAAAGGGCTACCAGGGGCGGGAGAGCTCAGGGAATTAGTCGCAGGCAGGGTATCGTTGCCATCTTTTTGTGAGGATTAAGCGTCATCCTCTTTTTGTCCATCTTTTTTGTATACTTTTGTGACCCTTTGTGGGTGCTTTAAACATCAGCACTTTATGATATTGGATTCCTTTGCTGTTGATTTTCTCTTCTGTACTTCTTTTTCTTCGAGTTTCACTTAGTACGCCCATCACGCCATTATCATCCTGATTATGCTGACGGGCTTTGCCAGGTTCATTTTAACCGCTGCTCGGCATCATCAGAAATGATATTCCACAAAAGAAGTATCTTTCCAACGATCAAAAGAGATAACGAATAGGGTCTTTAGGCCCTATTCCTCGAATCATGTAGAAATCAGTGCGATTGGCCTCACGTCAATTTCATTGACGAGTAGCATAACTCCGTTGTCATCTCGAGCGTTGATATCTCCGTTAGTCTGAAATATCCTGCACACTCTCAATTAATGTTTATTAGTAAGAGATATGCGATAACGGACACGGGTTACCCGTAGGAGCCAATCCGCTGCCATTTTAGGGTACGAGTGTCGCCCGTTATCGCTTTCTCAACCAGCTCACTTCGCTAGGGATTCCGCATCTGGTTACTCACTGGGATTTCGCGATTCTTTGTGCTTCCACGTTACCACGATTGGCCAGAAAGTGCCTCTTCTTGGTGAGCTGTCTGATCAGGACAAGTCGTCACAAGGTTAGGACTTTTCACTTTCGGGCGTTGTCCTCGCATCTCGGAATCGTGCCCTCACTTAATGAGCCGTCTATATTAGCCCGGTCACAAGGATAGGATTTTCACTTCCAAGATGGAGTTACTATTTCCCTGAGGCGTGCCTTTCCTTAACGAGCCATCTCCACGAGAACAGTCAGTATAAGGATTGGGCTTTTCACTCCCAGGGATACCGGGGCGTGCCTCATCTTAGTGGGCCGCCTATATTAGCAAGGTTTACCAAAAGGAAATGACTTTTCACCCCCGGGGGTGTCGGGACGTGCCTCGTCTTATGGCCCACACGTGGCTACCACAAGGATAGGACTTTTCACTCCCAACACTAAATATTAGGTGTGCCAGGGCGTGCCCTCACTTAGTGAGCCGTCTGATCAAGACCGACCGTCACAAGGATAGGACTTTTCACTCCTAGCAACCCCTTTTCGTCATCTGCACACACACACAGCCGCAAAACACAAGGAAGCTCACTATTCGAGCGTTAGCACAAGTTAGGGTTGGCGTTAGTAAAACGTGCAGAGATAAATCAAAGTCTAGCATAATATAATTTCAAACGAGTAATATTCCAAGAGTTAGGTAAGGGGGTACCGTCGAGTGTCTCCAGATGATACGCTCCCCTCCAGACAATACGGGTAACGCGGTATGGCCCTTCCTAGTTCGAGCTGAGCTTTCCCCGGCGTTGACCGATTGCTCGCTTGTCTCTTAGTACCAGGTTGCCTGCTTTTAGCAGTCGTTCTTTGACGCGCCTATTGTGATAACGCGCCATCTTTTGTTTGTAATGTAACATTTTTAGAAGAGCTTCCTCTTGCAATTCTGGCAGCGCGTCAAGGTTAGCTCGTAACCTTTCCTCATTCAGCTCTTCTCTGAAATAGGCCACTCATAGGCTCATAGTACCAATCTCCACGGGCGTGACGACCTCAGTACCGAAAGCCAGTGCGAATGGTGTTTCTCCCGTGCTGGTTTTTGTGGTCATGCGGTATGCCCACATCACATACGGTAGCTCGTCTGCCCATTTCTTTTTGGATCCTTCTAGGTTCTTCTTAACACCGTTAAGGATGCTCCGGTTCGTCACCTCTGCCTGACCATTGGTTTGTAGATGAGCCACGGAAGAGAACCTCTACTCGATTACGAACTCTACGCATTGGTCTCTCAAGAATTGGCTGGTGAATTACGTTCCGTTATCACTGACTAGCACACGGGGTACGCTGAATCGCATGATAACTTGATGTTTGAAGAAACGCTAGATTTTCTCTGTCGTGATGTTAGCAACCGCCTCAGCTTCCGCCCATTTGGTAAAGTAGTCTACCGCCACGACCACAAACTTTAACTGAGATCTCGCCTTTGGGAACGGTCCTAGGATATCAATCCCCTATTTCGCAAAAGGACAAGGAGCAATGATGTCATAAATTTGTGTGGCGGGTTGTAGAGGAATCTTAGTGAATTCCTGACACTTTCGGCAAGTTCGCACGTAATTATGGCAGTCTTTCCGGATAGTAGGCCAGTAGAACCCCGATTTAAAGACCTGCACAGCTAGGGTGCCGCTGGAAGCGTGCATGCCGTAAATTCCTTCGTGGATTTTACGGAGGGTATGAAAACCCTCTTGTTCCGTTATGCACCTAGCAGCTGGGTGAGAGTACGTGCACCGTGTCGCTTATTTTAGTACTTTCTTTTTCTCAGCGTTATCTGCTGGTAGCTCATAATGTTTCAAGTATTTTATGACGGGAATTCTCCAGTCATTTTCACTTTCTTCCACGCAGAGCGTCACCTGTTCTTCCATGAAGGAAGGTAGGGGTATCTCTCGATAGTACACCCCTTTAGGTATGGATGCTTCTGGGTTTGCCACGAGTTTGGCAAGGTTATCTGCCTCAGCGTTATCCTCTCGAGGAATGTGCTCGAAGCTGACTTGTATGCCGTTTTTCTTTATTTCTATCAACTCGCGTTTTACTTTGGCAAGGTATTGCACCATGATGGGCTCCCTAGCTTGAGAGTGTCCCAGGACTTGGTCTATTATCAGCTGGGAGTCTCCACATATTTTCAACTGCAGGTCTCCCAACCTTCCTGAATCATGTATGCCTTTTATGGAGAAGTTTTTCCCTATCCTGAGCCCAGTTAATAACGCTTCGTATTCTGCGGCGTTGTTAGATAACGGCTGCAGGATTCGGATGGCATATCGCACCTAGATGCCGTGAGGCCCACTCATGAAGATTCCGGCTCCGGCAAGCTCTTGATTTTTGGCACCGTCCACGTAGATGACCCACAAGTCAGTGTAGGTTTCAGGGGATGGGAGGTCCTCTTTTTCTTTTTCAGTCAATTCCATCATTGGATCTGGCGTAAAGGTGCATTCCGCGATAAAGTTTGCCAGAATTTGAGCCTTCACAGATGGTCGGGATCTGTAGTGTAACCCATATTGTTCAAGCTTGATGGCCCAAATCAGCATTCTCCTAGAGGACTCGGGCTTTCGAAATATCCTCTTTAAAGGTTGATCCGTAAGCACGATGACGGTATGAGCCTGAAAATATCGACCCATCTTTCGGGTTGCTTGTATCAATGCGAACGTTATCTTCTCTATACGAGCATATCGCAGCTCGGCATCTTTCAAGATATGACTTACGAAGTATACAGGACGGTGCGTGTGATTGTCATCTCGCACAAGGACCGCACTGACCACTTCGTCAGCAACCCCAAGGTATAAATACAGGGTATCGCCAGGTTCAGGTCTTGTCAGCACCAAGTCAGACGATAGGTAGGCCTTCAGGCCTACAAATGCCCCTTCGCATTCTGCCGTCCATCCGAAAACAGCTTTCTTGTGTATAACTTTGAAAATGGGGAGGCACCTCTCGCCTTGCTTAGAAATAAACAGTTAGTTTCTGTATCTCCTTCACGGTTGGAGGAGATATCATGTCTTGGATGGCTTTGATTTTTGAAGGGTTGGGTTGGATACCCTTTTGACTGACCATGTAACCCAAAAATTTACCTGTTTGGAAGGCAAACATGCACTTTCTAGGGTTCAGCTTTATTTGGTATCGTTTTATTACTTCAAAGATTTCCGCCAGGTTGGATAAGTGGTCTTTGAAGCTTCGGCTTTTGACCAGTATGTCATCGACATACGCCTCTATGTTTCGCCCAATCTGTTTTTCGAAGACTTGATTCGCCATTTGCTGGAAGGTGGCTCCAGCATTTTTCAACCCAAATGGCATCGCCGTGTAGCAATAAGTGTCCTTGGGAGTGATGAAAGCAATTTTCTCTTCATCCTCATTGGCCATGGGGATTTGCTGGTACCTCGAGTTAGCGTCTAGTGAGCTTATATAAGCATACCTGGCAGCCTGATCGACTAGCTGATCAATCCGAGGAAGTGGGTAATAATCTTTGGGACAGGCATCGTTCAAGTCAGTGAAGTCGATGCACATACGCCATTCTCCATTAGGCTTGGGAACCAGGACTGGGTTAGCCAACCAGGTAGGATATTGTACTTCTCGAATAAAGCCGACGTCGAGAAGCTTTGCTACTTCCTTATCGACAGCGATCGTTTTTTCTGCAGAGAAGGCACGCCATTTCTGCTGAACTGGCTTTGCGTCAGGGTTGACGTTAAGTCGATGCTGTGCTACCTCCCGCGAGATACCGGGCATATCGGCTGGTTTCCATGCAAACTCTCCTTTGCATTTGTTCAATAGCTGGGCTAACTGGAGGTTTTCCTCTGAGCTGAGGTTATCGCTAACCAACAATATAGCCCTATCGTCCCCATTAACTGGAACGTGAATCATCTTGTCCATAGGTTGAGTGCGTTTCTCATCGCTTTGTTCATATAGATCCACCGTTACGCACACGTACCTATCGCAACTCTTCTGAGTCATGAGCAGGTAATATTCAGCCGCTAACTTCTGATTACCCCGGATTGAGACCACACCATCCCAAGAAGGATATTTCATCCTCAGATGTTTCTGGGATATCGCTGCTCCGAAATGGTTGAGGAATGGCCGTCCCAATATGGCATTATAAAGTAGGTTTAGATCCACAACCAAGAATAGAAGCTCCTCTGACCTCTTGGAGGTATCTTCCTTGAAGTATACCGGCAAGGTGGTTACTCCAGTCATTGGGATGGGGACTCCGTCTACTCCGATAATGGGTTTTTTGCAGGGCGTAAGCTCGTTGCCAGGACGCTTCATGAGATTGTAAGCTTCCAGCGAGAATAGGTTCACCGCACTTCCGTTGTCAACAAGAGTTCTTCTAACTCCATGGCTAGCGATGATGGGTGTAACCACTAACGCATCATTCTGTGGATATATCACGCCCTTCTCATCCTCTTCAGAAAAGGATAATACCATGCGATCTAAGGCACTAATCGCCTCACTTTTGATTGACACGTCCGCTCGCTTTCACTTGTCACCTGCCGCGGGTGTCAGCTGTGCAGACTCGTCCAGATAGGGTGTGCCTCCAGCGATGATGTTAATGATGGGGACGTCTTCGTCATCAACCGTGAGTGTTTCCCTACCCCTTCCTGCAAGACCAGCGTCGTTGCCTGGAGCGCGGGAGGGTGCCGGTCTGTTGTCGGCTACTCTGTTTGTTGGGTTACTCTTGGCTTCTTCTCGTATTTTGACGACGAATTCTCCCAGATAGCCTTCTTCGACCAGGTGCTCTATCGCTAGCTTAAGTTCTCTACACACTTCCGTAGAGTGTCCCTTAGCTTTGTGAAATTTGCAGTAGGCATTTTCCCTTCCTCCTAAGGTTACCCCTGGTCTCACAGGGGCCGGATAACGGATGGGCAGGTTCCGCTGTTTCGCTATCGCTAGTATTTCTGCTCTAGGCAAGATGAGGGAAGGAAGGTCTGGGTCATAAACTCATCCCTTAGGGGGATCTC
This sequence comes from Viola odorata, assembly GCA_963691705.1. NCBI lineage: Eukaryota > Viridiplantae > Streptophyta > Magnoliopsida > Malpighiales > Violaceae > Viola > Viola odorata. The sequence continues at coordinate 36,074,861 of OY829539.1, read as the reverse complement.
CCTGTCACTGCGTCGAGGAGTCACCAGGCTTTCCTTTTGAGGAGTTGCCTTTTCGCCGATTAGAGGTCTTGGGGATGTGATCCTTTCGCTGAGCGTAATTGTCGATGAAACGATCCTCAGAAGTAGTAGTGATGGGAGCGTTAGGGATTGGAGGCATGACAGGCGGCATGTTTCAAATTCTGTCCCTATTCTCTTCCTCTTCCATCCTCGCATAATTGTGGGCTTTCAGTCTTAACGCATCTAAGGTTGTTGGAGGGTCAACCATTAAGGCATCTCTGAGTTTTCCATAGCAACAGTTCCGCTTTAAGGCTTCCATAGCGAAATCAACTGTTACACCTGGCGTGAGCGACATCTCGGTGTCGAAATAATTGAGGAAATTCCTCAGGGATTCCTGAGGTTTTCTGTGTATATCGAACATGGCGGCAGCAGATTTTCTGATGGGGACCGCAGTGCTGAATCGACTCCTGAATTTAGATTCTAGCTGTGAAAAGCTGTCAATTGACCCACCAGGAAGACCTTTGAACCATAGGCGCGCAACCCCCGACAGGGTCATTACAAATATCTGACATAACGCAGCGTCATTGTGAGTCTGAAATTGCACAAAGTCCTTCACCTTGTTAAGATGGGAAATGGGATCTCTAGTGCAGTCATAAGACTTTGAGGGGAGTTTCACATGTCGGCTGACTCTGTGACACCTTATGCGTGGGCTAAAGGGGTGGCCAGAAGTGTCATCAAGAATTTCACGTGCATATCGAGGTGGGGATACCTCCAAATGACGCCTATGATTTCGCGGGTCTCTGATATGATGTCGCCTTGGAGACGGGCTGCAACTCCTTGGCGAGCGAGTTCGATGTCTCCTACTGCTTGATCTTTCACTCCCTCCAGGAGATATATCTCTATCGTTTTCATCCCTCTTACCATCCCAATGACCTCTGTCCTCGTCACACCATTGCCGTTCCTCTTGGGAAATAGGAAGTAGAGGCACCTGTGGCACGTACGGTTCCACTGTCCTATGAGCAAATTGTACAAGACTGACTGGCGTATTCAACGCAGGCAGCGTCAGAGAGACATTCCCCTGCAATGGGGACGATAACGATCATTCTGTGATGATAGGTGGAGTAAAAACAAACTGAGGTGGAGCGCCTGATCTAGAAGCACTAGGCGTGAATCTAGTGGCCAATTCCGTTAACTGGTCCAGGTGGGCACGAAGGGCTGAAATCGAGCTCGCGAAAGGGTTATTTGCACTGTCTATCATGGATCCCATGGGAGAGGGAGTAGAATAACTGGGCCCTGTCATATGAGACGCGGGGGCACTCATCTGAGGAAATAATGCGCTCATAGTTGATCCAAAAAGAAAGTCTGTTTGCGCAGAGGAATACGCGTGTGTTGCCGCGAGAATGTCGGGAGAAGTGGTAGGGAAGAGTTCCCTACGGACGTCACCATCGCGAGAGTGTGGAGGAATAGATTCTGAATTAGAAGCCATAATCTTTCGATTTTCAGAAGAACCGAGCTTGACTATTAAGGATGCTCACTTAATTAAAGCCAAAGCTCTCAACGAGAGCACTAAATTGATAAGATTAGGACTTCTGAGAAAGCGGGGTAGGGATTATGGCCATCCAGAATCACTGTTGCGGCAGTCCGTCGTTCCTGCAAAGCGCCGGAGGGGGGCCGGCGTAGACACTCCGAATCTTAAGTTAGTATGGTTGTGTAATTTGGTAGAGATTCGAGTAGCAATTCTGGTCTTACTTTGATCTAAAAAAAAGGGGTGGTATTTATAGGCAAAAAGAAAGGGTGTTACCCACGGGGGTAGGTGTTAACGGGGGAAGATAATTCCCAAGATGATGTCAGCAGGCATTAGCTGGATAAGATATCGCTGATGAGGTATCACCAGTGAGAAGTTGCCAATGCGGTCTGGGATGGGAGGATGCCGTGTGCGGAAACGGTTGCCGCGTGGGTTCCCCCCCCCCCCTGATGTCTACCATCCTAGGATTCCTCAGTCAGCACGGGGCGGCAGCTGGGTGGCTGTCGCTAGTCATGGTCTACAGAGGTCCAACCTTGACTTGAGGTGAAAAGATGAATATACCCTCGGTGTTTCATCAATTGTTATCAGAAATTTATTAAACTCAATTCGACCTCATAACTAACCTACAAAACCTTCAATGATCCTTCCTAAGAAGGGGGGATTTAGCTACTCATACCGAAAATTAAATAAATAAAATAATTAAAGAAAAATTGTATAAAGGAGAACGTTGTAAGCATTTCTAAATATTCATGCATGTAGAAATGATTAATTTAAATAAGCACGAATAATCATCTAAGCATGCAACATGTACAAGCATACGAAGAATAAATAAACAGTACAAATGTAAAAAATAAATAAACAGTACAAGTGCGAAAATAAATAAACAGTACAAGGTGCAGAAATAAATAAATGTTACAACGGCACGACGGCACAAAAAACGACGGGCCTAAAACTATTGGGATCGACCCACTGGGCCGAGAGTGGGCCCACAGTTGGGCAAGGCCCAGCGCAGCTTGGGCTGAGATAGCCCAGCTCGCTTTCCTCGCTTGAACCAAGCCAGGCCCGTATCTTCCTTCTCACGCTGGGCTTGGTGCGGCGCCAGCCCTATACTCCTCCGCATGGGCCAAAGCAAAATGCTTAGCCCATCACTTAAATAAAACGAGCTCGACCCTTATTCTTCCCGCCTGGCTTCCTCTTCAACCTTGGCTCACCGACGCCACTGTCGGCGGCCAAGGTCCGGCCAACGGCGGCTAAACACGATTTTCCCCCGACCAAAATGATCACCTTAATCACAGAAATTTAAACACATAATCACAAAAATTTAGTTAATCCGAAATAATACTCAATTTAATAAAAAATGAATTTAAACTTAATTAACGAATTTTTTTTTTGGCCATTTGCCATATCCGCCATTTGGTTATAAGGTGCGTGTGGGGAACAAATTGATATTTGGGAGCCATGATTTATTTTCTGGAAAAAAAAACCAATGGAAGGGAACAGTTATAAGTCTGAGTAACAATTGTATATGAACTTTCCTTCTGAGGCCTCCATACTGCGAAAAAAGAGAAGGGGTAAGCATGATAAAAACAATAACACAGGCATAATATAAAAAAAAATCGCAAACATGGAGAATTACGGAAATAATTGAGACAAAATTATAAACAGAAAAAAAAACGCGAATGAATTTGCACGTGAAAAATTGCAGAATTTTTTTTGCATGCATGGAAAAAATCGCGGAATAATTTTACACAAATGGAAATGTTTTTGGAAACATTTGTCAATGTGAAAGATTGCGGAAAAATTGCAGAAACATTTTGAGATATTGAGAAATTGTGGAAAATTTTGCAAACATAGAGACATTGCAAAAAAAAACTTGCAAATATGGAGAAATCGTGAAAAATTTGCAAATGGAAAAATTTCCCAATGTGGAAATTTTGCGGAAAAGGATTTTCAATGTGGAAAATTTGCGGAAAAATTTGAGAAATCATTTGTGGAATGTGGAAGAATTTGAGAATTCATTTGTGGAAAATTTGAGAAATCAGTTGTAAAATGGGAAAATTTTAAGAAATCGGTGGAAAAAGTGAAACAAAGTCGCAATATACTCATTTCAATATGATACATATGTTGGGATGACACCAACTATTTCTAAACTGGCTGGAAGGCTCCCGGACGATACCATATAAGTGGTCCCTCAGTAAATAGATATGTGAACATTTAGGGGTTCAAGTCCGAGTGAGGGTTCGTGAAAGCTTACCAGGACGTGGGCCCCAAGACTTCAATACTACCGACCTAATCCTATTTGGAGATGCTCGACGATAGGGATTATACATGGATATGCTTATGCAATGACAGTTTATTAAAGCGAGTAACATATCAATGAATCATGTATAAACAATTTACAGAAGCAAATAAATACATGAAAAGTAATTAATCATGCAAAAAATCATGTGATAATACATCAATTAAACATATGGAAATAATAAATCATGTACAAATCATAAAAAATCAACAAATTCGCATAAATAAAACAAACACCTCAAAAAGCAGTGAAGTCGCCAAATTGTCGCACCCCTTTTTTGGATTTTTCTAATGCGCGACGCGGGTTTGGGACGAGATGTGAGACAAAATTGGACTGATCTCACATAATGCAATAAAGTCGCCACCCTATTTTGTTTCTAGGTTTAGGGAACCTATTGTTTTAGAACATGACAGAAAACAAAATAAAAAGCTAAGGCAAAAAGGGTCTAAACCTGAGAACAACGGTTCAGGGTCGTATTATGGACTCGGGAAGGTGTTAGGCACCCGAGTCACATCCTAATTTACGTGATCATACCCAATAGATTAATTAAGTTATAGCAATTCTAAATATTCATGCATGTGGAAATGATTAATTTAAACAAGCACGAATAATCATCTAAGCATGCAACGTGTACAAGCATACGAAGAATAAATAAATAGTACAAATGCAAAAAATAAATAAACAGTACAAGTGCGAAAATAAATAAACAGTACAAGGTGCAGAAACAAATAAATATTACAAGTGCACGACGGCACAAAAAATGACGGGCCTAAAATATTGGGCTCGCCCCACTGGGCTGAGAGTGGGCCCACTAGGCTGGGCCCATAGCTGGGCCAAGCCCAGCTCAGCTTGGGCTGAGATAGCCCAGATTGCTTTCCTCGCATGGGTCAAGCCAAGCCCGTGTCTTCCTTCTCACGCTGGGCTTGGTGCAGCGCCAGTGCTCTACTCCTCCGCATGGGCCAAAGCAAAATGCTTGGCCCATTACTTAAATAAAATGAGCCCGGCCCCTATTCTTCCCGCTTGGCTTCATCTTCAACCTTGGCTCGCCGACGCCACTATTGGCGGCCAAGGTCCGGCCAACGACTGCCTAACACAATTTTTTCCCAACCAAAATGATCACCTTAATCACAACAATTTAATTAATCTGAAACAGTACTCAATTTAATTAAAAATAAATTTAAACTTAATTAACGAAAACTCTAAAATTCGTCCAAATAGTTAAACGATTTATTAAAACAAAACAATGTATTTAAACTAGAGATTAAAATGAATCCTTTTGAAAGCAAAACAACAAGTTATTTCATCAAAACACAAACAAACCATTTTTGAAAACAATTGCGCAAACACTTAAAAAAACTTTGAACTTGAGTAACTTCAACCAAAGGCAATTGCTCGTGATAGAGAGCAACGCTAGAGAGGGAGAAGTTTATCGTGAATTGGTGAGGCAAAGCGTTTGCATGAGCTTGCTATTTATAGGGAGGTAGGTTAGTGATGAGCCACTACGCATGGTCGTTCTTTGGATGTGAGGAGCGTGGCGATGAGCAGTGCCCCAATGCGAGGTTGTTCTGATCTTGTTCGGGAGTGGTGATCGAAGAAAGACTTGGGGAACAAGGAAGTAGCAGTGGACGATCCGTCTGGTTCATGAACCAAAGGTGGTAAGATGGCTTAATGACATGGAAATTAGCGGATCGTTTGATCTGGTTTGACTTGCTTGATCAACCAGATCAACGGTTGTGCTGAAAGGTTGACTTTCCCTTTGGTTTTTTAGTTTGAATCGATGGTACGAGCAATCTCGCTTGCAAATGCATAAAAACTTGAACCAAAAATGCTAAAACGTTGAATAAAATAGAAGAAACTATTTAGTACACAGTAAGTGATGAAAAGTTCATCATATAGTTCGATAAAAAATTCGCTCGTAAGCGATAAAAGTTCGAACGTAAAAATTGCTAAAAATATAAATTGAACAAAATGCAACGAGAGATCGTGAGTTAAAATAATAATAAAAGATAAGTAGCTAATGAGTGAAGTTGTTCGACACTCATATTCGAGAATTTTATTCGGAACCGATACGAATTCGGGTTAGAAGCACTTAAGCACATTGGCCTAAAGCGAAGCAATATCAAAGGTCGACTTGCGCCTTTAGTCATTTTTTGCATATATAATGCTTTCCTCACTTCTCTCTCTTTGGCATAAACACTCAATTTATTTTCTCTCTTTTTGCTTTATCAATGCGAATAAGTTTCACCTGTTCAATATTTTCATGTGTGTTCTTACCACTCCTTGCATGCTCACTCTTTTCATGCAAGCTATTTTTCTCACTTTCACTCTTTTTATTTTTGACACTCAACCCTCCTCTGTCTTTATTTTCTAGTTTCCTCACAACGTCAAATTCAGCATATGCCTTAGCAAGCCGTTATTGGTCCTCAAAAACTTAAAGAGGGGTCAAATGAGCCAAAGTGAACTTTCGGTCATCTATCACCAACCTGTAGTGATTACTCCTTCCTTCATGATTGGCATCCCTATCGAATTGCCAAGGTCTCCCAAGTAGGATATGACTCAATTGCATAGGAACCATGATAGCATGTATTTATGCATGATTTCTCCCCTATTATTCCATTGACTTAAGGCATGATTCTGCTAATATACCTTTGTTTTCATCACTATTGCAGATCTAGGCCTAGAAAGGGAGTTTATGTGAAAACACATATTTTAGGAGCATTTTTGTGCGAATTCGAGCTTTAAGACCAAAGTAGAGGTCCTGACACCAAGATAGCCTTCAAGGTCCCGACAAGGATTCTCGATTCGAGACCCCAAAGGGTAAAGAACAACATTTCCACGTGTCCTCTTGCCAAAGCTTCCACGTGTCCCCTCCGACATTTTTCAGAGAGTTCTGCACAAGTCCTAGAGTTTATCTCCATCTCTCCAAGTCAGCCCTTGAGCCTGTCAAAGCCTGCTCCTGATCTGCCAAAGCTGGGCAAATCAGACTTCTACCATCAGCTTTGTGCTGTTCTGTTTCCTTAAATGGATTTTGTCCCCTAGTTGGGCTGGAGGATATTTTGTGCTTGTAATTTCTAGGTTAAATAGGACTTCTAGGATAGAAAAGAAGGGAGAGGAGAATTAATCTACATACTCTAGACTTCTCTCTAATTTTATTTCCCTAGTTCTTGTTAGCATTCTTCTCCTTAGCCGTCGGGCTTGAAGAGTTTCCTGATAAACCATCTCTAGATAGGTTGAGCCAGTTGAATTCAAAAGGAGTTGGGCAATGTGCTAAGTTAGACCTAGACTTTTATACCAAAATGGGCATTGGGTCCCGAATTAGGGAACTATTTAGGGGAATAGGTTGGGAGAGCCTGTTTTTGATTGATAAGCAGACATACATAGAGCTCACCCTCGAGTTCTTCACTACCTTGTGGTATGACCCCGAACTCTTCAAACCCAAGGGTATGCAAGGTCCCGACCTCTCCACCACAAGTTGTCTCAATTTCAGGTTGGCTGGCAAATGGCACCAGATGTCCATAGATGATCTCAATGTTTACCTTCGCTTTGTCCGCCGAGATGAAGTGCAAGAAGATGCCTACCAGAATGCCCTGACTTTCATTCCAGCCGACTTTGACAATGATGAGGCACTTCGGGAGCTTTACGGAAACCCCAAAGCGGTATTTGACTCTCGCCAGACCAAGGCTCATGAAAAAGAGGACCCCTCGCTCCGTATTTTGTAGCATTTTCTATCCATCACACTCTCGGGCAAATTCGGGACCTCGGGCCAGTTATCCCATAGTGAACTATTTTTCCTTTAGGCCATGCATCACAAGAAAAGGGTCAACCTCGAGTACTGGATCGCCTCTGCAGTTCACAATGTCTCGAGTACCCCTAGGGTCGGTCACCTGTTCTCGGGTCTGTCATCACTAATTTAGCCCTGCACTTGTACTCCATGAAACCTGAAGACCTGAACCTACACCCGCATCCCTCACCCTTCAATATTATAGGTCTCAGGACCTTGGACTTGATCGACGATTATTAGTTCCTATGATTCAAATACACATCAATTATCGGGCTCCGCTGTTATCTGCTACACTCAAATGGGTCTGAGATTGGATCATAGCCTTTTTTGAATCTGTTATTTCAATGCAAAAGGAAAAAAGAAATATTGTTTGTTCAAAAAAAAATTAAACTTGTGATTTTTTTCATCTCAACGGCCCGACCCTTTTTCCTTTGGTTCTATATTCCTAATCGCTATCCCGAAGTAATGAATTGAGTTCGTATAGGCATTTTTGTGTTACTGATGGTGTATTGAGTTTTAGCGCAGCTAACAAGGGCAAAATCGAAGGGAAATTTGAATACCCTATTCTTTCAAGGCCCCGACCCCAAGCTCGAGCTCCCGCTACTCAAGCCAGAACTACCACTTTAACTGTTCCAAAGCGGAACCCAATTCCTCAAGGCCCCGAAAGAATGCCAACTGATGAAACCATGCACCGACTCCTCAATGCCAACCTGAGTACAAATCGGGCCATCCTAATAGAACTTCAAGCTCTCACCACAGAAGTTGCCAGGCGCAATCTTCCCCCATCCTGATCAAGACCCCGAACAATCTTACCCCTTGCCCCTGCGTGGGCAGTAAAAGATTCTCTATATTTTGTTGAACTTTGTCATTTCTATTCATTTTGAACTACTACTTTTTAATTTGTACCCTTATCGCATTGAGGACAATGCGAAGCCTAAGTGTGGGGAGGGTTTTATCTGCTTTATTTCTCTACTTTACTTTACTACATTTTTTTTTAATTTTCGGATTTTCATCTTTATATGCTGCCCAGTTTTGAAAGCACCCCAATGTTGGACACACACACTTGACTTGTGCACATAAAATGAAAATGCTGCCATATAGTCAAGGTCCCGATTATTTCATCTTCTGCCTGTTAACCCTTATGACTCCATCTAGGCCAAGATATGAATAGTCACAAGCACCCTGTGAGCACTTGAGCTAAACACTTACAATTCTTTTTTGTGCGATTCAATGCTTAACTAGGCACAAGCTAGGTATGCATGATACCCCTAGATATAGGCACAATTAGACATGGGAAAGCAACAATTAGATAAAGACTTTGCATCAATTTCTATTTTTATTCTCTTTCACTTTTCTTTCTTTCGTTCATTCTCTTCTCCATCATCTTGCCCCCGAATTCCACCCTCGACTCCTCCTCCATGTTTCTTCTTTCTAAACCACTTGAACTAATCTTTCTTTGACCTTTTTTTCCTTGGCAGGTGAGCAATACCGAGGGTTATCGAGGGCTAGACGATTAGTAAGGCCAAAGTGTGGGGATTCCCCCAAGAAGCAAGATTCGACGCCAAAAGCAGATCAAGGGCAAGATGAAAAGAATATTCAAAAAGAAAAGAATCTTGCCCTATAAGCCACAAGTAAAAAAGGTTCGCCCCCTTTTCAAAATAATTTTTTTTAAAAAAAAAATAGAGAAAACAAAAGAAAAATATTTTTCTCAAAAGTAAAAAGAAAAGGGGGTAAAAAAAGTACGAAAAAGAAATAAAGAAATCTGCCAGCAGTCGCTCGAGGTCCCGACCCCGCTTGAAGAAAGAAGTCTATCTAGCCCTCATCATCGAGCCCTCGACGGTACTTACTCACCACCCTCGATTCATTTCTTTTGCCAGGGAGCACTCTAGGTTTGAGATTGGTTTCATCCTCTTCTCTTCTCTTTCACTCTACCTTATCTCCTCTTTCTGCTACTTTTCTTCTTCATTTCCCTTTCCTTTCTTCCCTATCTTTTTCTTTATTCTTTCTTTTCTTTCTTTCTCTTCCTCCTCTCCCTCGATGTGAAAGTCTTTTGATTGTTTGATTGCCCATGCATGTGCTCTTTAAGTCAGATTGATATGCATACCCTGTTCCGTGCTGCGTTACTTGCATTTCTTTGAGTATTAAACACATATACCCTGTTTGCGAGTGAGAGCGTAAACACATTCCAGTGAGGATTGCTCGTATCAAGGCCTAGTGCAGGAAAGTCTTTTCTTTAGGGTCGTTATCCTTTTGATCTGATGCAGGTGTTCATCTAGGTAGAGTTTGTTTTTACTCGAGGTCCCGACTGTTGAAGTAGCATGCTTATTCTCCGTGCTATGGTCTTGTTGTGCTAGTTCTGTTTTGGGGGTTATTTTTAAATTTTGTGAATGCTCGAGGGCGAGCATTGGGCAGTGTGGGGATTATTTGATAGCATGTATTTATGCATGATTTTTCTCCTATTATTCCATCGATAGCGTGTATTTATGCATGATTCTGCTAATATACCCTTGTTTTCATCACTATTGCAGATCTAGGCCTAGAAAGGGAGTTTATGCAGAAACACACATTTTAGGAGCATTTTTGTGCGAATTTGAGCTTTAAGACCAAAGTCGAGGTCCTAACACCAAGATAGCCTTCAAGGTCCCGACAAGGATTCTCGATTCGAGACCCCGAAGGGTAAAGAACGGCATTTCCATGTGTCCCCTCCGACACTTTTCAGAGAGTTCTGCACAAGTCCCACAGTTTATCTCCATCTCTCCAAGTCAGCCCTTGAGCCTGTCAAAGCATGCTCCCGATCTGCCAAAGCTGGGAAAATCAGACTTCTGCCACCAGCTTTGTGTTGTTCTGTTTTCTTGCTTTAAGGAGCATGTTTGCTTTGTGTAAGGCTTTCCTTAAATGGATTTTGTCCCCTAGTTGGGCTGGAGGATATTTTGTGCTTGTAATTTCTAGGTTAAATAGTACTTCTAGGATAGAAAAGACGAGAGAGGAGAATTAATCTACATACTCTAGAATTCTCTCTAATTTTATTTCCCTAGTTCTTGTTAGCATTCTTCTCCTTAGCCGCCGGGCTTGAAGCATTTTTGTAGCAAATCGGAGCATTGCTCCGGCCTTTAGTAATCAAGTTTTCTTCCCATAAATCTATTTCTTTACTTGTTATGTTCTCTATATTTGTGATTTATTTCTCTTCCAGCATGAGTAGCTAAATCCTTAATTCTTAGCAAAGACTATTCAAGGGTTGCAAGGGTAGATTCGAGGCCTAAACGTGCTTAATATACTCTTGCTGCCATATTCAATTGCTTATAATTTTAATTATATTTTCACTTGGGATAATTAGAGGCTTGATCAACTGATAATTTTCTTGTGTGATTACTATCGTCAATGTGATGGGAACGTGTCGGGAAGTTGCATGGTATAAGTAGGCACCTAGTCTAGGGGTCATCGTGTCGAAATAGTCTCGCCTAGCTAGGGTGAGTAGTTGATTAGAGCGGGGTCACGAGCCTGACAAACTGAGGGACCTTTAGCTCTAGATGTGTCTTTTCTTATCTTCATGGGCAGCCTGAGTATTGCCCACCCGCATTCGTGCCTGGAGGGATGGCGGGCTGTCAAGACTACCTCACATGTGGAAACGAGTGGTAGTTTCTTTTAACAGGAAAGTAGGGGATATCCGAGGAATCTGGTCCCTATGTCACATCTATGTCACATGAATAGAATATCCTTGCGTTGATGACGATCGAGCCCCCGAATGCAACCCAAGAATACCCTTTGCTAAGATCTTTCTCTCTATTTGACTTATTGTGTTTACTTATCTCTCTGCTTTATTGTTCTAAGTTAGATCATTGATTTGCCATATTTTACCTTTTGGGACCCCGATTCAAGTTTCACTATCGAGGCCCCGAGTATTGCTTTCATAGTTAGAATTGTTAGCTCCAAATCTCTCTTGGATAACTTGATTAGTCAACTAAAACCCCCCTTGTTTGTTACATTTCTGTGCTTTTTTTCTGTGTTTTAATTCAAGACCTTGAATTAGTCTCTCCCAATCCCTGTGTTCGACCCTGACTACCACTGTACACATATCAATTGTGCACATATATTCAGGCATTATAGATTGTATTTGAGTGACGATCAAACCACATCACACAAGAACTCATCCTTGTAGCTCCCAATAGAAAATGAAACTATTACTTGCTTTGTCACCATCAACTCTCCACTATTGGTCATCCATTAAAGCAAGTAAGGTTTAGGATGTTTCATTGTCGATAGTCTAAGCTTGTGTACTAGCAAGGTGTTGCACAATTAGTGCAACTACCATTGTCAATGATTAAAGACCACATCCGCTTATCAACAAGACGAGTGTGGAATAAAATTTCCCTTTTGTCACCATCAACTCTCCACTATCGGTCATCCATTAAAGCAAGTAAGGTTTTGTCGATAGTCTAAGCTTATGTACTAGGAAGGTGCTAGCACAATTAGTGCAACTACCATTGTCAATGATTAAAGAGCACATCCGCTTATCAACAAGACAACGAGTGTGGAATAAAATTTCCCTTTTCTTTCTCATCACTCGCCTTTTCTCATCGGGAAAAGGGATAAAAATACGAAAAAAGTACAAAATAAAATTTAAATGACATGAAGCGTAAAAATAAACATTAGTTGGATAAAAACGTTTTGACAAAAAAATTTAAAATCAAAAATTGGGTAGCAACAGTTTCCTAAAATATAACTTCTACCGAGCTGGAATATCGCCGGAATAAATGACTAGATCTATCGGATTTCTTCTTTTGAGAGTTTCCTTTTCCACGTCGGACTTCTCAGCTTCTGCGAACAAACAGCTACAACGCCTTGACGCTCAACATTCGTCAGAATTCGGCTAAAAGTGTGTGTTTCAATGAATTTCCCTTTCTAAGTCTAGATCTGTAAAAATGAGAGAAATAGAGGCAAATGAGTAGTTTCAAGATCCAAAGTGGACTAAGAAAAGGGGGAAAAATGTATAAAATACACACTATTAATAAAGTACATTGCTTAAATGTTGACTCTAATCTTTCTTCCCTACCTAGTCCACTTGTTCACTTTTGCAGGATTTTGAGGATGTATTTCCAAAGGAGATGCCAAGCGGATTACCACCCATCCGAGGTATTGAACACAAAATAGACCTCATTCCGGGATCCGCATTGCCTAATAGACTAGCCTATTGATGCAGTCCCTAAGAGACCTTAGAATTACAGCAACAAGTATACGATCTTATGAGCAAGGGTTACATCTAGGAGAGTATGTCACCTTGTGCCGTACCCGTCAAACTTGTGCCGAAGAAAGATGGTACTTGGCAAATGTGTGTAGATTGTCACGCCATCAACAGGATCACCGTAAGGTATCGTCATCCTATTTCACGCCTTGATGATATGTTGCATGAGATGAGTGGAAGTAATGATACGGTCCAAGCCCCTCAATGATGATGAAGGTGCTAGGGAGAGCTTCGGATCTAGTCCTCGCGCACGGATGGTCTTGACAACGGATATAGACGCCTCGGATGGAGATGGAGAGGAGACACCTTGGTGAACTTGGTGGATGAAGATGGTGTTTAAAGGAGTTACTTACAACGGCTTGATGGATGTTTAGTAGTGATGGAATGGATTGAACATAACAAGAACTCAACTAATTAGAAAACCTTCTTGATGTCAAACTAAGCAACCATTCTATAAAATAGTTAAGGATCTCTCTTTACTGATGATAAGATTCGGACTTCAGGAAAATCGAGACAAAGACAATGGCAGCTCGGGGTTACTGTAGCTGACGTCGAAGGTACCTGCAAAGTGCCGGAGAGGGGGGCTCCGACATAGACACTCCGATGCTTAAGTCAGTAAAGCGGTTCAAAATGGCAGAAATTCCAGCAGCAATCTTAGGCTTACCTTGCGTTTCAAATGGTGGAGTATTTATAGGCTGCGCGAGGGCGTTACCTCTAAGGGGAGGCGTTATCGAGGGAGATTACGCCTCAGGTGACGTCATGGGCGGCAGCCTCAAGTGACGTCATGGGCGGTAGCTTCAAGTGACGTCATGGGCGAAAGCTTCAAGAGGCGTCATGGTCGTCTTGGGATGGCATAATCGCCGTACGTGGGAGACCCCCCCCCCCCCCCCCCCCGCGCTGATGTCAACCATCCCAGGGTTCCATGCCGGCTAAGGGGCATCAGCCTTCCGTGGCTAACCCCGGGCAGGTGCGGTAGGGTTCCAGTCCCTAGACTGGTACAGGGACGATAATACCCTTGGGGTTGCCTTGATTGTTATCATAAGCCCAACTGAAAACGAGCCCGAGTGTTTACCATGGACTATCTTTTCAACATTTCTTCCTAGCATTTTCATTATGGACGGTCTCACCAAGAACTTTCTAATCTCCAAAACCCACACTCTGAAGAACCTCAACGACGGTGACGTCAGCTTTCTGGAAAATGTACTGATCAAGACGTCTGAGGACGTTCTGGAGCTTCAAAGGATGCTGACTCCCCTGCGGTCCAGGCTTGGTGCGGCTTCTCTGGAGGATTTCAGTCCTCTAGAGAATGTGTCAAAGTTGGTTGTTGTTGTCTCTCGCATCGAGGTGGTGATCACCATGCTACAACAGAGGAAGGATCTGCTGAACTGCTGCTTGAAGGGCATGAGGATTTCTTCCACCGAGCTGACCTCTATGGCGGATGCTTTGAGGGAGGTCCCCACTATGGTGGAGGATGATGATGCTGGATCCCAGGCTTGATTGTAGGCCATCGCCGCCCTATCTTCTCTCCTTTTTGCATGAATGTATGCCCAGGGCGTTAGGCCATAAATGAATAAATAAAATGTCTTTCTTTATTGGAGTTGTAGTTTTTCACAATGTGCCCGTTGACATTTCGGTTGATTGCCACATCAACCTAACTGAAAATGAGTCCGTCCTTGGTTAGACACTAGTAACGGTTATCCTCACGAACCGTTACTAGTGTCTATTCATTGGCCAGCACGCTTCTTGTCCAGCACGCTTCTTGTCCATTCGTTGGGGTTGTCTACCCTAAAGCACCCCCTCACCCTTATGTGCTAAATTGGTTCAATGATGGGAGCTCCATTAGCGTGACTAGGCAAGTGGCTATTCCTTTCTCCATTGGTGTATATGAGGATGAAAGGACTTGTGACGTGGCACCGATGACTTCTAGCCATTTGCTTCTCGAAAGACTATGGCAATTTGACAAGCGGGTTTTCCACAATGGGTTCCTTAACACATACAAGTTGGAGCATTTGGGCAGCAAGTTTCTCATTCCTCCTTTGCCCCATTCGCAAGTCTACGAAGACCAATGTAAGCTTTCCAAAACTTGTGTCTCACTTATGCTCCCCACAGTTATGGAGAACAATCTTGAGTGGTGTGGAGTGAAAAATGTGAGGTGTGTGAATGAGGAAAAGAACGGGCATGAAAAAAGTGAGCATGCGCCGAGTAGAGTGAAAAATGTGAGTGATGAGCTTAAAAGTGAAAAGCGTGAGCAATTGGCAAAGAAAATAGTGAGTTTGTGTGCCATGAGGAGTGTTGTGAGGCTTCATGGATCCTTCCCTAAATCGTGCTCCCTTGGAGGGTTTAAGGATCCTTTTCTTGATTTCACTAACGCTAACACCTCTTCCTCTAGTATTGTCTCCTCTTTTTCTAGGTGACAAGTTGGTGCCAACGAGAACGCAATCAACTCCGGCCAGCCATAAGGGTATTCTACGCCCATGGGAGAAGGATCCTTTCCTTTTTTAGTCTACGGATATGGCCTTACACTTTCACCTTGCGTTTTCCTTTCGTTATTTTCACCCTACATTCAATCTTGTTGATTCGTGTCCTTCCTTTATAGGTACCATGGAGAGCGAGCGCAAGGGAAAGGAGCGTGCATATTCAAGGTCGAATCCACTTGAAGAGGGAGGGGATGATACGAGCTCGAAGACTCTCAAGCCTTGAGGAGACCTTATAGGTAGGTCGCGCGCGTCGAACCCTCGCAAGCCATGAGGATTTCATGACTTTATATCGTGAAGACAGTCTTGGCGTGATCACGCCCAGGGGATGACGTGATCACGTTATCGAATCGGCAGAAACGTGATTAGGTCATTTTAAGTGGCTTTTCAGCCTTGTTTTGTAATAACTCTAAATAGAAGGACTTAGCCTCTTTTATAGCTTGTCTTTAATTTTTGAATGAATCTCTTTCAAGACCAATTAGTTAAGCTTAGTGATTAGGGTTCTTAAAATTGGTCTTTGTTCATCTTGTCTAAACTTATCGGATTAATCATTTCATGATCGAGTAAGGATAAGCTCGATTAGAGATCCTTGTAGTTACTTGATTACAAGTTTAATATATTATCTTTCCTTTTCATATCTCTACCTAACCACTTCGTCAGCGGCACCGAGGTACAAGTATAGGGTGTCGCCCAGTTCTGGCCTTGTCAACACCAAGTCAGAAGATAAGTAATCCTTTATGCCGGTGAACGCCTCTTCACATTCTGTGGTCCAGCCGAAAGGAGCTTTCTTTCGTATGACCTTGAAGAACGGGAGACACCTCTCACCTTGGTTAGAAATGAACCGTCCTAGGGCAATGACGCGCCCTGTCAGCTTTTGCACTTCTTTGACGGTTCTGGGAGATATGGGAGAATATAATTAATACACCAAGAACATCAAAAATTCAAACGATTTTTCCTTATTCCATTTACTATTTTTTATGATTTTTCTAAATATATTAAATTTTCTTCTATTTATGAATAATCTTACATTATTTTTTGTTTTATAATTTCCCTTATTTTCTTAGCGAAACAAGGACATTTAATTAAATTAGGGCTTTAATAGAAAACATTTGAAAGCCAAGCAACCATCATTTTCAGCAAAACACGCAATAAATATTTTTTGAAAAAATTGCATAAAAATGCTAAAACTGAAATTTTAGAATTTTAAAGGTAAGCTTTTTAACCTGTGCTGAGGAGATTGCTGGTGAAAGCGAATGTCTTCGGGAGGAAAATTTGAGTATGATAGCATCCTTGTATTTTGCTTGTGTTGGAGGAAAAATGCAGTGGCGACCGGTGGTTGATGACTGGATGGTGGGCCAGAGCCCTTTCTAGCCTGATCAACTAGCTGTTAGCCCTAGGCGATTAAAGTCATCACTGTGGTTATAACTAACGTGAAGCTGCAGGGTAAAGTAGACGACCAGTCAGAGTCATCAGGTCGCTGGTCCCATCTGATTGGGTTAAGTAAGTAATCAGGGTAGAGCCTCGAACGTATTGAGTGTCTCGCCCTGGACGCGTCTTCCTTCATCTTCGCCTCCTCCAATTCAAAAACAGTCACACGGGCCACCATTTCTTCCTCCAACACAGCCACGCTCTCTTCAAACACGACGTCGCCTTCACTTTCGTAGGTATCTGGCACAATGACATCCATATCACAGATTGCATCCGCCGCAACAGCCACCATCTCTTCAAACACGACGTCGTCTTCACAGTCGTAGGTGTCTGCAATAATGACCTCCTGACCCCTAATGCGTACTGTTGCATTTACGCATTCATAAAACTTTATGTACCTTGATTTGCATGCTTACGCTGAGTTGTGCTTGGAATTTCATGCGTTCTTTTGGCTTGACCAGGATAGGTTGTATGCTAATGGTAGAGCCAATCTTGATCTTGGCACGTCTGATGTTGTGAATTTTTGTTTGCTTGATATGTGATCTCATTTGTCTATTGATGAATTTAATCTCTTGCTTGGATTTGTGACTGTCTTTTCCTGATCCTCAAGAGCGACTGGAATATGGTGGAAGCCTGAATATCCATCCAAACAGCAATAGCTCTTCGTGCCCATTTGGATTATTTGATCGGGATGGCCGCAGGCCCCTCTTCTAGTACCGCGACATCAAGTGTGCCTCCTCGAGTTATTTTCACTCCGTCTATTGTCGCTGATCCACCAGCGTCGTCTCGACGCACTAGCACCTAGTTTAGCATTTACACTCATGAAAGAAACAAAGCTGGCAGGCCTATAATACTCACAGGGATGTATTTTGTGATTGCTTACGTCTAAACATGTCATGGATAAAAAAGTTAACAGATAAAATCAATCATGTTCATACAATTTCCAATGAACGCAAAATGATGAATGCTTTGATTTAAAAGGTTCAAAAAATGTGGGATTTTTTTGTGGGTACACAAAGAAGGTATGGAAAAATTAAGGTAAATAACACGAACAAAATGAGATTGTGCAATTACCTTAATTTGGAATGGAAGAGATATGAGAAACAATAATGAACTTGAGATACCTATAATTTTATTTTTTCTTGTCTCTTTAAATTTCTAGACCATGGGTTTTTCTCGCAGGTTAAGGTCCTTCGTATCAAACACGACACTCAACTTAGTTTTTTTTTTGGTAGCAATAAAAAAATGTTATCAAGATAATGTAATAGATAAATATAACTACCATTAGCTACAATCTATCGTAGACACCATATTCAGTTTTCTAATGTTTTCTAAAATAAGAGATATTTTTGAAAAACAGAAACTATTTTTAGTAAGAAAACGCAGCCTAAGGGACTATTGTGCAACCTTAGTTTTTTTTTCATTTAGATCTTTGTTATATTGGGGTAATAGCGAAAAGCCCCCTGTACTATTTTTTAAAATAGAAACCTCCTCTATTTTTTATAAACTTAATTCCGCCTCCCCTGTACTAAGGGTCAATGACAAAGAGCAAGTTTCTATTAGTCAACCTAACAGACCGTTACTTTTTACCTCTGACTCGAGAGAAGGACAAGGAGGCTTTAGCTAGTATTTAGCCGAATTTTTTCTTGCCTCTCTACACTCTCCCCGATTTCTTTTCTTTTCTTTTCCCGTTTTCGACATTAAACTACTTTCCTACTCCGGAATTTTCCTATTGTGGAATTCTCGGATTTATTCTTTTATGCAATTAAATATTTTATTCTTCCATCTATGAGTACGTCTAGCTAAACAGCAAGTTCTTCCCTTGCCGAAGAGGCCCCACATTCTCCTATCTCTTCTTGTATTCCTGATGTGGTGGTGCCAGCTCCGAGCTCGAGCGTACTTCCCGATCCACCGGTGAGGGTTCCTCAACCGTTATTCTTTACTTCCATTTCGGGTATCGGCAGTTCTGCCGGTGGTTCCACTCCTTTTGTCGTCGCCAATCTTTCGGGTATCGGCAGTTATTTACTTCCATTTCGGGTAAAGGGCCTCAAATATGGCGGTTCAAACCCCACCTTTCAAAAAATTGTGGCAGTTCAAAACCCCACCTTTCAAAAATCGTGTGGCGGTTCAAAAACTCCACCTTTCAAAAAAAATCATGTGGCAGTTCAAGCCCCACCTTTCAAAAAAATCGTGTAGCGGTTCAAACCCCACCTTTCAAAAAATTGTGGCAGTTTAAACCCCACCTTTAAAAAAATATATGGCGGTTCAAACCCCACCTTTCAAAAAATTGTAGCAGTTCAAAACCCCACCTTTCAAAAATCGTGTGTCGGACGAACGTCAGTATCCGACAGTTGCCTAACAAAGACAAAGTCATTTTTGAAGTTTCCATGCCTCATAGGTTGTAAGCTATAAACCACATATTTGGACACGATACTCCGATACGACAATTTCTAAAAAAAACGGAAAGAGTAACTTTTTTATTTTTTTGACGTGCATTCTATAAAAAAAACACTTCATGGAAAAATAAAAATTTGGGTAAAAGCTAAGAAAAACCCCCTAGACTTTAATGTTTTAATTAATCCATACCGTGGACTATTTTACTCCAAATGTGACAACTTTTCGCTGACGTGGCAAATTCTTTTTGCGTAGTTCATGAAACGTAAGCTATTTTTAACGGTGGAGGGTAACTAAAGAAAAATATACAAGTCACCGTTAATTGATTTCCCTTGGGCCAGCACTGTTCCTGGCCCATTTCAATTTTTTTCTTTTCTTTTTAAATTGGGCCCATCCCATTTTCAATTCTTTCCGAAACCTCGGATTACACTTTTTCGTAAAAATAATTCGTATGCTTCGTATGATTATTTTCCGCACTATCAATTATTTAATTTTCTGTAAATATCAACTGTTTTATTTTTCTGCAAATATCAATTGCTTTATTTTCCGCAACATCAACTGCTTTAATTTTTCACAAACTGCTGGAAATTCTTCCGCAATATCAACTGCTTATTTTCCGCAAATATCAATTAGGAACTGGCCAGGGATGGCAGGCGATGGTTGTTTCTCTGGTTGGGGTTTTGAGAGACATTGGTTGAGAGAATGGTGGGTGAAAGATCGTTTCGATGGGCTTGGGTTGCATCTAGTGAAAGCATCGGCTCAGCTTCATTAGATGCATTATAATAATTTTTTTTTGTTTTTTTTCTAATGAAAATAGACATATTTTTGGCTATAGCTACAAATATAGCTACAAATGATTGAATTTATATAGATAGTTCAATTAGTCGATTATTCTATCCGTCTCAAATTAAAAAAAAAAATTATTTTCTAAACATCATTTAATTTGTAAAAAAGAGAGTATGCTTTTTAAAAAATTAGTAACATGTTAAGATGGTTTAATCTCATTTATGAACAGTACTCGTATCTTATGGTCAACAAAAATAGGGGAGGGAGGTACAAATAATAGACAAGTGATGCGCAAATATAGTACCACTAAGCTCATCTAACATGTCATCTAAACGAGGTATGGGATGGCGATACTTTACAGTGATCTTGTTGACAGCTCGGCAGTCAACACACATGCGCCAGGAACTGTCTTTCTTAGGAACAAGAATAACAGGAACTGCGCATGGAGATAGGCTTTCGCGCACATAACCCTTGCTGAGCAAGTCATCAACTTGTCTCTGAAGCTCCTTAGTCTCCTCTGGGTTACTCCTATATGCTGGTCGATGAGGGATGGTAGAGCCTAGAATGAAGTCAATACGATGCTCAATACCGCGAACTGGTGGTAATCCGGGTGGCATCTCTTCGGGTAATACGTCCTTGAATTCCTGCAAAAGAGAGGAGATACTAGATGGAGTAGAATGAAAAATGTGTTATTTCAATGCAATTGTTATGGCCCCAAGGAAGGCGTGTGGATGCACCCAACCCACTTTTGTTTGTTCTCGACTAAACTCGATTTTCTTTCCACTTTTACTATATAGGAAAGATATAATAATATTGATTTAAAAATAGGAGTGGACGACAAGTGTCGAACAACCATATTAATTTACACCTACCTATTTACCTAGATGTTATCAGCGACATGGAATTATAAATCTAGATAAATGATCCCAAATGAAGAATCCCCCAAAAGTTCATTCAACTGAAGACAATGGAGACATGGGAATAAGCATCATATAGCTTATCACTTCCTATGAGTTTGGAGCAACAGTAGAGGAGGATGCTGATCTTGGGCCTTTTGACCTAAACGGCGGCGCCTGCACTTCTATCCTATTTAGTAGACTTTATTTATGTTATTTTAGGGTTTCAGAACTTATTTGGAAGGGTGGCTTGTTGCCATTTTCATTTAAGTCATTATTTAGAAACTAAACTAGTTTCCATTTTGGAATTAGGGTTAACATTGGGGCATTTGATTGATTTGCTCCAGGTGGTCTGGGTACAAAGTGTTGGAAATTTATGGGAGACTGTTGTGGCTGTTGGTGGTATTGTTGTTGTTGATTTGGTTGGCTAGACTGAGGCAGATCTTGCCTCCACCTTAGATTGGGACCCTTTAGGATCACATACCAACTATTAAATTTACATTTTTCTAATATTTAACTAAGGTGAATCATTATATGTTAGAGCCTTGGGTATTATTTTCTCCCATAAAATGTTATCTAGTCAATAATTATTTGAGATTTGCAAAAAGTCACTAGAAAAGACAATTTAGGATAAACCAGCTCATGGGTAACCGACCGGTCATCTTTAGCAGCCAACAAATCACCATCGGAGACTAGGGAAGCTGATCGATGAGCTATATTGTCGATCGGTGTGTAGTTTCTCCCAAGTTAGCCGATCGGTTATGCTTAGTGTGCACGCACGGGTACGACAGCATCCCACATGCATAAAATCCTAAAATCTCTTATTTTGATGATTTCCTATTGCAAACAAACCAAATGACCCCGAACATTATAAATAGAGTCATTTTACCCATTTTTAGGAAGTTTCGATGTCTCCCTTCTTCTCATTCTTGGCCAAGACAATTCTCTATTTTATTTATTTTTCAATTTTTTTTGAGCTTTAGATAAAAAAAACCCCTTCACCTAAGTGTTTAATTATGGTATTTTATCTTGTTTTAAGTCTACCCATTCTCTGTGGATCGAACCTCTTACCACTATTTGCAATCTTCTATAGGTATTGATAAGTTGTATTTATTTTTGACGGATTCGACACCCATCAGCAGCCTCATCCAAAGATGAGTAAAAAAAAAAAATTAAAGGAAGCACTTTCTCAATCAGAAGACGAAGATGAAGAAATATCATCAACGACTCTAGAGAACCCTGATACTAAATATGATCTAGACATTATGGCAGAATTGTATCCAGGCTTAGAATTAAAATTTATCCTCTTCATCGGCATCTTTTTTTCCCTTTCCTTCGATCACAAGTAAAGGCCCCAATCACAAACCAGATAGGGTGGATATACAAATATCCTCCATGCACCTCTACCATGGACAATAGTTTACATACTCACTCATCTTGACTAAGGCCCATGTTCAGGACAAAATTGGGCTAAAAGCATATCCAGGGACCAGCTGTTAGCCTTCCACTGCAGGTACACATGCTAAAGCAGCCCCCTCCATAGCCACACACAGATCTAAAAAAGCTCAAGGAGTATTGGCTCATCTACTAAACAAATCAAAACTACAAGGTTGAACCTCACTTAAACTATTCCTGTGATAAAATCCCCAATAAATTCACACAAAACATGATTCATTAAACGCATAAAATTACTATGAGCATTGGAGAGACCGAATGGCATTACCATCCATTCGTACAAATCGTGTTTTGTCTTGAAAGTGGATTTCCATTCATCTCCCTCATGCATGCGGATTTGGTGATACCGACTCATTAAGTCTATCTTAGAATAGACCTTTATACCACTCAACTCATCCAACATATCGTCAAGGCGTGGAATGGGATGACGATACCTTACGGTGATCTTGTTGATGGCTCGGTAGTCTACACGTATGCGTCATATTCTATCTTTCTTTGGTACTAATAACATGGGTACGACACATGGTGACATGCTTTCGTAGATGTAACACTTGCTCATCAAATCATCAACTTGCCATTGGAGCTCTTTTGTTTCTTCGGGGTTGCATCGATAGGCCGGTCGGTTGGGCAATGACGATCCCAGAATGAGGTCAATTTTGTGTTCGATGCCGCGGATGGGTGGCAAGCCGATCGGCATCTCCTTTGGAAACATATCCTCGAATTCCTACAAAAGTGAAACAAGTGGACTAGGTAGAGAAGAAAGGTTAGTGTCAACATTTAAATAATGCGCTTTGTACCGAAGCACAAGACACATTTTGTTAGAATGCAATGCATGCCTCACATCCCTTCCCTTTGCAAACACACCCAATGATTTAATCTTACTCTCTTGACCATGCTTACTCTTTTCATGCAGTGTGTTTTGATCATTCCTTACCTTTTTCTCTCCACTCTTTTCTCCTCACTCACATCCCTTACCATGCTTACTTTTTTCATGGCTTATTTTACACTCTCCGCTTTCTTTCTTCTCTCCACCTTTCTCACTCAATTTCCTCAATATATGGAATTCGGCACTCACTTTTTCCATTTTTCTTTGATCCTCCCGGACTTGGGATGGAGGAAGAGGTGGGATGCTAAACTTCTTACCCTTCCCTATCAAATTGCCTTGGGCGACCTAGGAGGAGATGGCTAGCATCCATAGGCACAACATCACACAAACGTTCATTCCTCATATCCACCCATTTTACAGCTCACAAGCACTTATTCCTTGACCTCAACCTTTCCATCATCATTGAACCAACGGAGTGAATAAGGTTTTGGATGCGGTGTAGTTGGTAAATTAAGCTTACTTACCAAAATATGACTTGTGGTATCTACTACACTTCCATTATCAACAATCATTGAAATAATTTTACCATTTACCTCAGAATGGGAGTGAAAGACGTTCTCCCTTTGTTCATCACATTGAGCCTCCAATTTAGCTTGGGCACTCCAGCTCCTCCCCATAATTAAAGTCATAAAGGAAGCCGGATTAATTTCTTCCTCATCACTACTCCTCACCGTCTCCCTTTCATCACAATTCTCTTCACTAGGCGACTCTTCCCTTTCACTGTCGGTCTCATAGACACCTTCCCGAATAATAATCATACAGCGGTTTGGACACTCGAATGAGATGTGCCCTTTCCCCCGACACTTGAAGCACTCAATGTTGGAAGAGTGTTTCCTAGGTGATGGATTGGCGGTGAGGTTATTATGTGGTTTCGGTGGTGGATTAGGAGGGTTAGGCTTGGTGAATGGGGTGTATGGATTTGGTGTTTTGGTATACATTGAGGCTTTTTATGGGTCTTTTTGCTATGGTTTCCATAGTGGTTTAGAGGAAGATGAGTAGGTGTGGGAGGGGTTGGTGTTTCGGCTAGGGAGAGTTTTCTTTTTATGGCTTCGTGTGCTTCTACCTTGAGTGCGTAGTGCAACATGGGTTGTAAGTGCTCAAAATCCCATAATTCAAGCTTATATTTAATCTTTTCACTCACACCATTAAAAAAGTAAGCCATAGTTACCTCTTCGTCTTCACATGTATCGGTTTGGGTGAGGAGAGATTCAAGCTCGTTGTAATAATCTACCACGGATTTTTACCAATGCTTGAGACCTTGCAATCGATTTTGCAAGTCTCGTTTGTAGTATGATGGCACAAACCTCTCCCTCATCACTTGTTTCATTTTTTTCCCACGTCCGAATTTCCCTTCCCTATTGTCTCTCCTTACTTACTTTTTTCCACCAACTCACGGCATATCCATCGAACTCCATGGCCGCAAGCTTCACTTTCTTAATTTCCGTATTTTGATGGCAACTAAAAATCTGTTGAATTTTGCCCTCCCATTTAATATAAGACGTAGAGGCTCTTGAATTCTACCTCTTCTTCCCCTATTCAAACATTCGTGCTCATTAATCTCATCAAAATCATCATTGGCTTCCTCATAATAATCCTCATAAAATTCTCGTTAGTGGTGGGGATCGATGCACGCTTGTAGGTGAGGAACTAGGGGTTGCTCGGCCATGGTCGTCACATCTTCGGCATGAAATTGGGTTCTTCTCCCAGCGGCTAACAGTATGCCGCTAGTGACTGGCAGCATGCAGCTAGCCATTGTACTAGTGGTGACGTGCAAGCCACGACCCTGTGGCGGCCTGGTGGCTTGGCCCTCTTGGACCTGATGATACTGACCCTTGATACCCTTGGCATGGAGGCTTCGTCTGGTGTGTGCTTGGTCTTCAGAGATAGCAAGGCTTGTTGAAACACCTTGTTTTCGGTGGCCTAAAGTAAAAGTATTGGGAAAGCCTAGGTCGGCCACCCTTTGGTGCTTTTCGTCATCGCTATAGTTGTCATGACCCTCTTCCTCGGTTTCACAAGTGACATGGTCTTTGTTAGGCTCATCGTGAGACTTAAGGCGTAGAGTTTTCAGTGGTGGTGGACATGAGGTAGCCTCAGTCGACTTGCCTTGCTTAAGTTGTAGCATAAGGGAATGAAACATTTCCTTTAATTCGTTGTTTTCACGCTCCATTGTTTCTACCTTGGTCGCCAAGGAAGTGTTTGCCTCATCGGACTTAGCATCATTATTTCCAACTACACTTGCGTCAGATAAGGTGGAAACTCGTACCTGCACACGTAGCAAACGTTAGTGAAAATTCCTCTCCCTTACGTGTTTACTCTCCTATCTAAGCACTCATAAAAATTGTCCTCCCAAAATCTCTCAATCCTAGGCTCCGAATTCGTGTTGCAATTCAGATATCCACTGTCGTCAATCCCTTTCACCTCAAGTTTTAAACACAAGGTTAAACAAGAAAAAGCACAAGATAAGAGAATTAAATGAAAACTGAGTGGCAGGAAAGGGAATAATAGAAGATGAAAATAAAGAAGAATGACTTAAGTGTTTAGACTTAAGACTTGACTTGAGACTCAAGGACAAAGAATATAAGACTTGAGGAAAAATTACTTGAAGGATTTTAATTAAGGACTCAAAAGAACAAGACTAAAAGGACAAGTCCTAAAGGACAAACTTAAAAGTCTTGGTTGGACACTTTCGAGTTTAGGACTGAAGAAAATGTTTAAGACTCTATGACAAGACTCAAGGACCTTGATAAATGGAAAAGGGGACTCAAGCTGATGTTTTAGGTTAGATGGTGATGTATTTTTGGGTAGGTTTAAAGCTCTCCATGTTTTCTTACTCAAGTTTTCCGAAGTAAAACTGCAGCTTTGGACATGGTGTGTGATAGCATATTTTTATGCATGATTTTCTCTCCATTTTCTCGCCAATTTAAGGCATGATTCTGCTAATTTATCCTTATTTTCATTACTATTGCAGATCTAGGCCTAAAAAGGGAGTTTATGCAAAAACATGCATTTTTGGAGCATTTTGGGCGAATTTGAGCTTCAAGACCAAAGTCGAGGTCCCGACTCTAGAATAGCGTTCAAGGTCCCGAATCGGATTCTCTATTCGGGCCCCCGAAGGGCAAAGAACGACATTCTCACGTGTCTTCTTGCCAAAGCCCCCATGTGATCCCCCTGACACTGTTCTGACAGTTCTGCACTGATCACAAAATACCTACCTTCTGACCATTCCAGACCTTGAGCCCAGTTCAGATCTGCCAAAGCTGGACAAATCAGACCTTGCTTTCCAGCTTTGTGCTTTTTCAGCTTTGTGCTTTAGGGAGCATGGATCCATTGTAATAGGCTTTCTTTAAATGCATTTTGTCTATAGTTTGGACTGAAGATATTTTGTGCTTGGAGCTCTAACTTATAAGGAGCATCCAAGGAGTAGTTTAGGAGATCATCATCTCTCTCTTAGCTTAGAATCCTTTCATCTTAGCAAATTTCTTACTCTTAGAAAATACTCTAGTTCTTGTTAGCTTCCTTCCTCTTTGCCGCCGGGCTTCAAAACGTTTTAGTAACAAAGTCTTCTTCCCTTAATCTATTTATTTACTTATTATGCTCTCTTTAATTATTATTTATTTATCTTCAAGCATGAGTAGCTAAATCTTTAATTCTTAGCAAAGGTTATTCAAGGGCTGTAGGGGCAGATTCGAGGCCTAAACATGCTTAATATATTCTTGCTGCCATATTTAATTGCTTATCATTTTAATTATACTTTTGCTTATGGTAATTAAAGGCTTGATCAACTGATAATTTCTATGAGTAAATGCTGTCATCCATGTGATAAATACGGAAGGAAAGTTGCATGGAACAAGTAGACATCTATCTAGTAGTAGCTGCGCTTAAGTGGTCTCAACTGGCTAGGATAAGTAGTTAATTAGAGCGAGGTCACGAGCCTGACAAACTGAGTGGGCAGTCTGAATATGGTCCTCCCGCATTCGTGCCTGGAGGGATGGTGGACTGTCAAGACTACCTCATATGTGAAAACGGGGGGTAGTTTCGCTTAAGAGAAAAGTAGGGGATATCCGAGGAATCTGGTCCCTATGTCATTTCTATGCATGCATGAGTAGAATATTTCTATGCTGATGACGATCGGGACCGACCCCGAATGCAACCCAAGAATGCTTTTTGCTAAGATCCTTCTCTATCTGATTTATTGTGCTTATTTCACTCTTTGTTTTATTGTCTTGACTTGTTCACTAATTTGCTATATTTTCCCCTTCGGGACCCCGAATTGACAACTCAAGGTCCTGAATACTGCTTTCTTAGTTAGAAATTGTTAGCTCCCCATCTCTCTTGGCTGACTCGTTTAGTCAAGTAAAACCCCCCCTGTTTGTTACTTTTCGTGTTTTTGTCCTGTGATTTCATTCAAGACCTTGAATCAGTCTCTCTCAATCCCTGTGTTCGACCCTGACTACCACTGTACACATAATCCATTGTGCACATAATTTCAGGCATTATAAATTGTATTTGACTGACGATCAGTGTGTACATTTCCTCTCTTTATATAATTCTTTTTGTATAGGATCTTTTCTGCACAATAGCTAGCTAGGAATAGGCTTAGAGAGTGGCTAGATGCTAGCTTACTCTTGGTAGAACTAGCTGCAATGACTTGCAGAAGGGAGAGAGTGTAGGGTAGGTAGTTGCTCCCTAATTTTAGGGATGTTGTCTTGAAAAGCTAAGGTGTGTTGGTTCTTGTATTTAAGGGTGAAAGACTTTTGATGGATGTTGATAGGGAGGATACAATTGTTTAAAGGGAAACTACTCCTCTCTAGCAAGTTGAATTAAATTTGGATCAAAAAAATCCCTCTCAAGAACACAGATGAAGATGATGGCAAGAACACCAAGAACATAGGTCTGTGAAAATAAATTCACCAACTTAAATCACAGGAAACTAGAGATAAAGTACAATATTTTAGACTCAAGAAATAAGGAAATTGATGACTGAATACTCAAGATATACTGTTCCAAAGATGAACACCAAGAAAATAAAGTTGACAGCTTTTGAGCAATCCTTGTATAAGATGCTTTTGACACTAATTTTGCATAGCCTGCATGGGCCACCGGTATAGAAAATGGACACAAAATGAACAACACAATGCCAACACTTGTCACTCTTGATTTTGGTGGTTTTGGACAAAAAACACATACACAACAAGAACAACTCAAGACAGCTAAGCTCCGCTACCACTTGATACGATTCTAGCTCTTTAAGGAGCTGAAATGTTTGAGTTTGGAGCAAGGATCTAGCTAGGGTTGTCTCTCAAATATACAAAAAAAATACACAAGGATTTGATGGAAAGATCGTAGAGATTTGCAGCGAAAAAGAGAGTACAATGAATGACAGTTAATTAGGAAAACAAACACAAGAAGGATGGATAGATGCTTGACAGAAATAGATTTAAACAACAATAAACACTTGAATTAAACTTGCAATCAACTTACACAAGTAGAAGTCCTAAATCTTACACAAATTTAGTTACACGAACACTCACACAAGAATTGAAAGCTTAATAGTTTTATTTGCAGAGATTAAAGGAGCTTTCAAGCCTAAAATCATACAAGTTGAGTCTATGGTGTTTAAAGGGAGGAGTATTCTCTAACTCAGTAATAAACACTCAATATAAACTATCTAAAATAGAAAGAGAAGTAGTTATTTATACTAGGTATAAAATGGCCCTTGGAAAGCCTTCGGGGAAGACAAAAGACAGTGACTGGCGGCATGCCGCTAGCTTCGGCATGAATTACCCAAAAAATGATCAATTTCTTCCAAGGAAGGCAGAGACTGGCGGCATGCCACTAAGGGCTTAGCGGCATGCCGTTAGCACCAAAGTTGGAAAGATTGGCTCTTCGTTGCTCCGCGCATGCTTCTCGGCCTCCGATGTTATGTGCGACCATCATTAAGGTCCGACCTTCATCTTAAAGCACATCCTTGCTCATTTTGGCCTTAATCCATTGAATGGTCTGCTTGGCCATGCTCCTTGTGATTGGCCCTCTTGGCGCAATATCTTTGGGGTCTAAGGTAGGCATGGGTGTGATCATATCAATGTGTAGCAATCTCTCTATTTAGCCCCGCAGACCATTACCAGTACTTGTCCCTTTACCCGATAGTTTCCCTCGCATGTAATACAAGTAGTATACTTACTTAGTAGAGCTTTGGTAGAGTTGGTGTATGTAGCCTTGGCTACTATTGAGAATATGTACAGGGAGGTACATATATTAGGACCCCTCGTTGATGATGAAAAGTCATAATTCCCCTTGAGGTGCCTTGTTTGTATTATCAGAGGCCCAACCGAAAACGAGCCCGAGTGTTTACCAAGGGCTTCCGTTATTCTTCCGGAATACTATTTATTAATTGACGGCGTATTCAATGTTTTGAAATCCATCATAAATTGATAACGGCTCAACTTCGATTTGGATAGAAGGAGGCCGAATTGTTGTTCTTGAGCTGGATCTAGTCCTCTTGTGAGAGGTTGGCAGCTTGGATGGATGAACGGATGAAGGTGCTTTTAGTGTTCAAATGGAGTATGTGCTGCAGCGGAAATGGATGATGTTTAGAGGTGTTTCGATGATGAACATAATAGGAACTTAACTAATTAGAAAACCCTCTTGATTAGCAAACCAAGCAACCTTTCTATAAACTAGTTAAGGATCTCTCTTTTCTGATTTAAGAACAAAGCTCAAGAGCTTAATTACAAGAAGAGATATAAGATAAACAATGGTTTTCAGCCCTAATGGCACCGGTTACCAAAAACCCTAAGTTACACTAGTTTACTCTAAGAATTGGCCAAAGAGAATATCATCAAAATCAAAGGCAAGCTATAAAAGAGGCTATCTCCTTCTATTTATAGCTTGAGAATTATTACATGAGAAAACCCTAAATAACCCTTCATTTAAACCTAGGAAGGCCGGCTGACTTGATCACCAAAATAGTCCCTAATGTGCTAGTTTTCGCCGTGAGATCCAAGGCTGGTCCGGGCAAGGCATAAGGACGAGTTGGAGCCTTTAAGCTCATATCATCCCATCCCCCTTTGAAGAGATTCGTCCTCGAATCTAAGCTTTGGAGGGTGTGGGGTTCCAAAAGTGGAGTGAGAGTCTTCAAGCTCGTATCATCCCCTCCCCCTTTGAGGAGATTCGACCTCGAATCTATAGGGTCCATCCCTTGCAAGGCCAAACGGGTCAAGGCATGCTCATAGCTTGTGGATACACACGGAACCCTCCAACGACAACTCTCGGTGAATATAGGCCAAGGTGGAGGCCTTCCTCGGGGAAGACATGTAGGTGCGGGGAGAAAACAACCAAGAACAATCAAGGATTGGCCATAAGGGTGCAAGGAGGTGGCTCGGGCCAAGTGCGAACTCCTAGAAGTGGGAGGGACCGTGAGGCCACTTGAAGGCACCTCAAATGGGAAGAAGTGTGCACTGCCAATCTGCCCAAAAGCAAGGAGAAACGGATCCACAATTCTATGTATAGGCACCCTCGGAATGATGGAGAAGGCACTACTCACGGACTGAAATTTGCGCTGCAATGCAAGGCAATGAGCGGCTGTCTTATGGCAATCTGAAGTAGACTCATCCGAAACTAGTAACTTCTCCTCAAATGGAGTCAACTCAACCTCCACAAGTGATGGTGATTCGGCCGAAACCTTACTAGAACCAAGCGGCACTAAACTCTCCTTACGCGGGCTGTTTGGTACACACTCAACCCGGCTGGACCTTGCAATAATTGCCTCTACTTGGCGTTGAAATTCAGCCACCGCATCCACAAGATGCGCTTGGTAGTGCTCGATGTGATAAGGAGCCGTGAGGGCATGAGGTCCTCGATCCATGACATATGTAGTGGGTTCGTGGCCATAGCTAGGAGTGGGAGGAACCGATTGGTAAGTAGGAGGAGGTGGTGTCCAACGGTCAAGGTGGGGGGGCTGCTCAACATGATACCAAGATGCGTGGCTAGTAGGAGCAACCCTCAAATGCGGCGGCACGTAGGAAGACATAGAAAAATTCCTACAAAAGGAACACAAAAACAGTAGATAGAAAACAAGAGGTTAAGCTCTCCCTCACGTGTTTCACGCTCGTGTTTGTCACTCTTAAATACTCACACTTTTCTCTCACACTCTTATCTCAATCGCAAACCAGTCACCAAAGCTAGAAAGACTCGAAGAATCAACTAGGGTTTAAGGAATGCAAGAGAACCAAGGTAAGAAAGAAAGGCAAGGAAAGCCGCACTATTGCCCAAGGAAAAATGGATTTAATTTGGGAAGTAAATGGACTTAGAGAAGAGTAGGAATGTGTGGAAACAAAGAAGGAAAACAGCAAAACACAAGCTACTCAAGAAGAAAAGAAAGACTCAAAACTGAAATTTCGAGTGCAAACTGCGCACTGATTTTGAATTGGCTAGAAGTATGTGAAACCAACAGAATTAGGAGAAGTGTAAAACATAAGAGTTGTTCCCCTCAGACTGAAGTTTAATCTATAAAAATTTCAGAAGTTTTGGAGGGCAAATACCCTCTCAAAAGGGAAAAATCCGAAACTATTCAAAAGGAAAAATTCGAAAAAGAAAATCCGAATTGGAATGCACAAATTGAAAGCCGAAACTTGTGTTCTTCCACAAGGACACTTCAAAAACAATGTAATTCACTTCAAATGCATACACACAAGTAGTCTCTTGCTTATGACTCAATTGCTTCACTCTACTTTTTTTTTTTTTTGAGTGTTAGGAACTTGATCACTTCTTTTTTTTTTATCTTTCTTTTAGTTCCTTGCTCTTTTCTTTTCTATTTTTGCAATGAGTGAAGAAAGCTCACTTGTATGACATGTATCCTTGAAAGAAGAAGAAGTGAAAGACAAGTAGATTTGCTCTTGAAAATATTTTCACTAAAAGCCAAAAGTGATGTGGCAAGTGAAAGTGATGTGTCCAAAAGTGTGTGGATGACAAGGCAAGTGACAAGGCAAGTGATGTGGCTGTGTATGACAAGCAACCTAAGTGTAAGGATGTGAAATTAGGGCCGGCCTAGAGTAAGGAGCAAGCTGAAATGCTTGGCTCTCAATTGAAGCAAATACTAGGCTCACAATCAAGGTGATGTGGCCGGCTAGGGTTGGACAAGCAATTTCAGCACTTTAGCAAGAAAACAAGCAAGTCCACATGGCTCTCAAGGCCACCATAGGAGGCTCCAATAACTTCAGCAGCAATTACACTTAAGAAGAAGCAAATTCGTCCATTTTGATGCACACAAACACAAACAATTTCAGCAATTGTGTTCTTCCAAAATTCAGCACACTAAAAGACAAGAATTTCTTCAAGAACACCAAATTTTTCAAATGAAGTGGGAATGATTCCTATGGTAGAAAACAATGTTTAAACCATAGAAAACAAGAATCAAGGTGTTTGAACCGAAGAAACTCAAGAAAATGAAGTTTTAACCGAAGAGAGGAACGGTTATGAAAAACAGAAAAATTTCAGCACAAAGGAAAGAAGTTCTACGGTAGAGAAGATGATTCTAACCATAGAAATGAAGAGGAGAACAAGAAAAACCAACCTACAATTACGAAAATAGACAGGAAGACTCCTAAGACACCGATCTACAACTTTGTAGAAGGATGGGAACACAGATTCCAAGTGGAAGACTCTCAAAACAGACACACAAATCAAACTGTTTTTCTCGCGCGATTTCTGCACACTTTTCTTCCAAGGCCGAAAAGTATGCAAAGATCACTGATTTAGCGGCCGACACAAAAATAACATTTTCTCTAATCGAATAGACGATTAAGCACAGAAATTTTCAGAAGTTTATGATGGCGGAAACGCACAGAAAAGCAAAAAGAAAACAGACACAAAACTGGTTCCTGGACAGAAAAATCTGTCCAACAACAACAACACAAAGATGATATTGGGGATACGAATTTAATGGAGGAAACGGAAGAATAACAAGAAAAACCAACCTAGAGGACAGCTGAAGCTCCGCTACCACTTGATAACGGCTCAACTTCGATTTGGATAGAAGGAGGCCGAATTGTTGTTCTTGAGCTGGATCTAGTCCTCTTGTGAGAGGTTGGCAGCTTGGATGGATGAACGGATGAAGGTGCTTTTAGTGTTCAAATGGAGTATGTGTTGCAGCGGAAATGGATGATGTTTAGAGGTGTTTCGATGATGAACATAATAGGAACTTAACTAATTAGAAAACCCTCTTGATTAGCAAACCAAGCAACCTTTCTATAAACTAGTTAAGGATCTCTCTTTTCTGATTTAAGAACAAAGCTCAAGAGCTTAATTACAAGAAGAGATATAAGATAAACAATGGTTTTCAGCCCTAATGGCACCGGTTACCAAAAACCCTAAGTTACACTAGTTTACTCTAAGAATTGGCCAAAGAGAATATCATCAAAATCAAAGGCAAGCTATAAAAGAGGCTATCTCCTTCTATTTATAGCTTGAGAATTATTACATGAGAAAACCCTAAATAACCCTTCATTTAAACCTAGGAAGGCCGACTGACTTGATCACCAAAATAGTCCCTAATGTGCTAGTTTTCGCCGTGAGATCCAAGGCTGGTCCGGGCAAGGCATAAGGACGAGTTGGAGCCTTTAAGCTCATATCATAAATGCAGTGTGGGAGGTGATGATTATCCTCGGCATGCGTTAGCTTACGTGGCCTCCTCTCATCCATTTAAAACCGAAGTAATCATTGGAAGTTGGTGCAATATACCACTTCGAATTCCACAAAAAGCTATGGTACGAATTTGAAGAGTTTGTGATGCGAATCCACGCATCTAACTACCGTTACCACCAGCTTGTCCAATGACTCGAGCCAGAGCTAGAAAGCTTCAAGACCGTTTGTCATCTCTCATTCACAAGGAGTTGGAATGTGAGAGGACAAGTGAGGAAGCTGCGCTTAGAGAGAAGACACCAAGAGTTGTGAATCTCCTTACATTCACAATGCCCGAAGATGATTCTGCCAGAAACGGCACTTGACCGTTTGTCACCAAAACGGCTCTTGTCCGTTTCGCTTAATCGGCACCTGACCGTTTCACTCAGCCATTGCCGTTTCACTCATCTGTCTCGCGTGCCGATTGCTCAAAACGGCTCCTGCCCGTTTCGCGTGTCCAGAAGCGCGCGTTGACTGAAGTTTAAGTTGTTGACTTTAATTATTTTAGCTTAATTAGTTAATTAGACAGTTTTAATTAGTTAAGTTATCTTCCTATTTTAGAAGTCCTACTTCTATTCCTATTTGGTTTACTATTAGGGTTTGTTTGTAACCTATATAAGGAACCACTTGGCTACTTTATTAAGTTGGCTGTTATTTGATAAATTGAGTTAATCTCTTCAATCTCCGCCCCTTGTTCAAGTTGGTTGAACCTTGTTCTTCTTGAGTCCGCAATACTTGAGTCGTATACAAGTAAATCTTGGAATTGCATCCTACTTGTTGTTTATCTTCTTGTTCGGACTTTGGTTGGCTGTTGCTTAGCGTTCAGCAGGTCTTAGTTGTGCAAGTTTATCATTCACAAGGACCCTCTCTTGTTCGGATTTTGGTTGGCTGTTGCTTAGCGTTCAGCAAGTCTTAATTGTGCAAGTGAGTTCTATCTATTCTATCTATTCCGCAGGAAATCCATCTTTGAACAAAGATCAAAATTGGTGCTACGCATCCTAAGGAACCAGGATCGTATCAGTTGGTAGCGGAGCTTAAGGCGTTCAAAGATTGGTAAGTATCTTCAATTGTTTCAAGTTTTCTTTGTTGAAATCGGTATTCTCTTTCTACTCCATTCTAAAACCGATTTCTTTGTTGTGCTTGGTTAGTTACTTGAATACAATTGGTTGTGTTTCGTTCCAGTTTGTTGTGTTGAAATTCGCTAAATTACTTGCATTTTCTACCCACAAGGAGGTCACGAAATACAAAAGAAAAATCTGTTCAGTATCAGTTGTCGAATTTGTATTCATATATATAGCAACTGAAGTCCGATTTTAGTAATTGTGGTTTCGTTGGAAAGCTGAATCTGTTGGGCTTCCGAATCAAAAAGAATCGGTCGATTCGGA
Organism: Viola odorata; assembly: GCA_963691705.1. Lineage (NCBI taxonomy): Eukaryota > Viridiplantae > Streptophyta > Magnoliopsida > Malpighiales > Violaceae > Viola > Viola odorata. The sequence goes on along the minus strand of OY829539.1, from coordinate 36,039,639 downwards.
GTTCAGAGTAAAAAGTTCTGATCAAAACACTAAATTGTGTTTTGCTGTAAAAAATAAATAAATAAATAAATAAATAAACAACAGGGAAATTTCCCAAAGAAAAGAAAGGGATTCGATCCTGCAAATACGAAAATATATAGAAGTATTTGCTCCATAAAAACCAGATTTATCAAGGAATTAAATTGCACTGCGATTGGGTATTACAATCATAACTGAAATTGAACTTGTTTGAGTCCTTTCGAGTCAATTTTGAGCTTTCTTTGATTCCTTGAAATTGCCTTCTACTCTACTTGCTATTTGTTTGATTGGTTGTTCTTACAATTACTCAAATATCAAGTGTCACCATTCTTTTCAGTGCTAGTTTTCTTTGAGAGTCTTCTTGGAAGCTTTTCTTTGGATTCTTGAGTCTCACTAACTCTTGAACTTTGCAGGGAATTTTGTGAGATTTTGTGAGATTATTAGAGTGATTAAACACGAGAGTAAACACGTGAGGGAGTGCTAGGTTAGTGCAATTTTATGTTTTCTTTGGTGTTGTGACTTTCAGGAAAGGTAAAAGATGTCTCAAGAGGGAGTACAACAACCCGATCTATCGGCTATACTAGCCATAATGACGGAACAGCTCCGAACATTGAATGAACGGCAATTAACTGCAAATGAGCGGCAGCTAACTGCCGATGCAAGGCTAGCTAGGGTGGAAGCGTTAGGTACCATTAATCCAGTTCCTATAGCCGCGAATAACCAACGTGATGGCCGTTTGACTGATCTGTCCGAAGAAGATGACAACGCCCGTCGACCACGTGATGTGAATCATCGGCGTAATCTTGCTTTGGTCCCTCCTAGGCGGCTTGCCAGACGTGGTCCACAATTACCACATTCTGATTTGGAAGGAGAACCTGATGGGGGAGAAGGCTGGATAAATACAAGGGATGGACAGAGGAGAGAGAGACGAGACCGTCGTGATGGTAGGAGAGAACGGGAGGATGACCGTTTGGATGCTAATCTCAGCAGCATCAAAATGAAAATACCTCCGTTTGAGGGTACTGACGATCCTGATGCATTCTTGACATGGGAACGAAAGGTCGATGCCATCTTCGTATGTCACAATTATTCGGAGAGTAAAAAGGTTCAGCTCGTCGCAGTCGAATTCTGTGGGTATGCTAGTCATTGGTGGGAGCAGTTCAATCTGAAAAGGGCAGCTGTCTTAGCTGGTCCGATTGCTAATTGGGAAGAGATGAAGCAGGCGATGAGACAACGGTTTGTCCCTGCCCACTTTCACCGTGAGCTTCATCTACGGCTTCAAACCTTGAAGCAAGGCAGCAAGGGAGTTGGAGCATACTTTAATGAGATGGAAATTGCTTTGGCTCAAGCAAAGATTACTGAAGAAACTGAGGTAACGATGGCTCGGTTTCTTGCTGGTTTGAATGCAGACGTTGCCGATGCATTGGAACTGACTCAATATAACACTATTGAGGAGATGCTTCATATGGCTCAAAAGATTGAGAAACATAGGAAAGCTAGGAGTTCCTATAAGTCTACTGGGTTGACACCTTGGAAGAAGACGTCTTGGAATAAGGATGACAAAACGGCCCCTGCCGTTTTGAAGGGATCTGCCAGTGCTGTTATTCCTTCTAAAACGGCAACTACCAAACCTTATACTCCACCAGTGGATCGGCCAGCTACTAAGGAGATTGTTTGTTTTAAGTGTAACGGCCGAGGGCATAAGAAATCGGAATGCCCTAACAAAAGAGTCTTTATCATCAGGCCGAATGGAGAGGAGGAATCGGATGATGAGCGGGAAGAATCAGAATCGGGAAATGCCGATGCCGATTCAGATGTTGACCGACAGGAAGGAGAGCAGGTGAACTTGCTTGTTGTGCGTCGGAACCTCAACGTACAAACCACAGAAGAAGTTTGTGATGAGGAGCAACGGACCAATCTGTTTCATACCCGAGGCGTGATAGACAAGAAAGGTTGTTCCATTATCATTGATAACGGCAGTTGCACCAACTGTGTGAGTTGGTTGATGGTTGATAAACTGAATTTACCAACGGTAAAGCATCCGAAACCATATCTTCTACATTGGATGACGGATGACAACGGTATTAAGGTAACCAAATAGGTACTTGCAAAGTTCAGAATCGGCAAGTACTATGATGAAGTTCTCTGTGATGTTGTGCCGATGCAAGCGAGCCATATCATCCTTGGGCGACCGTGGCAGTTTGACCGAGCGGCAAATCATGAGGGAAGGAGAAATCTTTACAAGATAGAAAAGGATGGACAAAAATTCACCTTGGCACCGTTAACACAAGCTGAAGTGTTTAAGGATCAGCAATGGCTTGCTAAGTCACATGCTGAATATGAAATCGCGAAACAGCTTGAGAGAGAAAAAGAAGGTTTGAGTGTGAATAAAATTGAGAGCCCAACTGAGAGTGTGAGCCTTCAACATTCGCATGAAAAGAGTAAGCATGCAGAGGGTGAGTGTGAGCGGGAAAAACATTCGCATGAAAACAACAAGCATGCAGAGGGAGAGAGTAAACATTCGCACGAAATTAGTAAGCGTGCTGAGAGTGGCATTGAGAGAAAAGGAGAGGTAAATAAAAAGAAATTGAGTGTATATGCCAAAGGGAGTGAAGTGAGGAAAGCACTGATTTCTTACAAACACGGTTTTGGCGAAAGCTGTCCCTTCCTTCTAATCCGTTTTCGCTCTTACTGTTTGCTATCTGATGAAACGGATCGTGCACATGCCGTTCCGATTGGAATTTCTTCTCTCTTGCAGGAATTTGCCGATGTTCTACCCGAAGAGATGCCGCTTGGCCTACCTCCGTTTCGAGGCATAGAACATCAGATTGACTTTGTCCCTGGATCGGCAATTCCACATCGGCTAGCTTACCGATCCAATCCTGAGGAGACAAAGGAACTGCAACAGCAAGTGGACGATTTGCTTGCGCGTGGGTACGTTCGGGAGAGCCTGTCTCCATGTGCCGTTCCTGTCATTCTAGTCCCAAAGAAAGACGGCACTTGGAGAATGTGCGTTGATTGCCGAGCAGTCAACAAAATCACTGTAAAGTATCGCCACCCTATTCCTCGATTAGATGACATGTTAGATGAATTAAGTGGTAGTAAATTATTTTCTAAAATTGATTTAATGAGTGGTTACCACCAAATTCGCATGAAAGAAGGGGATGAGTGGAAAACTGCTTTCAAAACTAAGTATGGTTTGTATGAGTGGATGGTTATGTCGTTTGGTTTAACTAATTCCCCTAGCACCTTTATGAGGTTAATGAACCATGTACTTCGGCACTTAATTGGCAGATTTGTTGTAGTTTATTTTGATGACATTTTAGTCTATAGCAAATCTTTTGATGAGCATGTTTTACATCTTAGGGAGGTTTTTCTAACACTTCGTGAACAGGTATTATTTGCTAAACCTAGTAAGTGTTCATTCGCAATGGAACAAGTTGGTTTTCTTGGTTTTATTGTGAGTACAGATGGTGTTAAAGTGGATGAAGAGAAAATCCGCGCGATTCAGGAGTGGCCGACGCCGAAGTCCGTTAGTGATGTGCGATCATTCCATGGCTTGGCGAGCTTCTATCGGCGATTTGTCAAAGACTTTAGCACCATCGCTGTTCCTCTGAATGAATTAACCAAGAAGAATGTTATTTTCAGGTGGGATCAGCAACAAGAAGAGGCGTTTGCTACCCTCAAGGATCGGCTCTGTGCCGCTCCCGTCCTAGCACTGCCCGACTTCAGCAAGGCGTTTGAGATAGAGTGTGACGCCAGCGGGTTAGGAATCGGCGCAGTTCTGATGCAAGAGAAACGTCCGATTGCCTATTTTAGTGAAAAGCTCAAAGATGCTCAACTCCGATATCCTACCTATGACAAGGAGTTCTATGCTCTTGTCAGAGCGTTGGAAACATGGCAACACTACTTGATGCCGAGAGAGTTTATCATCCATACAGACCATTTGAGCTTGAAATACCTAAAGGGTCAAGGGAAGCTGAATCGGCGACATGCCGTTTGGATGGAATTCATTGAAGCCTTCCCTTACCACATTCAGTACAAGCAAGGTAAAGAGAATGTTGTTGCCGATGCACTCTCTCGAAGGTACGTGCTCATTACTTCTTTAAATGCCAAATTGCTTGGATTTTCGCATATTATAGAACTCTATGCTGCCGATTCTGATTTTGGTGATATTTATATGCATGGCGTTTCTATTTCTGGTTCTAAATTCTTTAAACAAGAGGGATATTTATTTAAAGGTAAACACTTGTGTATTCCTCATTGTTCTCTTCGTGAATTACTGGTGCATGAAGCCCATAGTGGTGGTTTAATGGGTCACTTCGGCGTGACTAAAACTTTGGATGTATTGCATGATCATTTTTACTGGCCTCACATGAAGCGTGATGTTGCACGCATTATTGCTAGATGTTTACTATGTCGTAGAGCCAAGTCTAAATCGGCTGGTCATGGAGAATACATGCCGTTACCAGTTCCTTCTCACCCTTGGACCGATTTATCTATGGATTTTGTGGTAGGATTGCCTAGGTCTAAGAACGGAAAGGATAGTATTTTTGTAGTAGTGGACAGATTTTCGAAGATGTCCCACTTTATACCGTGTTCTACTACTTCTGATGCTACTCAGATTGCTGATTTATTCTTTCGTTAAGTAGTTCGTTTGCATGGTATCCCTTTGACGATTGTGAGTGATAGAGATACTAAGTTTCTTAGTCATTTTTTGCGTGTCTTATGGAAGAAGCTTGGTACTAAGTTATTGTATTCTACATCTTATCACCCACAAACGGATGGTCAAACAGAGGTGGTAAATCGGACTCTTGGCTCCCTTTTACGCACCCTAGTTCGTAAGCATGTTTCTACTTGGGTTGATCATTTACCGTTTATTGAATTTGCTTACAACCGTGCTGTTCATTCTACTACTCATTACTCGCCGTTTGAACTAGTGTATGGATTTAATCCTAGAACTGTTTTGGATTTAACTCCTTTTCCTTTGAGTGATGTTGTGAGTTTAGATGGTGCCCAGAAGGCTGATTTTGTCAAGCAATTGCATGCTAAGGCAAAGCAGAACATTGAGCGCATGAATGAGAAGCTGATGCTGAAACGGAACAATGGCCGACGGCTAGTGACGTTCCAGGTTGGCGATTGGGTTTGGTTGCATATGCGCAAGGAGCGTTTTCCTGCCCAACGCCGCGGCAAGCTATCTCCTAGAGGCGATGGACCATTCCAGATTGTCGAGAAGATCAACAACAATGCCTATAAACTGGCATTGCCGAGTGAGTATGGTGCTGTTAGCTTTACCTTTAATGTTGCTGACTTAGAATTGTTTGATGCAGATGACGAGTATGGACTTTCAGCTGATGCCGATTCGGATTCGAGGGCGAATCCTTCCGAAGGGGGAGGGAATGATGCGAATCCACGCATCCAACTACCGTTACCACCAGCTGGTCCAATGACTCGAGCCAGAGCTAGAAAGCTTCAAGACCGTTTGTCATCTCTCATTCACAAGGAGCTGGAATGTGAGAGGACAAGTGAGGAAGCTGCGCTTAGAGAGAAGACACCAAGAGTTGTGAATCTCCTTACATTCACAATGCCCGAAGATGATTCTGCCAGAAACGGCACTTGACCGTTTGTCACCAAAACGGCTCTTGTCCGTTTCGCTTAATCGGCACCTGACCGTTTCACTCAGCCATTGCCGTTTCACTCATCTGTCTCGCGTGCCGATTGCTCAAAACGGCTCCTGCCCGTTTCGCGTGTCCAGAAGCGCGCGTTGACTGAAGTTTAAGTTGTTGACTTTAATTATTTTAGCTTAATTAGTTAATTAGACAGTTTTAATTAGTTAAGTTATCTTCCTATTTTAGAAGTCCTACTTCTATTCCTATTTGGTTTACTATTAGGGTTTGTTTGTAACCTATATAAGGAACCACTTGGCTACTTTATTAAGTTGGCTGTTATTTGATAAATTGAGTTAATCTCTTCAATCTCCGCCCCTTGTTCAAGTTGGTTGAACCTTGTTCTTCTTGAGTCCGCAATACTTGAGTCGTATACAAGTAAATCTTGGAATTGCATCCTACTTGTTGTTTATCTTCTTGTTCGGACTTTGGTTGGTTGTTGCTTAGCGTTCAGCAGGTCTTAGTTGTGCAAGTTTATCATTCACAAGGACCCTCTCTTGTTCGGATTTTGGTTGGCTGTTGCTTAGCGTTCAGCAGGTCTTAATTGTGCAAGTGAGTTCTATCTATTCTATCTATTCCGCAGGAAATCCATCTTTGAACAAAGATCAAAATTGGTGCTACGCATCCTAAGGAACCAGGATCGTATCAGTTTGTACAGCAGGCGCGGACTGATTAATAAATTAATACATGCTACCACATGTCCGATTCTCATTGGTACATGCCACATGTCGTCCTCCGATAAGGTACTCATACGGTACCAAGATGTTATGAGATATATATAAAATCCTCTTTCTTCCTTCCCCACCTTTCATTCACTTCAATTTCTCAAACTCTTCTCTTTTGCTCTCCTCGCCTGCATTCTCTGCATTTCTAGAGATTTAATTTCCGATCAGTCCTCCGGCTAAATCCATATCCTCAAGCACTCAACTTCACTGTAAGGTATTCACCAGTACCATTTCTTTTTCGTTTTGCTGTGTTAGCATTTCTTCCTAGCAACCTTCCTACCACCATGCCTCATGCTAGACCTCAAATTAAACCCCAAGGTCAGGCTGAGAAGGAGATGGAGAAAACATCCTCTATAACTACCAATGTGGGGGAGTTATGGGTAGAACTGATGAATTTTGGAGCCTCTTTGATTTCCCCTTAATGTATTGTTTAACCTAACATCTATATCTGCTAAATGGATGTACACCTGGATGTTCCAATACGGCTTTCGTCTGCCTCTTCACCCTATGATTTCCAACATGCTGAACCAATTCAGCTTAGATCCTGCCCAAATTACCCCTAACTCTTGGTCTGGGATATATGTTTTTTTGAGGATCTTTGAGCTTAATTGTATCTCTTCCCCCAACCATTAGAATTTTTAGGACGTTCTTTCAGTTATTTTATCGGCGAAGTACGATTACGATCTTTCCCCGCTAGAAAGACGAATCTGTTAAGTCCTTTCTCTAGAACTTCCAGAAGTTTGAGTCGTCTGTGCATGATTGGAAAGATGGGTTTTTTATCATCGAGTTTCCAACTCCTTAGTGGAGAACGGGATTCAACCGGGTTGTTACTGAGAAATACTGAAAGAAGCCAAGTGATATTTCAACTAAGGAACAGACTTTAGCTGATAGGTTACTCTATGTGAATACTCCCTTCCATACCTGGAAGCTTACCTCTAGTGTTTGATTATCAGAATGCCGATCTGGTGAGTTTCTGTACTTCTTTTGATGTTTGAATTTTTTTTAACTCTAATGTTATTCTTTATTTTGCAGAAATACCGAAAGATTGGTTGTCGGAATTTTTGCGGAAGAAGAAGACTGCTCCAGCGCCTCCTCGAGCAAAGTCTCCCCCTTTCAAGAAGAAGAACACTACCGGAGCCTCTACTTCTCGCGCAAGAGCCGTTCCGACTGTTCAGGATTCATCGACTTCTCTTTCAACAGAGATTTCAGAAGAAGCTTTTGAGCAAGAGGTTGAATTAGCAGCAGCAGAAGTTGAAGTTGAAATTCATCCAACTGCAAGGCACCATTCGAGTGAATTTGAGAGAGTAGGGAAGTATTTATAGCCTCGCTCTATGGGTCACTCTTGACACGTGTCGTTTGGGGCTTGGTCAACCATTACCAGTACCTATCCCTTTACCCGATAGTTTCCCTAGCATATAATACAAGTAGTATACTTACCTGGTAGAACTTTGGTAGAACTGGTGTATGTAGCCTTGGTTACTATTGAGGATATGTACCAGGAGGTACATATATCGAAACCCCCTCATTGATGATGAAAATCATAATTGCCCTTCAAATACCTTGTTTGTATTATCAATGAACCAAACGCAAACTACGCTGGTTCACTATTTACCAGCTAATCAATGAAAATGGCTCGGTAAGTCTCCGCATACAAACATCAATTGTGTGTCAACGCGAGACAGACAATCTAAGTCTGGACTTTTGTAAATATTAAATATTATTTAATACGTAAAGTCTTATGTTTATTATTTGTATTCAACAAATTTGTCTATCAAGATTCAAGAAAGTTAACTTTGACCAATTGACTAAATGAATTAACTATCATAACTTTTTTTCCCGACCAGATCAAGAAACTTCATCTTTTTTTCGTCAAATGGGTAGTTTGTTCTTTTATTATTGGAGTTTCAGGTTTCAACTTAATCTTGGGTTGTTGGAGACAATAAGAAAGCAGTACAATACTTTAACACATGAATAAAAAAGGTAAAAAGAAAAGGAAAAAAACCAAGGAAGATACAAAAAAACGAAAGCATATTCATTTTGAATTGAAAAAATTATAGTTTATTCTAAGAATATCAATTCGTTGTTTATAACATACTCATATAAATAGTAGAATTTGAGGCTTTAGCAAATAAAAAATAGAAAGTGAGTGGACATTTCAACACCAGAGAAGAACTACGGGTTGAATTGCAGTTGCGGAGAGGAGAGAATGTGATGAGATGCGGGGAAAGAAAGCCAGCAATAATGTAGAAATAGTAACATTAGTTGCAAGGCGCCCGTTGTTGACCGGCGTCTCATAAATCATTCAATTTCAGTCGTCGTCACTGAATTTGAATTAATGGTGTGGGACCTTCCCTTCAACCCAATACAAGTTGACTCGTTTCTTTAATCATTCCAACCACGACAGTGAAATGTATCCTCGTGGAAATTTCTTTTCCTCAAATTGTTAAAATCTCTCACTTTATGAACTAATACTATCTTTGGATTTTTTTTAAATAGCGTTTCAAGTTAAAAAAATTAATTTAAAATAAATTATATTTTATATTTTTTAGATATATTATAATTAATTTATTTAATATAAATGAGAGAAAAAAGTATTTATTGGTTAGTTTATTTAATATAAAAGAGATAGATAATTGCTTAGTATTAAAATACTCTCACTAATTATTATTTTAATTTTCATATCCATTTCAAAATACCATTTATTAGAGTCCGGAGAAAGTACTAATTTATATTATTTAAATACATAAACTTACTTTATATATAGTTTTAATTTAATTAAACAAAGTAATTTTACACATTTTAAATGTATCGTTATTTTATACATATAATGTGGTGTTCGGGTCAATTTATATGCACATTATCATATATAGTTACTGAACAAAATATTCATATTTAGTAAATTAAATTGTTGATATCATAATACAATTATTCTTATTTGAAAAGACATTTTCGAGGTTTTCTGCTTAACTTCTCCCGAACTGCACAGCTCTTTTTCTGGTCGCACGTCTGCTTATCTATTATACAGATCGGTTAGGGTTGCTGTATTGTTTTTTACAAGTAAAAACTGTTACAAAATAAGAAACAAACGTAATAGGATGTTGACGAACTAATGTTATAATATATATTTTTGTACTTTAGTCCACAAGTACGGAAAGTAACGGTGGGTGTCATCTATTTCTACAACATTTTTGTTTTCTTATAGTTGGTGGTGGATTTCAAATCTTTACTGGTATGGTTACTATTAGTAAAACCACCAATAAAGCTATATGATTATTAATTTATTCTTTATCTGAGTAAATAAAAATTGATCTTTCTCTAAATAATAAGTAATATTAATTCTTGTTTGAAAACAACTTTTCTATGTCATGTAAAATGCTTATGTAAAAAGAATATGTTGAAGGTATTTGGTGATATGTGACGTCAAATTTTAACATTTTCACATGCTTTCATTGGTCCTCAGTTATATATGTATATATATGTTAATAAATTTATATTTCAATATAGACTTATAGTTTGAATCGAACTCATGAGCTTATAAAAAGAGCATGTATTTATTAGTTGCGCTATAATTTTTTTCTTTCTTTCTATTTATAGTATTCTTTTTTAAAAATATAGTAGAATAATAATTAATTAATTGTATTATGACTTGTATACGTTTTTCATCAATTTTATAGATTAATATTCTTAATTTTTCTTTCCAACCTTCAAATAAAACGTTACATATTAAAATATTACAACAACCCACTTGCAGTATTTAAGTCCCAAATTTTTCAGTTCCCTTTGTAAAATATTGAGAATTCATTCCATTTCGTTTTTTTTTTCTCTCCCAAGCAATTGAAACTCTATTATTTTTAATAGTTTTGGATTTCAATAAAAAAGTTATTATATATATGTTCTAAATATTCCATCATTATAATTTCATGATTTAATTTTAGTCTTAAGCAATAATTTTATACAAAAGGGTATTACCAAGGGCTGCCGGTTGGATTCATAAGATATAACTAAGTCAATCTCTTTATATTATTTCAATTTTTATTTTATGTATTTTTTAGAACACACATTAGTTAACTTTTTTTATTCATGGTTAGTTTTTAATAAAAAAAACTGACAGAATATTCATAAAAAGGATAATTGAAATTTATATATTTTTTGTTTTGTTGGGGTGTGTTTAGAAAAATGAGGTAATCATTCTATTCTTTTAATATTTACAAATAAAATATTTTTGAACTAAAATGACAATAAAAATTATATTTAAAATACAACCCCACACAATGTGCGGGTTTGTCACTAGTGTGGTCTTGGTTACAAACGTTTTTTACCTTTCGTGTGCCCGTTTTTTACCCTGCGGGTTTATCACTAGTATACTCTAATTAAGAAATGCATACCTAGTACCTCTCAATTTAGCTAAAATAGACATTTAAAACCACTCTATTAGTCAACCTACTAATGAAAGCTTATGTAACAGGTTTGACAATTAGAGCTCATTAAATATTATTATTTCGTACATGTGGAATTGACACAATAAATATTATTGATTTGACAATTTTTTAAAATAAAATTAAAAAAATAAGGATAGGTTACTGAAAAAGAAAATATGAAAAAAATTCCAGAAATAAGAATTATTATTTTTTAATAAATAAATTGATTATATTATTAATTATCATTAAAATATTAGGGATTAAACTCATGATATATCTTATAAATACGGTAAATACTAACTAGTTGTACTACAATCTCATGTGCAATAAGAATTATTTTTTAAAAAGTGATACAATTTTTTTTAAAAACGTAAAAAGGTGGGGAAAAAATACACTCAAATGATCAATTAAAAAAGGAGTGCACAGTTGTGTGAGCGGAAACTTGTACAAACTAATGTAGGCAACTTTGCAAAATCCACCACTGTATTATAATGTAATATACCATTAAAAGAAGAATTTCTAGTAACAAGAATAAGAGCATGAAAAAAGAAAAACAAAAAACAAAAAATCTTCTGTCATATAAATGTGCACTATTTTAATTGAATCTGTGAGGGTATTTATTTCATTTTTATTTTTATTTTGTTTCTTAATTTTTTTAATTATCTTATTTTCTTGAATCTCTACTAAATTACTTTTGTAAAGAAACTACTCTCCCTTTTTTAAACTTTTAAATTTTTCTCCAAAAGCAACACATCGGTAAATTTTAGCGTGCCAATAATGACATGTATGAAATAATATATTTTTTAGTGAGGTTTAAAAGTCAAATGTGTCACATAAGATAACGTTAATGGGTTGACTAAAGGAACGACATGAAATGGTTGTTTTACCTAAGTTGCATTCCTTAAACAGAAGGTACTAGATGCACATTTCGCGTAAATAGAGGGGCACTGATGATAAGGCCCTAGCTCCCTTTTGGAGGAGTTTAGCCGCTAGTTTCGTTGATGGAGTCGGATCTAGTCTCTTTAGAATGTTGGCGTTTGGATAATCGGATGGATGAACGGATTATTTGAGATGGTGATGGAGTTGATAGCAGCGGACATAAATGGAGGAAAAGGTAACGTGTATTGATGATGACAAAACAGAACAAGTGTTCTTGACAAACCCCCTCACCTCTTGGATGAGTAACCTTGCCAAAAAGAACAAAAGGATCTCTTAAACAATTACAACCCTCTCACCTCTTGGATGAGCAACCTGCATTGTTTAGATAGTTTGGTGCTGGTTTTAGGAACCATAATTTGCCCTATTGGCTCACCTAATGTGAAGTGTTCTTTGTAGAGGAAAACTCAACAAAACAAAGAGTGCTGAAATGAATCCAATGCACTTTAAATACCCTAAGCCTATTACAAGGGGATAATACCCTAATACCCTTTATCATTTAAGAGCCTTGAAAGCTTCTTTCTTTCTTGGAACAAAGGCTGCTTAGACGCACCCTCATGGTTGGCTAGGGTTAGGCACTGAAGCGCTCATGGTTGGTCCGATCAAAGCGTGAGGTGCAAGTGAGAACCTTCACGCTCGTATCATCCCATCCCTCTTTAGGGAGATTTGCCCTCGAATCTATACACTCCATTCCTTGCTCAGGCAGCCGAGTCATAGCTTGCTCACGGCTGGTGGACACACGCAAAAATGGCTTGATAATTCCCTCTGAAAAGATAGGCCAAGCGGGAGGCCTTTTGCTGGTCATGTACGGATCCCCGCTCGTATCATCCCCTCCCCGTTTGCGAGGCTTCGTCCTCGAAGCCATTTCTTCAAGCTCCTCGACTCTCATACCTACAAACTTAATTACACTTGGAAACAAATATGAGAACTCAAAATGAGCGATGGAAGAGGTGTGGCCAACAAGCTCGATTCCAAGGAGAAAAGGATCTGAATAGCTAATGGAGGGAACCGCCGACAAGATAGAGAACTCGCTGCCTAGATGTGCAAAGTGGTGCTGCAATTCAAGACAATGAAGGGCTCTCTCATGGCAGCCCGTATACAACCCACTAAGCCCTAAGTCATTGCTCTTGGTGTCACCCACCACAAGATCATCATCACACGAAGTTACACATGGGACATCAACCTCGTCAAGTGACGGCACAAGACCTATCTCTTCCACAAGCCGAGCCAAACTCTCCTCACTCGAATGTGGATCGCAATAGGCCACACTAGACTCAACGATGGGAGGAAGTGGAGGTGTGTCAACCCTCGGCTGCAAAGAGCTATATGCCTCAGAAATGGCAGCATTGGGTTGCTCTTCTTGCGCCCATCGGCGTTGCAATTCAGCCGAGTCTTCCAATTGCGCCTTAAGTATGGCAACGATGGTGTCTAATGCTTGATAGGAAACCAAGGTGGAAGGATGCTCTTGCGGATAGGAAATCTCATGTGCATATGAAGGAACAAGGGCATAGGAAGGCTCGCGAACATAGGCAGCAAGGGAATTAGTCCTATCGGAGTAGCTCTCTCTCTCATTATCACGATGCCGAAGATGAGGTGTCACATAAGAATGTTGAGGAGGCTGCCGGACAGACATACTAGAAGTGGAGCCATGGCCACGGCTATTGATACGATCCGACCTCCGATGTGAAGGCCGAATGGTATGTAACGAATGGAGGATCTAGCTCAATGAGTTTATGACACAATTTAATAAGGAAACAGTAGGAAATATGGAGACACGCAGCGGAAATGATACAAGGAATAAACACACAAAATACAAGATAATACCCGGATGAATGCGGATGGAGATTAGAGATGATTGCTTGAACAACGATCGATTGAACACTTGAGATATGCTTGATGAATACTTGAATACACGGGCAGAATACTCTCACATTCAACAAACACAAACTGTCCAAAGATGAACACTCAAATATACACTCAATCGCTCACAAATACGAAGTAATAACCGATTACACAAAGATGGAAACTTATTGTTTTCGATTGACTTAAGCCACGGCTTTCCAAACCAAGGCAAACACCAATATTGAGCCCCGGATGAATAAGGAGAATTCTCTCAATCAATATTCATCATCAAAGCTGCATTGAAAATATGCAAGAATTCAACTACTTATAGTTATTACATATTAGGCCATTTGAGACCATAATGCCCTTAATGAGCTCTTCCTTCTCCTTCCTTCTAAGATGGACGAATTCCCTTGTCATTTTGATGGGCTTCCAAGCCCATTTGAAGGGTAAGAGGTATCCAAGAACGTGTCTTCATAATTGGTCGAGTTCGGGTTCGTTCGGGCCTTGTAGACGTAGGTGTGATCGTATCATCACCTTTCCCTTCGAAAGGATTCGTCCTCGAATCCATAGCTTCAATTTCCTCGTTCCCTGTCACATAAAGACTTAAGTTAGTAATGTGAAACGAGTGATTGGTAAATTCATACTCCAAAGATTTCAAAGAATTAAAAGCATAATAATTAATTCTATGGAGTATAAAGAAAGGTGCGCGCGGTGCGCGCGGGGGATGAAAGCTAGGCCACGCGGGTGGCCTAGAGTTGGCACAACAGTCGGGAGGCTTAGGAATGGGTCTTGCATTGGCGCGGGCCTCGCCTACCAATGCCTTGCTGTTTGTGATCGATCCTCTTGGCATCGTGTCATGCTCTTTGATGTCAGAGGGATCCATGATTGTATCATCACCTTTCCCATCGAAAAGATTCGCCCACGAATCCTTAGCTTTAAATCCTTCATTTCCTACCACAAAAATATTTAAGTTAGTAAGTTGAAATGAATGATTTGCATATTTATACTCCAAAGGTAAATAAAAAGTAAAAACGTTGGAATAAATCCAATGGAGTATATGTGACAATTTGCCATGTCTAGGAACCAATTGAGCGTTCGCCTCAACGCCTTCTTTGGTTAGATTTGTACATGTGTGCTCACGGCTCAAGCACATATGTTCGCCTGATTTTGGTACCATGGATGCATTCGTCTTCTCACCTACACACTTAATCAAACTTGAAAACAATTGTGAGAAAATAAAAGGAATTATTCGTTCACGCTTACGAATAAATTCGCCAAATGCAAGAAACAAATTCCTAATATTCACAGTATCCTTACAATCATCCAAATTATTTTCTAACATGCTAGGTACTGTCCTAGTAAGCACAGAAAAACCAATTTTAATTCTACTATCATTTACAAAACAGATTTGACTTCTAGACAATTTAAGCAAGAAAGAATAATTGATGAGATGCAACAATGGTTTCTTTTCACATGCTAAATAAAAATCTTTTAAATTTACATCATGTGAATTAGAATTATGACGAGTTGTAGGCTCTAACCTTGCATCATTTGGAGAAGAGAGTGGTGCATACCTTTGTTCACACCATTGTTGTGCAATTTTGCTTCCTACGCCTCCTAAAATTGATGGTTTGAAGCCATCTTTTGTCCTTCGATTTTTATGCAAGGGAGGCACACAAAGAGTAGGAAAAGAATCATCAATGTTAGGATTAGCTAACTGATCCTCATTGCTCAAAGGCACGCTCATTGGATCAATAGCTTTCACAATTTTTGTTCGCCTCTTTTCCTTACTTTCTTCTCTCAAACTTTCTGTAATTTCAATGACACTCTCTTTGGCATGCTTGTTGTTTTCATACCGTGTATTTTCCTCATCAATTCTTTCATTTTCTTTCCTCTCACACTCTTCTCTCTCATTTTCAAGCTCACATTTTTCACTCAATGCTGTAGAATTTACAGCCACACTCCTTTCAATCAAATTAAATTTTTCAGTCACCTTTGGGTCACAAGATTGAGGTGGTGTGGGCTGTTTTTGTTGAATGACTTGTGCATGTTGTACCACTTCCGATTTGGACTCAAAAACAGTAGCAGAAGATTTTTGGTCACTCGGGCAGCCTTGGAATGAGCTACTGTCTTGTTCCATCAAACACCCATGAATTTCAATTTCGTAGGCAAATTGAATCATGGATGATAAGCTTGTAAACTCATAGAGGGCAAGTTGTCTTCTAATCACTTTATTTAATCCACTTTGAAACAAATCCATGATCATCCTCTCATTATCTTGAAGATAAGTCTTGATGAGTAAATCATCAAATTCTTGATAATATTCCATCACAGTATTGATTCCTTGTTGAAGGGAGGACAACTCGTCTTCTAAGAATTCTCGATAGTATGATGATACAAAACATGCTCTCATGACATGTCTCATTTCAGCCCAAGTTGCAATTGGATCTTCTCTTCTTGCTCTTTCACAACAAATGTGGTACCACCAAATCTCGGTATCGTCATCAAATGTCATTTGAGCAAGCTCAATTTTCTGTGCTTCGGAAAAATTATGACATTCAATGGCCTTCACAAGGTGGTATTCCCATTGGATAAATTCAGCCGGTTGAAAAGATGCTCTACAAGTAGGAATTGTGACTTGAAAAGGATCAAAGTTGGTGCAGCTATTAGTAGAGGAGCCATAGCCAAGGCCTTGTTCGAAGAGACCTAGGCCATAGCTTGATTGACAAGAATTTAGTGAAGTCATTGTACCTACAAAATTAACAAACTATATATATGTATAAACGTTAGTTAAACAAATCGCTCCCTCACGTGTTTACACTCGTGTTTAAGCCCTCAAAATCTGTACTCACACAATCACTCAAACTCCTCTGTATTCAATTCCGTGTCTTGCATAACAATCAACCAACAATCTCAAGTTCAATCAGGAAGACTCAATCAAGAACGCTAGAAACACCAAGGCAGTTTGCTGGAATTTTTCTGACAGTTTTCCAAATATTTCGGCTATTGGCCTTTAAAAATAGTAAACGTTGGAATTTTGTCACAAAATTTAATATGGGTACACTTGAGGTTGAGGACTACAATTTTCATTCAGGTCGAAACACGAAATTCAGCTGGAAACTCAATGAAAAACTGTTCGTAAGATGATCGCGCAAAATAGTTTGCTGGAAAATTCTGGGCAGTTTGCGTAACTTTCGACTATGACATACGAACAATAGGAAACGATGGAATTAGTTTACAAAATTTAGTATGAACAATCCTAAGACAAAGCTCTACAAATTACAGCCAAGAAAGAAGAAAAAATTCGGCTGAAGACACAATAAAAAGGGACAAGACTCAAGGACACATTTGCTGGAAAATGGTGAGTTGACTTGAGACTTGGAAAAGAGAAACGAAAATGTGTTTAGGACTCAAGGAATTGACACAAAGGACTTGAACACTCAAATATAAAAGACTTAAGTGAGTGTTTAGGAAAATTAGCAAAGTATTCTTGGTGTTGAGGACTCCTCACGTTTTTCTCTCAAGAGCTAACACAAGAGGTGTTTAGTTTAGGACTTTTAGTTTGCAACTTTTCTCTCTTTTGTTTAGGACTTTTGTGTATCCTAAAGATTTTGTTTGGTTCTAAGAATTTGTTGCTTACTAGAAGGATACTTGAGGATCTCTTGTTCAGCAAATGAGGGAAGATTTTTGACTTAGAGGGCACTCACACGTTTTTGAGACAAAGAGGTAGGTGACACTAAGACTTTTCTCTTCATCACTGTTGAGGGTGAGGACTTTTTGAGTATCCTATAGATTTCATTTGACTCCAAAATTTTGCAGACCTCAAGAGATATCTTGGAAGATTTAATGTTCAGGAAATCTAGGGATTATTTGAGGTGGAAGATATTCACGTTTATGACCCTAAAAACTAGGAGAAAAGAAGATTTATTTAGGACTTTTGTGTCACTCTTATCTCTCACTTCATTGACTTGGTGTAACAATGGAATACTTCTGCTAAAACACTTTGAAACACTACAAAAGACTTAGAAGAAGATTAAACTGACCTTGATTCGTCTTCCCCAAGTGTTGAAGACGAAAAGACTCAAGAAAACAAGATGAACGCATGAAGAACACAAAGAGTGTTCTTGACAGACTTTCGAATTTTGACTCTTAAAAATAGAAAACGACAATATTACATCATGAAATTTAATAGAGACGTTGCTAAGACACAGACCTACAACTTTTACGAAGGGACAAAAACACGATTCTTACTGGAAGATACAGAAAATGGACTCGCAACACAAGAACAGATTTTCTCGGATAAAATCTGCACACTTTTCTTAGGCGGTCAAAAAGTATGGAAATTTTACCGAATTTACAGATGACTCAAAAACAAAAGTTGTCACTAACAGATTGAAGTTTATTTATACAAACTTTCAGAGTTTTCTGAACTGTAGGACTCACACAAACTGGACAGGAACGAACACAAAAACAAACTCGGAGCGCCAGAAGCTCCGCTACCACTTGATACGATCCGACCTCCGATGTGAAGGCCGAATGGTATGTAACGAATGGAGGATCTAGCTCAATGAGTTTATGACACAATTTAATAAGGAAACAGTAGGAAATATGGAGACACGCAGCGGAAATGATACAAGGAATAAACACACAAAATACAAGATAATACCCGGATGAATGCGGATGGAGATTAGAGATGATTGCTTGAACAATGATCGATTGAACACTTGAGATATGCTTGATGAATACTTGAATACACGGGCAGAATACTCTCACATTCAACAAACACAAACTGTCCAAAGATGAACACTCAAATATACACTCAATCGCTCACAAATACGAAGTAATAACCGATTACACAAAGATGGAAACTTATTGTTTTCGATTGACTTAAGCCACGGCTTTCCAAACCAAGGCAAACACCAATATTGAGCCCCGGATGAATAAGGAGAATTCTCTCAATCAATATTCATCATCAAAGCTGCATTGAAAATATGCAAGAATTCAACTACTTATAGTTATTACATATTAGGCCATTTGAGACCATAATGCCCTTAATGAGCTCTTCCTTCTCCTTCCTTCTAAGATGGACGAATTCCCTTGTCATTTTGATGGGCTTCCAAGCCCATTTGAAGGGTAAGAGGTATCCAAGAACGTGTCTTCATAATTGGTCGAGTTCGGGTTCGTTCGGGCCTTGTAGACGTAGGCGTGATCGTATCAGCTATGGTAGGATGTGGAACCTAGGCCATGGCTTGAAGAGGCGGCAGCCGTGGTGTAGAGGTCCTCATCCCAATAAGAACCAACATCCTCATAATAATAAGACATAGGCAAAGGTACCTACAAAAAGAAACAAAAACAGAATTGCTATATACCAAAGGATTAGTCACTCCCTCGCGTGTTTCAGTCGTGTTTAAACTCTCGAAAAAAAAATTGGTCTCACTAAAATCTCTCAACTCCTCTTCAAACTGAACCGATTCTTGTGTAACAATCAACCAGCAAGCTCAAGTTCAATCACGAAGACTCAAACAAGAACACTAGAAACAACAAGACAGTTGCTGGAAATGTTTTGGCTGTTTTCTCAGAATTCGGCTATTGCCCTTTTAATTTAGCAATCGGTGGAATTAATTCACCAAATTAAATGTTAACACTCCTAAGATAAATCTCTACAAGTTCTATGGAGGGAAGAAGAGAAAATTCCTTTTGGAAAACAATGTATATAGACCAACAACGCAGGAATGACTCCTCTCGGATGGAAACTGCGCGCGGATTTGTTTTGGACAAAATGAAGACGATGTGCTTAGAATCTACGGGAGACTCAAGAATGAAAAATGTTAAGAACAGAATGAAGTTTGTTTCCACAAATTTTCAGAATTTTCTGGGTGGGGGAATGTATATAACAGTGACAGACACGAAAGATTGGATTACAAGGAGTACAAAATATTTTCACGAAAAGTGTATGACAAGGAGTACCCGAGGTAAAGTGTATGACAACAAGTGAAGGGTGTATGACAATGATCACAAGTGTGAATATATGACAACCAAGTCTAATGTGTATGACAAGTAGTGTGTGCAATGTGTATGACAATGAGTTCCCAAGTGTATGACAACAAGTGAAGGGTGTATGACAATGATCACAAGTGTGAATGTATGACAACCGAGTGAAGGTAAAATGAAGTGTGCTGCCCTAATTTTGATTGATAGATGCGGCAGCCACAAGTGAGAAGGAAATTTGAATGACTTAGTAGCCAATGGGAGCAAAGACAGGAAATCAGCACTCTAGCAAGCACCGAAATTGAACAATGGTGCTGCCAAGGCCAATAAACACAAATTTGTTCAATCTTTCTGTGAAAACAAGATCAAAACTCAAGATAAAATTAATTTCTCAAGAACGGAAAAAATTTCAGATTTAATTTAAATTGTTTCCTATGGTAGAAAACAATGTTTAAACCATAGAAAAGGAAAGAGAAGAAATTTTATCCGTGGGAACAACTCGGAAAAGTGTTTTAGCAATTTAAGGGAACGGTCCTTGAAAATGAACCGTGGAAATGATGAATAAGATGATTCTGACCACGAATAAGAACAATACCAACCTAGAGAACAACTTGGAGCTCCGCTACCACTTGATAAGGCCCTAGCTCCGTTTTGGAGGAGTTTAGCTGCTGGTTTCGTTGATGGAGTCGGATCTAGTCTCTTTAGGAGGTTGGCTCTTGATAAATGGATGGATGAACGAATTATTTGAGATGGTGATGGAGTTGATAGCAGCGGACATAAATGGAGGAAAAGGAAAGGTGTATTGATGATGACAAAACATAACAAGTGTTCTTGACAAACCCCCTCACCTCTTGGATGAGTAACCTTACCGAAAAATAACAAAAGGATCTCTTAAACAATTACAACCCTCTCACCTCTTGGATGAGCAACCTGCATTGTTTAGATAGTTTGGTGCTGGTTTTAGGAACCCTAATTTGCCCTATTGGCTCACCTAATGTGAAGTATTCTTTGTAGAGGAAAACTCAACAAAACAAAGACTAGTGCTGAAATGAATCCAATGCACTTTAAATACCCTAAGCCTATTACAAGGGGATAATACCCTAATACCCTTTATCATTTAAGGGCCTTGAAAGCTTCTTCCTTTCTTGGAACAAAGACTGCTTAGACGCACCCTCATGGTTGGCTAGGGTTAGGCGCTGAAGCGCTCATGGCTGGTCCAATCAAGGCGTGCGGTGCAAGTGAGAACCTTCACGCTCATATCAACTGATATGAGTATGGAGGCCCCACCATCCTCGAGACTAGCCAATTCGGGAACTTATCTTGGCGACATTCCTCGATTGGCCGGTTGGGTTTAGTAAGAATGAATCACACGGTCCCTATCAACTTATCAGTGAGATTATTCAGTAAATAGTGGGATTCGATACATACATAAGCTGATGGTGAGGGTCGCGAAACAAGTTCTAAAAAATCCAAATAGTTTTTCTCACTTGAGTTGGGTCTAATCCTTTGCCAATATACTTAAAGGCCTTATACTTCAAATAAGGCTATTTTGGTTTGAGTATATAAAGGTAGGTAGGTTGATTCTAAAAGTTGGGTGATTCTTTTTTGATCGTTAGCTAGAAACTTATTTAGAGGAGCCAAAAACATCGCGACCCAAACCCAAAACCTTGCATGTCACATGTCATGCATCATTCTACATATGCTGATTAATATCATTACCCACTAATTCATACTGACGAAGTATGATTTATATTGTGCATTTGTTTGCATTCATCTTAGGATAGAATATGCATGTTCCAACGTTTATCGTAAAGCCTCCAATTTAAATAATGTCATACTTTGGTGTTTAATTGAGTCTAATATCATCATCAGAAAACCTTGACGTAATCCTAAAGAATCTTGACATGATCTTCTCAAAGAAGGAGAAATTCTAATATGGTTGTTCGCCAATTGAGAGTTAACCTTGAATCAACCTACTTTGTTTGACAAGTATTTATTAGCATTGTGACAAGTATTTCTCATTATTGTATGAAATTCAAGAACTGCGTGTCGTTTGATCTCTCTTCGTGAGAATACGTAGAAAATCCTTCAAATTCAACTAAAAAAATTGTTGCCATCTCTTTCCCCCAAAGGATGATATTGTTTGAATTGGAAATAATGTGCTCTTGATGTGATGAACTTTGTGATGATTAATTCTTGATGATTGATTGATCAAAATTTGTTTGGTTTGATCGAGTCTTCCATTGCTTTTTGTCAAGTTTGTTGTTTCCAAACTATTTCTCCTCAAACTTGATTTTAATAAAGTTCTTAATAATGTTGGGGTAATAACATTTTGGACCTTGTACTCATCCTAAATTATTACAATGGACCTTCCGTTAAAAAAAAGACTACAATCAACCTTGTACTTGATGAAATTGTTATTTTGGACCCTTTGTCAATACGTGGCAGTTAAGTGCTGACATGGATTTAATTTTATCATTTTTTCCTTCTGAAATTCCATGTCACTAGCCACGTATTTTACTTGAAATTACAATATTCCATGTCATTTACACGTATTTTATTTAAAATGAAAAAAAGAAGAAAGGCAAACCCTCCATCAACATCACTCTTTGTTTTTGTTTCTTTTCGCTTTTAAATTGGTTTTGTCCCCTCCTATAGTGACATAGTGACAGTGTCTGGGGGGGGAAATGGTGTTATTTTGATATCACCTTCGTGGTAAATTGTTAGGGGTAAGAATAGATGGAGTTATACAGGGGGTGGGGTACATGAAAAAGATTGGGACCCTGATAGGTTATCTTATATGACTTTGTTGGACATTTCAATTCATTTTAAATATAAGAGTGTTAAAAAGTTGTGGTTCAGTGATACTAGGTGTGGTCTAAACATGAAAGATAATCTTAAATTTGTGAATGACAGTTATGATGAATTTAAGGACTTTTTATCTTTCATATTTACTGTAGAGGTGTGTGATGTGTATGTAGAGCATGAAAGTGTTGACCACCCATTCCTTTCTGAAAATAAACCAACTAGTGTTTGTAGAAAATTAGGAATCACCAAGCATGGGCTGAGATTAGGGGCAGGTGCAATTGATCCTAATAATCCTAGTGCTAGGTTCTATATATAATAACACTAAGTCCTATTTCTAATCGAATTAGGCTCGCATTGAATGCTTCTTGATGAGCTGGACGTATGAAAACTGCAACTGCAAAAGAATAGGACTTTCTATAAGAGTGCATGCAGTGACTTGGGCTTCAAGTCACTAGTCTTCTTCAGCAGATTTCTAGCTTAAGCAAGATAGCAATAGAATCGGGCATAATCTAGCTAATAGTATGCATTTCGAACAAAGCCTCTTTTATGTCATCTTCTGCAAATAAGAAGAAAATATACACTAATTAATAGCATCAAAACTCCAATTCATACAAAAATGAGAGACTAAAATATGAATTATATGCACGCTATCACATTCCATGAACCAGACCAAACCAACAAGAATTCAAGCAAGATCACAAGAATTAAAACCCTAAATAGATCATCAGTAACCAAAAGATGTTCACATCCATCATACTACATAAGAACGTATATTATCACAACTACATGTTCCACCCGGGAACTTACATACATATGAAATTTTTAGTTCAATATCTCATGATCTGGTTACACATGAATCGTACCAATATATCATATCATAACTGGTGTACCTTATCAACACCAAACACACCAAATACCCTAGCAAATCCAGCTAATCAAAACATACATATCAGTATAATACACTACAATTGTAGTTCATAAGTACGACACAATAATACTAGTGGACACATAGTAGTAACACCACGATGTATAAGAGACATGTCATGGTGTTAAGGAAATACACAAAGGAACTACAAAACTCCATTTTAACCTTTCCATATATTAATTCCTGTTCTGGACAAATATGTACTCGTGACCTCATCTCAAGGATCGATTCTGAAGCCCATACTTGAAAAAAACAAACCACGAGGACTAAAAACAAACTTCCTCGATAATCGGTTGATTAAGATGCGGTCGTGAGTAAATCCCAAAACTTTATATCAATTAAACCCCAAAACTTTATATCAATTTTTTAGAGAATGATTGCAGGGAATGTTCTTGGATGACATTTAAAATTTTCAAGAAAGTAACATTTTCGTGTTTATTTTATACTCGGGAATCCTAAGAGAAAAAAAATTACTACTTTATCCTTAAATAATAATAATTTATTTAGTTTAATTTAATTTATTTATATAAATTTTAGTTAAGATTCTCTCATATTAGTGTATGACGTGTGATAACTTTAAAATATTAACATGGTTGAAGAAGATAAATTATTTTTTAATAAAAAAATTCCTTTTAATTAATTCTTTATTATTCAGCAATTTAAACTAAAAACTTGCAAAACACAACGTCAAGTTACTCTTTTGAATAATTAATAATTAAACAATCATATGCTTTTAACTTATTATGGAATAGAACATATCACATTAAATTATTTTATTAATTTGGGTAAATTAATAATGAAAATAAATTTAAAAAATAAATATCATTAAAATATGACAATAAATTGTATAAGTCAACTTTATTTATTGATTAAAATGTGGATAACTCAGACATGTGGCTTAAAAAAAATAACTACAAGGGGTATGTAAGTAATTTTTTAAAATGTAACTTATTGATAGTGTGTATTTTATGTGTATTTTTCACCATTTTCTTAGTCCACTTTTGATCTTAATACTGTTGATTTGCCTTTGTTTCTTTCCTTTTTGCAGATAATTGCCTATCGAGAGGATCAAATATAGTTGAATTAAATCATCAATCAGCAGATCTGGACTTAGGAAGGGAAATTCGCAGAAACACACTTTCAGCCGGATTCTGACGAATGTTGAGCGCTGAGGCCTTGCAGCTATTTGTTCGCAGAAGCTGAGAAGTCCAACGCAGAAAACAAACTCTCTAAATAAGAAATCTGATAGATCCAGTCATTTATTCCCATGATATTCCAGCTCAGCATAAGATATATTTTAGGAAACCTACTTCTATTAAACTTAGGATTATATTTTCTACCTTTAGCTCCGGTCGATATTAAGTTGCAATTTATAGCGTTTTCTTCCTTTCTCTTTTATACAATTCTTCTTTAATTATTTTATTTATTTAATTTCCGGTATGAGTAGCTAAATCCCCCCTTCTTAGTAAAGGTCATTGAAGGTTGCGTAAGTTAGTTGTGAGGTCGAATTGAGTTTAATAAATTTCTATGTTTGTATTTGCTTGCTTATCAATTGCTTGTCAATTTATCTAGGAACGGTTAGAGGTCCGACCAACTAATAATTGAACCTAGGTAATTACCACCATCTCTGTAGTAATAACTAACATGAGGCTATAAAGTAGAGTAGCCAACTAGATCAGAGTCATTAGGTCATTGGTCCAATCTGACTAGGATAAATAACCAATTAGGGTAGTGCCTTGATAGCATGTTTTTATGCACGATTTTCTCCTCATTTTCTCACCCATTTAAGGCATGATTCTGCTAATTTACCCTTGTTATCACTACTATTGCAGATCTAGGCCTAAAATGGTGGTTTATGCAAAAAGGTGCATTTTTTGAGTATTTTGTCCAGTTTTGAGCTTCAAAACCAGAGTCGAGGTCCCAAGTCCAAAGCAGCGTTCGAGGTCCCGAATCGGATTCTCCATTCGGGACCCCGAAGGGCGAAGAATGACATTTCCACGTGTCCTCTTGCCAGAGATTCCATGTGCCTCCTCTGACACTGTTCCGACAGTCTGCACTGACCACCAAATACCTACCGCTCTGACCATTTCAGCCCTTGAGCCCATTCCAGACCTGCAAAAGCTAGTCAAATACCAAGAAAATCAGCTTTCAGGTTTTTCAGCTTTTTGCTTTAGGGAGCATAGATCCATTGTAATAGGCTTTCTTTAAATGCATTTTGTTCCTTAGTTGGGCAGAAGATATTTTGTGATTGTATTTTCTAGTTTAAATAGAGAATGATAGGAAGAGTTTAGGGTATTTTATATCATCCATGATCATGTAGTTTTTAGGAAGAACACCCTTAGACTTCTCTCTAGTTTATCTCTCTAGTTTATCTCTCTAGTTCTTATTAGCATTCTCCTCCTTTGCCGCCGGGCTTCAAACGTTTAGTAACAAGTCTTCTTCCCTTAATCTCTTTATTTTATTATGCTCTCTTTAATTATTATTTATTTATCTTCAAGCATGAGTAGCTAAATCTTTAATTCTTAGCAAGGGTGATTCAAGGGTTGCAAGGGCAGATTCGAGGCCTAAATGTGCTTAATATATTTTTGATGCCATATTCAATTGCTTATCATTTTAATTATAATTTCACTTGGGGTAATTAGAGGTTTGATCAACTGATTATTACTTTGTGTGAATGCTGCCATCTTTGTGATAAATACGAAAGGAAAGTTGCATGGAACAAGTAGGCATCTATTTAGTCTTGACTGCGCTGAAGTGGTCTTGAATAGATAGGGTGGGTAGTTGATTAGAGTGAGGTCACGAGCCTGACAAACTGAGGGACCTTTAGCTCTAGATCTGTCTTTTCTTAGCTTCATGGGCAGTTTGAGTATGACCCTCCCGCATTCGTGCCTGGAGGGATGGCAAACTGTCAAGACTACCTCATATGTGGAAATGGGGGGTAGTTTCTCTTAAGAGAAAAGTAGGGGATATCCGAGGAATCTAGTCCCTATGTCATTTCTATGATGTCTTGAATAGAATATTTCTGTGCTGATGACAATCGGGACCCCGAATGCAACCCAAGAATACCTTTTGCTAAGATCTTTCTCTATCTGATTATTTGTGTTTATTTTCCCTCTGTTTTATTATTTCTGAAATTATTTGTTGATTTGCTTTATTTTATCATTCGGGACCCCGAACGTGACATTCAAGGTCCCGAATACTGCTTTCTTAGTTAAAATTGTTAGCTCCCAATCTCTCTTGGCTGACTTGTTTTAGTCAAGTAAAACCCCCCTGATTGTTACTTTTCGTGTTTTTGTTCTGTGCTTCCATTCAAGACCTTGAATCAGTTTCTCTCTATCCAGCCATTGAATTCTGTTTTGTTTCTTTTATTATTTTATTTTATAATCTGGCCTTGTCTAGTGTAAGTCTTCACCAATCTCTGTGGATCGATCCTCTTGCCACTGTCTTCAATCTATTTTGTTGCATGTGATAAGTTGTAATAATTTGTTTGATCGTGCCCTCGACAAGCGCGTTATCAAAATGGCGGCGTTGCCGGGGATTGGTGTTAAGTCTTGCCCTAGACAAGTCCAGATTTTTGTTTTATTTTATTTCTTTCTTTAAATGTCTTATTTTAATTCTTATTCTCATTCACCCTCTTTTCCTCAGCATTTTACTCCTAACCCCCCGTGCTGGAATCAAGGAAATTTCAGCTATAGAGTACATTCTAGACCTGGATATCAATATTTTCAGCCTCCACAACCTCCTCAAGACACAGGGTTGTCTCAAGAAAATCTAGCTGCATTAATTGGCATGGTTAATCAATTTAAAGAGACCTTTCGGGAGCAGAGGCGCCAAGAGTATATTGAAGAAAACTTCACATCCCTGCCCTATCATCTTGCCCTCGGCGCTGCCCCAGCACCCGAATCAAATAAGGTGAGGTTGATTAACATGGAAAATCAATTAAAAGAGCTAACTTTAGAAATGCAGGAGCTTAAGGAGCAGTGGCGTCAAGAGGGCATTGAAGTCGAGGTCCCGAATCGGATTCAAGACCCCGAAGCTGCCCCAGCTCCCGAACCAAATATTTTAGCTCTCTTGCCCAATCAGACGATGGATCACCCTATCACTCCTATAGAACAACATTTGCAGCACTTAGATAGTGACGACTATTTAAGTGAAGAGGAGAGTTTCTCCACCACCACCCTATGGGAGTTACCATATAAGCGTCATGACCAAGATGATGAGTCTTATGGGATAGAGGACCTTTTCATGCCTATGGATGAGCTAAAATTGGAGGATTCAGGATGCTCTCCTTTGGAGTCAAGAGCCAATATGGACTACACAGACATCGAGGTCCCAAATTTGAGCAACAAAAATTTGTCAGATTTTTATGACGAGCTTCGAGACCTCGAAGCAGAATCAAGGGCAGAAACCATTTTTCAGCCGGGAGAGATTGTGAATGAGGATTCAAGGGGGACTGAGGATGAGGATTTAAGTGAGATTGAGGAGAAGATAATTGAGGACTTGAGCTTTTCATCGTGCCCTCGATCTAAAGATGTTATGGGTGAAAGGGAGATTTTGAAACTTTTTGATTATATTGATCCTTTTCTTGAATCACCTTCCACTCATAACAATTTTTTCCTCTTAATTTTGCAGGAGCCCAAATTAATATTTGACTCATATCATGGCCGCATGCAAGATACTTTGCTACAAGACCATCCACTCCATGCGATAATTCACATCAAACTAAGAGGATGGAAAACATTTAGTAGAATTGGTTGAAGGAAACTTGAAGAGTCGAGGCCCCGACTATAATCAAGGCCAAGTGTGGGGAAATACCACGGATTCCTAACCCTCTTTCCTCCTTTCCTTTTAATTTTTCAAATTTTCAATTCCAAGTCAAACTTAGCTTTTTTATTCTTTATGCACACTTCTTATGTTCCCTATGTAGTTTTAATTAGCTTTGTCTCCTTCCCTCCTCATTTAATTCTCTTGTCCCCTCCTTTTTCAAACCCCATTAATTCCCCATTTAATTTAGCTTTTTATGTTCCCTATGGTAACTTTAATTACTTTTGTTTCCTTCCATCCTCATTTAATTCTCTTGTCCCCTCCTTTTTCAAACCCCATTAATTCCTTTTGTTTTTCTTTTTTCCCCCCTTTTTTCAAATTCAAATTAAAAAAAATCAAAAAATCAAAAAATCAAAATCAAAATAAATAAAAATAAATCCTCACTTTTTTCTCTGATTTGTACAGGTGTCGGGTATCAGTTTTTTCAGGAACTTCCCGTCCTCTCCTAGCGCGGCATGTGGAATCCGTCATTCGAGACCCCGACACCTGTTTCCACTTCGGGACCCCGAAGCCAACACTGGCGCAATCTTCCCCCATCTTTGATTCGAGACCCCGAACAATCTATCCCTTTGCCCCTTCTTCACATTGAGGACAATGTGTTGCCTAAGTGTGGGGAGGGTTTTATCTGCCTTATTTGTTTACTTTGCTTGACTGCATGTTTCAAGGTCCCGAAATTTTTTCCGGATTTTTATCTTTATTTGCTGCCTAGTTTTTGAAAACTCCCCAATAATGGACACACACCTGACTTGCGCACATAGAATAAAATGCTGTCTGTAGTCAAGGTCCCGAATGATTCATTCTTTGCCTGTTATGCCTTATATCCACTTCAAGACCTAGACACCAGTGGTCAAGAATCAACACCTTGTGAGCATTTGAGCCTTCATTTATTGTTTGAGTGATAGATGCATGACTAGGTACTGGCTGGGCTTGCATGATATCCATGGGTATAGACACATTTTGACATAGGAAAACAGCAAAAAGATTAAGTCTTCGCATCAATTTGTTCTCTCTCAGTTTTTTTCTCTATTCTATTTTTCCTTCTTGACCCCGAATCCCTTCTTTCCTCTCCAATTCTAACCATTTGAATTTCCCTTGATCTTTCTCTTGGCAGGTGAAGCAATGTTGTTGGGAGCACCATCGAGGGCTAGACTAGAAGCAGCAAAGGCGAAGTGTGGGGATCCCCCAAATTCAAGACCCCGAATGCTGGAGCCAATTCAAGACCTCGAAGCTAAAACGAAGAAATCAAGGGCAGACCAGAATGAAAAAACACTTCCCACCCACAGCAAAACACAAGTGTGGGGAAGTGAAATCAGAATATCCAGCCCCCGAAGAACAAGGTCTTAATCCTCAATCCAGCTCTCTCTCTCTTTCGAAAAAAAAAAAAATAGAAAAAATAGAAAAATAGAAATATAAATAAAAGAGAGAGAAGAGATCAAATTTCATAAAGAAGAGGAAAATCAACAGCCAGCGTTCATTCAAGGTCCCGAGCTAAGGTCCCGAGTGGAGAAAGCAATGATCCCCCTCGAAGAAGAAAAGCCTAGTCTAGCTTTCGCCCTCAGCAACATTGTCTCACCATCTCGATTCCTTCTGCCAAGGGAGCGTTCCAGGTTTGAGTTGGTTTCACCACCTTCTCATTTCACTTCCTTACTCTCCCTCTTCTCCACTTTTTCTTCTCATTATGCTTCTTCCATTTCCTCTCATCAATTATTTTCTTTGTTTCCCCGTCTTGCCCTTGATGCGAAGTCTTTTGATTGCTGGATTGCCTATGCATACGTCTAAAGTACTCGGATTGATGTGCAAACTTGATTTTGTGCTGCATTTTTGCATACTTGAGTGTTTAAACACCTAACCTTGCTTACGAGTGTCAGTGCAAACACCGATCCATGTGAGGACTGCTGGTTGATAGGCTGATGCGGAAAAGTTCCTTCTCAAGGGTCGTTACCCTTCTGATTTGATGCAGGTGTATCTAGGCGGAGTCTGTTTTCATTCGAGGTCCCGAATCTTGAAAAGCATGCTTATTCTCTGTGTTATAGTTTGGTGTGTCTGTTCTGTTTTGGGACTGTTTTAAATTTTGTGAATGCTCGAGGGCGAGCATTGGGCAGTGTGAGGATTATTTGATAGCATATTTTTATACACGATTTTCTCCTCATTTTCTCACCCATTTAAGGCATGATTATGCTAATTTACCCTTGTTTTCACTACTATTGCAGATCTAGGCCTAAAATTGGGGTTTATGCAAAAAGGTGCATTTTTGGAGCATTTTGTGCAGTTTTGAGCTTCAAGACCAGAGTCGAGGTCCCGAGTCCAAAGCAGCGTTCGAGGTCCCGAATCGGATTCTCCATTTGGGACCCCGAAGGGCGAAGAATGACATTTCCATGTGTCCTCTTACCAGAGCTTCCATGTCCCTCCTCTGACACTATTCCGACAGTCTGCACTGACCACCAAATACCTATCGCTCTGACCATTTCAGCCCTTGAGCCCATTCCAGACCTGCAAAAGCTAGTCAAAGGCCAAGAAAATCAGCTTTCAGCTTTTTCAGCTTTGTGCTTTAGGGAGCATAGATCCATTGTAATAGGCTTTCTTTAAATGTATTTTGTTCCTTAGTTGGGCAGAAGATATTTTGTGATTGTATTTTCTAGTTTAAATAGAGGATGATAGGAAGACTTTAGGGTATCTTGGATCATCCATGATCATGTAGTTTTTAGGAAGAACACCCGTAGACTTCTCTCTAGTTTATCTCTCTAGTTCTTGTTAGCATTTTCCTCCTTTGCCGCCGGGCTTCAAACGTTTAGTAACAAGTCTTCTTCCCTTAATCTCTTTATTTTATTATTCTCTCTTTAATTATTATTTATTTATCTTCAAGCATGAGTAGCTAAATCTTTAATTCTTAGCAAGGGTGATTCAAGGGTTGCAAGGGCATATTCGAGGCCTAAACGTGCTTAATATATTTTTGATGTCATATTCAATTGCTTATCATTTTAATTATAATTTCACTTGGGGTAATTAGAGGTTTGATCAACTGATTATTACTTCGTGTGAATGCTGCCATCTTTGTGATAAATACGAAAGGAAAGTTGCATGGAACAAGTAGGCATCTATTTAGTCTTGACTGCGCTGAAGTGGTTTCGAATAGATAGGGTGGGTAGTTGATTAGAGCGAGGTCACGAGCCTGACAAACTGAGGGATCTTTAGCTCTAGATCTGTCTTTTCTTACCTTCATGGGCAGTTTGAGTATAACCCTCCCACATTCGTGCCTGGAGGGATGGCAAACTATCAAGACTACCTCATATGTGGAAACGGGGGGTAGTTTCTCTTAAGGGAAAAGTAGGGGATATCCGAGGAATCTGGTCCCTATGTCATTTCTATGATGTCTTGAATAGAATATTTCTATGCTGATGACAATCGGGACCCCGAATGCAACCCAAGAATACCTTTTGCTAAGATCTTTCTCTATCTGATTATTTGTGTTTATTTTCCCTCTGTTTTATTATTTCTGAAATTATTTGCTGATTTGCTTTATTTTATCATTCGGGACCCCGAACGTGACATTCAAGGTCCCGAATACTGCTTTCTTAGTTAAAATTGTTAGCTCCCAATCTCTTTTGGCTGACTTGTTTTAGTCAAGTAAAACCCCCCCTGATTGTTACTTTTCGTGTTTTTGTTCTGTGCTTCCATTCAAGACCTTGAATCCATTCAAGACCTTGAATCAGTTTCTCTCCATCCATCCCTTGAATTCTGTTTTGTTTCTTTTATTGTTTTATTTTATAATCTGGCCTTGCCTAGTGTAAGTCTTCACCAATCTCTGTGGATCGATCCTCTTGCCACTGTCTTCAATCTATTTTGTTGCATGTGATAAGTTGTAATAATTTGTTTGATCGTGCCCTCGACAAGCGCGTTATCATGCCTCGAACGTACTGAATGTCTCGCCCTAGGTGTGTCCTTCCTCTTCTTCATGAGCATCTGAGTATTGTCTCCATAAACGTACCTTGGAGGATGGCGGATTGTCAAGGTTATTCCATAAATGTACCTTGGAATAACTTCTCTTATGAAGGAAAGAAGAGGACTTAAATGTACCTGGACCCTATAACACACCTATAAACTAGGAGTAGAATAACCTTGCACCAATGACCAACTAACCGCAATGCAACCGGAGATAGATATTTACTAGGAATCTTTCCCTCATCGATTTCATACTTTTGTTTACTCTATTTTATTCTGTTTATGTAGTTGTTAATCAAACACTCTCTCAAACCCCCCCCCCCCCCTTTGGTTACTTGTTTGGTTTGATATCCCCTGTCATACGCTGAAGTAAGCGTCTCCACTTAGTCCCTGAGTTCGACCCTGTTACCACATTACACAATTTATATTGTGTATTAGGCGATAGGTTTTTTTATTATTATTTTTGATGGCTTCAAAAATCTGTCACTTATCATGAACTCGAAAAGTAGGATTCTCCACTCCATAGCTAGGGAATCACTTCCCCTAATTTTGGGAAAAGTTTAATTAATGGGAGTCCAATTTTTCATGCGTCAACCAAACACAATGAACCTTGAAATTTCGCACTCTTGTGTCAATTTCCCGTGATCGCCCCACCCCCTAAAAGAGTAGATATGTAGGCAAAGTTAATTATGCTTTCAAACGGCTTTTAGGAAACAAGTAGTCTATTCAAGAATTAAGTATACAAAAACCAACCTATGTGAAGATGAGATCCTTTACCACCACTTTATAATTACTAATCGATTAAATTATAACTTGTAAGTATGATACATACTTTATTTTTCTATAATCTGCGCAACGCCTTGGTTTGATATTAGTTAATACTTAACGAGAGTGGTTTCAATGAATAATCTAATGAGTTTGTTTTAGTTGTGTGTTTTTTCTTTTTAAATAAACCATATCATTACTTTAAAAAACGTGTTACAATAGAGATCTATGAGACATCTTATCCCAAAACTCAGACTGACCCAAGACAAAAGCTCTTCTCGCAAGAGCATGAGAACCTACCTTCTAATATGAACAAAGTTAGAGGAGCGAAACAGTGGTGCTAAACAAACAATATCATTTGCAATCACCCCTATCCATGAGAGCGGTTAAATTACTAGCGAGAATAACATGTATCATCTTAAGACAATCAGACTGAATTTGGACCGGTCAAAACTGTGGTCTTTGGCCATCTAGAGCGCTCTCCTAATCGCTAATCCTTCCGCCACAGCGACCTCCATTCGAAACAGTGCGCACTCATTTGCAGAAAAAAAATATTGACTTGTGCTATCCCGAGCAATAATCCCCAAGCCTATTCGATTAGCTCCTATAGCAGTATCCATATTAAGGTAAATAACATCCTCCCTCGGGGGAGCACCATCGAGTGTCAGACATTTGTGATGTAGTTTCCCCTCCTTCATCGTTTCTCTCATTAAAAGCTATATAATCCCCCAACAAACGTGCTCTGCAATCCAAGACACACTAGGGTGAATCAACCACCATATTAAATACTCACCCATTCCTAGAGTTTCAAATTGCCTACATAATGGAGATTACCTCCTCCACTACAGATACAGAACTTGTGGCCTTTAGAGAAACCAGTCAATCATGTAACGTTGCATTAGGCATTCACAAACTGTTATAAGGTAAATGACTAGCCCTCCAAACGCTATTCGAAAACACGCAGTGTAAGAAAAGGTAATCAACCGTCTCAACAGCTTGCTGACAACATGGATACCCTGCATCTCCAATGATGCCTCTCCTCAGAAGATTCTTCTTTATTGGAAGACCATTATGGACAACCTTCTAGAAGTCATAAGAAACTTGTTGTGCACAACCATAAAGAGCCGACAACATCATATAATAGTCACTCTTCATCGAATATTCCCCTGTCAACATGTGACGCCAAACAACTCTATTCGATGGGCAAAAGCAAGTAATCGACGTTGTCAGAATGGCGTCGCTCTCCTCAGACACAAAAATTACGAACCAATAACACCTTCCAACTCCCCAAATCATAATCCACCTAATTCAAGCATATGTTTTGGTTGTGTGATTGAGGCATGTTTTGTGCCACCTAATTAAATGGTTGGTCTAAGTGTGGGGTCATTTATTCTTTTTCTTGATGAGGACAACTAACCAAATTTCTTTTCTTTACTTGCTATTTGTTAAGAAAAGAACAGAACGCGACCTTAATAGTCAACAAGATACTGTGGTGGGGCGGGGATCCTTTCCCCATTGAAAGACATGGAGAATCCGCGTACAATAAGGAATAAAACAAGAAAGAAAAAGGAAATCTTATCAGTTGCAACTAGCAAATGATAGCCTATTTATATACCCCTCACTTCATTCTCTCGTTAGTAAATAAGAGTACCAATACCAAGAAGTCTAGTGTTGGAAATTGAAGAATAATCCCAACAACCACATTAATTTCTGCTTAATACATGCTTTAATTCCAAGTTCTATCGTACTAGCTACTCTTGTACCACAGACAGCTAATTCCGTACACAAGAGATTGGAAGTTGAGAGGAAAAGATGAGTGCTGATAACGGTGGGACAACGAAGTCCCAAGTTTTCTCTGTTTCCAATGATACTCATGAGTTGCAACCTCAACCTCAACCTCAAGGTGGCTCCAACTCCAAGTGGTTTGATGATGACGGTCGCCTCAAACGAACTGGTCAGTAATTAGACAAAGGCTTCAAATTCCATACCATTAATTACTAGTACTTGATTAGAAATGTTTGTGACTAATAATATTTAATATGGGTGCAGGGACTGTTTGGACAGCGAGCGCTCACATAATAACAGCAGTGATCGGGTCAGGTGTCCTGTCGTTGGCTTGGGCCATAGCTCAGCTTGGGTGGATTGCTGGTCCTGCTGTAATGCTCTTGTTCTCCTTCGTCACTTACTACACCTCTTCCCTCCTCTCTGCCTGCTATCGCTCCGGCGACCCCCTCACCGGAAACCGTAACTATACTTACATGGACGCAGTTAAATCCAATCTTGGTAATTAATTGTTCAAGTCTAACAATTTTAAGACATGCATACGTCATTTTACTTTTTAGTAGAAGGAAGGTTTCTAATTAACGTGAATCTAACCCATGATTTATTTTTAAAAAATACACATATACTCGCCAATTTGTGCTACAATTTCATGTATTAGCTTGTAATTACTCAATTCTTTCTTCTTCTTCTTTTCTCCTCAGGTGGTGGTAAGGTGAAGATTTGCGGGTTTGTTCAGTATCTCAACCTCTTTGGAGTTGCTGTTGGCTACACAATTGCATCCTCCATAAGTATGATGTAAGTCATAACGTCATAGTAAAGGTTTATTATTATTATTATTACTGGCCACTCAAAGTTACGATGCAGTTTTCAGTTGTTATAATTTGAGCTTAATTTCTAATGTGCAGCTACAAGAACAATATTTTGAGCTTAATTTCTACAACATATAATATGTTATCTTAATACATAGTTTTTTTTTTCATTATTACTTATAACATTCTCCAATTTATTGGCCGGGCCAATAACCTTTGTTAATAAGACTGATAATTAAATTATGGGTTTGCAGAATTTTACTAAGATAGTATGTTGGTATTCCTAAAAACAAACACACCGCTAGTATATCTTAAATCTTAATTCATATAAAGGAGAACACCTGAGGTAACGTGCACGCCTTTCGGTTCCAGTCCAAAACTCTTCTCTTTTTTCAACATCATTATTTATTAATTTAGTCTTTGTAAAAAGGTTCCTATCAAACCTCTTCATAATACTTTAATTTTTGTGTTCATAATTTTTTTTAACTTAATTGTTTAATAATTAATTTAGTCCTTATATGAGTAAAAAGAAATTAATCAAACTCATATATGATTAACTTTATTTTCGTATTCGAAAAAAATAAATTAAACCTCTTACTAATTAATTTAATACCCGTGTTCGTAAGAAAATCTCAATAAAACTTTAGTTGGCAACAGGAGCCCAAATTGCTAGTAGTATGTGTGTGTATATATATATGTACTACTCCCTCCGTATTTTTAAAAATGTCGAATTTATTCAAAAAAAAATCGAATTAATAATCCATTTTATAATTTTAATGTTATTAGTTGCATTTTTTTACCTTTCCATTACCTTATCATCAATATTTCCCTTTTCCCACTATTGACATTAAGTATCCATTAGTCAATTAAAAGATTACAATTAATTAATTAAGGATATCTAGGTCAACACTTATTTAAATACTTCTTCTATTTTTATATAACTGTTATTTTTCCAAAAGATATTTTTACCTATTTAATTATCGTTTTTCAGTTTTCAAGATATTTTTTATATTTTCAAGATCACTTTTATAGTCAATGACAAAATTAACCCTAAATAATTTTGTAATAAAGAGGGTGAGTTCATAATTAATAAGGGTACTTTAGTAAAAAATTATACTCCTTCTGTTCCTTTTTAGTTGTCGCTTTTTTATTTTTTTACAATAACCGAGATAATTATTAGATTACATTTATTGTATAATTTTTGACTAAACTACCCTTATTAATTATAAACTATTCCTTTTTTTAATTTTCCTCCAAAAAGTGATCAATTTAAAAATTTTATGGTTAATTTTATCATTAACTATAAAGAGTAATCTTGAAAATTAAAATACGACAACTAAGCAAAATTATTTATTAAAAAAGCGATAACTAAAAAGTAACAGGGAGAGAGTAGTTAAAAAGGACCAGTAATTAACAAACACTGACTTACAGGGCGGTGAAACGGTCAAATTGCTTTCACGAGAGTGGTGGCAGAAATCCATGTCACATGAATGCAAATCCATACATGATTGCCTTCGGTGTGGCACAAGTAATTTTCTCACAAATCCCAGACTTCGAGCAATTGTGGTGGCTCTCCATTGTTGCTGCTGTCATGTCATTCACTTACTCCACAATTGGTCTCGGCCTCGGCATCGGCAAAGTTGCAGAAATAGGGGAATTCAGGGGAAGCCTAACTGGCATTGCCATTGGTTATGTTACTTCCAGTCAAAAGATTTGGAGGAGTTTCCAAGCTCTTGGCGATATAGCTTTCGCATACTCTTACTCCATCATCCTCATTGAAATTCAGGTACTGTAGTCTGTACTACTGCTAATCATATCATTTCTTTCTTTTAATTTTCATCGATTACCAATTTCTTACTTTGTGATCGAACCCACAAAAAAAAAAAAAAAAAAAAAAAAAACAGGACACGGTCAGGTCCCCACCATCCGAGGCCAATACCATGAAGAAAGCAACTCTGATCAGTATCTCGGTGACGACCCTTTTTTACATGTTGTGTGGCTGCTTCGGCTACGCTGCTTTCGGTGATATGTCTCCGGGAAACTTGCTAACTGGTTTTGGATTCTACAACCCCTATTGGCTGCTTGACGTATCCAATGTTGCCATAGTAGCCCACCTTGTCGGTGCCTACCAAGTCTACGTTCAACCACTCTTTGCCTTTGTGGAGAAAGCAGCAGCCAAAAGATACCCGAACAGCCAATTCATTGCCAGAGAAACCAAAGTCCTGATTCCTGGCCTCCGTCGCACGTTCAATCTCAACCTTTTCAGATTAGTTTGGAGGACCATCTTTGTCATCTTCACCACCCTCATCTCCATGCTCCTTCCTTTCTTTAATGACATTGTTGGCCTACTTGGTGCTCTTGGTTTCTGGCCGTTGACTGTTTACTTCCCGGTAGAGATGTATATTGCACAGAAGAAGATACCAAAATGGAGCACCAGATGGGTTTGCCTCCAAATCCTGAGCGCAACTAGCCTTATTATTACTATAGCTGCTGCTGCTGGTTCCATTGCTGGAATTGTTGGTGACCTCAAGACTATAAAGCCCTTCCAGTCTACTTACTAGACAACAAGTCACCAATGGGGAGAAATAAAAATCAATGTGCAATCTAGCTAGTTTAATGGAGTTAAGAATTTACTTCCTTGATAGTTTAAGGATAAAAGTA
Organism: Viola odorata; assembly: GCA_963691705.1. Classification (NCBI taxonomy): domain Eukaryota; kingdom Viridiplantae; phylum Streptophyta; class Magnoliopsida; order Malpighiales; family Violaceae; genus Viola; species Viola odorata. The sequence goes on along the minus strand of OY829539.1, from coordinate 36,001,530 downwards.
AGCACAAAAATAGGGTAGATTTGTTGTTTATTATGCAATTTTGTTGCTTATTATGTATTCAATCACATGACATTTATAGTTTTTTTCTTAATTTTTCATCCCAAGGTTTTATGTGAAGCAACGAGATTGCTTGTTGTGTTGGATAAACAAATTTTTTTTTTTTAAATGATCCCTTACAATCGAGATCTATGGGATACATTCCATTCTAAAATTCAGATTGACTCAACGCAAACTCTCTTCTCGCAAGAGTATGAGCAACTAAATTAGCAGTCCTCTTTAACATTGAACAAATTCACAAAAATAAAACAGTTGTGCTAAACTAATGATGTCATTCGCAACGACTCCCAATCTTGAGAGAGGTTGATTTCTGGCGAAGATAACACGTATCATCTCAAGGCAATCAGATTGGACCTGGATCCGGTCAAGACCGTGCTCTTTGGCCATTTGGAGCGCTCTTTTAATAGCTATCCCTTTCGCCATAGCCACCTCCATCCGATATTGAGCACTCTCATATGCCAAAAAAATGCATCGGCATGTGCTATCTTGAGCAATAATCCCTAAACCTATCTGATTAGCTTTTACTGCAACATCTGTATTGAGGCAAATAACATCCTCTCCTGAGTGACTCCATCGGGTCGTAGTCATTTGTGATATAACATCCCCTTCCTTGTCGTTGCGCACATTAACAACTCTATACTCCTTGATGGGATCACGCCTACCTTAAAGCTGGAAGAGCAAGATATGGCGCCAAGAGGACTGATAACCCGTAGCAAGGCTAAGAAACTAACGCTATGGATTGAGGCAGAGATGTAGACAGAAACTCCCCATTCTGGGAGAAGAACCTTAATGGTGATTGAACATCATGGCAGAAACCAAGAGCCGAATGTGCACCTTACCAAGAGCAATCGGCTATCGGAAGCTTTCGGGAGAGTTACTGGGAACACGCATATTACCAGGAGCCATCAACTACCAGAATCCTTCGAGAGAGTTACCGGGAGCAATCAACTACCGGAAGCTTTGGAGAGAGTTATCGGGAACGCGCATTTTACTGGGAGCCATCAATTTTCAGAAGCCTTCGGGAGAGTTACCGGGAGCAATCAACTACTGGAAGCCTTCAGGAGAGTTATCAGGAAAGCGCATTAATGGGCGTCGAACCCGTCAAAAATAAATATAAGAGTTACAACTCGCTACTAAGAACAAATTGCTTGTAGATAACAGTAAGAGGATCGATCCACAATGAGCGATGGTATGATTCTTTGTGTGAAGTTATAATGACTGAATAACACTTAGGTGAAATGTGAGTGTTTGTGATAGAACTAGAACTAAAAGTAAATAGAGCGTAAAACTGTCTTGGCCAAGAATGATATCCTTGGTCAAGAAGATTGATTCGGGAATAGAGATCTAATTTGAGAAGAATTCCTAGTAGAGGCTGGCGGCTATATGACAAGATATACAATCATCGATGCAGAGATATTTATCTTCAATCCACAGAGTTGCTATAGGATCAAGGTACGCTTATGACCCCTGCTTCCCTCCTGCATCAACACCACCTCAGGTACGCTTAAAGATGATGCCTTACCAATCAGCACCTTGTTGGTTAAAGAGTTTACTGATTTGGCAGATGATCGAATATGGGAAGACAACTCCAGACTAGTATCCTTGGGTATTAGTCGGGACTGGATCTAAATAACCTTTCCCCGTATCATTTCCTGGATACACCCAGTAGCGCGTAGGTATCTATTTCGATCTTCTTGGGCTTACGACAGAGACACTAAGAAGAATAACGGCTACGAAATCTGTTCAATTCTAGATTAGCTACTTCTAAAACCAAGCAGAAAATACGTTAAGAATAATCACGAGATCAATTAAATGCAGATGTAAATATTAATAAGAATGATTAGGTCTCATGCATATTCATGCTCATGCCTTATTGCCTCTACTAAGAAAAGGGTGCTTAGCTACCCATACACATAATTGAAAAATAAATAACAATGTATTAAAATGATGATAATCCTCCGTTTCCGGAGGAGCAAAAGTATATGAAGATGTATAAGAGAAGACAAGAGAAGTGGTTGCAAAAACCGTGATCGCCTCCCCCTACCCTCGCATGGTCAAGCAGATCTATCTTGTTCTAGAGAGGTGTCTATTCCATTCTTAGTAGAGAAAGCGGCCTTTAAACAACCTGCTCCAGTTCTTCCCACAATCATGCCCGATTCTACTCCTTTTCTGCCTGTTGCCCCGTTTAGGCTGTCTCATGTAAAATTCAAATGGTTTGTACCAAAAATCAATAGAATACCATTCAAAATTGTGAGAGATGAAGTGGTAAATACCACTACAATTAGAGCTCGATCAAACCCCCCCACACTTAGTCTAATGCTTGGCCCCAAGCATACTGACTCGAAAATAAACAAACAATCGAAACACTCACAAGGGTAAGGACTAGGGAACATCTGTAGTTGAAAATCCATCTCATCACATGAAATGATCAAACGATTTACTCTACAATTCCAAAACCGTTTTACTAAGGCCTACCCAATACCCCAAACATCCTATACATACATAGCTATAACTTAGGTGCTTTGTGACAAAATCTCGCAATTGAACCACAACAAAATTATTCTATCTTCCTCCTCTCCCCTTTCTTACATGATCTGCTCTCACATTTACCATTGTTTTTTAGCCTAGCAATTTACTAGTATTTCTTGACATTTAATGAGTAGTTTCCTGGATGTTCCTACTTAATGAGGCGGAAACACCAGGATAAAATGTTTTTCTTTTATATAGCAAGGTAAAATTTCTTAGTTCTCTAGATATTCCTACTTAGTGAGGTAGGGATACTAAAGCATTTATTCTTAATGGCTCATCTTTAATTTTTTTTTCGCATGGCAGTTCTATGCATAAAGGTACACAAGATAGGACAAAGTAGTTATGCACGATTCTCTTGTAGATTTTGTTACTAGGCACTTGAATCGTGGACCTATGTACATAAGGGATGTTTAAAGAGTACCAGGAGTCGTACTCTTTCATGTATTGGAAATGTTAACCCAATTACTTGCCCTAATAATATGATATGGAGTTATAGAATAAAATATTCTTGCTTCCATGTGAGTGGATAACATGTTCAAATACAAGATGGGTCCTGATTCTCGAAGACAACATGAGACATGCAACCTCTCTAAAAACACACAAAAATTAATCTAACTCATGCAAAAATTAAAAACATCAATCACACATTTTCCTCTCCCCCACACTTATTGGACACATTGTCCTCAATGTGAGAGAGAAGAGACAACAATCATACATTGACACAAAAAAAAATTTATATACAAGTAGATGAAGGAAAGAAGAAGGAGAGATATGACCTGGGGGTTCTCAATCAGACTCAGAGTCTGAGTCAGTGGAGAGTTGGTGGGTTGATCCTAAAGGCGTTGGAAGTATTGGGGCACGCGACTCATTGAAATTGTTGTGCAAGAGCAGTAGGGAATGATTTCTCTGTGGTTTCCTGAATGGAGATGAGAAGGGAGTTTGTTTGCTGCTATGCCTAGAGAAGTGATGTCATTGCTTGTTGAGATGCTGGGGCAGAGGAGGATACGACCATCCTCTGGATTGGTCAAGACGAGCATCCTGGTCATTCTGATGCTCAGAAGGGGCTGCTCTATGCCTGGTAAGTGCTTCTTTTGCTAATCTTCTATGTTCTATTGGTCTAGGGGCTATCTTCAATGGTGCTAGCTGGTATATCCCTGCATAGTGCCCTCCAAAGATCCTCTCCTTCCTAGGCGTAGTACTTGTGTTATAGCATAGAATACCTTTCTCTAAATGGAAAAATCCCATTTGATCAAGGGCTTTTAGACTGAGCAATTTTCTGGTAGGAAATTCATTCAATTTAATGGCAGGGTCTAAGTGCCCTGTGAGTTTGGCAATCTTAATGATCAGAGATCCTAAGATCATCTTGTTCCCACATAAGCTACCCAATAAGCTGGCTACCCAGTAAGTTGGACTCACTTTGTGATCATTTTCATACACCAAAGGATGAAGAGTTCATCCTTAGTCAGGATTGATGACTTGTTGGTGTCTCTAATGAGGCTAACGGAGAACATTCTATGGAGGATCCTGTGGCTTTGGATGAGACATTAAAAATAGCATCTAGATTTTTAGTCAGAGATTTGAAAACTAAAACTGCATCCCAGTCCTCGGGGATCTCATAGAAAGCGTTGCGATACCAACTTGGCTGGTCCTTAAAATCATCAGTAAAGCCAAGCATAACATCAAACATATGTGTTGATACCCGAATTTTGACGCCATTTTTATTTAATTTTAGCATTTCTGTTATTTAGTTAATTTACAGTCATTTTCAGTTGATTTAATGTCGCTAGCATTCTTAGGTGTTTCGTTGCATTTTAGCATCGTCAGCTTTCGAAATCACATTTTTATTCTTTCGGCGTGTATTTTCATTATTATTATCATTATTATTTTTAGCCTTAAAAATCACATTTTTAACTATCCGGCAGTCGTTTGCTAATGTTTTCTTCGTTTTAGGTCATCACATGAATTTTAGGATTTTTTACATTTTTAGCGCATTTTTTAGTATTTTTATTATTTTATTATTATTTTCGTTCGAGCTTTTATTGGACCCGAGTAAGTCCGCTCGGAAAATAGCTCGACTTTAAAATGTTTTCCATCAACTAGTTGCTAGTTTTTTTCTGCTCGCAACGGTCTACAACGTTTCGTGTAATTTTCGGCGTAACATTTTTATTTTTCCGTTTGCGCGTTTCACGCTTTTGAATGAGAAAATAAATGCGCTAAGTGGAAAATTTTCATTATTCGCTGTATACGGTTAAACCCGTCATATTTTTCTCTACGCGCGGGTACCTTCGGCTCAAAAAGTCAAAACGTTTGGTCGCGGGAACCGGCTCGAGGCCATTTAAATCAGATAAAAGGCCATTTGATCATGGCCATTGATCTAGTCAACCAAGGAAAGTCAACCAGATCAATGGCCCTTGAATTAATGTGCATAATGCACATGCACAGTGCACGCACGAGGAAGGCAACGAAGTCCTCACCCGACTCACCTGCTCTCATCGCGTCCTAGCCCTCTAGCCCTCCGCCATCATCACAGCTCCTTCAGCCGGCCATCCACGCGTTCTTCGGCTATAAATAGCCACGACCCCTCAACGTAAAAAGGGTCCGGAATTTTGCACGAAAAAGCCACTGCCCCTCTCCCTTTTCCTGGCCAAGACACGCACCCTCATTCCCATTCCTCGCCTTCGTCCGCACGCCGCCGCCGCAGCACTGTAAGCATTCTTTCTCTTGTTTTTTTCTTTTAAATTTTGTTTAAAGCTTAGTTAAGTAATTAATCACTAAAACTTGCTGCAATCACTTTGTTTTTAATCTAATTTCACCCTGCTAACATCCGTTCAAATTTTCGTTGTTTATTTTAATTGTTTCGTTGATTAATGTAAATATGCATTCTTCGTTTCCTTCAAAAACATGCTACTGTTTTTGTCTCCATTTCCTTGCTGTGGCCGCATGTTTGCATTCGGGGAAGGGAGAGGGTTCGTTCGGACCAAGAACCAGGCGAATTGGTCGCCTGATTCGTCACCTCCGTCGCCGGTAGTGGCTCCGACGACGTGAGGTTGAAGATGATGTATCACGGGCTACTCGGCCCTTCGTGCAAAAATGAAAGAAAGGTGATGGGCTTGGCCCATCACCATTTAAATTAATTTCCTTGGGCCAGGAATTGTTCCTGGCCCATTTCTCCAAATTTTAAGCTGGGCCCAGCCCATTTATATTTTTCCGAGTCTTCGATTCGTTATTTTTTTTACGTAAAATGCTCACATGCTTCGTATAATTATTATTCATGATATGTGCTATTTTTCCTAGATGTTATGCATGAATTGTTTAGTTCATTTTTTTTGTAAAATATTTCGTATGCTTATTCTTGCATCAAGTTATCTATCGAATTGTTTTTATACGTGAGTTGCTCATTTCTTATCGTGATATTTATTTTCATGTTGTTTAACTTCAGTCATTTATGTTTAGCAATTTAATTTCAGTCATTTAAATTACCGCCTACATGGTCTGTCGCATTTTAATTCTCGTAAATATTCAACTACTTTAATTTTTCGCAAAATTGCTGGAAATCCTTCCGCAAATTATCAACTGTTTACTTTTCCGCACTTTAAATTTCAGCAATTTACTTTCGGCAATTTAAATTCAATATACCGCCTATATGGTCGGTCGCATTTTAATTCTCGTAAATATTCAACTGCTTTAATTTTTCGCAAACTGCTGGAAATCCTTCCGCAAATTATCAACTGTTTAATTTTCTGCACTTTAATTTTCCGCACTTTAATTTTCCGTACTTTACTTTTCCGCACTTTAATTTTTCGCACTTTAATTTTCCGCACTTTACTTTTCCGCACTTTAATTTTCCGCACTTTACTTTTCCGCACTTTAATTTTTCGCAATTTACTTTCGGCAATTTAAATTCAATATACCGCCTACATGGTCGGTCGCATTTTAATTCTCGTAAATATCAACTGCTTTGATTTTTCGCAGACTGCTGGAAATTCTTCCGCAATATCAACTGCTTTAATTTTCTGCAATATCAACTGCTTTAATTATCTGCAATATCAATTGCTTTAATTTTCTGCAGTATCGATCATTAAAATCATTTTCCGCATGCAACCAATATAGCATTTAAATTCTCGTATGCTTAAAATCAATCATTTTTCGCATGCAATCAACCCAGCATTTAAATTCCTGCATGCTTAAAATCAATCATTTTTCGCATGCAATCAACACAACATTTAAATTCTCGCATGCGTAAAATCAATCATTTTTCGCAGGCAATCCACCCAGCATTTAAATTTTCGTATGCTTAAAATCAATCATTTTTCGCATGCAATCAACGTAGCATTTAATTTTCGTATGCGTAAAATCAATCATTTTTTGCATGCAATAAACGTAGCATTTAAATTCTCGTATGCGTAAAATCAATCATTTTTCGCATGCAATCAACCCAGCATTTAAATACTCGTATGCGTAAAACCAATCAGTTTTCGCATGCAATCAACCTAGCATTTAAATTCTCGCATGCTTAAAATCAATCATTTTTCTCATGCAATCAACCCAGCATTTAAATTCTCGCATGCTTAAAATCAATCATTTTTCGCATGCAATCAACGTAGCATTTAATTTTCGTATGCGTTAAATCCATCATTTTTCGCATACAATCAACTCAGCATTTAATTTTCGTACGCGTTAAATCCATCATTTTTCGCATGCAATCCAACAGCATTTAATTTCCATATGCGTGAAATCCCTCATTTCTCGCATGCAATCAACTGTCATTTAAATTTTTGCACTCATAAAATTGCCTATTTATTTTTTGAGCTATCACTAACACTCTCATTTTGTAGGTTTTAGTTTCAAGCTTCGCTCGCAAGTACGCCTTTCGATTCCTTTTTATTTATTCAACGCTTTTTCGCAAATATCAATCGTACGCATGATATATAGAACTGCTAGAATTAAAATCAACCCCCATGAACAACGTGTTTAAAGAGTTGCTTAAAATGTCATGTTCATATGATTTTAAATTCTCGCTTGTATTGACTGCATGTACATGGGGACTTTCGATCCCACATCAGTTTTCCACTTCAAAAATCCATCATTTAAATTTGTACTCTGTTAGCAATCCATGTTAGGATCACGTAGTAATTAATTTAATCATGCATGGCCCGATGATGAAAAAAGAGGGCGCTCATTAAGTCTTACGGAAATTTCAGTCCCATTACGTTGCGGTCAGGAATAATCAATCGATCTTGATAAACGGTAACCCCGTCAGACAGATCTTTCTATTATTCTTGAACGGTCACAATCATAGAAAAGACTAAAGTGACGATTCCTCTGAGGGCCCCCTTTTTCAAAACGCATTTTTCAAACACCGTTTTAAACACCTCTCTCATCAACCGGTAACCATTTTCGGATGTGACTCGGGTGCCTAACACCTTCCCGAGACCATAATACGACCCCGAACCTTTGTTTGGGGTCAGACCCCTTTTTTGTGCCTTTAGTTTTTTTTACTTATTATATTTCCTATGCCATGACGATTAGGGTTCCCTAAGCCTAGCAACCAAATTAGGGTGGCGACTTCATTGCATGCTGCTAGGCGTCCTTTTACGCCGAGCATCTGAAGGTCTCAAATTTCGTTGCACACTCGTGAATTACCTTTTCCGTAATTTTTGTGGGGCGCGACAGTTTGGCGACTTCACTACCTTAGGGTCGGAGCCGGTTTTATCTTTTTAGAGAGGTGTTTTATTTGTTTATTTATTTATTTGCTTTGATCAATTGCTGGTCTGTTTATTTATTTGCTTTGATCAATTGCTGGTCTGTTTATTTATTTGCTTTATCAATTGTCATATGCATTTCATAGCGCCCTACACCCAGGGGACAATTACCAAATTAGGAGGGTAGTACTGACGCCCTAGGACACATGTCCTGGGTAGTGTTCACCAATCCCAACTCGGATGAACCCCTAAAGCCAGTCGAAAGGTTATACGATTTCGCAAGAAATCGGGAGACTGGACGACACTTTAGGGACCTTTTCATGGTATCATCCGGGAACCATTCAAGCCAGTTAGAAATGTCGGAATTAGAGCCCCAGCACGTGCATCATGATTATACATGTTTGTCGTGGCATATTGACGTGATTTTTCTGTTATACGAACTGTAAATTTTCTGACACGTGCAGGTTACTTGGCGTTTAAAATTTTATTTTTGTCCCATAGGACCCATTTTGCTCATTCGCTATGGCAGCACCTACGTTACTTTCATCTGATATTTTCGGGGGACGAAGCTTCGACGATCAAGCTGCCCGAGGAGATCTGTTGGAACGTAGGTTCGCCCCTGACATCACCACTAAGATCAAAGTAGAAGTCGTGGACTTTGACTTAACTAGGATTCAGATGTTGAGAAATGAGCTGACTAAGGACGAAGAGACACAGTTTGAGGGTATTTATGGAAAGCTACTGACCCTAGTTGACGTAAAAACTGATTGGGGCTGCATCCGGGCAGCCCTAAAATTCTGGGATCCCTATTATCGGTGCTTCTCTTTCGACAAAGAGGTAGACTTGACTCCTACGCTAGAGGAGTACTCAGCTCTGATGTGCTTCACCTCTCCTATATCGGCCATATACCAGAATGTTCGACTCGACTCCTCGAGTGTCAAAATAAGGCTCGATAAGTTGCTAGGAATCACTACTCGTGTCAGAGAAGGTGACTACCTCTGGTGCTGGTCAGATATTGAGGCACGCTTTCGATTGTCCAACGGAAAGAAACGCTTAAGGATTCTGGCTTTCGCCATTGTAGGATTTGTCCTCTTTCCAAAAATGAGGAATGCCATCGACTTTGCAGTAGCCAACATCCTTTACGAGATGGAAACAAATGCCATCAATCCTACAACAACCATTTTAGCAGAGACCTTTCGCTCCTTGGACTCTTGTCGAAGAAAAGGGAAAGGGAGACTTACATGTTGCACCCAGTTGTTGACAGTATGGTTGGTCAGCCACTTCAAACAGATTCCTGATCAGACCATTTTCTTCGCAAGCTACATAAGGTCATGTCCTCTTCTCAGGGTTATCAACGCAATGACCACGGATAGATGGGAGATGGAAAATAAGGATGTCTGGATCGACCGATTCATAAACCTCTCAGAAGAAGACTTCAGTTGGCATGCCAAATGGCTGCAGACTTCCAATCCCATCGTCTGCTGTGGACCCTTACCTTGGGTTCCTTTGATCGGAGCATGGGGATGCACTCACTATTGCCCTGCCCTCGTCCTCAGACAGTTCTGCATCACGCAAATAATTCCTGTAACATTCGGCATGACAAGGTCAGACCTGCCACACACTAGAGAAAATCAGAACATTCAGCTGTACGCCCAAGACTGGGCCCACCCTTTTTGTCTCAAAGGACACGGCATCCCTGCAACCACAATACCGGAATATCCGCAATGGAGGTCGAGACGAGTTGATGGCAATGTCTTACCTCGCCCTAAAAATCAAAAACCGATGGAAGAAGAAGGGGAATCTCAAGTGAGCAAAGGAATGGATGTCATGGCTTACGCTCAAGTGGTAGAACAGATGCGAGCAGCGCAAGAAGAACGAGATCTGATGATAGAGGAAAGGGATATGGCCGAAGCACGTCAATGCTACGCAAAAGTCCAGATCAATGAACTAGACAGGCAGCACAAGGATTTCATCCGCGTACAAATAGTACAAAAGAAGGTGGCCCTCAGGGCCTTTAAGGAACGCTTGAGCAGTGAAACCCGCAAAAGAGAAGCATGAAGTGCCATAATCGAAGACAGGGATTCGACGATAAGGATTTTGACTGCTCGCGTAGACTTGGGAGATAGGAAAAGCCAAGCACTGCAAAGCCTAATTACCGCCTTAGAGGCTGAGTTAGAGATGCAGAAAGTGGAGTTGGCTTCAATGGAGTACTTTTGGCAGAAGCAAGAAGACTCGGACGCCCAGGAATGACACCTTCAGGGAAAGGCTTTGATATCGGCAGATCTTTTCTTTTTAGCTAGGACCCCTGATTTTATCTATCTTAGCCATTTTTGATGAATTTAGGAAGTTGGCAAGTTTACCATATTTTGTAAACGCTTTTTAATAAAGTCGTACTCTTTCGGATATTTATTAAATCGCCTCATCTTTTCCATATCAACTATCCCTCCAATACAAACTCAAAAAAAAAAAAAAAAAAACCATCGCAAAACAAAAAGAGAAAATCCCTCCGGGATAAAACACAATCATCTCACCGAAATTCCGAAAGTTCAGAACAAGTATTCAAAACATCCGAGTATCGCTCACTCATGGCCATGTCTTCCTAGTTTATCACAAAAAAACTCCAAGTTCATAAAAAGATTGTTGTCTCTCCCCTCGGTTGAGTTTACCAGGCATCAGGCCTTGCATCGTCAAAAGTATAGTGTGAAAGAGATCCTCCTAGCATGGCGGCATTGGTTGCCCCTGCTGATTTGGGTTTCCCTGTTAGCATCTCAGATTTGCTTCATATCGTTGGAATGTATAGAGGCTTCCTTCGTATCTTGTCAACCACTGGGATTCCTCGCCTCACCGACCTCCCTGAGAATATCAAATGAAAGTACTGCCGGAAAAGCGAATGAGCAAATGTGGAGGCCTCGGGATTGCATATCACCTGTATATCCTCACTTGTACTTACCCTTTTCTGTGTTTTTCTTTTTTTTCAGGTTCACGATAGCTCCTCGGAAGCAAGCTACTCTGCATAGGCTCTCCCTAACTAGACTTCAAAAACGAAAAATGACTGAACCGGCCAAGACCGATGAAGCACTAATGGCTAGAATCGCAGAGTTAGAAGAGCAAGTTAGGATCACTGCAGAAAGAGCCACCAGGCCCGAAAAGGAAAGAGATGAAGCTGTCACCAAAGTACCACCGGGTTTTGATCTCCCTCAAACAAAAGGACCGCCCTCTTCGCTCACCATCGCAGGACCTTCCGTATTCCCACCACTTTCGGGCCCCACGGGGCATTGGAGATGGGTTAGTCCCTTCACTGTACCCACCGCTGTAAATCCACCAGTTAAGACGGGTGAAGAGATCTCCCCGTCACTTCAGCACCTTTCAACCAACCCTACAGCTGCAGTAGGTACAACCAGACAGTGTTCCCACCCATCTCAGGTTCGTTCTACCCAAGCCGCAATTTCGGGACCATCGGAAACTAAGCTTCCGGGAAGCAATCCGACACAGCTACAGTCCTCTCGTGAATATTCACCGGCCATAGGTTTTGGCACCATTAGTGCAAAAGGGTCCAGTGTTGATCGATTGAGCCCACGAGAGGACAAGCTAAGGGTTATTGAAACATATGACCCTAGGGATCCCGTTGATAAAAGCATGATGCTAGGAACTACGACGCCTCGGAAGTTCAAGATCCCACAATCCGAGAGGTACGCGGGGATTGAACGCCCCAAAATCCGCCTCAAAATCCACCACAACAAAACATCTGAACGGTACAAGCTCGACGCAGAAATCACACCTAACCGTTCTGACTTGCAAAACCTAGAGAAAAGGGCCGAGGAATCAGTAAAAACGTATGCTCAGAAACAGAAAGAACTAGCCGCAAGGATTTCTTTTCCTTTGGATGGCTGGCAACCTTTCCCATCACCCCCAGCACAAATATCGCAACTTACACAACATAGACCATGTAAACCACCAAATAAATCAAGAAACCAAAATATCCATTGGGATCGGGGACCATTGCCTCCACTTCCCGTTCCTTTGGGGGAGATTTACGAGCACCTTTTGGCCGCTAAACAAATTGCACCCACCCCAATCCAACCTTTACAGCCTCCTTACCCGAAGTGGTACGATCATAATGCTAGATGCGAGTACCATGCTGGAGCTCAGGGTCACACAATAGAAGATTGCTCCGCCCTAAGAGGAAAGGTTCACCACTTGATCAAATGTGGATGGATCTCTTTCGAGGACTTAGCCGAAAGACCCACACAACCCAGGCAACATAAGCCATATAACCCACCAAAAGACCTAAATAACCAAAACACGTCAAAAAATCGATGGAACCGAGAGCCTTTACCTCCTCTCCCTCTTCCTGCGGTAGAAATCTACAAACATCTCTTGGCAGCCGGTCAGATTGTACCAGTTCCAGCTCAGCCTCAAATGCCTCCCTACCCGAAATGGTGTAATCTCAACGCAAGGTGCGAGTATCACGCTGGAGCCCCAAGTCACACTCTGGAAAATTGCTTCGCATTCAAAGCAAAAGTTAATCGCTTGATCAAGAGTGGATGGGTCTCCTTCGAGGGCTTGGCGAAAGGACCTAACACGGCCATCGACCCTCTCCCAAACCGTGCCTCAGGTGGTGAAGGTATGAATGATATTTCGATGGAAACAGTTAAGAAGAAGACTTGCGGGTTAGAGACAGTTGACACCGTCAGTAACGGTCTTCCCACCTCTTGTTCCCACAAATATATGTCTCAAGTTGGGCCAGTAACAAGTGAATTTGCTGATATTGGGGGCATGACATGGAAGACAGAATGTATCCCCACATCGGAGCCACATTCTCCCTCACAGTCGAAATCGTCAATATGAATCGCACCGTGGTCAGTATAGCTTCAGATTCCTGTATTGATGCCCCGGGAGAAGAAGAACCGTTGCCTGGTTCAGTCATTTTCGTAAAGAAGTCAGGGGAGTCTGTGTGCAGCTAGACCATCACCATGCTTCCGGATGTCTCTCCGAAATTACTCCTTTTGAAAAAATATATGTTTGCACTTTTCTTACGAAGCCATTTTGTAGGGACTCATGTTCCCTTTTGTTAAAAATCAATTTATATGCAAATTTTCAGTTTCACGCGTCTCTTTTTTTCGCACTTTTAATTTTAAGATGAGTGTTAGTTCGGATTGTCTTGGTAAAACCTATGTCTTTACTGGCAAAGAAATGGCCGTCACCACCGAAGATAAGGTCGAAATCTCCGACGAACTGACCCGTTTACTAGAAAGTTCAGAAAAGGAAATAACCCCTCGTGAGGAGGAATTGGACGAAGTAAACTTGGGGGCAAGCAATGAGGGTCAGAAGTTAGTCAAGATCGGAACTACCTTGGATACGACTCTGAGGGAAAGATTGATTTCCCTCCTCAAAAGACTACTCGGACGTATTCGCATGGTCGTACGCCGATATGCCAGGTCTTGATCCCGGGATAGATAAGCATCGCATTCCATTGAAACCTGAGTTTAAACCAGTCGAACAAAAGTTTGAAGAAAATCATCCAAAAATGGTAGTCACTCACAAAGACTGGCATGACACGCTTCCTTTCACGCTACATGCTTACCGGATAGCAACCCACACATCCACAGGGGGCAACTCCTTACTCATTAGTTTACGGCATGGAAGCTGTAATTCCTCTGGAGGTAGAAAACCCTCCTCTCAGAATCCTGGCAAAATCAGAAGTAGAAGAATCGGGTGGGGCAAGAGTGAGGTACGAGCAGCTAAACCTCCTTCCCGAGAAGCTCTTGGCCGCTACTGGCCACGCACAATTATATCAGCAAAGAAGGGCCAATGCTTACAACAAGAAAGGGCGACCTTGCAAGTTCGAGACTCGGGATTTAGTGCTGAAGAAGTTTCTCCCTCATCAGGAGGCTAGTCAAGGAAAATGGGCCCCAAGGTACGAGGGGTCGTATCTGGTCAAAAGTGCATTCTTAGGGGGTGCCCTAATGCTAACCAACATGGATGGAGACGATCTCCTAAGACCGGTAAACGCTGATGCAGTCAAGATATACTTCGCCTGAAGCATCGTGGACAGAGCGTTCAGCCAGACCAAGGACATAGGGGTTTTATCATGACAATCTAGCACAAACATTTGTCCTGAAATTAATAAGACAAGTTTTTTTAGGAGATGCTCATTATTTTAAAATTTTGTTATCCTTTTTCTTTAACTTGTGAGAAGACAAAAGGAGGCATGGCATGGATGGATCCCCAGGAGTAGCTCGGGGCGTAAGACGCGTCACTTAGACTAACGCCACTAATCAATCTTCAGTTTTGCAGGGACGTAAGGTCTCACGCCTCAGCTCGTCATCACGATAGAACCAGAGAGTTCCGCTCGTAGGAGCTGTTGAATTGCCGCAGCAGGCCACCTTCAAGAGCGAATCAGGAAAGATTTTAAGACAAACCATCACCATCTAAAGCGAAATTTCTTTTCCCCGCAGTACTACCAGCACAACCGGCATCGCAAACAACCGGTCTCAAAGGACCGAACACTGGACCAAAGTCACAAAGCCCATCCCATGCTGACCGAGCTGTCAGAACACTAGCAACGTCGGCTCCCATCTCCGTTCACCTATTCGGAAGGAGCTCATCACCAAAATGCCATGGTCGCCTAGCACACCCTTGCAAGCAACAACTCCTGGAAAAAGCACGACAGAAAGATGTCCCCCTAGAACTACCGTCAGCATACTCAATGCGGTCTTGTTCAAGCAGTTTCCCAACCTCCGCACCATGATCAACACGGTGAAGATCAATCCTTTAATTGAGGGACAGCCAGGCTGCAAGTGTCACCCACGCCAAGGCAAGAGCTACGACAAAGCATCTAACAACAAAGCCATCATCAACCAACATCCGACACAAGTCACACTCAGTGACCCACGGATTGCCCGTCCAAAAGGGAGAGCTTAAAACTTATCAATCACATTACTTTTGCTAAAAATTGTCTTGCATTTACTCCTCATTTGTTCTCGCCATATCTTTTTCAGGGACTGGGTCACCCCCATTTGTTGCCTGCAGAAGAACGGTAAGCATATACCCTTGCGGCCCCGCTGCACATCTTGGAGACAGAGGATTTCGAGCAATCACGAAGCCCATCAACGAAGGTCTAGCAAGAACCGGTAAGTAAACGGACCAAATGCGGATCTCATCATCCCTTCAACCTGGATCGGCGGTTCCCATGAAGCAGCTGAAAAAGAAACCAATCAGCGCATCTAAGCAAGGCATTCTGGAGCTGGGACTACGTCATAAGCACCCTCGAAAAGCCGAGTTAAAGGAAGGGAGAATCCCTGAACTTATCTCAGTTTTGTTTTCAAATTAATTTCCCTTTCCGTTTTCCCCTCTGCATCTCACAGGGACGGGAAGCATCTCGCTGTCATCCGTATGGAGCTCGTGGAAGACGCCTGCGCAGCCCCGCTGCGCAGTTCAGGGGAGTCCCTCTTTCTTTTCCCTTTATTTAAATTTGTTTTTATTTCTGCTCGCTTTGTTAGCTTTAAGTCGAGTACGGTCGTCTGGCCCACTAGGGAAACCTTAGGTTCTCGTTAGACCCTTGCAAATAAGTCATCCCCCACATCTAGCAATCAAACATTCTAGCAATCAAAACATCTAGCAATCAAACCATCTAGCAATCAAACATCTAGCAATCAAACATATAGCAATCAAACATCTAGCAATCAAACCATTTAGCAATCAAACATCTAGCAATCAAACCATCTAGCAATCAAACATCTAGCAATCAACCATCTAGCAATCAAACATCTAGCAATCAAACATCTAGCAATCAAACCATCTAGCAATCAAACATCTAGCAATCAAACATCTAGCAATCAAACCATCTAGCAATCAAACATCTAGCAATCAAACATCTAGCAATCAAACGTCCAGCAAACAAACCATCTAGCAATCAAACGTCTAGCAATCAAACGTCTAGCAATCAAACCCTCAAGCAATCGAACCACCAATCAGTCAAAAATCAAAAATCAATCAAAAATCCCTCTTTAGCCCGGCTCAAACAAAAGCATACTACTCTCATAAGCATTTTCATGCATCGCATAGGTTAGGAATATTTAATCCCTCTGTTAACTCCTGCATCTATCCAAATTACGTGCTATGCATGATATTACCTGTTTGCTCTTATATCCACGGTTCGCTCCGACGTAAACAGTCACAAACAAATCCCGGTAAGCATCTTTGAGCCATCGCGCCTTATCCTTCATGAGTGTAAGAGCCTGACTAGATACTAGTTGAGTTTGCATAATATCCAGGGTACATGCGCCATTAGACATGGGATAGCTATAAAGTGACATGGGACTTTTACGATTTTCTCCACTTTTTTCGTTTCTTCCCTCTTTCCACCATATATGTCATCACTCCCCCCCAAACCGTCAATATCACTCATACCCTGGGAACCAAAGAGCAGTTTCAGCTAAAATTGCCAGCCGAAAGTAAAAGCACGCCAAGTTCAAGTTCACGACGAAGGAGACGGAAAGGGTCACCAGGAGATCGCTAAGGACTATCACCGAAGAAGCGGCAACGACGAAGGCTGAGGCCTCAAGACAGAAGGGGAAAAGATCAAGATGAAGGTTGTGCTTGCTCTGCTCTGTTGCATTTCAAATCAAATCAAAAAAGGGGAGGGATATAAAAAAAAAAACAACAAAAGAAAAAAACAAAAAAAGGGGGAAAATGAGAGGAAAAAAGGAAAAAAAGAGAGGGAAAAAAGGAAAAGAAAAGAAAAAAAAGAAAATGCTCAGAGACCTTCGAAGAATACAAACAATCGAAGAGCCAAAGCAATCACAGCCCGGGGACAACTCAATTCGAGAAATATCGAAGAATACTTTCCCCAGTGAACTCGAGTAAAAAGTCCCAAGGCCAACTCGAGAAATCTCAATGCATCCTTCCCCAGTGAAGTCAAGCAAAAAGGCCCAACTCGAGGACCCTCAAAGCAAGCATCCCTAGTGAGAACCCGAGAAGAGAAAGGGGCCCCAGGCCAACTCAAGTAGTAAGGCGCAAAAGGAACAGCGACGACGCTCCCCAATGAAGACTCAAGAAAAGGGCACCTAGCCACACGGAAAGCACCCCCAGCAAGGATCCCAGAGCTCACGCACTCTGTCAAGCAAGCATCCCCAGCAAAAAGCGAAAGAGCTCGCACACCCCGCCCTCATCAGGGCCAATCAGCAAAACATCACTCATCAAAAGCCTTCCAACTCCCAGCAAAGCAATCTTTCCCCAAAACAAACTCCTTTCCGGATATTTCACGTCCTTTCATTCTTTTCCGTAAAAGTCCCATCGATTATTAGAACGCCCATGCATGTGCATCTTCATTCGAAGTCTATTCACTCGGATTGACATTGCGAACTGTAAATTATGTATCATGTTAGTTGCATCTTTATGAGTGAAAAACACTTAGCCTTGTTTCAGAGCGTGAGTGCAAACACTAATATCAGGTGAGGACTGCTTATGGCTGCAAATCGTGGGAAAGTCTTGTCCTTGGGGTCGTTACCTCCTGAGCAGGACGCAGACGCATTATAGGTTCGTATTAAGGCCGCTATCATTAGCATTCTAGGTTCGTATCAAGGCCGCTAGCATTAGCATTCTTCTCCTCCTAGAGTGACAACACTTAGTTTTCAGCATTAGCATTCTTCTCCTCTTAGAGTGACAACACTTAGTTTTCAGCATTAGCATTCTTCTCCTCCTAGAGTGACAGCACTTAGTTTTCAGCCTTAGCATTCTTCTCCTCCTAGAGTGACAACACTTAGTTTTCAGCATTAGCATTCTTCTCCTCCTAGAGTGACAACACTTAGTTTTCAGCATTAGCATTCTTCTCCTCCTAGAGTGACAACACTTAGTTTTCAGCCTTAGCATTCTTCTCCTCCTAGAGTGACCTTAGTTTAATTTCCGCATCTCGCGCCTTTTCCTACGGGAATCGATGTTTGTTTAAATTTTCAGCCCTAGCATTCACCTCCTCCTAGAGTGACAGCAGTTAGTTTTCAGCCTTAGCACTTCTCCCTCTCCCAAAGTGACATCATAGTTTAGTTTTCGGCATAAAGCATTTCTTCTCCTCCTAGAGTAATAACATAGCGTAGTCTTACCTTTTTAGCCCTAGCATTTCTTCCCCTCCCAGAGTGACCTCCTTCACATAATTCTACATTTCTGCATAATTATTTCCTCCTCTTAGAGTGACATCATTAGGACAAATCAGTCATACTTCAGCGAATCGCGCGTTATCCTCCCTAGGCAACGTTTGTTGCATGTTAGACCCCCAGTGGAGCTGTCATTTACATTCTCGTAAAATCACTTTCCGTCCCCGGTAGAGTGGTTATCATTTTCATTTTCTGCAACTTATGTTTCTCTCGATACCCGAATAGAGCTAAGCTTATATCTTTGCAGGATCAACACCCTATCTCCTCCCAGAGCGACAACAATCTCCTTCTCCCAGAGCGACATCAAGCAACCACCTTTTATCCCCAGTGACAACATCAATCAACTACCTCCTCCCAGAGCGACATCATCACTGTAACTTTGAGGTAAGACCTGCCGTGTCGCCAAAATTCGGATATCTAGGGGCAACTGTCTTTACTGCTTATCAAATACTTCGATAAGACAGTAAAGAGGGGGCAACTGTTGATACCCGAATTTTGATGCCATTTTTATTTAATTTTAGCATTTCTGTTATTTAGTTAATTTACAGTCATTTTCAGTTGATTTAATGTCGCTAGCATTCTTAGGTGTTTCGTTGCATTTTAGCATCGTCAGCTTTCGAAATCGCATTTTTATTCTTTCGGCGTGTATTTTCATTATTATTATCATTATTATTTTTAGCCTTAAAAATCACATTTTTAACTATCCGGCAGTCGTTTGCTAATTTTTTCTTCGTTTTAGGTCATCACATGAATTTTAGGATTTTTTATATTTTTAGCGCATTTTTTAGTATTTTTATTATTTTATTATTATTTTCGTTCGAGCTTTTATTGGACCCGAGTAAGTCCGCTCGGACAATAGCTCGACTTTAAAATGTTTTCCATCAACTAGTTGCTAGTTTTTTTTCTGCTCGCAACGGTCTACAGCGTTTCGTGTAATTTTCGGCGTAACATTTTTATTTTTCCATTTGCGTGTTTCACGCTTTTGAATGAGAAAATAAATGCGCTAAGCGGAAAATTTTCATTATTCGCTGTATACGGTTAAACCCGTCATATTTTTCTCTAAGCGCGGGTACCTTCGGCTCAAAAAGTCAGAACGTTTGGTCGTGGGAACCGGCTCGAGGCCATTTAAATCAGATAAAATGCCATTTGATCATGGCCATTGATCTGGTCAACCAAGGAAAGTCAACCAGATCAATGGCCCTTGAATTAATGTGCATAATAATGCACATGCACAGTGCACGCATGAGGAAGGCAACGAAGTCCTCGCCCGAGTCACCTGCTCCCATCGCGTCCTAGCCCTCTAGCCCTCCGCCATCATCACGGCTCCCCTAGCCCAGCCAGCGCACACTCCCGGCCACCACGCGCAGCTCCTTCAGCCGGCCATCCACGCGTTCTTCGGCTATAAATAGCCACGACCCCTCAACGTAAAAAGGGTCCGGAATTTTGCACGAAAAAGCCACTGCCCCTCTCCCTTTTCCTGGCCAAGACACGCACCCTCATTCCCATTCCTCGCCTTCGTCCACACGCCGCCGCCGCAGCACTATAAGCATTCTTTCTCTTGTTTTTTTCTTTTAAATTTCGTTTCAAGCTTAGTTAAGTAATTAATCACTAAAACTTGCTGCAATCACTTTGTTTTTAATCTAATTTCGCCCTGCTAACATCCGTTCAAATTTTCGTTGTTTATTTTAATTGTTTCGTTGATTAATGTAAATATGCATTCTTCGTTTCCTTCAAAAAAATGCTACTGTTTTTGTCTCCATTTCCTTGCTGTGACCGCATGTTTGCATTCGGGGAAGGGAGAGGGTTCGTTCGGACCAAGAACCAGGCGAATTGGTCGTCTGGTTCGTCACCTCCGTCGTCGGCAGTGGCTCCGGCGACGTGAGGTTGAAGATGATGTATCACGGGCCACTCGGCCCTTCGTGCAAAAATGAAAGAAAGGTGATGGGCTTGGCCCATCACCATTTAAATTAATTTCCTTGGGCCAGGAATTGTTCCTGGCCCATTGATTGATGGTTTATTTTCAATGTTTTATCTTCTCTTTTATTATTAATTGAGATGATAATTATGCTACTTTGAGCTTGGTTCCTTCCTATTTTGCTTTTCAGGCTTAATAATCGTTAATTGAGGAAAAGGAACGAAAAGCTTGAAGATCAGAGTCAAAACAATCAATCAGAGTTGGAATTTTGATTTCAGCCTGCTGCCTCCCGAGTTTGGTCTCTTCGTCCCAGGGCCATTGCACCAATCTGCCGATTCCAGCTCTTCTCGAGGCCTTGACATGAAGCGACCTGTCAGAGTTCCAGCCTGGACAGCACTGAGCGTACTTTTGTATTTTTATTTGTGAGTGCTGGTTTAACCAGCCTGGAACCTGGAGGACTTGAGCACGAGTATTAGTGCCTGGATTCTCTCTTCCACCTTGCAGAGGCACAAGGGGACATCAATGGAAGAATGATGAAACATTCCCCTTGTTTTATTCAAGATTATTCTCTCCTAAAGTAAGGTAGTGCCCAGCACCAGCCTGGTATGGCAGCACATGCTGCAATTATTTTATGGTGAAGGCTGGACCTCTGAAGTATATTTTGAGAGGAGGAAGAACCAGACCGTAGAAAAAAGAGAGGGAGAACAGTAGAGAGAAAATCAGCATTTTCCAACCTTTTTCCAGATTTTTCAGCTTTCCTTGCAATTTCGTATTTGAACTCCTTTTGTTTATTTTGATTATGTATTGTAACTAAACTCTAAGTTCCTGGTAGGGATCAAGAGATTGGCTGGTATGTTGATTGTGAGACTTGTTTAAGCTTCATAGAAATGAATTTCATATTTCAAACCTTCTTGTTTTAATTTTAAACTTGTCTTTATTAATTTTTGAGCTTGATCACCTTGAATTTAATTCGGGCAAGTGGAGTCAGTTCTCTTGTGATTAAATCACTCTTAGAGAACAGCAGTAGACGATTCAGCAGGGTATGAGGGGCATGTACTTGGTCTATGCTGAAAGAAGGAGTTGAATTAGGCGGTCATCCCATCCCAAGGCCTTGAGAAGGGCCGACCTAGGTGACAGCTGGGTCAAGTGCCAGACTAGACCAGACTTGTGGATGATGATAGTACTCCCTTGTCTAGGAGAGGGACCTCACTGTTTTTAATCAATCTCTTGAGCTCTTCCTTAAGTATTCTGATCCCTTTGTCGAAGGCTCTGCATAGCCAAGCAAAGTGGCGGATCAAGAGTCTTAGGATGAGCTTAGGAAGATTAGGGTGTTTAAAATGAAGTGATTCTTTTAAATACTTTTGTAGCAGGTTGGGAATCTAGTGTGAGCTGGTTCCACAACTTCTTCTATGAAAACCATTTCAAAAATGTATTTTGTCAATGATCAACAACTTACCAATGCCATCTCGCAATGATCTCTACCCGGAATATTTTCTCCACTGTAATTCTCTCCGTTTTAAAGCTGTTTTTATTGTTTGCAACTGATCTTAAATCCACTGTATTTTCGTTTAATTGTTATTTCACCCCAAAACTTGGTTTCTTTTGCTTGGTTATTTGCAGGAACTACAAGAATTAGACGAGCTTGTCCTTGTGGGATCGATCCTCTCACCACTATCTGCATTAATTTGTAGCATAGCACTGAGTTGTATTTTTATTTTATGCGGGACATGCGACGCACCCGTCATAAATTGGCGCCGTTGCCGGGGACAACGTGTTCTAATTTTTGATTTTCTTGTTCATGACCAGGTCATCTAGTTCACAACCACTACCCTACATTCCAGAGATTTCCAGAACGGAAACAGCAATCAGAATTTCCAAACGAAAATTCAGTGAGTTTTCCTTATCCGGATCAGATTCAGAAACAGAAGTCAGTTCATCTCGAGACCTTGAGACGGATCAACCAGAATCTGACGCTGAACCTGAACCAGAGATGGCCAATCCACCTGAACCTACCCTTCGAGAGCTCAATCAAGGAGCTGAACAGGAGTCTTTCCTGTGTATTAACTACCGTCCAGTACCTAATGACTGGGCCGTGAAGTCAAATGTCATGCACAACCTCAGCAAATTCAGAGGTCATGCATCCGAAAATCCTTACAAGCACCTCCAGAAATTTCAATTCGAATGTGATGCACTTAAACCCACTGGAGTGAGCCTTGAACGAGCTAAATTGAGAGCTTTTCCATGGTCTTTAGAGGACTCAGCAAAGAACTGGTTTTTCAGTCTTCCACACAACTCCATCAACACTTGGGCTGAAATGGCTGCCACTTTTCTCAAGAAATATTGGTCAGCCACCAAAGCAGGAGCAGCTAGGAAGAGTCTTGTTGCTATTCAGCAACAAGGAGATGAGTCTTTTGGCGAATACCATCAGAGGTTTAAAGACCTCCAAGAGGTCTGTCCTACCCATGGCGTGGCAGAGCAATCACTCATACAATATTTCTATGATGGGATGTGTATTAAGGATAAAGAGAAGCTCGATTCTGCTGCTGGAGGAGCATTGTTGGACTTGACACCAAGTCGAGCAAGGACCCTTATTCAAACTTTGGCGGATAATTGCCAACAAAACGGAACCTATGACCGTACCTCTACTGCTCATAACTTGAACGTGGCTGCTCTTGAGAGACACATGGAAGAAGTCTCTAGTTTTTTGAAAAATTTCCCAGCTACCATAGCTCAAATTCAGCAAATTCCACCTCAGCAAGTTATACCTTGTGGAGTTTGTTGTCAAATAGGGCATATGACACATGATTGTCCGCTCGTTGCAGACCCTACTGAGCAAGTCAATTCCGCCATACCACAGCAAGGAAATTCATACTCCAACACCAGTAACCAAGGATGGAAAAACTACCCTCACTATGGGTGGGGACCAAATCAGCAACAACCTCCGTTTGAGTGGAGGAATTTCAAGTCTAGACCTCAACAAAACCAGCAAAACTACCAAACAAATCAGACCCCAGCTCAACCACAACATCCACAGTTGCCAGCACCCCAACAACCATTGCAACTTACTGCACCACCTCCACCACCACTTGAAGAAACACTAAAACAAATCCTTCAACCATTTATACAAACTACCCAAGGAGCGATAGCTGACCTCCAAAAACAGATGGCACAGTTCACCATGAGCCAACAAAACACTTCAGGCCAGCTACCCTCGAACACAGTAGATAATCCCAAACATCTCAATGCCATGACTTTACGAAGTGGAAAAGATTTGCCACCGAGGGGCAGTTCGTCTCAAGGCCTCGAGACGAACCGATCAGAACAGCCACCAGAATCTGAAACAGAAATGCCTCAAGAATCAGCCATTCCAGTAGCAGAATCATCTACCCCAGTAGGTGAAACATCCATTCCAACTCCAGAAGCACAGGAAGAAACTTCAAACCCTCAGGTAACACCTTTTCCATTTCCGGAAAGGCCTTCAAAAGCCAAGAAGGAGAAGGATAAGCAAAAGATTCTTGAAGTTTTTAGAAAAGTTGCTATTAATGTGCCATTGCTAGATATGATATCTCAGGTTCCTAAATATGCCAAATTCTTAAAGGATTTATGTACTAACAAGAAGAAACTAGCAGGCATAGAAACAGTGAATTTTAATGAAAATGTTTCTGCTATTTTGCAAAAAGAGCTTCCTACAAAATGCAAAGATCAGGGTACCTTTGTGATACCTTGTAAAATCGGGAGCAAGGAAGTAGAGAAAGCATTGTGCGACCTTGGAGCAGGTATAAATGTCATGTCTCTTTCCATTTTTGAAACTTTGAATATTGGAAATCTTAAGGAAACTAGAGTTGTTATACAACTTGCTGATAGATCCATTGTCTACCCCGTTGGAGTAGTAGAGGATGTCTTGGTGCAGGTTAGAGATTTTGTTTTTCCAGTAGATTTCTATATTGTTGACATGCAAAAGGAAGATGTTACTAGGACTACTGATGTGATTCTTGGTAGACCTTTTTTAAGAACAACCCGTGCTAAAATTGATGTGTATGATGGGTGTTTAACGCTTGAATTTGGTGAGGAATTGATTAAATTTAATATGTATGAAGCAATGAAATACCCTGAAGATATACACTGTGTTAATTTTTTAGATGTTATTGATCCCTTGGTTGATGACATTTCTGAAATTAATAATTCTGATCCACTTGAGTTTGTTCTTAGTAAGGGTTTGTCTAATGAAGAGGTGGAGAGATTGCAGGATGAGCTACCAATTAAACCCGAAATCCTCAATTTTGTCAAGGAGCTGGACGTTTCAGACACTACTGCAGGTGATGTGCAAGCTTTAGAATCAACAGACCAAGTCACTAAACTTCAGCCTTCAATTTTGCAGGCACCCGACTTGGAACTCAAAACATTACCTGAGCACCTGAAGTACTCGTTTCTAGGCCTCGAGAAGAGCCTACCAGTAATAATTTCCAGCAAGCTGACCAACGTGCAAGAAGAAAGACTTCTGAACATCTTGAAAGAATTCAAGGGAGTAATCGGTTGGACCATAGCTGACATCAAGGGAATATCACCTGCCATTTGCACCCACAGAATACACCTAGAAGAGCACAGCAAAACCGTGAGACAACCACAAAGAAGGCTTAATCCTCCAATGATGGAAGTCGTGAAAAAGGAAATTCTTAAACTCCTTGCTGCAGGTGTAATCTATCCTATTTCTGACTCTTCTTGGGTCAGTCCTGTGCAGGTCGTTCCTAAAAAATCAGGAATTACAGTGGTGACCAACAATGAAGGCGAATTGGTGCCCATGAGAGAGCAAAATTCATGGAGAGTATGCATAGACTATAGGAGACTGAACAATGCTACTCGGAAGGATCATTTTCCCCTTCCATTTATTGACCAGATGCTCGAAAGGTTGGCAGGTAATCACACTATTGTTGTCTCGATGGATTTTCAGGATTCCATCAAATCCCCGTTGCCATTGAAGACCAAGAAAAGACAACCTTTACTTGCCCCTTTGGCACATTTGCATACAAGAGGATGCCATTTGGTTTGTGTAATGCACCTGCTACTTTTCAGAGGTGTATGGTAAGTATATTTTCTGATTTTGTAGAGAAAGGGATTGAAGTTTTCATGGACGATTTTACTGTTTATGGAAATTCATTTGATGAGTGCTTGGAAAACTTGAGAAAAGTCTTGATTAGATGCATGGAAACTGATTTGGTTTTAAATTATGAGAAATGCCATTTTATGGTAAATCAAGGATTAATTCTAGGCCATATTATTTCAAAGAAAGGTATAGAAGTGGACAAAGCTAAAATTGATGTGATTGATTCATTGCCTTACCCATCTTGTGTACGAGATGTCCGTTCATTTCTAGGCCTTGCAGGTTTTTATAGACGTTTTATCAAGGATTTTTCAAAGGTTGCGGAGCCTATGTGTAGGCTGCTGCAAAAGGATGCAAAATTCGACTTCAATGAGCAATGCAAAGAGGCGTTTGACCTCTTGAAACAGAAGCTAGTGACAGCACCAGTGATTCAAGCACCCGACTGGACAAAACCATTTGAACTCATGTGTGATGCAAGTGATGCAGCTGTGGGGGCTGTTCTTGGACAGAAATTTGACAAGAGCCCACATGTGATTTATTACGCCTCTAGGATGCTTGATGAAGCCCAAAGAAACTACACCACCACGGAAAAAGAATTGTTTTCAATTGTCTTTGCTTTAGATAAATTTCGTTCTTATCTTCTTGGCACTAAAGTCATAATTTATTCTGACCATGCAGCCTTGAAGTATCTTTTAGCAAAGAAGGAAGCAAAGCCAAGATTGATTCGGTGGATACTACTGTTGCAGGAGTTTGATCTTGAGATCAAAGACAAAAAGGGCAAGGAAAACGTGGTGGCTGATCACTTGAGCAGAATTTTGGTTGACACCAAATCAGACCCAGTCAAGGAAGAATTCCCAGATGAGCGCTTGTTTCTAGGCCTCGAGAAGAGACCATGGTTTTCTGATATTGTCAATTACCTTGCAACGGGTAAATTTCATGGTCACTACCTTGCACGAGAGAAGGAAAAGATTAGGAGAGACTCTAGGAAGTACATATGGGACGACCCATACCTTTGGCATGTCGGAAACGATAAAATCCTTCGAAAATGTGTGCTTGAGAGTGAAGTTCCTTCAATTCTAAATTTTTGCCATGCTTATGCTTGTGGAGGACACTTCGGATTTAAGAGAACAGCTCATAAGGTTCTCGAATCAGGTTTTTTCTGGCCGAATTTATTTAAGGATTCATTTGAATTTTGCAAAACTTGTGTAGAATGTCAAAAATCGGGTAATATTTCCTCTAGAGATCAGATGCCTTTAACCCCAATTTTTGTTTGTGAGATTTTTGATGTTTGGGGGATAGACTTCATGGGTCCATTCCCCAATTCAGGAGGCAACTTCTACATCATTTTGGCAGTAGACTACCTATCTAAATGGGTAGAAGCGAAGGCTACAAGGGCTGATGATGCAAAGACCGTTGTTTCATTCTTCAAATCACAAATCCTTAACAGATTTGGAGTGCCACGAGTGATCATCAGTGACAGAGGCAGCCACTTCTGTAACAGGGTTGTGACAACTCTCTTCGCCAAGTACAACATCACACACCGTGTGTCCACTGCCTATCATCCTCAAACAAACGGATTGGCTGAATTGTCAAATAGAGAAGTAAAATCCATCTTGAGCAAGACGGTCAGACCAGATCGAGGAGATTGGAGTCAGAGACTAGATGATGCGCTATGGGCGTATAGAACAGCATTCAAAACCTCTATCGGGACAACTCCTTACAAGTTGGTTTATGGCAAATCATGCCATTTACCCGTGGAAATTCAGCACCAAGCCTATTGGGCTATTAAAAAATGCAATATGAACATTTCAGAAGCTGGATCCCACAGAAAATTGCAAGTTCAAGAGTTGGAAGAGTTGAGAAATGATGCCTATGAAAATTCTGCAATTATCAAGGCTAGGGCCAAAATGTACCACGACAGGTCCATTCGTCTCAAGGCCTTGACAGTTGGGCAGAAGGTGCTACTTTTCAGCTCAAGATTTCGCCTCCTAGCTGGAAAATTGAAGAGTCGCTGGACTGGTCCTTATGTAATTACGAATGTGTACCCCAATGGTGCTGTTGAAATTCAAAACCAGGAGGATCAGAACATTTTCAAGGTTAATGGGCATCGTCTCAAACCTTTTTATGAGGGATTCCAAAACTACACCGTGGAGAGCACCACGCTTGAAGAACCTCAATGATGATACAACATGAAAGGTCATTCAGTCGAGTCCAAGACTACAAACATGGACGCTACGTGGGAGGCAACCCACGCCATTTCAAGCCATTCCATTGCAGCAAGACTTGCAGCTTTCAGCGTTTCCAGTCTGCTTCATCCCGAGGCCTCGAGATGGGACAGATTTCGAATTTCAGGCACAAACCCAGATTTTTGAATCTTCCATTTCCAGCTGCAGCAACACCACCCCGGTTTTATTCTCCCTTTCTCTTCTTTTATTAATTTTGTTTTAATTGTTTTGTGTTTTCGTTTGCTTGGTTTCTTTCACATTGAGGACAATGTGTCCAATAAGTGTGGGGGAGACACTTTCATGTTTATTTTTGTGTGATTTGTGTGCATTTTGATTTTATCCCTCTGCTGCATGTTTATTTCAATTAATTGTGTTTGTGCAATTGCTTGTTTCTATTCTTGCATGCGTAATTTTTCATTTTTGTTGTTTTCCACACCTTTTTGTATGGAATGAAATCCCAAAAACTAAACTTATGTGAATACTTGATCAATCAACTCTGTCTTACAATGATAAACACTTGTGACATTACAATTTGTATATTTATTCACATAGATGTATGATGAGTACTGCTGTCCTAGGAAATACTTTGCTAGAATTGCACTGTCTTCTCATCCCTAGGCCTAGGGATGAGGATCCTATCCTCTACACTGCTGCAAGTTTTTAATTTTTGTTTGCATGAGTACCATTTAATTTTCTTGTGTGTTGGTCTCTCACCATACCCTCCTGGATTGCACGATGTTGGTGGTTCGGCACCATCATCCCTATTTGGAGAAACTTCCGGTCGGTTGTGTGCTAACTCCTTAATTTTGGACCGATCAAAGCACCCTTGGTAAAAGACCATGTCTGCATGCGCTTTCTATTTAATTTGGGAATGTGGAAAGAGGTGAAACTCATGGGAAAAGAAAACAAGTGTTGCAACATAAAAATAAAAAAAAAGAAGAAAAAAAAAAAAAAAAAAAAAAGAAAAAGAAAAAGAAAAAGAAAAAAATAAAAGGAGGTGTAAGAGGCCAAAGGCCTAAATAAAAGAAAGATGTTGGAGGAAGATGAAGAAGAGGAAAAGATTGGCTATGTTCTTTAAATTTTGCTGTTTGTGTTTTTATTAATTCTTATATTTATTGCATGAGTGTCGCAGCTAGTGTATGGATTGAGTCGAAGGAAGAGAAGTCAGAAGTTCTAGGCCTGTATTTCCAGGTTGAACAGCATGCTATCATACCACTATATGAATATTTGCACATTTGTGGTGTTTAGAGTGTTTGAGCATTGCTTGAATGAGTTGATTTTTGAAGTTTTTACTTGAGTCCAGTCCAAGGATTGATTTTCTGTACAGGGGGTGTATTTTGTGTGTTCTTAGTTCATGCTTGAGGGCAAGCATGGATTAAGTGTGGGGGAATATGATTGATGGTTTATTTTCAATGTTTTATCTTCTCTTTTATTATTAATTGAGATGATAATTATGCTACTTTGAGCTTGTTTCCTTCCTATTTTGCTTTTCAGGCTTAATAATCGTTAATTGAGGAAAAGGAACGAAAAGCTTGAAGATCAGAGTCAAAACAATCAATCAGAGTTGGAATTTTGATTTCAGCCTGCTGCCTCCCGAGTTTGGTCTCTTCGTCCCAGGGCCATTGCACCAATCTGCCGATTCCAGCTCTTCTCGAGGCCTTGACATGAAGCGACCTGTCAGAGTTCCAGCCTGGACAGCACTGAGCGTACTTTTGTATTTTTATTTGTGAGTGCTGGTTTAACCAGCCTGGAACCTGGAGGACTTGAGCACGAGTATTAGTGCCTGGATTCTCTCTTCCACCTTGCAGAGGCACAAGGGGACATCAATGGAAGAATGATGAAACATTCCCCTTGTTTTATTCAAGATTATTCTCTCCTAAAGTAAGGTAGTGCCCAGCACCAGCCTGGTATGGCAGCACATGCTGCAATTATTTTATGGTGAAGGCTGGACCTCTGAAGTATATTTTGAGAGGAGGAAGAACCAGACCGTAGAAAAAAGAGAGGGAGAACAGTAGAGAGAAAATCAGCATTTTCCAACCTTTTTCCAGATTTTTCAGCTTTCCTTGCAATTTCGGATTTGAACTCCTTTTGTTTATTTTGATTATGTATTGTAACTAAACTCTAAGTTCCTGGTAGGGATCAAGAGATTGGCTGGTATGTTGATTGTGAGACTTGTTTAAGCTTCATAGAAATGAATTTCATATTTCAAACCTTCTTGTTTTAATTTTAAACTTGTCTTTATTAATTTTTGAGCTTGATCACCTTGAATTTAATTCGGGCAAGTGGAGTCAGTTCTCTTGTGATTAAATCACTCTTAGAGAACAGCAGTAGACGATTCAGCAGGGTATGAGGGGCATGTACTTGGTCTATTCTGAAAGAAGGAGTTCAATTAGGCGGTCATCCCATCCCAAGGCCTTGAGAAGGGCCGACCTAGGTGACAGCTGGGTCAAGTGCCAGACTAGACCAGACTTGTGGATGATGATAGTACTCCCTTGTCTAGGAGAGGGACCTCACTGTTTTTAATCAATCTCTTGAGCTCTTCCTTAAGTATTCTGATCCCTTTGTCGAAGGCTCTGCATAGCCAAGCAAAGTGGCGGATCAAGAGTCTTAGGATGAGCTTAGGAAGATTAGGGTGTTTAAAATGAAGTGATTCTTTTAAATACTTTTGTAGCAGGTTGGGAATCTAGTGTGAGCTGGTTCTACAACTTCTTCTATGAAAACCATTTAAAAAATGTATTTTGTCAATGATCAACAACTTACCAATGCCATCTCGCAATGATCTCTACCCGGAATATTTTCTCCACTGTAATTCTCTCCGTTTTAAAGCTGTTTTTATTGTTTGCAACTGATCTTAAATCCACTGTATTTTCGTTTAATTGTTATTTCACCCCAAAACTTGGTTTCTTTTGCTTGGTTATTTGCAGGAACTACAAGAATTAGACGAGCTTGTCCTTGTGGGATCGATCCTCTCACCACTATCTGCATTAATTTGTAGCATAGCACTGAGTTGTATTTTTATTTTATGCGGGACATGCGACGCACCCGTCACCCATTTCTCCAAATTTTAAGCTGGGCCCAGCCCATTTATATTTTTCCGAGTCTTCGATTCGTTATTTTTTTTTACGTAAAATGCTCACATGCTTCGTATAATTATTATTCATGATATGTGCTATTTTTCCTAGATGTTATACATGAATTGTTTAGTTCACTTTTTTTGTAAAATATTTCGTATGCTTATTCTTGCATCAAGTTATCTATCGAATTGTTTATATACGTGAGTTGCTCATTTCTTATCGTGATATTTATTTTCATGTTGTTTAACTTCAGTCATTTATGTTTAGCAATTTAATTTCAGTCATTTAAATTACCGCCTACATGGTCGGTCGCTTTTTAATTCTCGTAAATATTCAACTACTTTCTCGCATGCAATCAACTGTCATTGAAATCCCTCATTTCTCGCATGCAATCAACTGTCATTTAAATTTTTGCACTCATAAAATTGCCTATTTATTTTTTGAGCTATCACTAACACTCTCATTTTGTAGGTTTTAGTTTCAAGCTTCGCTCGCAAGTACGCCTTTCGATTCCTTTTTATTTATTCAACGCTTTTTCGCAAATATCAACCGTACGCATGATATATAGAACTGGTAGAATTAAAATCAACCCCCATGAACAACGTGTTTAAAGAGTTGCTTAAAATGTCATGTTCATATGATTTTAAATTCTCGCTTGTATTGACTGCATGTACATGGGGACTTTCGATCCCACATCAGTTTTCCACTTCAAAAATCCATCATTTAAATTTGTACTCTGTTAGCAATCCATGTTAGGATCACGTAGTAATTAATTTAATCATGCATGGCCCGATGATGAAAAAAGAGGGCGCTCATTAAGTCTTACGGAAATTTCAGTCCCATTACGTTGCGGTCAGGAATAATCAATCGATCTTGATAAACGGTAACCCCGTCAGACAGATCTTTCTATTATTCCTGAATGGTCACAATCATAGAAAAGACTAAAGTGACGATTCCTCTGAGGGCCCCCTTTTTCAAAACGCATTTTTCAAACACCATTTTAAACACCTCTCTCATCAACCGGTAACCGTTTTCGGATGTGACTCGGGTGCCTAACACCTTCCCGAGACCATAATACGACCCCGAACCTTTGTCTGGGGTCAGACCCCTTTTTTGTGCCTTTAGTTTTTTTTACTTATTATATTTCCTATGCCATGACGATTAGGGTTCCCTAAGCCTAGCAACCAAATTAGGGTGGCGACTTCATTGCATGCTGCTAGGCGTCCTTTTACGCCGAGCATCTGAAGGTCTCAAATTTCGTTGCACACTCGTGAATTACCTTTTCCGTAATTTTCGTGGGGCGCGACAGTTTGGCGACTTCACTGGGGACCTTAGGGTCGGAGCCGGTTTTATCTTTTTAGAGAGGTGTTTTATTTGTTTATTTATTTATTTGCTTTGATCAATTGCTGGTCTGTTTATTTATTTGCTTTGATCAATTGCTGGTCTGTTTATTTATTTGCTTTATCAATTGTCATATGCATTTCATAGCGCCCTACACCTAGGGGACAATTACCAAATTAGGAGGGTAGTAGTGACGCCCTAGGACACATGTCCTGGGTAGTGTTCACCAATCCCAACTCGGATGAACCCCTAAAGCCAGTCGAAAGGTTATACGATTTCGCAAGAAATCAGGAGACTGGACGACACTTTAGGGACCTTTTCATGGTATCATCCGGGAACCATTCAAGCCAGTTAGAAATGTCAGAATCAGAGCCCCAGCACGTGCATCATGATTATACATGTTTGTCGTGGCATATTGACGTGATTTTTCTGTTATACGAACTGTAAATTTTCTGACACGTGCAGGTTACTTGGCGTTTAAAATTTTATTTTTGTCCCATAGGACCCATTTTGCTCATTCGCTATGGCAGCACCTACGTTACTTTCATTTGATATTTTCGGGGGACGAAGCTTCGACGATCAAGCTGCCCGAGGAGATCTGTTGGAACGTGGGTTCGCCCCTGACATCACCACCAAGATCAAAGTAGAAGTCGTGGACTTTGACTTAACTAGGATTCAAATGTTGAGAAATGAGCTGACTAAGGACGAAGAGACACAGTTTGAGGGTATTTATGGAAAGCTACTGACCCTAGTTGACATAAAAACTGATTGGGGCTGCATCCGGGCAGCCCTAAAATTCTGGGATCCCTATTATCGGTGCTTCTCTTTCGACAAAGAGGTAGACTTGACTCCTACGCTAGAGGAGTACTCAGCTCTGATGTGCTTCACCTCTCCTATATCGGCCATATACCAGAATGTTCGACTCGACTCCTCGAGTGTCAAAATAAGGCTCGATAAGTTGCTAGGAATCACTACTCGTGTCAGAGAAGGTGGCCCTCAGGGCCTTTAAGGACATTCAGCTGTACGCCCAAGACTGGGCCCACCCCTTTTGTCTCAAAGGACACGGCATCCCTGCAACCACAATACCGGAATATCCGCAATGGAGGTCGAGATGAGTTGATGGCAATGTCTTACCTCGCCCTAAAAATCAAAAACCGATGGAAGAAGAAGGGGAATCTCAAGTGAGCAAAGGAATGGATGTCATGGCTTACACTCAAGTGGTAGAACAGATGCGAGCAGCGCAAGAAGAACGAGATCTGATGATAGAGGAAAGGGATATGGCCGAAGCACATCAATGCTACGCAAAAGTCCAGATCAATGAACTAGACAGGCAGCACAAGGATTTCATCCGCATACAAATAGTACAAAAGAAGGTGGCCCTCAGGGCCTTTAAGGAACGCTTGAGCAGTGAAACCCGCAAAAGAGAAGCATCAAGTGCCATAATCGAAGACAGGGATTCGACGATAAGGATTTTGACTGCTCGCGTAGACTTGGGAGATAGGAAAAGCCAAGCACTGCAAAGCCGAATTACCGCCTTAGAGGCTGAGTTAGAGATGCAGAAAGGGGAGTTGGCTTCAATGGAGTACTTTTGGCAGAAGCAAGAAGACTCAGACGCCCAGGAATGACACCTTCAGGGAAAGGCTTTGATATCGGCAGATCTTTTCTTTTTAGCTAGGACCCCTGATTTCATCTATCTTAGCCATTTTTGATGAATTTAGGAAGTTGGCAAGTTTACCATATTTTGTAAACGCTTTTTAATAAAGTCGTACTCTTTCGGATATTTATTAAATCGCCTCATCTTTTCCATATCAACTATCCCTCCAATACAAACTCAAAAAAAAAAAAAATAAACCATCGCAAAAAAAAAAAAGAAAATCCCTCCGGGATAAAACACAATCATCTCACCGAAATTCTGAAAAATCAGAACAAGTATTCAAAACATCCGAGTATCGCTCACTCATGGCCATGTCTTCCTAGTTTATCACAAAAAAACTCCAAGTTCATAAAAAGATTGTTGTCTCTCCCCTCGGTTGAGTTTACCAGGCATCAGGCCTTGCATCGTCAAAAGTATAGTGTGAAAGAGATCCTCCTAGCATGGCGGCATTGGTTGCCCCTGCTGATTTGGGTTTCCCTGTTAGCATCTCAGATTTGCTTCATATCGTTGGAATGTATAGAGGCTTCCTTCGTATCTTGTCAACCACTGGGATTCCTTGCCTCACCGACCTCCCTGAGAATATCAAATGAAAGTACTGCCGGAAAAGCGAATGAGCAAATGTGGAGGCCTCGGGATTGCATATCACCTGTATATCCTCACTTGTACATACCCTTTTCTGTGTTTTTCTTTTTTTTCAGGTTCACGATAGCTCCTCGAAAGCAAGCTACTCCGCATAGGCTCCCCCTAACTAGACTTCAAAAACGAAAAATGACTGAACCGGCCAAGACCGATGAAGCACTAATGGCTAGAATCGCAGAGTTAGAAGAGCAAGTTAGGATCACTGCAGAAAGAGCCACCAGGCCCGAAAAGGAAAGAGATGAAGCTGTCACCAAAGTGCCACCGGGTTTTGATCTCCCTCAAACAAAAGGACCGCCCTCTTCGCTCACCATCGCAGGACCTTTCGTATTCCCACCCCTTTCGGGCCCCACGGGGCATTGGAGATGGGTTAGTCCCTTCACTGTACCCACCGCTGTAAATCCACCAGTTAAGACGGGTGAAGAGATCTCCCCGTCACTTCAGCACCTTTCAACCAACCCTACAGCTGCAGTAGGTACAACCAGACAGTGTTCCCACCCATCTCAGGTTCGTTCTACCCAAGCCACAATTTCGGGACCATCGGAAACTAAGCTTCCGGGAAGCAATCCGACACAGCTACAATCCATGTTAGGATCACGTAGTAATTAATTTAATCATGCATGGCCCGATGATGAAAAAAGAGGGCGTTCATTCAGTCTTACAGAAATTTCAAGTCCCATTACGTTGCGGTCAGGAATAATCAATCGATCTTGATAAACAGTAACCCCGTCAGACAGATCTTTCTATTATTCCTGAACGGTCACAATCATAGAAAAGACTAAAGTGACGATTCCTCTGAGGGCCCCCTTTTTCAAAACGCATTTTTCAAACACCGTTTTAAACACCTCTCTCATCAACCGGTAACCATTTTCGGATGTGACTCGGGTGCCTAACACCTTCCCGAGACCATAATATGACCCCGAACCTTTGTCTAGGGTCCAGACCCCTTTTTTGTGCCTTTAGTTTTTTTTACTTATTATATTTCCTATGCCATGACGATTAGGGTTCCCTAAGCCTAGCAACCAAATTAGGGTGGCGACTTCATTGCATGCTACTAGGCGTCCTTTTACGCCGAGCATATGAAGGTCTCAAATTTCATTGCACACTCGTGAATTACCTTTTCCGTAATTTTCGTGGGGCGTGACAATATGTAAACTCAAAAAGTGCCAGGTATCACATAATCTGAATTTAATGACACACCCAGCGTGTATGTTGGGGCGGTCCCCATATTTCAGACTCAAGTTATGATAATTAAATTCAAATGTGGAGTGAAACTCCAAACACAGCTCATGGTAAACCAAATTATAGGGGAATAAGATAGACTCCCAGCCTATATCCCTGATCATCTGTTTTAGCCTAACATACAATCCTAAGCTATATATTAAGTTATCATTAAGGATGATACAGGGAGCTATCTCTCTAAAATTCTGATAAGAGGAGAGCATGTCTAGGCTATGCTCTGAATTAAATTTTATCCAACCCCCGTATTGAATACATGGGAGGTTAAATTGGTTACCTGAGCTGGAATGAGTGGGAGGTACTAGCTGACCTTGAGGTTGGTCCACCATGAGTGTTTTGCCCTTTCTTTGGCGTTTAGCGGGAGAGGCGGCGTGATACGAGCCTGTCGTCTAGGCCAAGTTATCCGTCTAGGCCAAGATGTGCGTCTAGGCCAAGCCTTCTGTCTAGGCCGAACCTTCTATCTAGGGCAAGACGGTCATCCATCATCTAGGGCAAGACTGACGTCCATCGTCTAAGGCAAGACTGGCGTCCTTCGTCTAGGCCAAGCCTTTCTGTCTAGGCCAAGACTGGCGTCCTTTCTGTCTAGGCCAAGACTGCCGTCCTTCGTCTAGGCCAAGCCTTTTGGCCCATCTTCTAGGCTGCCAAGCTCGAATGTCCAAGACCCTTTGTCCAAGGGTATTAGGGTACTTAGCCCTTGTAATAACTCACAAGTATAAATAGAAGGAGATAGCCTCTTTTATACTTGTCTTTGATTTGAATGTTATTTCTCTAAGACCAAACCCTAGTGTAGCTTAGGTAATTTAGGGTTCTTAAAACCAGTACTTCATCTTCTTCATCAAAATAGCCGGGTTGTCCATCCTTGTTGATGGAAGGGTCGGCCTTGATTGAGAGATCCTTGTATGCTTGTGGTAAGGTTATCTAGGAATCATCCCTAGAAGGGTTTACCGTGTATGCAAGTTAGTTTATTGTTCTTCATCAATACATCTTCATCTTCAACCATAAATCCGCTGCATCTATTCCGCAATCTCCTTGCGACGTTATCCTCTCCATCAAATCCATCCAATCGACGATCCAACCTCCCAAAGAGGACTAGATCCGTGTAAAGGCTCCAAACCAGAACCGAGCTTGTATCATTTGGTAGCGGAGCTCCAGCTGTTCTCTAGGTTGGTTTCCTGTGTTTCTCTCATCCTTTCCACCTCTAAAATCGCTTCCCCTTTGTCTTTTTATTTTCGTTTGTGTTGGGCAGATTGTTCCTGTCCAAGAGTCAGTTTTGAGTCTGTTTTGTTTTTCGATTTGTGACTGTTTTCTCGCCCAGTAAATTCTAAAATTTTGTATACTGAAACTTCTATCTGAGTAGAGAAACTTTCGTTATTGGGTCAACTGTTAACTCGGTTTATTTCTCATACTTTTTGGTCTCCAAAAAAGAGTGTGCAGAAATTACGCGAGAGAAATAGTTCTGTGTCGTGAGTCTGTTTTGTGTGTCTTCCACTTGGAATCGTGTTTTTATTTCTTCTACAAAGTTGTAGATCTATGTCTTAGGAGTCAGCCTGTTAATTTGCGTAATTTTTGGGCTACGTTTGCTATATTTTGGAGTCAGAAAGCGAAAGTCTGTTTGGTGTTCTTCAAAGTTCATCTTGTGTTCTTGATGCTTTTTCAGGTTTGATCTATTGTGAACCCAAAAATCCGAAAATTATGTGTTTGAATAATTAAAATCTTCATCTTAATTCCTAGAACCGAATTAGAGTGATTGGTGTATGCATTTGGTTCATCCATGTGTAAGAACAAGTGTAATGTGTGCCATGTGGAGCTTGTGGTCCCATTTTGTTGGTTTGTGTAGGTGTCCTCTAATATACTAGGTGCATATTAAGCCACATCACCTTCATTGCTAGCCTAGTATATCAAATAGGATATGCATAGAATATTCTTTTAGATATTTTATGAGCACATTCTTGCCACCTCACTTGACACTCACTTGACACATAACTTGTCACCTCACCTATTTTTGCCACCTCATCACTTGTGCCACATCATCAAATTTTTGGCATTTAGTGAAAATTATTTTTTGTGTTTTAAACTACTTGTCATACACTTATGTTCATCTAAAAGACATGTCACTCAACCATTGATTTCTCTTCACTCACTACAAAAAAAAAAAGGAGAAACAGAAGGGACTAAAAGAGTAGAAAAGAAAAGATCAAGTCCCTAAACACAAAAAAAAAGGAAAAAAAAAGAGTAGTGAGTCAAAAGTAAGAGACTAGTGTGTTGAATGCATTAGAAGTGTGGTAGTTTCCATCTTGGTGTGCATTCCTTGAGTTTCGGTTTTCCTTGTGATTGTTCAAACATTCGGTTTCCTTGTGTCTTTATTTTGTTTTCTCTTTTCCTTGAGTCGTCTTCTTGGGTAGCTTTGAGTTAGTGTTTCTCTTCTTTGATTCCACGCATTGATACTCTAATCTAAGTCTAATTAGTGTCTGATTTGATCATTAGTCTTGGGCATTAATTCGGCTTTCCTATTCACTTTCTTTCTTACCTTGGTTGTCTTGCTTTCTATGAGCTCTAGTTTATCCTTAGGGTCTTGCTAGCCTAGTTGTTTGGTTCGTGATTGAGATAAGAGTGTGAGAGAAAAGTGTGAGCCTATTAGAGTGATAAACATGAGTGAAACACGTGAGGGAGAGACT
Source organism: Viola odorata (assembly GCA_963691705.1). Classification (NCBI taxonomy): domain Eukaryota; kingdom Viridiplantae; phylum Streptophyta; class Magnoliopsida; order Malpighiales; family Violaceae; genus Viola; species Viola odorata. Next base: position 35,963,234 of record OY829539.1, on the reverse strand, counting down.
AACGTTTTTATTAGCACTTGCGTTTGTTTTCTTTTTGTAGGTACTTTACCATGACCCGTTTGGCCGAGCAAGGAATGGAGCCTCTAGATTCGAGGACGAATCTCTTCAAAGGCGGATGGGATGATACGAGCCTGTCGTCTAGGCCAAGTTATCCGTCTAGGCCAAGATGTGCGTCTAGGCCAAGCCTTCTGTCTAGGCCGAACCTTCTATCTAGGGCAAGACGGTCATCCATCATCTAGGGCAAGACTGACGTCCATCGTCTAAGGCAAGACTGGCGTCCTTCGTCTAGGCCAAGCCTTTCTGTCTAGGCCAAGACTGGCGTCCTTTCTGTCTAGGCCAAGACTGCCGTCCTTCGTCTAGGCCAAGCCTTTTGGCCCATCTTCTAGGCTGCCAAGCTCGAATGTCCAAGACCCTTTGTCCAAGGGTATTAGGGTACTTAGCCCTTGTAATAACTCACAAGTATAAATAGAAGGAGATAGCCTCTTTTATACTTGTCTTTGATTTGAATGTTATTTCTCTAAGACCAAACCCTAGTGTAGCTTAGGTAATTTAGGGTTCTTAAAACCAGTACTTCATCTTCTTCATCAAAATAGCCGGGTTGTCCATCCTTGTTGATGGAAGGGTCGGCCTTGATTGAGAGATCCTTGTATGCTTGTGGTAAGGTTATCTAGGAATCATCCCTAGAAGGGTTTACCGTGTATGCAAGTTAGTTTATTGTTCTTCATCAATACATCTTCATCTTCAACCATAAATCCGCTGCATCTATTCCGCAATCTCCTTGCGACGTTATCCTCTCCATCAAATCCATCCAATCGACGATCCAACCTCCCAAAGAGGACTAGATCCGTGTAAAGGCTCCAAACCAGAACCGAGCTTGTATCACGGCGACTGTTGTAACTGTGATCCTGGCTGTGGTAGGCAATGAAGTGGGAAGAGGACGGGTCAAGACGGTAGCTGTCCTGGTCAAGGAAGGTAGTGGAGAATCCCTATTTCCTCTGGAGCGTCTCCCCTCCTACGCCTGTTTCAGCTCGGCGCTTTCGAAATTGGGAGACGGCAGCTTCAGCAACAACCACATCGGCGGGAGTGCTAAAATTTAGGTGGTGATCTAGAAAAAGGGCCAAGGCAACCGCTTGGGATGCTTCTCGTTCCTCCACTGGGTTCGGAGTTAGTGCAAACAGTTTATTGGTGGAACTATAGTTGTTGCAAGCTAATATTTCTGGTGAGGTCAGGAGACTGGAACCGTCGGAGGAAGGGGTGGAAGACTAGGAGTTTGATCATGCCATAGCGGAAGGAGAGGACTTAGGAGTAGTAGGAGATGGGAGGTTGCAGAGGAAGCTTAAGAGTTTGGAAGTTATGGGAGCAGTTGTGTCTGTGCTTCGCTTCTCTCTCCTTTTATAGATTCTGCGGGACATGCATCTAAAAACCGTTCCTCTTGGTCAAGAGCATTACATTTCTTAACCGAGCCAGGTATCATAGTCTCCTCGTGACAAAAACACTCAAATTAATTAAATGAAAAAGAACATAATAGAAAATAATCAAAATAAATTCAAAACATGGGTTGCCTCTCAAGTAGCGCCCTTAGTTATTGTCCTAGGCTAGACTCAAGAATTCCTTGGCTTGTTAATCTTCATTTGGTGGAGGTTCTTCCACCATTTGTTTTTCCACGATGTGGGGGCATAATTCCTCCATAAAGGGCTTCAGTCTTTGCCTGTTAACTTTGAATTCAACCTCTGTCTTAGGGTTCTTGATCTTTACTGCACCATGAGGAAAAATATCCATAATCACAAAGGGGCCATTCCAATTGGTTTTTAACTTTCCAGTAAAGATTCTAAATCTTGAATCATAAAGCAAAACATTTTGGCCCAATGAAGAATTTCTTCTTTGTAATTCTTTTGTCCTGATAGGCCTTAGTCTTAGCTTTGAAGATTTTCGAATTCTCATAGGCTTGATTTCTCAATTCCTCAAGCTCTTGGATTTCTAACTTCCTCTTTTCTCCAGCAGCTTTCATGTTTGTATTGATGTGCCTAATGGCCCAATACGCCTTATGTTCCAACTCAATTAGCAGATGGCACGCCTTACCATATACCATTCTGAAGGGAGTCGTCCCAATGAGTGTTTTGGAGGCGGTCCTATAGGCCCAAAGTGTCTCATCTAACCTCTAGCTCCAATCCTTTCTCGTAGGGTTAACTGTTTTAGCCAGGATGGATTTAATCTGTCAGTTTGAGACTTCTGTTTAGCCGTTTGTCTGTGGGTGGTTGGCGGTAGACACTCAATGTGTAATTTTGTATTTCTTAAATAGCGTTGCAACTATCCTGTTACAAAAGTGAGTTCCCTGATCATTGATGATCCCTCGAGGAACTCCAAACCTGCTCAAAATGTTAGTTTTCAGGAAAGATACAACGGTTTTAGCATCATCTATCCGAGTGGCTTTAGCCTCTACCCATTTTGAGACATAATCAACAACTAAAAGAATATAGGAATTACCTCCAGAATTGGAAAAAGGTCCCATAAAATCAATGCCCCAAAGATCAAATATTTCGCATGACATAATGGGGTTGATGGGCATTTGATTTCTAGCACTAATGTTACATGTTTTCTGGCATTCTGCACATTCTTGGCAAAATCTTTTGCTATCTTTGAATAGAGTGGGCCAATAGAACCCTGCTTCTAAAACTTTGTAGGCGGTTTTCTTTCCACTAAAATGTCCACCATTTGCAGAAGCGTGGCAATGCTACAAAACAGAGGGAACTTCATTCAATTGTATACATCTCCTCAATAATTGATCTTCCCTAATCCCCCATATGTAGGGTTTGTCCAAGATATAATTCATGGAGTCTCTTTTGATTTTCGCATTCTTAAAAGAAGTTAGCTCACCATAGTATTTACCTTTGGCTAAGTAGTTCGCAATATGGTGATACCATTGATCGTCACTCAAATACAATTTATAATGCCTGAAAATATGTGCACAATTGATAATGTGTATAGTGGTAGTCAGGGTCGAACACAGGGATTGGGAGAGACTGATTCAAGGTCTTGAATGAAAACACAGAACAAAAACACAAAAACGTAACACACGGGGCGGTTTTACTTGACTAGACAGGTTAGCCAAGAGAGAGTTTGAGCTAACAATTCTAATTATAAAAGCAGTACTCGGGATCTCGAGTCGTCAGTTCAGGGTCCCGAAGGATAAAATATAGCAAATCAGTGAGCAAAGTCAGAATAATAAAACAGAGAGATAACTAATCACAATAAATTAGATAGAGAAGGATCTTAGTAAAAGGTATTCATAGGTTGCATTCGGGTTCCCGATCGTCATCAGCATAGAAATATTCTACTTATGCAATCATAGAAATGACATAGGGACCAGATTCCTCGGATATCCCCTACTTTTCTCTTAAGAGAAACTACCCCCCGTTTCCACATATGAGGTAGTCTTGACAACCCGCCATCTCTCCAAGCACGAATACTGGAGAGCCATATTCAGGCTACCCATGAAGTTAAGAAAAGACAGATCTAGAGCTAAAGGTCCCTCAGTTTGTCAGGCTCGTGACCCCGCTCCAATCAACTACTCACCCTAGCTAGTCGAGACCACTTCAGCGCAGCTACTACTAGATAGATGTCTACTTGTTCCATGCAACTTTCCTTCCGTATTTATCACATATATGACAACATTCACTCATAGAAATTATCAGTTGATCAAGCCTCTAATTACCACAAATGAAAATGTAATTAAAATGATGAGCAATTAAATATGGCAGCAAGAATATATTAAGCATGTTTAGGCCTTGAATCTGCCCTTGCACCCCTTAAATTACCTTTGCTAAGAACTAAAGATTTAGCTACTCATGCTTGAAGATAAATAAATAATAATTAAAGAGAGCATAATAAGTAAAGAAATAGATTAAGGGAAGAAAACTTGATTACTAAACCGAAAATGTTTCAAGCCCGGCGGCAAGGAAGAAGATTGCTAACAAGAACTAGAGAGATAAACTAGAGAGAAGTCTAAGAAACTAATTCTAAGAATTATGATAAGGTAAAAGTGAGATAAGATGTCCTAAACTACTCCTTGGATGCTCCTTATAAGCTAGAGCTCCAAGCACAAAAATATCTTCAGTCCAAACTAGGGACAAAATGCATTTAAGGAAAGCCTATCACAAAGCAACCATGCTCCCTAAAGCATAAAGCTGAAAAGCACAAAGCTGGTCTCTTGGTCTGATTTGTCCAGCTTTGGCAGATCTGAATTGGGCTCAAGGTCTAGAATGGTCAGAGGGTAGGTATTTTGTGATAAGTGCAGAACTCTCAGAAAAGTGTCAGAGGGATCACGTGGAAGCTTTGGCAAGAGGACACGTGGAAATGCCGTTCTTTGCCCTTCAGGGTCTCGAATAGAGAATCCTATTCGGGACCTTGAATGCTATTCTGGAGTCGGGACCTCGACTTTGGTCTTGAAGCTCGAATTCGCACAAAATGCTCCTAAAACACATCTTTTTGCAAAAACTCCCTTTTTAGGCATAGATCTGCAATAGTAATGAAAACAAGGGTAAATTAGTAGAATCATGCCTTAAATTGGCGAGATAATGGGGAGAAAATCATGCATAAGAATATGCTATCAACCATGGAAGCATCCCTTTTACAAGGAATAAGTGTTCATCAGGGAATTCATCGACGGCGGGTTCTGTTTCTTTGCTTATCATTCTACTCAGGTTGTCGACTACCAGGTTCTCCTGCCCTTTTTGTCTTTGATCTCAAGATTGAATTCTTGGAGTAATAAAATCCATCGAATAAGTCTTGGTTTGGCCTCTTTCTTGGCCAAGAGATATCTTAGAGCTGCATGGTCAGAGAAAATGATAACTTTAGTTCCTAATAAATAAGATCTAAACTTATCTAATACAAATATTATAGCAAATAACTCCTTCTCAGTAGTTGTGTGATTTTTCTGAGTTTCATTCAACATCTTGGATGCGTAGTCGATCACATGTGATTCCTTCCCTTGCCTCTGGCCAAGTACGGCTCCAACTGTTAAGTTGCTAGCATCGCACATGATCTCAAAGGGTAAATTCCAGTCCGGTGGTTAAATCACGGGGGTTGTAGTAAGCTTCTCCTTCAGCTTGTCAAAGGCCTCTTTACAAGCGTTATTAAAATCAAATTCTACATCTTTCTGAAGTAATCTACATATAGGCTCCGCTACTTTGGAAAAATCCTTGATATAGCACTTGTATAATCCTGCATGGCCAAGGAAAGAACGAACCTCCCTAACTAAAAAGGGGTAAGGCAAATCTTTAATAACATCTATCTTTGCTGGGTCTACCTTAATTCCTTCCATAGAAATTACATGGCCTAGAACAATGCCATGATCAACCATGAAGTGGCCTTTTTTAAAGTTTAAAACCAAGTTGCTTTGTTTGCATCGCTTTAAGATTGCTTCTAGATTCTTAAGATAGTGATCAAAGGAATCTCTATGGATGGTGAAATCATCCATAAAAACCTCTATACATTTCTCCACAAAATTAGAAAAAATGCTAACCATGCATCTCTGAAAAGTTGCAGGGGCATTACACAAACCAAAGGGTATCCTTTTATAAGCAAAGGTTCCAACAGGATAGGTAAAAGTGGTTTTCTCTTGATCTTCAGGTGGAACAAGAATTTGATGGAATCCTGAGTACCGTCAAGAAAATAATAGGGAGATTTACCTGTTATCCTTTCAAGCATTTGTCAATAAAGGGTAGGGGAAAATGATCTTTCTTGGTTACGTTATTGAGGCGTCTGTAATCGATGCAAACCCTCCATCCATTCTGAACTCTTATCGGTACTTGTTGGCCATCCTCGTTCTCTATCACTGTAATTCCTGTCTTCTTTGGGACTACCTGCATAGGGGAAACCCAATCACTGTCAGAGATTGGATAAATAACTCCTGCATCTAAGAGTTTTAGGACTTCTTTCTTGACAACTTCCATTATGGGAGGGTTGAGCCTCCTTTGCGGCTGTCTGGTTGTCTTTTTATCTTCTTCGGTGTGGATCTTGTGAGTGTAGAAGGTTGGTGATATCCTTTTAATATCTACTATCGTCCAACCAATTGCCTCCTTGTGTTGTCTAAGTAAATCCACCAATTGGTCTTCCTCTTCTTTGGTCAACTTACTAGAAATTATAACTAGTAGTGTCGATTTTTGACCAAGAAAGGCGTGCTTAAGATGATCTGGTAACTTCCTGAGTTCGATCTCTAGTGCCTGCACAACCGAAGGTAATAGTTTATTATAGACTTGTGGGAGTTCAAAATTTTCCCCTTCATTAAAAAAAGGGCCTAAAACGTCAAGCTCATCCACAGTTTCTAGTAAATATTTGCTAATGGTTAACTCTTCCTTCATTTTCTCTAGCTTTTCTCCTTCTATTCCCCTGGTAAGAACATAGCTAAGAGGGTCAGTCTCATTAAGTGCATAAACTGCATGAGCTGGGAGTTCATATACATCCATAAAACATAAACTGTGCATTTCACTGGGATGTTTCATGGCGTCATACATAGTGAGAGATGACCATGATAGACATTAATTAATGTTTTCGCGGTTCTTAGGAAAGGTCTGCCTAAAAGGACATCAGTGGAGTTTATGGATTGGTCCCTGTTCATATCAACAATATAAAAATCGACAGGGTAAATGAAATCATTAACTTAAACAAGAACATATTCAACAACTCCTTTGGGGTATATGATTGATCGATCTGCGAGTTGGATGATTACTTTGGTATCTTGCATGGTTCTGATGTTCAACCTTTCGTATTCCGCAAATGAAAGAAGTTGATCCCAGTTCCTAAATCGTAGAGTGCCTTCCCAGTCTTCTTATTCCCTATTTTGCAAGGTATATCAAATGTACCTTGATCAGTGCATTTCTCTGGGGTTTTGACTAGGATATAGAGGAGACATTCTGCGTCAAGCTTATCTGTTCAATTCCTGCAAGTTTCTTCTTGTTAGAACATAAAATTTTAAGAAATTTAGCGTAACTAGGAACTTTTGAAATCAACTCAAGCATAGGCATGTTAATTGCCACTTTTTTAAATATGTCCATAAATTCCTTTTCTTCCCTTTTTTTTGTCTTTACAGGAGCAGATGGAAAAGGTGGTGTATTGTCCTCTTTTTCTTTCTGTTTCGTTATTTCTTCGGCCTTCATGGCTTTCCTTTCGGCTTTCTTGGCTATTCGTTCTCGCCTCATATCTTGTTTCGGCAAGAAGGGTTAATCCTGTATTGCTATAACTTTCTCTGCCTCTTCTGCCTCTTCTGCCTCTTCTTCTTCAATTTGCTCCGGTGATTTGTACTTGTATTTTTGTTCAAACTCTATCACTTCTATCCAATTTTTATGCCTTGGTTTCTGCTTTTCTTTCTCATATGCTACTGTCTCTTCTCTTTCTAGCAAGTTCATACCGCTCCTTAGACTAATCGCGTTGACGATGTACTTCTCCCTGTCCTCCATTAGAAACTTCATCTGCTCCCATATTTCTGTCAACATAGCTTGTTGTTGAGCAAATCTATTATGTATTTCATCATCGCACGTCGGGCCAGTAATTTTTAATTGCTGAGGAGGTGCGGGTAGTCGATTTTGACTGAAGTCGTTGGCTGCTTTCAATTGGGTAGTGGTCTCTTCCACTATTGTTGGTTGCAATGTGGGGCAATGATTTGTGTGATGATTAGTTTGACAACATATTCCACATACATTCACTGTTGCGCTTTGGTTGCTATTTAGGCCAGAAGCAATACTAACAATTTGTTGTTCCAACACAGTTGAATTAACAGAAGATGTAATAGGATTAGAATGTTCTGAAGATCCATAATGATTGCAATTCTCAGCCATCGTTTGAAGCAGTTGTTTTGCTCGAGTCTGTGTAAGGTCTTGTATAGATCCTCTAGCCGCAACATCCAATCTTTCTTTGTCGTTGTGATTCATTCCGTCATAGAAATACTGGATCAGAGCTTGATTAGCTACTCCGTGAGTAGGGTTGATGTCTTGAAAATGTTTGAATCTCTGATAATATTCCCTGAAGTTCTCGTTCCCTCTCTGTTGGTGTCGCACCCCCTTTTCGATTTTGCAAAACGGTTTGGGATGGAATGTGAGACAAGCGTTGGACTCGCCTCACATAATGAAAATGCCACCCTATTTATTCCTAGGTTTAGGGAACCTAATCGTCATGGCATAAAATAAATAAAACTAAGGCACAAAGGGTCTAAACCAAAGAACAACGGTTCGAGGTCGTATTTATGGACTCGGGAAGGTGTTAGGCACCCGAGTCACATCCTTAAAAAAGGTTACCGGTAAGCGAGGTGTTTTGAGAAAATATTTTTAAACATGTAATTTTGGCCCTCATAGGAAACGTCACTTTAGTATTCTTAGGGTCGAGACAACTTCGGGACAAGTCGGGACTACTTCGGGACAAGTATTTCTTAACAGAATGGTTACTGTTTTTTACTAAAGCGAGCTAATCTTACCTTTTTTTACGAGCCACGATCGACGAGCGACGAACAATAATAGCGTAGGTATAAGAAGCATACACGATTTTAACTAATTATCTAATTATTACAAATTGGAGGTCGGAATAACTAATCTAGCTAATTATTACAATAAGTGATATAATTAATTAAAGCAACAACTAATTATTACAACAAGTCAAAATAATTATTTAAGCATTTATACAAAATATTAAAACAAGCATACGATTTAATAAACATGGCATACGATTTTAAATTAAACACGAAAATGATGTACAAAAATAATGCGGTGTTTTAAAACATACAAAAAACTTAATGAGTCGGGCTTAGGCCCACGTTTGACTTTTGGACAACAAAAATGAAACCTTTTAATTAATACAAACTAGTCTTGGCAAAAGCCAAGCCCATCACCTTTCTTTCCTTAAATTCCCGCCCAGTACACTCATTCTTCTTCCTTTCTCACGTCGCCAACGCCAAGGCCGACGACCAAGGTGAGACTCAACCTTTAAAACTCACTCAAATTTACCCCAATAAAACCCCAAGCATGGCAGCAACTCAAACCCATGAAAACAGTAAGCAATTTTAAGCAAAACAGTGGGCAATTTTACAAGTGAAAAATAAGCTAATTAGCATGCATTTTATGCAATTAATTACTCAAGGCATTACACAATTAAATTGAAGCAAGGGATGTGAGGCAATTTTTAGCAATTTATTCATGTATTAAGGACAAAAATGAAAATTGAATTGAAAACTAGGGAGAGAGAGCTTACTTGTCCAGGAGAGCTTATGGCCAAGAAGGTTGTGCAAGAAATGGAGAGCGAGAGTGAATTTAGGTGCCCCTTTCTTGTTGTTTGAAGTGTGAAATTTATAGGGAAAAAAGGAAATTGGAGTCGGTTTGCTTGTGTGGCCGAAAACCGGCGGTGGAGGAGGAAGAATGTGATGATGAAGTCTTGGCTGGACTAGTGAGCTAGCTAGGGTTGTATGTGGCCAAGGATGATTGGATGGGATGTTGTAATGATCCAAGTGAGTTGGCGCCGAGTGTAGGATCAATAGTAGTCTGCGCGAAAAGACAGTCGAAAGTACGAACAAATTAAAAAGACGCGAAAAGACACGGAATATTAAACAAATAGCCTAAGATCAAAAGTCGGCAGAAATTTGAGTTGGACAAGCTATTAATGCGACAAACGATAAAATACGTAAAGTTGTGACGTAAAGTCAAAAATCGGGTAGCAACAACTGCCCCAAGTACTTACCATCTCTTGATTGCATCCAAACTGTTGAAAAAAATGTAAATGGCGGAAATGTAAATGTCGTAGGGCGAGGGTAGCACTCGTAGTCCTTACGCTGTTGCAAGAAAGTAGATTAAATCGCTCAAGGAGGAGTAATAATTATGCAGAAATGTAGAATTATGAAAGATTGTAAACTGTAATCGCTCGAGGAGGAGAATTTTAAATATACAGAAGTGTAGTCGCTCAAGAAGGAGTATTTTAAATATGCAGAAATGTAGTCACTCAAGGAGGAGTAGTAGATATGCAGAAAGGTAAATGACGTAGGGCGACAGTAGCACTCGTAGTCCATACGATATAAATAAAAATACGGGAAATATAGTACGTAGGGCGAGGGTAGCACTCGCAGTCCATACGATATAAATAAAAATGCAGGAAATATAACACGTAGGGCGAGGGTAGCACTCACAGTCCATACGTTTTGCGAAAAAGTAAATGAGAGTTGGAACGTACCTTTGGTTCAAAGTAACGTACCTTTGCTTGGATGTGAGGGAAATATTGGTCACCTCTAAAAGATGGTCTTTTTGGATATTGAGGAAGTGATGATCTTCTCTGATAATGAGGACGTATCGCTTACAAGAATTTGAAAGAGGAGGCGTGGGGACGAACCCTTTACGCTAATTTAAAAGACTAGGCGTGGGGATGAACCGCTTACGCAAATTTAAAAGACATGGCATGGGGACGAACTGCTTACGCAAATTTAAAGGACAAAGCGTATGTGGGAAAGCAAGTCTTACCTCGAACTTACCGTACGAACTGAAATGGAGATTGGTTGGAAGCCACCGCATTCGAAAAAATTAGAAGGTATTGCAGCGGCAGCAGCAGCAGCCTCCTCTCTTTTCTTCTATTCTCTTCTCTTTTTTCTCCTAATATATTCAGGCTCCCAACCAGGTGCAGGCACTGCACATCCATGAAAAAATGTCAGTATTAGTACTTCCCAGAAACGTAAAGAAAGTGGGACAAATACTCACAAACTTTGCACTTCTCAACATCCACCCTGTTAGCCACCTTACGGGTGTCGACACTAAATTCCAGTTGAAGCAGCTTCTGTAGCCAGCCATCGTCTGGAGAGGAAAGAGGTTTTCTACTGCCGCAAGCCCCATCCTTAATTTCATGGTTGAAACCGGTCCTCCACAAGGGATTGGGTAGGTCAACAATAAAAAAATCCTTCTTTCCAGCCGGCAATAGAAGACTCGAGATTTATGAGTTTCCAAGTAAAGGGTTTTAGTCAATCATCTTCATAACGGGGCACTATCGCTATTACCCCTTTACGGGAATATAGCTGGAAAAGATCTTGAAGTAATACAATAGAAGGGGACTCAATTTCTTTAAATCAGCATAACGCCAGAAAAGCATAGACAACGCAAAATGCGTTAGGACTCAGTTGGGCCGGGTTCAAGTCAAATTCGATTAACAACTATTTTACCAGTGGGTCAAGAGGAAGCCGAAACCCGTAATTGAATAATTCGGCATACACTATCCTACTATTATCAGGCAGTTCGCTGTTAAGGCAAAGTGACTCAGAAGTAACTCGAACCGAGTAGCCAACAGGAAATCGAGCATTGAACTCGGTTAACCCACGATGAACCATGGGCAAGGTGTAAAGAGAAGTGGGGGTGTTTTCAATCTTTTCTTCCCCAACAGATTTTTTAGAACGACGAGTTCTTGCCATAGTTAAACGAAAAAGAAAAGAGTAAGAAGGAAGAGGTACGTGTACCTTCGCCAAAGAAACACCAGGAATTCCAGAATGAAGAAAAAATGACGCAAGTTGTTTTTCAGAAGAAATAATGAGTGGAAAAAGAGATAAAAAAGAAAAGAAGAGGCGAGGAGAACATTATAAATAACCCTAAAGAGGTCAAAAGATGTGACCAGTGGGCAATCGACACATGGCAAAATGGCGTGTTAGAGAGACACGACACGTGCGAGAGATGTAACTTTTGAAAATGGTGAGACGCTTCAGTCCTTACTACTCCCTAGGAGGTGCTTGCCTCAAACGCCTTATCAGAAGAAAGACACGTGTCTTCTCTCATCATGACTCCTTTGATCGTATTAATGGGGAGGTCTGTAGCATTTAATGCTCTGAAAAGTAGCACCAACTCTGACACGTAGTCTCAAGAAATTTTATGATAACGAGAAGGCGCTAGCAAGGCGCGAGAATGCGTTAACAATAAAATACATCAAAACTCAAGATTCAAGAAAAGAAATGATAACGGTATCGTAGCGTCTGCGTTATTACAAGATGAACAGTGTTTAATGGCCTTACGGTACAATTTCTTGAAGAATAAATGAAAATGAAATCAAACTTGAAGCGAAGATTTATGAGTCCTTGATGGCATTCGAGTCATCCGATAGGGGGATCGCTCCGCGCTACCGCCATCATCGTCACCTGTATCCTTTTCCCCTAGAGAAAACGAGCTTCCTTTGTTCCCGTAAATCTTATTCATCACGGCAGAGGTGTAGTCAGCAATCTTAGCCGGATCAGCACTCCATCCTTAGCGGAACCCTAGCAAGCTCCTCATCTCGAGTCAGCATTTCTTTGTGAAGGAGAAAGTTCTTCTTTTCTGTCGCTAATTCAGCCTCTAAAACCTCAATTCTCGCTTTTCCTTTGGATCTCTCTCTACTCAGCTCTTTTTGTGATTCGTCTTGAAGACGCGTTAACAACTTCACTTGACTTAACGCCCAGTCAAGCTGCACTTTCTGAGCGCACATAGCACGAGAAAAATCTCGCAGTTGGTTGTCATAAGCCTCGACTGCATAGTCTAAAAAGCGGAAGGCATCTAAAGAATCACTAATAACGCGTGTGTATCGAGCCCTCTTAGAAAGTCGCAGAAATGTTTCGCTCTCTTGGGAAGAGCTCATCACCTTTCCTATTAAGGGCGACGTTAATTCGTCTCCTGAGAAAGGGTTTGGCACCCCGCAGCTCGAAGACCGTTGATTTCAAGCCCTGTCAAATCTAGGCGATAGGACGGGATCCCCTTAGGACCTTGAGGAGAGAGATTGACCATCAAGCTCGGAGAAGAATCTCCAGCACCTACTTCAGAAATAGAAGTAAAAAACAACCGTTGAGGAACCTTGGGCAACAGAACAGGAACCGAACTCACGTGAGAAGTCGTTATTGTCACATCTGGAATATAGCAAGAAATTGAAGAATCAGGGGCATTAGCTGGCGGGGTGGAATCTGCCACTAACGAAATTTCAATAGCGGTAGGAAGAACAACAGCTGGCGCTTCGACAACTTTCACCATTTGAGAAGTACTTGCCACAATAGATACGTTAGGTATCACGGTAGGTACTACACCAACGTTGTCAGAAGAAACCCCGGTAGCCTGCCCATCTATTCTAAGTTTCTTTCGTTGAGATAAGGAAGCATGATAGAGGTCTGCTTCGGTATCCGTATCCTCGCTGTCGCTGTCAGTTATTCTAGTCATGGGCCGACCCAGATTTATCCCTCCACGCCGAACCGGTAGCCAATTCTCAAGAAAATGAGAGGATCGAGCAGAGATGCCACGCCCTCCCCTTGTGGCTGTCTTAGTTCTTCCCCTCTTTGGTGGAGTACTTCGATGGCTGGAGCCCCTAGAGGGGGGAGAGGCTGGTAGCGTTTGGAGCGGCACCACGTTCAAGGGAGCGTTAGTCCCTCTGGACGACTGGCCATCAGCGTCTCTTATCGATGAAATATGTTAGAGCAGTAAATAAGTCAAGGAGAAAATGCGAAGAAAGACAAGCTCACCCATAACGCACTCGGCTAGGAGCCTATACAAAGCGAACTCCCGGATACGGTAAGGCGTATCTATATCTAGCAAGGTGTTAGCCTGATCCAACTCGGTTCTGGATAACACCACTGGGTTTACCCAGACGACACTGATAAGTTCTCGATTAAAGCCCAGGTGCCACAAACGGGAAGGTAGCTCAAGAATGAAGAAACTGCTCTTCTAGTCAGCCACAACCTCCTCAAAGCCACGAAACCTCTGCCAGAACGACTGCACGAGCATGTCATTCCACCTCGGGGTGATATCGATTAAACAATTGTGACAGTTCATGCTAAAGAATTTGCGAATTAAATTGACAGACGGAGTAAAAATAAGCTTCATCTCGCAAGCGCGAAGAAAGGCATAAATCCCACACCAAGAAGAAGGGGTTATCTGGGCAGGATTGAGGTTATGCTCGCGCAACAGTTTTCCTAGTGAAGTATGGATTGGGAAACGAAAGCCATAAAGGAACATTTTAAAATAAACTAGTCTATGGTTTCCCCATAATGGATCGTGAAGTCATATATCACCCTCGGGGATGATAGGGACATATCTAGGGGGAAAAGTAATACTGTGACTCTCTAATTCAGCCCTCAGAATCGTCTCACATGAAAAAATACTGGGTGTTCTTTCAATTTCTGGATCTAAAGGTCTTTGAAAAACCCAGTAGCCCTAGCCCTATGCATAATAAACCAGCGAACAGAAAATCTGAAAAGATGAAGTGGAGTACCTTGAGAGGAAAGATTCACAGGCGAGTCGACGGAAGACGACGGACGAGTAAGAAGTTCTTCAAAAAAGCAGAAAGAAGAGAAGAGAGAAAATTTGAAACGAGGGCAAAAAGAGCAAGAAAGAGAAAATGGTCCCTTCTTAAAGGACTAAGTACCACTACATTAACTGAACCACCAGTCGTACGAGGACGCGTGTAAAAGGAAGTTGGCCACGTGGAATCGTATTAAAGAAGGATTTAAAATCAAGCAGTTACTCAGGGCGGTTAATTTTGACCAAGTCAAAACAATCGCAGAACGGTTACTTCGGAATGGCTAACGCGCTTGCGTTAACCATCAGCAAGGCCAAAGAGCTAACGAGAGGACACACAATAACAAAAGAAAGAAAACATAGAACATTATTTTATTCGCCAAAGGCCATACGGCATCTACAAAGAAACATAACGCGCGAACTCAATCCTCGTCAAGCTAGTAAGAGGGCCAGTAGAAGTCATCCCCATCCGAAGACGACCACTCTTTGTTAACAAAAGGGAAGGGCTCGTCAACCCTCTGTCCTCGAACTAGACCTGACAAGCTCGACTCTCCCTTAGCGGTAGCAGCCGTTTCCACAGAGCCAGCGGTGCTGGCGGAATCTTTTTTCCAAAAAGTGACTAATATGGGGAAACAGTTCATCCCCTTTTCGAGTAGGGGGCACATAAAAATCAGAAGACGCGTTAACCATTTTAGAAACCTTCTTCTTCGACCCTTTACGACCCTTGCGTCAAGGGAGTCGTCTCTTCAGACGAGGAGGAGAGGGAGGATCGTTAGAATCCGGAGAAGTTGGGGGAGCCGGTGGAGTGTCGCGTTCGGCAATCTCCATGGAATACGAGTCAGCCATGAGATTATAAGCAATCTGGGTAGAAAAATGAGAAGAAGAAGATGAACAGGAAAAAGAAAGGGAAATCCCATTAAATAACCGTAGCAAAAGATACTCCGGCCTTTTCGTATGCCCTTTGAAGACAATTAATGCAACTGGAGAAGAATAATCATAATTACAGAATCTGATCCGCGCGTGATCATGCCTGCTAGAAAATCGCGCCAATCAAAGGGCACAGAAAAATCGCCCAATCACCCATCACTGGGAATACGGTAGAAAGTCAAGTACGAGAAACGGTTGAGCAAAACATTTATTATCAACTCTCAGAAAACGAGCGCAAGCACCACAGCACTATGTCCCATAAAAGAGTCATTTTCGGTTGGGCTAACAACCACATCCAACTAGCACAATAGGTCACACGTTATCAAAAGTTGAAGACAGCAAAGGAGAATAACCAAAAGGACATTTTATTTATTTATTTACGACCTGTACGGCCTAAGCGCCTGAGCGCGTACATAGAAAGCATGAAAACAAAGAGGCGGCAGTCGGCGGTCAAGTATGGGACCCAACATCGTCCTCCCCTGGTACCACAGGGATCTCCCTCAGGGCATCCGTAACGGAGGTCAGATCAGAGGAGCAGACCCTCATCCCCTTCAAGCAACACCCTAGCAAGTCTTTCCTGTGCAGGCAACATGGTGATCACCACCTCAATGTGAGAGATGGTGGCGGCCAACTTTGTCACGCTCTCTAAGGGGCTGAAGTCCTCCAGGGAAGTTGCGAGCTTCCTGGACAGGAGAGGGGTCGTCATCCCCTGAAGCTCCATGATATCTTCAGAGGTCTTCCTCATCATGGTTTCCAGGAAACCAATATCAGCCTCAGTAAGATTTTTCAGAGTGTGCGCCTTGGAGATCAAAAAGTTCCTAGTAAGTTCATCCATGGTGAAAGTGTCAAGAAAATTGCAAGAAAATTGCGAAAAAATTAGCACGGTAAAAGGACAATTTATAGGCCCAGAGGAACGACGGTTGAAAGGGCCTACCTCTTGGCAAGCGAACCACCCCGTCACCTTAAAAACCGTTAGGCAGACAAGGCTGAAAATGAAGCGGTAGCCCTTGGTAAACACTCGGGCTCATTTTCGGTTGGGCTTATGATAACAATAGACGTAACATCAGGGGCATTTTCGTCCTTACACCTCACGATTAGGGACGAAAGATTGTTGTCCCTACCGGGTGGATAACCTCGAGGTTATTGCCTCTCGCGGTACGATGAGCGCCGGGATGGTCGACATCAGCCGGGGGGCTCACACGATTATCTAGCCACGCGCATGGCGTTATCCCATCCCAGGCAAGGCATGACGTCTCTTGAGGAATGTGGGTGTTATGTCGCCTAGATAACGCCCACCCCCCAGGTATAACGCAACGATAGCATACTTCACTAATGGGGAATTCCAGCCACCTGTCAGACTTGTTATCACTCCTGAATAACGTGATTCTCCCAGAAAATACTCAATATTCTGCCTATAAATACTCCCATGATCAAGGAAGAAGGTAAGCCTAAGACCGCTAGCCAAAGCTCTGCTATTTTCACTACCCCTACTGACTTAAGCATCGGAATGTTCACGCTGGAGACCCCCTCTGGTGCTTTGCAGATACATCGGACGACAGTGAATAGTGAACCCAGGAAGTCATCTTCCCCATCTGCCCTTCAACAGAAACTCGAATCTTATCAACACCACTTTTGACTTATCCAAATTAATTTTTTGACTTGAGGCGTCCTCATCCTCCTCTAGAATACGAGCTATAACATTTGCTTCACTAGGAGTGGCCCTTGCAAATACCAGATTGTCATCAGCATAAAATAGATGGCTCATTGAAGCCCTCCCCCCGACTTATCGAAATACCATGTAGTTGACCTCGCTGACTTACCTCGCGTGACATTGCTGATAGACCTTTTGTACATAAAATAAATAGATAAAGGGATAGTGGGTCGCCCTACCTAAGTCCTCTCTTTGGTCAAAAAATTGACCCAGAACAACCCTCAATAAGGACAGAGTACGAGACACTAGAGATGCATCACATAATAAGGTCCACCCTTCCATGATCAAATCCCAACTTACGCAGAATTTGACTAAGATAGTGCCATTCCACCCTATCATATGCTTTACTAATATCCAACTTCAGACTCATCCAACCTTTCCCTATCTACTTGGTCTACATAGCATAAAACAATTTTTACGCTACACACGCATTATCAGTAATCAATCTATTCAGGACAAAAGCACTCTGATTCTCCAAAACTATGTCAGGAAGAAAAAGCTTCACCCTATAAGCCAAACCTTAGGTACAAGTTAAAAAATAACATTGCATAGACTAATGGGTCTAAAATGTGACCAATCTAAAGGATTAGGGACCTTAGGAATCTAAGTAATACAAGTATGGTTTAAGTCTATAGGATCAGCAACACGATTAAGAACGTTAAGTACATCCGAACATACTGAATCTCCTACTAGATTCCAAAACTTCTGATAAAAAAAAGGAGGCATACCATCAAGGTCAGGCCTTTTTTTTCGGTTTCATCTGTTTTAGCGCTATGTAGACCTCCTCTTTCGTGTAGGGTGCCATTAGGTGTTCATTCATTACAGAAGTTACAATTAGGTTAACTGGTTGAAGCACATTCGTTATATCCACCGGACCGACCGATGTAAATAGCTTCTTGAAATATTCTGTGAAAATAGACTCAATGGCACCTAAATCCTCATGCCAAACCCCCAACTCATCATTAATCCGTTGAATCCGATTCTTCTTTCGACACTAACTAGCTCGCCCGTGGAAGAAACTAATTTTTTTATCCCCAGTCTCCAACCATAGGGTCCGAGATCTTTGCTGCCAGGTAATCTCCTCCTTATGAATCAATTCCTCCAACTCCCTTGAGACCCATTGAATCTCCCCTTGAACTTGATATGATACTAGCAATTGTTGAAGCCAGCTAAGCCAATCCCTTTTTGACCTAATCTGCTTCGGAATAGAACCAAACAACGTTTTACTCCATTTGATCATAGACTCCCCACAATGTCGCAGTCAGTCCATTATAGGAGGACTACCCACCTGCTTCCGTCAACCACGCCGCCTCAAACTTATATAATTTCCCTCTCCGACGATCCAATTTCATCAGTCTTAATTACAGGAGAAAAGGACAATGATCCAAACCAAAACGAGGTAAATGATACAAACTACAGCTTGGGAAAAGGTTCCTCTATTCCTGCGTTCTCACTCCCTTGTCTATCCTTTCAAAAATTAATCCTATCCCTTGTTGATTATTACACCATGTGTACAGAGCCCCCTTATAACCCAAATCCTACAGGCCACAATCATCCAACGACCGAAAAAAATCCATCATAGCCTACAGAGATTTATCATGGCCCTCATATTTCTCATTTGACCACATGATCTCATTAAAATCCTCCACACAGGCCCAAGGAAGTTGACCCCTTGATTGATTGCTTATTTTCCATAAAATTGTTATCTCTTTTAGTAATATTTGAGGTAATGTTACTGCTAATTTGAGTATATTCTCTCATTTTTCTAGAGACGGACTTGAAAGATCATAAGGAGAGAAAAGAGCGAATACCTCAAAGAAAAGAGCAAAACATGATTAGTCATATCCGTGGACTAAACACTCGAGCATTCCTAACTCTTCCTTAGACCTAGGGAAGAGGTCGCACCCTTGAAGGCTGGAGAATGATGTCGAGCGAGATGGGCTTTTCTGTTGTGCTTGGTGCGAAAATAAAATGAAGCTGCGTGGAAGGAGGCTAAAAGAAGTTGGAAGTCTAATAGGATTGGAAGACTACTACCATAATTATTCCTATTCCGATTAGAACTTCTATTCCCATTCCACCTCAAACAATTATTCTCTTTTTAGATAATTTCTATTTTTAATTAGGTTAAGGAATTTAGAACCTATTTAAGGTTAAGAACCAACAGCGAGAAGGTGACTAGGATCCTGCTCTCAGCCAATATACACTCTTTCAATTCTAGTATTTCATTTTTGATTAATTTTTATATTTGAATTCAAGTTATTCTTTTTATGCAGTTTAGCTAACTTTTTTGATTCTTGGTAGAGATCGTAAGGTGCATGATTCATGTTGATGTGAGATCTAATTGTTCTTCATAAAAACTATTTTGTATTTCTTCTCTTTCTGGTTTAATGCCAATTTATTCACGTTAGGTTTAGGTTTTATCGACCTAGGTTTTTAACTTGAATAATTACAGTTAGTTCTAATATCTTTGGGGAAAACATGACCAACGTTAGAAGAACGGTAAACAACTAGTGGATTAATGGCATAAGAGTTATTTGAAGCTAGAGGAAGAAAATAGTTAGGTTTATAGGGGCAAGCAAACCAATCTCTAGGCCTAGGAAAGTCTCTCCCTATTTATATCAATTGACTAGTTAAATTCTATAAGCGAATCTTAGGGTTGCTAGAAGATTAGGGTCCTTAATAGAGTTTCTTTTAAAGTAGCTTGTTAAAGGAGGAGAGTAGGAAGTCTAAGCGAACCTGATTTCTATAGCTTTTCTACAAACCAGTTTTTAACTTGCGTCAATGATCAATAACATCGAATTATGACCTTAAAAGATCTCTACCAAGAATTTGCATCCTATTGATCTCTCTTTTTCTTTGCAATTGTTTGCTTTACTTTTTAGTTAATTCTGCTTCTTAAAAACCCCCTTCTTAATTGCTTTATTCTACTCGGTCATAACTAGAAAACTAAAATTAATCCAACTATCCCTAAGGATCGAACCTCTTACCATTATTTGCAATCTTTTGTAGTTAATGTTAAGTTGTATTTATTTTTGACGGATTCGATACCCATCAAATTTTGGCATAGTTGCGGGGGACACGGTGTATTAATTTTTGTTTTCTTTATTCATGACCAGTTTCAATTATTTTTCTCAATCAACCTCTATTCCTCAATACTTTGATGCAGGTAACTCTGGCAAAGGATTCATGACCAGCTATGCAGGATATCATGGTCCGCCACAGTGGGAATATGCGCTGTATTATAATCCATACACATCTACTCCTTCTCCCACTTGGTGGAACCAACAAAGTTTCAATTACAGAGTGCAACCTGTGCTTGATTGTCAATGTTTCCAGCCTCCACAACTTGGACAAGAACCTACTGGTTTTGAAGATCTTATGAAAACTTTTATTTAATTTATGCAGGAAACAGAGAGGAGTATAGTAAATTTAGCGGAGAAAATAGAACAACTTGCCTCCTCAACGTTACATGAGCAGGAAAGTCAGAGATGCATACCTTCAAAGTTCGAACTCAACATGGAGTCTGATGCTATCACTATCACTTTGCCGAGTAATACGAATTTGCCTGAGCGCCCTGACTCTTCCCTAGAACCAGAAGCAAGTCCAGAACAAGAGGCATAAGTTGTTACTCAACCAAATTAGCCCAATGACCCAAATTCATCCCAACACTTCAATGGACCAAGAAATAAACTGGTATGAGATAGAATAGATACAGGTACCATCTTGTCTATAATGTTTTATTAGCACCCAAGAAGGTAGGGAGTATCTTTTGGATATTTTCTCCAATCTTGAATCAAACTCACTCTTACATCTTGAACCTCATTTTGCTATGTTCATGAGTGATTTTTTAGCTAACAATAGTGATGAGTAATTGAGTGTAGATTTGACAGGTGGTGACTCAAAAATGATTGAAGACCTTTCTGTGATTAAGGAAATGCATTGAGCTACTCATGCAACTGAACAAGAGATGAAGGTTGTGGACACTTGTCATAGCACCAAGCCAAAGAATAATGGGAGGAAGATCGGGAAAGAGATCAAAGTGGTTGAGACTCCACAAACGGTTGTTTATGAAAGGGAAGTTCTGAAATTATTTAATTATATTGATAGTTCTATTGAATCAACCTTCACTCACAACTAATATTTTCTATTTATTCTGCAGGAACCCAAATTAGAATTTAAATCAAGTCATGGTTACCTGCAGATTGCATTGCTAGAGGACCCTGCACTACATGAGATCATTCTCATCAAACTACGTGCATGGAAAGCATTCAGTAGAATTAGTTGACGAAGTGATGCTCAGAGAGTCGAGCCTATGACTATAAACAAGGGCGCTTCATGGAAGGCAACCTATGTATTCAGGCAGCTTCGAACCAAAAAGCCGAGTCTTCCCTAGACCTAGGAAAGAGGTGGATGTGTTACACTAACAACCCCACCTTCACCATCTACCCCACCAACTTACGTCCCCCAAGTTTTATCTTTATATTCCTTTTCTCTTTTTCATCTAATTTTTTGTCTTCTTTATTGCCCTTGTATGCTCTCCAACACATTGAGGACAATGTGTCTGATAAGTGTGCGGGAAGCACATGTGTTGGGCATATTTTTGATGTTTTCACAAAATTTTCAATTTTTTCTCTCCTCTGCATGTTTAGTTTTTCAAATTCTGCATGAGCACTTGCTTGTTTCCATTTATGCATGTGTATTTTTCCTTTTTTTCAACACCCCTTGAACCAACCATTAACCCCAAATTTGTAGAGCCATGTAGATACTTGATTGACCAACTCAAATCTACAATAATAAATGCTTTTGACACTACTGCATGTATATTTATTCACACAGATGGATGATGAGTAATGTTGAAACCTAGGAGATAAGTTCATGGAAAAAAGTACTATCTTCTCTTCCCTAGACCTAGGGATGAGGATCCTAGTCCATTGCACTACTGTCAGTTTTTTAATTCTGTATTTGCATGAGTGTCTTTAATTCTCATGACTGTGTGTGTTGATCCCTCAACATGCCCTCCTGGATTGCACGATGTTGGTGGTTCGGTGACATCATCCCAATTTGGAGAAACTTCTGGTCAGTCGATGTGCTAACTCCATTCTCCGGACCGAAAATAACACCTTTGGTGAGGGATTTTGTTTATTGATTATTTTCTGTTTAAATGGGAATGTGGAAAGGAAAGTGCAAAGCACAAGGGAAAAGAAAGGAAAGAAAAAGGTTGAGGGAGTTGGTGTGCCCGAATGAGAAGGAAAAATAAATAAAAAAAGTAAAAAAATTTAAATAAAAGCAAGAAGGAGGAATAAGGGGCCGAAAGTCAAAATAAAAGGGTAAAGAACAGAAGAAAGGAAAGATGAAAAGCTTTGTGGTGTTCTGTGTTTTATGCTTTGTTTGTGTTTTTAACTTTTGCATGATTGCTTGTGTTAATGTGCATGTAAGTCAGCGGCAGTGTTTGGATTCCATAAAGGGTAGAGGATTCAGTACTTCTAGTGGTTTTATCTTTTAGATGTACGTACAACATGCTATTATACCGCTATGTGGATGTTTAAACATGAGTTGTGTTGACAGCATTCTGTTATTACTTAGTTGATTTGGACCTTGAAGTGTTTATGTGGATACTAATGAAGGGTTGGTTTTTGGTAAAAGGGTGTATTCTGTTTTCAAACATGCTTGGGGGCAAGCATGGATTAAGTGTAGGGGATTTGATTAATTGCTTATTTTTCATATAATTGTTATCTCTTTTAGTAATATTTGAGGTAATGATACTGCTAATTTGAGTATATTCTCTCATTTTTTCAGAAACAGACTTGAAAGATCAAAAGGAAACAAAGGAGCGAATACCTCAAAGAAAAGAGCAAAAAGCGATTAGTCATGTCTGTGGACTAAACACTCAAGCATTCCTAACTCTTCCTTAGACCTAGGGAAGAGGTCGCACCCTTGAAGGCTGGAGGCTAATGTCGCGCGAGATGGGCTTTTCTGTTGGGCTTGGCTCGAAAATAAAAAGAAGTTGCGTGGAAACAAGCTAAAAGAAGTTGGAACTCTGATAGGATTGGAAGACTACTACCACAATTATTCCTATTCTGATTAGAACTTCTATTCCTATTCCAACTCAAACAATTATTCCCTTTTTAAATAATTTCTATTTTTAATTGGGTTAAGGATTTTAGAACCTATTTAAGGTTAAGAACCAGCAGGGAGAAGGGTGTCTTGAATTCTACTCTCGGCTAGCATACACTCTTTCAATTCTAGTATTTCATTTTTGATTAATTTTTATATTTGAATTCAACTTATTCTTTTTATGTGTTTTAGCTAACTTTTCCAATTCTTGGTAGAGATCGTAAGTTGCATAATTCATGTTGATGTGAGATCTAATGGTTCTTCATAAAAACTATTTTGTATTTCTTCTCTTTCTAGTTTAATGCCAATTTATTCATGTTATGTTTAGGTCTGATCAACCTAGGTTTTTAACTTGAATATTACAGTTAGTTCTAATATCTTAGGGGAAAACTTGACCAATGTTAAAAAAACGCAATAAACAACTAGTGGATTAAAGGCATAAGAGTTGTTGTTTGAAGCTAGAGGAAGAAAAGAATTAGGTATATAGGGGCAAGCGAACCAATCTCTAGGCCTAGGAAAATCTCTCCATGTTTACATCAATTGACTAGTTAAATCCTATAAGCGAACCTTAGGGTTGCTAGAAGATTAGGGTCCTTAATAGAGTGTCTCTTTAAGTGGCTTGTTAAAGGAGGAGAGTAGGAAGTCTAAGTGAACCTGATTTCTATAGCTTTTCTACAAAACTAGTTTTTAATATGTTTATATCAATGATCAACAACATCGAATTATGACCTTGGAAGATCTCTACCAGGAATTTTCATCCTATTGATCTCTCTTTTGCCTTTCAATTGTTTGCTTTACTTTTTAGTTAATTTTGCTTCTTAGAAAACCCCTCCTTAATTGCTTTATTCTACTTGGTCATAACTAGAAAACTAAGATTAATCCCACTGTCCCTAAGGATCGAACCTCTTACCATTATTTGTAATCTTTTGTAGTTAATGTAACGTTGTATTTATTTTTGACGCATTCGACACCCATCACCCCTACCTTTGAGAGAATGAATTAAATCCCATCTTTTTTTCTTATCTTCCACCGTATGCCATCCATACAATCCATAAAACCTCCAATAAACCAAAAGAGCACTCCTTTCATTAATTTTAGCATCAATACAATGCAAATTTAAAGGACAAAAATATTAAGAGTCATGCCATAGAAGTGCCAAACCACCCCTCCTATTAGGACCAACACAGACATCACCAATGATATATTGAAAACCCCAGTTTTTGTTCAATTTCCTAATCTCTGATATTTTTTTCTTAGTCTCACATAAAAATACCAAAGAGGGAGCTTCAAGCTTTAACAACAAAAATTCCATGTTAAACCAACTCCTATTTAATTTGCCATAACTCCCTCCTATATAATTAAGGACCTCACATTGCCTAATAATTGCTCAATTAACACAGACTCGTATCTCCACCATTACACATCTTCTTACCATTTCTAATTTCAAAACCATCAACAATTAAAGACTCATTACACTCCCTGTCAGCTTCCATAACCCCTACAGCAGCCATTAATACCACTCGTTCGCCGAAAAAAAAGGCATTTTGTCCTCAACGAGGGAGATGACTTGCGTCCTGACTAACCTGCAACCCCACGCTTATCCCTACCCGAACTCCCACAACCCTCGAACTGGTAATAAACCAGCTAATCCGCTGACACTCTTGAGTCCACATCAAAAGGCAACTCTACCATCTCATTTGCCCCGGCCAAATTCCACCAGACACAATTCTTATGGATATAACAACAATAAATTGGCAACTTCTCATATTGAAATGATAGTGTAATCATAGTTCCTATATCAACCTCAAAAGGCAAACTGATAACAAAAAGAGACTCGACATTCAATCTAGCCCGAAACTTAACAAAATCCAACGGCCCCATAAATCCGTATCATAAACCGAAACAAACACAACCCCTATCATAGTTGAAATACCCCTAACATTCTCTCTAGTACGAAGATTAAATGGGAGATCAAAAACACGAATGGTAAAACATACCTCATTAAGCTCTATTTTGGAAAGCTGGACACCACCATCAATAATTTCTAGCACCACCAAATTATAACAAGTTATATCATGCGAGAAATTTATAATTCTAACGATTCTAAATGTCATGCATACAAACATACGAAAAAGCGTTGAATAAATAAAAGGGGTGAAGGGAAGTGTACTTTATTGATGATCCATGATCGATCCATCTCTTCAAAACAGAGATTTAACGGCACAAATAAATAATAATACGATAGACAAGCATATGAACATTTTTAGCTTATTATTTAACTAGCTATTACAACAAGTTAAAATAATTACCTAAATATTACAAACTGGTGGACAAAAATGATTAACTAATTATTACAACAAGTTGAAATAATTAACTAACAATTTTACGAAATACTAACTAATTATTACAACGAACAAGATAAATAATTATCAATTTAAACAAAATATTAATAAAAACATGCAATTTAAAACGAATAGTTTTAAATAAGCATGGCACACGAACAATTTAAATAATCATGTCATACGAATGATTTAAGTAATCATGACATACGATAATTAAATAATGCACGAAAATAATGTGGTGGCCTTCTTGGAACAGTATCCTAATGGTCCTTGAATTCCAGCCCACTACCCAAAACAGACCCAAGGTTCTTTTTCCTGATGGGTCAGGAACAACCCTGGCCCATGATCCTTTCTTTCCGTTTGGGCTTGGAATATACCAAACCCATGACCGTTCTCTTTTCCTCTTAGGCTTTGGACAAGCCAAGCCTCTGACCAACACTTTTATTTAAAACAGCAAGCCTGACCACCCTTTCCCTCCTTCTTCCCCACTTCATCTTCTCCCTTGGGTCGCCAGCGACCAAGGAAAAACCAGACGACACAAACAACAAAATAAACCCACAAAACCCGACCAGAAATACACCCAATAAAACAACAAAATAAAATAACTAAACAGTAGCTCAATTAATCAAAGAACAATAAGCAATTTAATGAAATAAAAGCATACGAAATAAAGTAAAATAGAGGAAATAAACTTAACCAAATAGCAGGCGAATTAATTACAAGTGAAAGCAGAAATTAAATTGAAATGAGAAAAAAACTATTTATTGACTTTAAAACAACAATTGATTAATAAAAACGAAAGTAGGAAATTTAAATAAAGGAGCAGTTGATCGAATTGAAAAGCAAGCAATTAAATTAAACCTTTGTTTTCTTGGGAAGGAAAGAGTGCATCCACTCGTCCTCTAATTGGTGGTGAAGAGAAGAGTATTTATAGGGAGAGGTTGAGTCGGTTGGAGCCTTGGATTATCGGTGGTAGCCGAGGGAAGTGAGCGATGATGAGGCAGTTGGTGATGATGACAATGGCGTCGACGAGGCAAAGAAGTGATGTGAATTTATGGCTTGATAGTAAGGGTTGAAGTTGTCGGTCGGCGATGGCGGGAGTGTGGTGATCAAAACGCGTTGGCGAGGGGTAAGGGCGAAGGTATGCATTAATGGTTGCATCAATGCACATTAATGCTAGATAATATTTGAAGAAGATATTTTTGGTTCGAGCCGACGATACGAGAAATCTCACTTGAGACCGAACTGAAATATCCTAAAGTACAGAATAAAATGAAATGACGTGAGGCAAAATAAAAATAACTAGTAAAAGTTAAATAATGATAGTAATAATAGATAAAATTATGGTTGATATTTAAAAGCTTTAAATAACGGACGAATGATGAAAATATGGATATGATGTGACGAAAATGTCAAAAATCGGGTAGCAACAGATGCCCCCTCTTTACTGTCTGATCAAAAAAATAGTGTAACAGAGATTTTTGATGAGCAGTAAAGATGGTTGCCCCAAGTACCATAAATGTTTTGAACGCAACCTTCCTAGATAATGGGGTGAAAGTAAATGACAGGAATGTACATGGAACTTCCTTGATAGCAGGGTGAATGCAAATGATGAAGATGTGAATCAGGTAGGGCAATGGTAGCACTCGCAGTTCGTACGCTGGTGCAGAAATGTAAATCAGGTAAGGCGAGGGTAGCACTCGCAGTCCGTATGGAGTTGCAGAAATGTAAATCAAGTAGGGCGAGGGTAGCACTCACAGTTCGTACACTGGTGCAGAAATGTAAATCGGGTAGGGCGAGGGTAGCACTCGCAGTCCATATGCTTTATTCGGATGTTGAGAGAAATGTTGGTCTTCTCGGATATTGAGGAAAGATGTAAATTGTAGAAAAGTAAATGATGACTTCATTCAGATGTTGGGTAGGCGAATGGGGGTGTGAACCGCCACAAAAAATACATTGGGAAGTCGGGGTGTGAACCGCCACACAAGTTTTAAGATATGGTATGGGGGCGTGACCGCTAAAGATTTTTAAGACATGGTGAGGGGACGTGACCAATCACAATATTAACAGACAAGATGTGGGGACGTGACCAATCACAACATTAAAATACACGAGATTTAGACGTGACCAATCACAGCATTTAAATACACGATGTGGGGATGTGACCTATCACAACATTTAAAAGACAAGATGTGGGGACGTGACCTATCACAACATTTAAAAGACATGATATGGGGACGTGTGGGGATGTGACCTATCACAACATTAAAAGATAGGATGTGGGGATGTGACCTATCACAGCATTAAAAGATAGGATGTGGGGACGTGACCTATCACAACATTTAAAAGACAAGATGTGGGGACGTGACCAATCGCAACATTAAAGACAAGATGTGGGGACATGACCTATCACAACATTTAAAAGACACTATGTGGGGACATGACCAATCACAACATTTAAAGACAAGATGTATGGACGTGACCTATCACACCATTTAAAAGACAAGATGTGAGGACACGACCTATCAGAGCATTTAAAGGACACGATGTGGGGACATGACCTATCACAGTATTAAAAACACACGATGTGGGGACGTGACCTATCACAGCATTAAAAGACAGGATGTGGGGATGTGACATAGCACAACATTTAAAAGACACCATGTGGGGACGTGACCTATCACGGCATTAAAAAGACACGGTGTGGGGACGTGACCTATCACAGCATTTAAAAGACATGATGTGGGGACGTGACCAATCACAATATTGAAAGACGAGATGTGGCAAGTTAGGAGGAAGCAAACACGAAGTAGCAACATCCAAACCATAATGGGTAAAAGGAGAGATTAAATCATGCACGAATGAAATATTCCCACAATACCCCAATGCTTGCCCCCAAGCATTGCACCAGGATAAGAAAACAACATGAACTTCCTTATCAAGAGAAAATTCAAACAATTCAAGCACTTGGAAAATATGTCATCCAATTCTTGTTATATAAGCAAGCTTGACACAAGCCTAGAAGAGCATCTGCATCTTGCTTAGGAGATAACGACCTTAGGGACAAGACTTTCCTACAACTTGCAACTGTAAGCAGGCCTCACCGGATGTGTGTATGTTTTCGCACTCAGAAGTAGGGCTAAGTGTTTACACTCATAAAAATGCAACAAACATGGCACAGAAATTAAATTCGCAATGTCAATCCGAGTGAAAGATGCACATGCATGGGCATTCTAATAATCAAGAGGACTTTGCAAGAAAAAGGTGGTATAGTGTAAAAGGGAGAGTCTATTTAGAAAGGAGAAAGTCCTTAGTAGAATGATGAAAAAGGGGTTTAGTGAGCAGTACTCGACGACTGGTTGCAGTACTTTCTTTTCCCTTTTTTTTTTTTTTTTGAGTCAAATGTAAATATAAGTAGCAAGCAAAACAAGTACGGTGTCCGTCTTTTCTTTTCTCAATTCTGATCTTAGGCAGCGGCCTTGAATTCTTGATTTCCTCAGCCTTCTTCCAGCACAGATCACCAATGATCCTTAAGGATTTCATTTTATCCCCACTCATTTTGCAAACCGAACTCAATACGCATCCTCGATTCTAGTTGGCAACTTCAATCGAGTACTACTCACTTGGGAAGGAGGAGCTTTAGATCAAAGTAAAAGAGGCTTTAGAGTGGTTTATAAGAAATATAGGATGGTGTGCGAAGACGAGCGTTATGGGCTGATGTATGGAAAATTAAAACAATATGAAAGAAGGAGCAAAGTCCAATGTCATTTTACCGTTATCCCATGTCTAATGGTGTATGTACCCTGGATATCATGCAAATTTAACTAATGCCAGTTTATGCATTTGCGTTCATAAAAGAAATAAAGCATGAAGGTTCGAAGTGCTCACAGGGATGTGCTTGTGACTGCTTACGGCTAAAGCACACTGTGGATATAAGAGCAAGCAGGCAAGATCATGTATGTCATATGATTTCAATGGATGAACAAGTTATCCATGATGCAGTAAAGTGATAAACATGCTTAATCTAGGGAAGGTTTAAAAACATAAGGGTAGTGCGGATTTTTATCAAGTCGAGCAACATTTTCAACAGAAAAGCGTAGAAGTTTTGAAGACAAGGCATGCACACACACACACGCATGCACATATTGATGCAGAAATGTAAGTTGCAGAAACATAAATTGCATAAATGTAAATTCAGGTCCGAGCGAGGGTAGCACTCGCAGTCCGTACACTGGTGCGGAAATGTAAATCCAGGTTCAGGCGAGGGTAGGACTTGTAGTCCTGGGTGAGATAAGTTAGAAAGTGGGGGTCGAAACCACTGCACGAAATAAGATTGAAAAGTGGGGATTTGAACCGCCGCACGGATAGATTAAAAAGTGGGAGTTTGAACCGCCGTACGAGATAGATTGGAAAGTGGGGGTTTGAACCGCCGCACTAGATAGATTGAGAATGGGGGTGTGAACCGCCGCACAAGATAGATTAGAAAGTGGGGGTGTGAACCATCGCAGAAGATAGATGAGAGTGGGAGTTTGAACCGCCGCACAAGATAGATGAGAGTGGGGGTGTGAACCGCCGCACAAGATAGATGAAAGTGGGGGTTTGAACCGCCGCACAAGATAGATGAAAGTGGGGGTGTGAACCGTCGCACAAGATAGATAAAAAAGTGGGGGTTTGAACCGCCGCATAAGATACATGAAAGTGGGGGTGTGAACCGCCACACAAGATAGATGAGAGTGGGGGTGTGAACCGCCACACAAGATAGATGAAAGTGGGGGTGTGAACCGCCGCACAAGATAGATGACAGTGGGGGTGTGAACCACCGCCGCATAAGATAGATGAAAGTGGGGTTTTGAACCGCCGCACAAGAGAGATGAAAGTGGGGGTGTGAACCGCCGCACAAGATAGATGAAAGTGGGGGTTTGAACTGTCGTACAAGATGGACCAGAAAGTAAGGGAACTGAACCGTCGCACGAGATGGACCGAAAAGTGGGGCAATTGAGCCGCCGCATGAGATGGACCTCACTCGGATGCCTTTCAAATTCGGCCCCGCTGGGACACTGATAATTCCGCTCGGATGTCCTTAGAAATAGCCGAATCACTTCTGGATTTGATCAAATTGCTAGGGAAAGATGAGCTCAAAATGAAACTTGAGACTGGCTGTTCGTAATGCAGGATGTGTTGGTATTTTTGCAGAGAGACCACCTCGATTTAGATGGTCCTTACATTACATAGCAAGGGAGAAAAAATCTTAAAATCTCTCCTGATTCACTCTTTGACTGCCCTGGACAAGGAGAAATCTTCTAGGCTGGAAATAGCCAATTGTTTATTGGTTGATTTGTCCAAGAAGTATGGCTTGAACATCATTTTGAGTGATGGAAGAGAATCCTTAGTTAGCTAAAGATTCAGATTGCCACTATGGAGAGCTAACCAGTTGTTTCTTTACAGAGAAAAGCTCCAACACTTCAGCTTTTGTAGTAAGGGATTGCGGATAAAACAAGCGAATGCAATCACGATTTAAAGTCAGCACTTAGTGGCCCACCAATTAGAGGATTGATCTTTACAGTAGGGTTATCATGCACGTACACACAGAGAGCTTGCCGAGAATGTTTGTGCGTTGTCAAATTCAAATCATCAAAGATTTGACGATGGTTGAATTTGAATTTACAGTTAGGAGCCATGTAGGGCGTAAATGTCATTATATCACAGAACAAGAACGCATTAAGTATGTTGATTGTGATTCCTGCTACAGTGATGATCTGAATGTAAGGAGCTTGTTGTCGTGAATTAGCATAAAGTGTTACGTTCGTCTTTTGATTGACATCTCTTTGATTTTCATCGCTTGCCCCCAAGTTTATCCTTTCAAACTCCTCCTGATGAGGGACTATCTCTTTCTCCAAACTTTCTATTTAAATGAACCAACTCGTGTGGAATCCCAACCTCATCCTCAATTGCGCGCGATAATTTCTTCACCATAAAAGACATAGGGTATATCAAGACAAACCGATTTATTATTTACCAAAAGAGTTTCGCCAATCTTGGGGAAAAAAACAACAACAAAAAATGTGCAATAGGGAGACATCCGGAAGTATGGTGGCGGTTCAGTTGTACGCAGGCTCTCCAGTCTTCTTCAAGAAAATGAACGACCTCTATATCGCTCCTCCATTACCCAGGGCATGGTTCGGAAGAGGGTTGATGGTCATGTTAGATCCTTCGAAAGAGATCCATCTGCTCTTCATCAAGTGATTAACCTTTCCTCTAAGGGCAGAGCAGTTTTCTAAAGTGTGGCCCTAAGCTCTGGCATGGTACGTGTACCTACCATTGGGATCGTACCACTTTGGGTAAGGAGGTCGTATAGGTTGGATCGGGGTTGGTGCAATTTACCCAGCCGCCAAGAGATGCTCGTAAATTTCCTCCAAAGGAACGGTAAGAGGTGGTAGCGGCTCCCTGTTCCAATGGGTATTTTGGTTCTTTTGTGGGATTTGTGGTAGAGGTGGCGGGTAAGGTGGAAATGGTGCGGGGTATTGAGGAGCCACGTTAGCAACGGGCATCGATGGTGAAGGAAAAAGGCGGGTTGATATAGTGAAGGGTATGACGGTGGTGGAAAATAAGGTGGCATATTGCTAGGCTGGTGAGAGATAAAGCTGACCTCTTCTTTTAAGATAGGCACCATTTTAGGTGTTACCTCTGGTGTGGAAATAACAATCCTTCCGGACTTGATTCCCTGCTCAACTCTCTCTGCTACAAGGACCATGTCAGAAAAGCTACTCGACGAATTGGAGATGAGATAGGTGTAGTAAGGAGCTTTGTCGTTTAAAGGAGGAGAAATTCTGGCAGCTAGTTCTCCCCACCTCTTGACGTAAGCTTTCACTGATTTGTTGGTCCTCTTCTCCAAATCCAGTAGATCAGAACGGTCCGGTGCTACTTCCATGCTGAACTTGTATTGTTTAAAGAAGGCGTCAGACAAGTCTCTCTAAGTCTTGATTCTACATCTGTCCAGACTCGTGTACCAGGTCAAGGCATGCTTGGACAGACTCTCCTTAAACAAGTGGATCAACAAAGGTTCATCATGTATTACCTTGGATATTTTCTTACAGTAGATTTTGAGGTGAGTTCTAGGGCACTCAATTCCAGTGTACTTTTTGAATTCCAGAATCTTGAATTTCTGAGGCATTGTGATTCTCAGCACCATGCACATATCGGCGGGACCTATAGGGTCGAAGGGATCAGTTCTTTCAATGGCCATTAGACGGGTGGAAATATTGGGATTTCGGATGGACCTTGTTCCTGCCGAACTCAAATGTGGGTCTAGTCAGAAGAGGGATAAGAGATATATCACCCCGTCCGATCGTGTCAACTGCAGCGGGTGTACTGAGTGGAAGGGGGTTGGAACTAATGAAGGGATCCGTCCACTTCCACAGAGCTCCAACAATGGAAGATGGTTGGGTCGATAAAGGACCTACTACAATGGACAATGATGTAGACCCTATTATCTAGGTGGCGGAGGGATAGAAGTCGGGCGGAAAATCAGTGGTCGTCTCGTTTCGTTCCTTTTCAGCGAT
This sequence comes from Viola odorata, assembly GCA_963691705.1. NCBI lineage: Eukaryota > Viridiplantae > Streptophyta > Magnoliopsida > Malpighiales > Violaceae > Viola > Viola odorata. The sequence continues at coordinate 35,930,329 of OY829539.1, read as the reverse complement.
TACGGCCCTTTCCGTAGCGGTCCAAACTTGTTCCTTTAGTTCCACTATTTTTGCTTCCAATGCCTCCCGCGTTTTATCTTGTTCAGACATTCTCCGTGTTTGCAGCCTGTTTATAGGGAGCCTGTAGGGAATAGTTTACTTTTTAGGAGTTATTTTAAACCTGTTTTGTAAACAAAGAAAAGAGATAGATGTAAGTCTGGGCATAAACGATAATCATAATGTATGCATGTGTGTATCTCACTTATGGTCTAGCTATCCTAATTTGTTCCTGAATTTATTTTAATTCATGATGGATTAATTATCTTCAACGATTAGTCATGTTTACTATATGATATTTCCAAGCTGGGAAACTGAGTGCCTCGGAAGAAGATTTTATTTACGTTTATTCCCTATAGAGGCAACTTGAACTCCGCCTCTAGGAAGGGAGGAAATGATATCGCATCATTTTCTAAAATCCTAAGTTTTAATCCTATATGTATTGCAGAAACTTTAAATCCTAAATATTATATGAATGAAATATGATATGTGTAATGATAACAGAAGGAGTAAAATGTGAGTTTAATAAAAGCAATAATGAAGACATAAATTGATGAATTGAAAGGAATATATAAAAATCGTAAAAATGGAGAATTTATGGAAATAATGAAGCAAAATCGCAAAAAACGTATATTATCATGATGCACATGCTGGGGTGACATCAACTATTTCTAACTGGCTGAAAGGCTCCCGGGCAATACCCAAAAAGGGGTCCCTCAGTAAATAGATATTTGATTGCTTACCGAATCACCAAGGATTGCGAGGCGCTCAACCATTTAGGGGTTCAAGTCTGAGTTAGGGTTCATGAAAGCATACTGAGATACTAGGTCCACAAGGCTTCACTAATACCAACCTAATTCTATCTGGAAAATGGCCCGGCGGTAAGACATTCATGCATGAAATGTGTATGAATAATTTATTAAAGCGAATAAATAAAAACACAACAATTTATCAATGCGAGTAAATAAAAATAAACACCTCAAACAAACAAAAATCGGCTTCGACCCTAATTCCCCAGTGAAACCGCCAAACTGTCACACCTCCCTTTGCGAGCGGTTCGGACGGATGCGAGACAAATTGAACTGCCTCGCATAATGCAATGAAGTCGCCATCCTATTTATTTCTAAAGGTTTAGGGAAACCTTAAGTCCGAAAAAAGGAAAGAAAAAGTAATAAAAACTAAGGCACAATAAAAGGGTCTAAACTCGAGAACAACGGTTCAGGGTCGATTTATAGACTCGGGAAGGTGTTAGGCACCAGAGTCTCATCCTAAAAAGGTTACCGGTTAAAAAGAGAGGTGTTTAAAATATTTTTAAAATAATAAGTAAATGAGCCCTCAAAGGAATCGTAGCTTTGGCATTTACGTTGGGTCGATTGATTTTGTACGGAATCATACCGCATTTGTTTGTTTTTGCCAAAGTGACGTCCACTATCATCACCGGGCCATGCATGTTTAATTATTTTTATGTAACTGATCTAAGCATGCATACTAACAATACCATTTTTTTAACGATGCGTGCAGAAAATATTTTGATTTTAAAAGACTAAATCGGGGAGTGGGGACGAAGTCGGGCACCAAACACATATGCATAAATTAAACATCCATTCATAATAAAATAAAGCGAGCAATTATAACAAGTTATATCATGCGAGCAATCACAACAATTTATATCAGGCGAGCAATTACAACAAATTTATATCATGCGAGTAATTTATAATTCTAACGATTCTAAATGTCATGCATACAAATGTACGAAAAAGCGTTGAATAAATAAAAGGGGTGAAGGGAAGTGTACTTGATTGATGATCCCCGATCGATCCGTCTCTACAAAACTGAGATTTAACAGTACAAACAAATAATAATACGATAAACAAGCATACAAACATTTTTAGCTGATTACTTAACTAGTTATTACAACAAGTTAAAATAATTACCTAAATATTACAAATTGGTGGACGAAAATGATTAACTAATTATTACAACAAGTTGAAATAATTAACTAATAATTTTACGAAATATTAACTAATTATTACAACGAACAAGATAAATAATTATCAATTTAAACAGAATATTAATACAAACACACAATTTAAAATGAACAGTTTTAAATAAGCATGGCACATAAACAATTTAAATAATCATGGCATACGAACGATGTAAATAATCATGGCATACGATAATTAAATAATGCATGAAAATAATGTGGTGGGCTTCTTGGAACAGTATCCTAAAGAGCCTCGAATTCCAGCCCACTACCCAAAAAAGACCCAAGGTTCTTTTTCCTGATGGGCAGGAACAACCTTGGCCTATGATCCTTTCTTTCCGTTTGGGCTTGGAATAAACCAAGCCCATGACCTTTCTCTTTTCCTCTTGGGCTTTGGATAAGCCAAGCTCATTACCAACTCTTTTATTTTAAACAGCAAGCCCGACCACTTTTTTCCTCCTTCTTCCCCACTTCATCTTCTTCCTTGGGTCGCCGGCAATGACGTCGGCGACTAAGGAAAAACCAGACGACACAAACAACAAAATAAACCCACAACACCCGACCAGAAATACACCCAACAAAACAATGAAACAAAACAACCAAACAGTAGCTCAATTAATCAAAGAACAGCAAGCAATTTAACGGAAAAAAAGCAAGCGAAATAAACCAAAATAGAGGAAATAAACTGAACCAAACAGTAGGCGAACTAATTGCATGTGAAAGAAGGAATTAAATTGAAATGAGAACAACTATTTATTGGTTTTAAAACAGCAATTGATTGATAAAAATAAAAGCAGGAAATTTAAATAAAGGAGCAGTTGATCGAATTGAAAAGCAAGCAATTAAATTAAACCTTTGTTGCTTCTTTGGAAGGAAATAGTGCGTCCACTCGTCCTCTAATTGGTGATGAAGAGAAGAGTATTTATAGGGAGAGGTTGAGTCGGTTAGAGCCTTGGATTATCGGTGGTAGCCGAGGGAGGCGAGCGATGATGAGGCAGCTAGTGATGATGACAATGGCGTTGACGAGGCAAAGAAGTGATGTGCATTTTTGGCTTGATGGTAAGTGTTGAAGTTGCGGGTCAGCGATGGCGGGAGTGTGATGATCAAAACGCGTTGGCAAGGCGTAAGGGCGAAGGTATGCATTAATGCACATTAATGCTGGATAATATTTGAAGAAGATATTTTTGGTTCGAACCGACGATACGAGAAATCTCGCTTGAAACCAAACTTAAATATCCTAAAGTACAGAATAAAATGAAATGACGCGAGGCAAAATAAAAATAACTAATAAAACGTAAATAATGATAGTAATAATAGATAAAATTATGATTGATATTTAAAAGGTTTAAATAAAGGACGAATGATAAAAATATGGATATGATGTGACGAAAATGTCAAAAATCGGGTAGCAACAGAAAGGAACAAAATATTTTTAAAATTTGAATCCAAGTTATTCTTAAAAAATATTTAAAATTTGAAACAAGAAGTTACCTTAACACTGTAGTATGCATTCTCGGAGAAATTCAAGACAAGAACAAAGAAAAAACCTTATTGTGACTCTATATTTATTCATAGATCTTTGGCAATTTGATCTATAACTATATATAGTGTATGTTAATTATATTATCATACGTACATAATTAATAATATTATTATATGTTATATTGAAATTGCATTTTTTAATTTTTCAAATTAAAAAAGGTATATATGTACAAGCATTATATATACATGGTATAGTAATATATAATTTCAAATTAATTTGTACAAATTAATTACACAATTATATTTATATATATATAAATATATTGTATTTATTATAATTTAAATAGAAATGTGTTAGGGTTGTTGTTTTCTTTTTCATCTTTCTTTCTTTCTTTCCTTTCCTTCCTCTGTATCATCGCGCCCCTCCCTCGTCGCTGACATCCTTCGCCTCTGTAACATCGCGTCCCTCCCTCGCTGTCGGCATCCTTCTCCTCTGTACCATAGCGTCCCTCCCTCGATGCCAACATCCTTCACATATGTACCATCGCGTCCCTCCCTCGCTGCCGATATTTTCGCCTCTGTACCATCACATCCCTCCCTTGCCGCCAGCATCCTTCTCCTCTATACCATCGCATCACTCGCCCACCGCCGGCATCCTTTGCCTTTGTACCATCGCATCCCTCCCTCGCCGTCAGCATCCTTCTCCTTTATACCATCCCATCCCTCACCCACCGCCGGCATCCTTCGCTTCTGTACCATCTCATCCCTCCCTTGCTGCCGGCATCCTTCTCCTCCATACCATTGCATCCCTCGCTGCCGACATCCTTCTCCTCTATACCATCGCGTCCCTCGCCGCCAGTTTCCTTCCCTCTGTACCGACAAATCGTTGCCGCATCACTAACACTACATCTCCGACCTGTAGTCACCAGTGAGTGCTCTCTTCTCCACTTCATCTCCGACCTACAGTCACCGGTTTATGTACATAGATTTTCTGCAAAATAGCTGCTGGTTTTGATTCTAGTGTTGAAAATTACAAGGCTGTTATTTCTAGGTGTGTTAAAATGATGGACTAAGGAGACATGAAACATGGTAAAATAAACTAACCAAAAGAAGAACATTGGCCAAATTAGCAGATTATTCACTACCAATAGCAATCAGAAATTTACCCTCACAAATAACCTACCTCTAACATAAGTTCCTCCTTCCATCCTGGCTATTCCATTGTGTTTCTGAAGATTGATAAGTGTCATTTTCATGACTAAGGTGTCACCTGAAATCACTAGTTTTCAGAATCTCACTTTATAGATTCCAGCAAAAAAAGAAAAAATCTCACAAGAGCCTCCAACTTCTGGTTGCAGCATGGCCAAACCTCCAACCTGCGTCATTGCCTGGATTTGAGAACAAATTAGTGATCAGTCCTTATCCAGTCTAGATAAGCATAGGATATACACCTATAGATATATATGGTACAGGGACGGATCCAGGATATGAATTTCAGGGGGTGCGGGGGTTCGAGGGCAGCGCCCCCGAAAATATTTTTTTTGGAGTATTTTAAAGGGAAGGCAAGCGAGCTAAACGAAAAATATCAAATATTTGTCCATATCTACAAAAAAAAATAATACAATTAGCATATTAATTCTCAAGTCATGTTGTCGCACCCCCTTTTTCGTTGAAAATGAGTTTAAGGTTCGGGACGGATGCTAAGCATAGATGGATGCTTCGCATAATGCAATGAAGTCGCCACCCTAATTTCTAAGGTTTAGGGAACCTAAGCGTCATGGCATAAAATAAAAACTAAGGCTCGGTCTAAACCATTGAACAAAGGTTCGACGTCGTATTATGGACTCGGGAAGGTGTTAGGCACCCAAGTCACCCAAGTCACATCCTTAAAAAGGTTACCGGTAAAAAGGTGTTTGAATGCAGTTTTGATATACAAAGATTTGTTTAATGATCGAAGCATGTCAACCAATTCTTCCCACGAACTCAAGTCACTTTCGAATCATTTACATAGGCCAATGATTGAATCATGTCAATAGAGTCCGCTTACCGAATTGGGGCACTTTCTGATTATTTAAACATTTTTGACGTGATTTGGCCCTCAAAGGTGACGTTACATCTTAGCATTTTCATAGGGGCATGTTATTTCCGATCGGGACACGAAGGACGGGGTTACCGTTTGTTCGTTATGCTAGAGCGGACGTTCCCCCTTTTCATTGAGCCATGCATAGTTAATTAATTAATTACTACGTGATCCTATCATGGATAAATACTAACACGATGTTAATTTAATGAATGCAAATAACCGTGTGGGATCGAAGCCACCATGCTCAAGTATCAAATATAGTAATTAATCTCATGGCATAAAAAAACAAGTGATATAAACAAATAAGCATATGGATTGATTTTATCATGCATACAATTATAGGTTTTTTAGCATTTTTAAATAACATGTACACAAATAATATTTGCAAAAAAGACATCGAATAAATAAAAGAGGCTAGAAAGCGTACTTGCGTTGCGTGGTCTTGTTCAACCTTGCGAAGTGAGAGTGTTAGCAACGCTTTCGGAAATAATAAATAATAAAGAGCACATGCAACATTTGTTATGACGAATAAATATTTAAATAAACATGATGAAGGAATAAGCAATTTATGTCATATGTGCACTTAAATAATTAAAACATGGCATAATCATTATTATCATACAAGCATTTAATTAAACATGGCCTAAACACATTATTTAAATCATACAAGCATTTAATTAACATGGCATAAACACATTATTTAAATCATGCAATAATTTAATTAAACATGGCATAAACACAACATTTGAATCATGCAATAATTAAATTAAACAAGACATGGCATAAACACATCATTTAAATCATGCAATAATTTAATTAAACATGGCATGAACATCTCACTTAAATTGTGCACACATTTAATTACATAACACATGGCATGAACACGTCATCTAATCATGCGCTTAAATAAATTAACATATATAAGCATATCATCTAATCCTGCATTTAATTAATTAAGTAACGCATATAAGCATCAAGATGGGTTGGAGGATGGGCTTCGGCCAAACAGAAGGGAGTCTTGGCCTAGACAGTAGGGTCGGCCTAGACGGGAGTCTTGGCCTATACCAAAGGTTTGCCCTAGACAGCAGTCTTGGCCTAGATGGAAGGCAAGACAAGAGAAACGAGCTGGAGCCTTTAAAGCTCATATCAGACAGGAATGTAAGACAGGAAAGTAGTCGCTCAAGTAGGAGTATTTTAGATATAGTATGCGGAAAAGTAGTCGCTCAAGGAGGAGTATTTAGATAGATAGGAATGTAAGACAGGAAAGTAGTCGCTCAAGGAGGAGTATTTTAGATAGACAGGAATGTAAGACAGGAAAGTAGTCGCTCAAGGAGGAGTATTTAGATATGCAGAAATGTAGAATTATATAAAGTGAGGGTAGCACTCGCACTTCATATGTTTTGATAGAAAAGTAAATGAGAGTTGGAACGTACCTTTTGGTTCAAGGCAACTTACCTTTGCTCGAGCCTTCTGACGGCTCCATGTGAATTCACGAATGGTTGTCTTGGAGAGCCATTCCGCTCTTCTTAATTTGATTGGATTCGTTCTACAAAATCCGCGGTGAGGGCATTGCAATGACATCTTTATCAAAGACCCAATTTGTGAGGAGTGGTAACGTTCTCCATTCGGTTGTTGATTGGATTTTGATGAAAATTCAAGATGACGAGGGCTTTACAACGATGTCTTTATCGAAGACCTAATGGTTGTGGAGTGGTAACGTCATCCATTCGATTGTCAATTGGATCTTAACAAAAGTCCAAGCTGAGGGCTTTACAATGATTTCTTCACCAAAGACCCAAGGGTTGAGGAGTGGTAACGTGCTCCATTCGATGTTGATTGGATTTTTTTCCAAAAATCCAAGGTGTGGGCTTTACAACGATCCCTTCATCGAAGATCCATGGTTGTGGAGTGGTAACGTGCTCCATTCGATGTTGATTGGATTTTTTTCCAAAAATCCAAGGTGTGGGCTTTACAATGACTTCTTCACCAAAGACCCATGGTTGGTGCGATCCTATCAAAGCTTATATGTATCCTGCAAATAGGAAGGAAAGCAAACACAAAGCAGCCCCCAAGTTTTTTATTATTTTGGAATGAAAATGATTTCTTTGTTTAAGAAAATCAATTCAAGCATTTTCTTTTGAAAAAATGTTCGTTCAGTTTTCGTTATATAAACATGATTGATACAAGTCTAGATAACATCTACGTCTTGTTCAAGAAATAACGACCTCCAGGACAAGACTTTCCCATGACATGTAAACGTAAGCAATCCTCACCAGATATTAGTGTTTGCACTCACGCTCAGAAAACAAGGCTATGTGTTTACACTCCTAAAAATGCAATAAACATGGCACAAAAATTAAATTTGCAATGTCAATCCGAGTGAATAGACTTCAAATGAAGATGCGCATGCATGGGTCCACTAATAATCGAAAGGACTTTGCGAGGGAGGAAGAAAGGAGGAATTCGTAGAAGAAAGTATTGTGTTTCATGGCGAAAGGTTTCAATGAGTTTGTGCTCGACGACTGATTACGATGAGGACAAATTGTGGCGAACGATGCTCGATGATTTGATTGGGGCTAAGAGCAAAATACATGAGTTTTTCTTCTTTTGTTGGGACGTTCTTCTTCATGGTCGTCCTTGATCAATCTTGATTGATTTTTTTTTTGCACTTGCTTCCAATTTTATTGGTTTGGTGGTTCTTGAGATGCCATTTCTTTGTGTTTCTTTCTTCTCTTTTCCCCTTTTTTTATTTCATTTTTCTCTCTTTTTTTCTAATTTTTTTCTCTCTTTCTTTTCTTTTTCTTGTAGGTATTAATAACAAGTGAAGCAAGTGCAATTTTTGTTTGGTCTATCCTCCTCTCTGTCTTTGGTAGAAGCCTTCAAATCTTGATTTATTTTGGCTTTCTTCTGACGTTGTTTTGCTAGAGATACTCTAAAGGTTCCTTTGGCATTCCCATGCTTGACGTGTAACTCCAATTTAGTGGTCCCAGTCGAGCATTACTCACTTGGTTTAGGAGTCTTTTGGGTGTTTGATAGAGTTGTACATGGTGTACAAAATATGTGTTTTGCGGGGGAAAAAGGTTAAAAATGAAAATGTGGAAGAAGAGCAAAGGCAAAGTCCAATGTCATCTTACCGCTATCCCATGTCTGATAGTTCATGTACCCTGGATATTATGCAAATCTAACTAGCATCTAGTTTAGCATTTATACTTATGAAAGAAACAAGTCTTGAAGGCCCAAAGTACTCACAAGGATATGTTTGTGATTGCTTACGCCTAAACATACCATGGGCATAAGAGTTAACAGACAAGATCATGCATGTTTATATAATTTCTAAAGAACGCTCAAGTTCTCCGTGAATTAATAAAATGATGAATATGCTTGATCTAAGGGATGTTAAAACGTAGGATTTTCAAGCCAAGCAATATATATTTATTTTAGTTGTTGTTTTTTTCTGTTTTTTTTGTTTTTTTTTTTTTTTGCAAAAACTAAGAATTTTAGCAGACATGTAGCACACACTCTTGTAACAACGTAAATTGTGGGAATTTAAAAAATCGTGGAAATGTAAATTGCAAAAACTGTAAATTGCGAAAATGGAAATTGCGAAAATGTAAAAGGACAAACTTCCCTGAAAAATGAGTTTTGACATTTTTCGACACCTTCTTTTGGTCTTCACTCCACTTGCTTGCCCCCAAATTTACAAGTTTCGTTGCACCTGAAATGTAAAATTGCAGGAACACGAATTACAGAAACGTAAATTGAGGAAAGGGAAACTGTAAACGTAAAGGACAACTTCCTTGAAAAATGAGCTTGGACATTTTTCGACGTCTTCTTTTGGTCGTAACTTCATTCGCTTGCCCCCAAGTTTACAAGTCTCGTTGCACCTGAAATGTAAAATTGCGGAAATGTAAATTGCAGAAACATGAATTACAGAAACGTAAATTGCGGAAAGGGAGGTTGTAAACGTAAAGGACAACTTCCTTGAAAAAATGAGCTTTGACATTTTTCAACGCCTTCCTTTGGTTGTAACTTCATTCGCTTGCCCCCAAGTTTACAAGTCTCGTTGCACCTGAAATGTAAAATTGCGAAAATGTAAATTGCGGAAACATGAATTACAGAAACATAAATTGCGGAAAGGGAGATTGTAAACGTAAAGGACAACTTCCTTGAAAAATGAGCTTTGACATTTTCAATGCCTTCCTTTGGTTGTAACTTCATTCGCTTGCCCCCAAGTTTACAAGTCTCGTTGCACCTGAAATGAAGAGATAAGAAGTTCGTAAGGAATGGTTCACCAAGATGTTGAATTTAAAAAAAATAGAAATATCGAAAAGAACACGTGGGCTGCCTCCCCGGGAGTGCCCATTGTTTAAAGTCGTAGGCTCGACTATGGTGAAGCTTCTTTTTACGCATGTGATCAAGATTGACGGCAGTAGGGGTGTTAACCGCTTCGCCCAAGTTTAGTTGCCCACATCTCTGACAGTTTCATTATAGCATCTTGAAGAATAGCCATTAAGTTCTTGAATAGTGTTCTAGATGAGAATGGCCTCTCCATCGTCCTTGCTCGTGTGTATGGAGAAAAACTCACCATGTTGCAACATGGGTGAACGTACACACCTATCATTGTACCTATAAAACTTAGCATTGGGTTAATGGGTTAGTCAAAACGTGGTTCTTGTGACCCTAACTACTCCTAGGTCTGGCTGACACCATACTTCCCTTTTGTTATTAAAAACTCAAAAGATTTCACACGTAATTTTTTCAAAAAGGTTCTCATTTTTTGTTTCGTGTTTTTTTTTTATCTTTTTTTTAACCGAAGGGGAACGCGGATTACTATAAAAGACAACAAGACATGAATATATTGTTTATATTTTGTTTTTTTTGTTTTTTTTATCTATTTTTTTTAACCGAAGGGGAACACAAGTTCCTATAAAAGATAACAAAATATACGTATATATTTTGTTTTTTTTTTGTTTTATATATTTTTTAACCGAAGGGGAACACAAGTTCCTATAAAAGACAACAAAACATGCATACATATATTTTTACAAGTGGATATCAAGAAGTGTGATGGCGGTCCAATGGCGCACGGCCCCCCAGACTTCTTCACGAAAACGGCCAAGCCTTGAGATGATGCTTCTTCTCCGAGCGTGTAGACACGAAACTCTGGAGCTATGCTGACCGTGGTTGATCCGAGTGGACGATTTTGGCCCTGATAGGGCTTGGATTGATGTCTTCAGGGTGCTGTACATAACCTTTTCTGGCTAGCGCAAGGGAGAGCTCTTCTTCGGTCAGTCTTGATACTAAGGAATCCACGATTTCTTCTCTCGAAATAACACTCTCTCTTCCACTACTTGGGGTCTGCCTTGGAAGAGGGTCGGTGTTTGTGTTAGGTTCTTCGGTTGGACTTTCAAAGGAGACCCATCCGCTCTTGATCAAGTGATGAAGCTTTCCTTTAAAGGAGATGCAGTTTTCTAGTGCGTGCCCCTGAACTCCAGCATCGTACTCGCATCTAGTATTAGGATCAAACCACTTTGGGTAGGGAGGTCGTTGAGGTCGGGTTGGGGTGGGCGCGATTTGCCCGGCCTCTAAGAGACATTGGTAAATCTCCCCCAATGGGATTGGAAGAGGTGGCAGTGGTCCCCGATTCTGATGGTTGTTTTGATTTCTTGGCTTTTTGGGTAGGTCATATGGTCTAGGTTGTGTAGGTCGTGGTGTTGGTGGCGGGAAGGGGGAAAATGACGTCGGGTATTGAGGAGTCACACTGAGGATGGGCGTTGATGAGGAAGGGAAAATGGGGGGTTGATATAATGATGGTGAAGGGTATGGTGGTGGTGGAGGGAAAGGTTGCCCGTAACCAAGCTGGTGGGACACAGAACTAACGACTTCCTCATTTCGAAGTGCTCTTTGCGGGGCTGTCTCAATCTTTCTTAACTTGATTCCCTGCCAAACATTTTTGGCCCTTTGTCCGACTATGGTGCTTGTGGTGGAGGATGAGATCGGTGTGGAGCCACTGAAAGGATCCAGCCATTGCCATTGATCCTCAGCAATAGATAATGGTTGGGTCATAAAAGGGCCTGTGACGCTTGCTAAGAAGTTAAGTGCTATCCCATCTCGTTCTTTTTCGGCCTGTAGTGCTCGCTCTATAGCAGCTCGAACTCGTTCTTCCAATTCTGCTACTCTAGCTGCCAATGTCTCTTCTGTCTTAGTTTGTTCGGCCATTTTCAGTGCTTGAAGTCTAGTTACGGGGAGCGTTGATGGAGTAGCTTTCTTTCGAGGAGCTATCGTTATCCTGAAAAGAAAACAAGTGAAGAGAAATAAGTATAAGCGATAATGTGCGTATTATGTTTAATCTCGAGGCTTCCATGCTGCTTTGATCAATCTTTCGGCCCCTCTTTCACTTGATACTTTCGGCGGGGGGGACAAAAGATGACGTATCTTGCGTTAGCGTTTCTGGTGGAGATGTGAAGGGAGCTTTCATTCATTCCAACGACATAGCATGATCTTGGGGGTTATCAATAAAAACCCTTGAAGCGACCCGGAGTAAGTAGCTAAAGTCATCATGCTCAGAAACTCTCTAAATTGTTTGTGAGAGATCCGTGGCCCCGAAAAATTTGATTTTTGGCATGAGCATACTTCAATCTGTTATCAACATCTTTTGTGTTTTGGCCGAGCAGAAATTCTGAGTCCATCGTATCCGTATTGGCCCAGGTAAAAGATCGTGCGACTGAGACCGAGAAAACTGTCATCCTCACGTCAAAAACATTTTGCGAGCGATGTGCTGCTCGGAAAAATCCCATTTTTGGTATGGGAACTACTCAATGTGTTGTGAATGTCTTTTGTGTTTTGTCAGAGAGGAAACTCTGAGCAAATCATCTCTATTTTGGCCATGACAAAAAATTCCGTGGCTGAGGCCGAGTAGAGAAGTCATCATCACGCCTAAATTATTTGCGAGAGATGGGTCACCCATAATTATCTGAAATTTGGTGTGGGCATACTTCAATCTGTTATGAACATCTTTTGTGTTTTGGCCAAGCGGAAATTCCTAGCTGATCGTATTGATATTGGCCAAAATAAAAGAACGCGCAGCTAAGACCGAGTAGAGCATCCATCCTCACGCCTAAATTATTTTCGAGAGATGTATCACCCATAATTCTCTGTAATTTGGTAGGGACATACTTTAGTGTGTTGCAAACATCTTTCATGTTTTGGCCGAATGGAAATTCTGAGCCCATCATGTTGATATCAGCCAAAACAAACGAGTGCGCAGCCGAAACTGCTTGGAGAAAATGAATTTGAAGGGATTTGGAGCCGAAGCTAGCGACATGCCGCCAGAGATGGCCTTTCGTGGGCCTTGCTTTTGGCTGAGGTGCACTGCTCCAAAAATTCTGAAATTTGCTAGAGCAGACCTTTGATGTGTTACGAACATCTTTCGTGTTTTAATCGAGAGGAAATTCTGAGTAAATCATCTCCATTTTGGTCATGGAAAAAGATCGCGCAGGTGAAGCCGAGAGAACTGTCCTCCTTATGTCCAAATTATTTGCGAGAGATGTGCTACTCTAAAAAATCCCATTTTTGGCATGGAAAATATTCAATGTGTTATAAACATATTTAGTGTTTTGGCCAAATGTAAATTCCATGTAAATCATTTTCATTTTGGTCATGGCAAAAGATCGCGCAGCTGAGGCCGAGAGGGAGCAGCTGCTCTTGTGTAAAAAACTTTCGTGGGAGATTGGCCACTCAGAACTTTCCAAAATTTGGTGTGGGAGAACTTTAGTATTCTATGAACAAATTTCGTGTTTTGGCAGAGTGGGAATTCGGGGTCAAACGCACCCATGTAGGCCGAGACAAAAGATCGTGTGTTTGGACCCAGAATAACTATATATTTTTTGTGTTCTGCGTTTTTTTTGTGAGTCTGCCTTTCATTTCCAAGGTCAACCTTTTGTGTGATTCTATTTTTTTTGCTTTGGGTATTATTTTGATTTTGAGGAGAGTATTATATTCATGGTTAGTGGCCCTTTGGTACATACATATATGTATTTATTTATTTTATACGAAAGGAGAACTCATGATTTATCCGAATAAGGATGATTTTTCAAAAAGGATACAACCAATATATGTTGGATCAAGTATTTACATTCATCTAAAAGCTAGTAGACAAAAGTCTAGCAGTTACATTTGGACAAAAAGTAAAATTTGGAGCGCCGGGTACATGCTCTTTCTTTTGAGGGTGTCAAGCCTTGGAAGGCGAGGCCTGCCTGTTCATTCCAGAAGTATTCTAACGATGCCAACTCCCCTACTTGCATCATTAGCTCGGCCTCTAGTGCGGCCACTCGTGCTCACAATGTTCAGTTTTCCCCATTTTTCCTCGTTGACATGAGTCGTCAAGACCTTTATTAACGCATCTTTGTCCTTGATTAATGCACTAGATGCTTCCTTTTTGCGGACTTCGCTAACCAAGTGCTCTTGAAAGTTATTGAAGGCCGACTTCTAATTCCTCATGCGTGCGGATGTTATCTCCTTGGCATCCTCCTAAATCGTGGACCTTGAGACCTAAGTCCATTTGCTTGGCCACGAAACTCTCTCTTTTAAGTGTTATCTTCCTCCTCCACGAGTCTTTTGTTTCCCGGGTGAGGCAAAAACGTCCCCGTTGATTCGGTCTTTCCTCCATTATAAGTGTTCTTCAGTCACCGAGGTAGGGATAACATGTCCTTCAAGGCAAAATGGAGTAATCCAATCATGTGCATACTGTTGGGGAGTTCGATCTCTCGTTGAGTGTAGCAGACTAGAATCCGTCATGCCGAATGTTGCGGGGGTTACTTGTATGATGCAAAATTGTCTTAAGACGAGAGCGGGGCAATAAGGTACGCATCCTCTTGCGCCGATTAAGGGGACCCATGGTAAAGGCTCGCAACACACTATGGGATTAGCGGCCCGTAGCCACTTAGCATGCCAATTGAAGTCCTTTTCGGAAAGGTCTAATAGCCTGTCAACCCATGTATGTTTGTCTTCGATCTTCCACTTATCTCTGGCCGTCTCTTGGCCCATTCCTCTACTGACTTGTTCCAAAGGGTCCCAGCCTAGGTAGTTTGGCAAAAATAGGGATTGATCCGGTCTTTGCTTAAAATGACTGATCAACCAAACGGTCAAAAGTGGTGTGCAGCAAGCAAGCTTCTCTGTCCCAGTCCGCCTACAATGGTCCAAAGAACGGAAAGTTTCGGCTAGGATTACAATTGTAGGGTTAACTTTGTTCCTCTCCATCTCATAAAATACGTGAGCCGCTTCAAAATCAATATAGCCCTTCATTTTAGGAAACAGAACCAAACCGGTTATGGTGAAGGCTAGAATCTTCGAACGTCGCACTCCTTGCGATGAACGAAATTGTTTCACGATGTCAGACCAACACCATATGTGCTTCCCATTCTCCCAACGAGTCGGAATCTCCAAAAGTGCGTCCATCTTTAGCTTGACGCTGGCGGAATCGGTGTGGACATTCTGATAGATACATGATATTGGAGGAGTGAAACATAGTAATGTGGCGTATTCCTCTAGAGTAGGAGTCAAATCCACTCCTTGATCAAAGGAGAAGCACCGGTAATACGGGTCCCAAAACTTAAGAGTCACTCGGACACAACCCCGATTAGTTTTTACATCAACCAAAGTCCACAACTTCCCATAGTTGCACTTGAATTCTATCTCTTCCTCCTGAGTCAATTCATCCCTTAGTACCCTAATTCCGATTACGTCAAGATTCGTGACCTCCGCTTTAAGCTTGATCGGAATATTAGTAACGAAATTGGGTTTTAACATATCCCCATATGCGGCTTGATTCTCGTAACTCCTCACCGCAAAAGTATCAAGTGAAAGTAATGTTGGCGTTGCCATTTGAACAAAGCAGGATGGGTCTTGGGAAAAATAAAATAGAGTTCCAGTATTAGTAATTGGCACAAAATGTGTTACTAGGTTCTTTACATGCATTACTAAAAATGGTGCGGAAGGGAGAAAAAAAAAGTAGAAAACGTGGTAAACCAAGCCACGACAAAACAAGTATGATGCACGTGATGGGGGCTTTTGACGTCGACTAAAGTTCTAACGGCCTGAAGGTTCCCGACGATACCATAGAATGGTCCAAAAAGTGTTGTAGAGCGACCACCTATTCCTTCCCACGAACTCAGACCACTTTCCAACCATTTACATAGGCAAATGATTGAATCATGTCGGCTGAATCCGCTTACCAGAATGGGGCCAACCGTCCGGCTAGCTTTAAGGGTTCGAGCGGGTTGTGTTTCGTGAACATTACCCAGGACTCGTGTCCCAGGGTGTCATTACTCCCCGTCCTAAACTTATTTGGTAAGGCGACCCCTGGGTGTAGGGCCTATGCATGTAATGCGTGTGACAGTTGATCAAAGCAATAACAAATAGTCACGAAAATAGTTTATTAAAGCAAGTAAATAATAAAAAAACAAACACCTTAAAAAAAACCAGCTTCGACCCTACTAGTCCCTAGTGAAGTCGCCAAACTGTCGCACCCCCTTTTTCGTTGAAAACGAGTTTAAGGTTCGGGACGGATGCTAAACATAGATGGATACTTCGCGTAATGCAATGAAGTCGCCACCCTAATTTCTAAGGTTTAGGAAACCTAAGCGTCATGGCATAAAATAAAAACTAAGGCTTGGTCTAAACCATTGAACAAAGATTCGAGGTCGTATTATGGACTCGGGAAGGTGTTAGGCACCCAAGTCACCCAAGTCACATCCTTAAAAAGGTTACCAGTAAAAAGGTGTTTGAATGCAGTTTTGATATACAAAGATTTGTTTAATGATCGAAGCATGTCAACCAATTCTTCCCACGAACTCAAGTCACTTTCCAATCATTTACATAGGCCAATGATTGAATCATGTCAATAGAGTCCGCTTACCGAATTGGGACACTTTCCGATTATTTAAACATTTTTGACGTGATTTGGCCCTCAAAGGTGATGTTACATCTTAGCATTTTCATAGAGGCATGTTATTTCCGATCAGGACACGAAGGACGGGGTTACCGTTTGTTCGTTATGCTAGAGCGGACGTTCCCCTTTTCATTGAGCCATGCATGGTTAATTAATTAATTACTACGTGATCCTATCATGGATAAATACTAGCACGATGTTAATTTAATGAATGCAAATAACTGTGTGGGATCGAAGCCACCATGCTCAAGTATCAAATATAGTAATTAATCTCATGGCATAAAAAAATAAGTGATATAAACAAGTAAGCATATGGATTGATTTTATCATGCATACAATTATAGGTTTTTTAGCATTTTTAAATAACATGTACACAAATAATATTTGCAAAAAAGACATCGAATAAATAAAAGTGGCTAGAAAGCGTACTTGCGTTGCGTGGTCTTGATCAACCTTGCGAAGTGAGAGTGTTAGCAACGTTTTCGGAAATAATAAATAATAAAGAGCACATGCAACATTTGTTATGACGAATAAATATTTAAATAAACATGATGAAGGAATAAGCAATTTATTTCATATGTGCACTTAAATAATTAAAACATGGCATAATCATTATTATCATACAAGCATTTAATTAAACATGGCCTAAACACATTATTTAAATCATACAAGCATTTAATTAACATGGCATAAACACATTATTTAAATCATGCAATAATTTAATTAAACATGGAATAAACACAACATTTAAATCATGCAATAATTAAATTAAACAAGACATGGCATAAACACATCATTTAAATCATGCAATAATTTAATTAAACATGGCATGAACATCTCACTTAAATTGTGCACACATTTCATTACATAACACATGGCATGAACACGTCATCTAATCATGCTCTTAAATAAATTAACATATATAAGCATATCATCTAATCATGCATTTAATTAATTAAGTAACGCATATAAGCATACATCATTTAATCATGCACATAATTAAGTAACATACAAGCATACATTTAATCAAATAACACATATAAGCATACAAATTAAATAAAAATATGATGCATACGAAACAAATTATCCATGTTATATACGAAAAGGAACAGAATATTTCGTACGATTTAAATAAAGCATACGAATATTTTACATCACTTTAAACGCAAAAATGAAAGCATATGAACATTAATCGATTTAAACATGTTATAAAAGCATACGATCATTTTAATTAATTTAAACATATTTTTAAAAGCATACGAACATTTTACATGATTGACGAAAAATAAATGAACGGGTCCCACGTTGGAAATTTGGGCATTAAAAAATGGGCTTGGCCAAATTTTAATTTAAAACAAAAGATGGGCCTAAGCCCACCACCTTTTCTTTCTTTCTTTTTCCTGCCCTACCTCTTCTTCTTCTTCTTCTTCTTCTTCTTCTTCTTCTTCTTCTTCTTCTTCTTCTCTACCATGCCGACCACCATGGCCAAAAACTCAAACATTAAACCTCCACCATTCTCACCCAAAATGGTCCCAATATTTAGAGTATCAAAATAGTAAAATATAGCACCCAAAACAGCCAGTAAAACAATACAAAAACAGTGGTGATTTTACATGGAAAGATTAAGCTATTTAACACGCATAAGTTGCTATTAATTAGCTAGTGCATCATGTAATCAAATTGAGGCAAGGAGAGCATACATGGCATGAAAATTAAGCATATTAGACAAGTTTTAATAGTTTATTCATGCATTACAATAGAAAATGAAAATTAAAGAGAGTTGAGAGAGAGAGAACTTACTTGTTCCGGGAGAGCAATTTGACCAAGAAGGTAGTGCAAGAAAGGGGATTTTTAGAGAAGATTTGGTGCCCTTTTCTTGTTGAATGAAGCTTTATATTTATAGAGAAAAAATCAAGGTGGAGTCGGTTTGGGTTCCTTGGCCGAGAATCGCCGGGAAGAAATATCCAAGGGTGATGATGATGCTCTAGGCCGGAATAGTGAGCTAGCTAGGGTTTCTTGTGGCCAAGAATGATCATAGGGGTCTTGGTGATGATCCAATTGAGGTGGAATCGAGCTGGAGGGTGAGATTGCATTGATTGTGTATTAATGTGGTATTTATCCTATTTTGGGATACGAACGGGATATTTTTGTACGAGCGAAATCGCTCTAAAATGAAAATAAATCCGAGCCGAGGGTACAACTATGTGTAGAAAAATAAGGCAAGAAAACTAATATACAGTGAAGAAATGCGAAAGTTGATTTAACGTATTTATTTTCTCTTTCGGAAGTGTCAAAACGTTCGCGCGCAAAATAAATGTCCTTAAGACATAAATTGAACGAAACTGAACGCGGTGGCGTGAAAGAGAAAATTAGCACGTAATTATCAAATAAAGAAATAACACGTTCGACCCTCGGTCCCGGGAAACTTACTCGGGATCGAAAGAAGTTCGCAAAAAGACAGTTAAAAATACGAAAAACTAAAAAGACACGAAATGACACGGAATTTTAAACAAACTAGCCTGAGACCAAGAATCGACAGGAATTTGACCTAGACGAGCTATTAAATGCGATAAACATAAAAATACGTAAATGCGTTGACGAAAACCGAAAAATACGGTTTTAGTCGAAAATACGAGAAAAATACGGAAACTTCAAAAGACGTGAAATGACGTGAAATATTATAACAAATAGTCCTTGATCAAAAATCGATTGAAATTTGACGTAAACAGACTATTAATGCGACATACAATAAAACGAGAAAAAAATTTGTGACGTAAGTCAAAATTCGGGTAGCAACACATGTGAACCATTTTAGTAAAAATGCATCTTTGTTAGTATTTTATTTTGCTAAAACTAGACAAGAAAGAACGGCCGTAACGAATGAACAAAAAAAATAGAAATGGCAATTAATGAACAACAAAAATATTAAAACCGCAATTTGAGTACCTGATAGGAGGGCTGGAATGTCAAAGACAGTTACTAACTAAACGAAATGTAATACAAGCCACCCATCTGGTAACGTCAAGCAGATTTTTTGGGTTGGAATGAATTGAAAAATTGATCAATCAACTATAAACATTCAATCTTTGAACAAATCACCTCCCATGCAACTAATGGATTAAAGAATAGTTGCAACTCCATTTTCCCCACCATTTGGCTAAGCAGAAAATAAATTCTAGGGCTTTGATTTATCAACAAACAGACACTCAAGGCAAAAGGGTAATAATCATACTTTTCGGTTTTACAAATGGCACAAACAGTTGCTAACTACAGAGATGCAAAACAAGCCACCCATCTGATAGCATCAACCAGAATCTTTAAATGTTTGAATGAACTCAATAATCAACTATAAACGTTCCCAATTCAATTACTATTCATAAAAATAGCAAAAAAGATTGGAGCTTGCGATTCCAAGAAATTGATATAAAAGAAACTGAGAAATGGGGATTACCCACCGGAGATGCTTAAAGATGAGGTAGGCGATCAGTGCTATATTGAGATGCTCGTTGTATGCGGAGAGCTGATCGGCAGCAAGCAACGGCGACGTGGCTAGCGGCTGTGCAGCGACTGGGGCACCGTGGGTGAAGTTTGCTGCGGCAATTTGGTGGTGGTTATTGCGGCGATTTGGTGGTGGTTTGTGGTGGTGTGGGTGGTGGATTGGAATCAGATTGTTGTAAAACTTATACCCCCGTGACCTCTCCAGATATCCAACAAAATAACAACTAGCAATCCTTAAGTCCAGTTTTCTTTCATCGGGCCTATAAGGCCTTGCCTCTGCTGGACATCCCCAAACTTTTAAATGCTTTAAGACAGGCTTTCGGCCAGTCCATAACTCATATGGGGTTTTGTTAGTCGCTTTTGTTGGTATCCTATTGAGAATGTAGACTGCAGTTCTTAAGGCATCTCCCCAGAGTGATGTAGGTAAGGTGGTATTGGCAATCATACTCCTTACCATATCCTTAAGGGTACGGTTCCTCCTTTCAGCTACACCATTCATGGTCGGAGACCCTGACATAGTGTACTGTGGAACTATCCTACACTCATTGAGAAATTGAGCAAATGGCCCAGGACGCTGTTCACCTGATCCATCATATCGACCGTAGTATTCACCACCACGATCCAATCTGACAGCGTTAATAGCCTTTCCGAGTTGATTTTCAACTTCGGTTTTAAAAGACTTGAAAGCGTCTAATGCCTCAGACTTTTCCTTTAAAAGGTACAAATAACCGTAACGAGAGAAGTCATCTATAAATGTGATAAAATACCATTGACCATTCCAGGATGCCGTAGGGAATGGACCACAGATATCAGTATGTATCAGTTTTAGAGTTTACATACATCTCTCAGCCTCAAACCTCCTCTTATTAGTGGTTTTGCCCTTTATGCACTCAATACAAACTTGCTGGTCTGTGTCATCGAGTGCTTCAAGGATTCCATCTGACACGAGTCGATCTATTCTCCTTGCAGAGATATGACCTAAACGTATGTGCCATAGCCTGAATGAATCCTCAGTTGGTAATTTACGCTTAACCCCTCTGGACTCGCTAGCATAACATTCATTATTGTTGTCAACCGAATGCAATAAATACAAGTTATCGGAATCAATCAATGTACCGGTTCCAACCAAAACAGAGTTAAAATAAATGAGACTTTTATTATTCCCAAATCTGAAAACATAACCTTCTTTGTCCAACAAAGAAACAGAAATCAGATTCCGTCGAAAAGACGATACATAAAAGGTCTCTTTTAACTCTAATATATAACCAGTACATAGAATCAGTCCAATAGTAGCGATTCCCTCAACTTGTACTGGGTCACCTGCACCCATATAGAGAAATCTCTCATTTTCCATGGGCCTCTGGTACGTTCTACAACCCTGCAAAGAAACACTTATGTGTTTAGTGATTCATGTATCTAACCACCAAGTGTTCTTAGGTGCAGAAACGAGATGAGATTCTGTACTAACAAGAGACAAGGACATGCCTTTCTTTTTACACCAAGCCATATACTTAGCGCAGTCCTTCTTTAAGTGGCCCGCTTTCTTACAGAAGAAGCATTTTGGTCCCTTATGCTTCTTCTGAGAACCAGACCCTGCAGTCTCTTTGCCTTTCCTCTTCCGTAACTGGAAGTTACTGGAAGACAATAGTGATATACTGTTCAAATTGGAAGATACCGAGCCTACTGAGTTCATATCCAAAAGAACACAACATTTAATCAACTCACTTTACTGAAAATATGAAAGAAATAAACTTAATGAATAACACATGGACTAAAATAAAAGATTAATTATATGACATTGTGTTTACTCTTTGGACTAAAAACACAACTCACAATTAATTAACCTGTCATAGTGTGAATTTTATAGCTTGATTTTTGCTAAACGTTTAATCTTCCTTTGGGCCGATCAAACACTTGTAATAAATTTCTTAAATAGCTATAAAGCTTGAATTCATCACTATCGTGTTTATAATTTCTGCCAAACAGTCATCTTCCTTTGGGCCGACAACTGTCCGCATGAAATTATGAACACCACACTTGAAATGTCCAACTCGGTAATGTCCGTAGCAGAGGTCACTTTGGTGATTTTACTACTTCTATTAATCGAGTTAGACAAATAAGCTAAGCTTAAAAGCTTCCTTAGTGTTATTCCACTTTCTTTCATAAATCAATTATTTTTGAACTCTGGCAAACATCATAAACTTTATGATGTTCATGTTCAAATAATTGAATCAACTTTAAGTCCGGCAAACCGAACCATTTCTTAGAATTGCAAAAATAATTAAAGTATGCAATTAATTTTTGTAATCAAAATGCAAGATTACAAATAAATGCGCAAACAATAAATTATTTACAATTATTATTTGCAAACAGAAATAACAAAGTACTGAGATTAATGTTGAATTGATTGAGCGTAAAAAAAATAAAATCATACATAAATGATAGAAATAGAAGCTTCAAAGGTCCTAAAAATGCTATGAGATGCTCGAAAATAGTTGAAATAGTTGAAGTAGTTGAATAGGAGGATCATTATGACTATAGCTCTTGGTAAATTTACCAAAGACGAAAAAGATTTATTTGATATTATGGATGAGTGGTTACGGAGGGACCGTTTCGTTTTTGATTGCAAATAGTAATTTCTAATTGTATACTTTAAATCAATTCAACATTAATTGCATACTATGAATCCTGCGCCATTGTAACTGCCAGAGATAACAAATAATTATAGGGGAAAAGACATTTTTGGCCCCTGAACTTTAATTTTTTAATTAATGTGGCCCCTGAACTCTTAAATTGTTTAATTACAACCCTACGAATCGAACATTTTGACAAAATTGGCCCTTACCGTCACAGAAATCTGACGTGGCGACGTTATCTTCCACGTCAGACACGTCTCACGTGCCACGTCGGCTAGCCACGTCAGATTCCTGCCAACTCACGCGTCCACGTCATTGCTTTATCAGGGCCCACATTAATCATTTAATTAAAATTCAGGGGCCACATTAATCATTTAATTAAAGTTCAGGGGCCATTTATGTCTTTTTACCGAATAGATGTGGAGGTGTGAGATGGCAAGTTGCTGAAGGCCTAGCACTACGTTTAAGCTCTTAAATTGAAAATTTCCTAAAAATTACTACTATATAAATGATAAAACCCAAATATTGTATATGTATCTTCTTAATTGGATAAAAAAAAAACTTTGACTTCAGCTGCTCCTATACCTTGCCAAATATTTAGAGTTAAGGTAAATAAAAAATTTACAGTTTTTAAAATACATTACTTTGGCCTCTACTAATCTTTCAAATGTTAACCTTACAGTTTTCTAAAAAAAACATTACAATTTTAAATTTTTTAATAATTAAACAGTAAATACAAATAACAATTTTTTAATATTATGGATTGAACACTAATTTTTTAAATTTAATTCGGATATGGATATGTGAATTTATTACCCGAATTAAATATTATGGATGTGAATATTTATGCGTATTTATTATATATATAGTGTTCATCGTGAGGCGAAGAAGTAATCATGTGTTTTTTCATGGGGTTGGTTGGTGGTCAAACTTTTGACACTCATCAAATGGTTACCAATTCAATAATCTCATTTTAAAAGCCTCTATTTTGTGTTCTCCATCTCTAATTTGTTAAAATTAAACTCTAAATGTCGTTAATAATAATAAGAAGGTAGTTTAGTGATATATATATATGTAATTTTTCTCGTGTGCTAAATTTAATTCCCAGGCGATCAGCAAGACCTGTCAAATCATAGTCCATGTATTCGAAAACCATATAAAAGCCAAAAATGTCTTTTTCCCATTGAAAAATTGTTATTTGTATTTACAGTTTAATTATTAAAAAATTTAAAATTGTAATATTTTTTTTAGAAAACTGTAAGGTTAACATTTGAAAGATTAGTAGAGGCCAAAGTAATGTATTTTAAAAACTGTAAATTTTTTATTTACCTTAACTCTAAATATTTGGCAAGGTATAGGAGCAGCTGAAGTCAAAGTTTTTTTTTTTATCCAATTAAGAAGATACATATACAATATTTGGGTTTTATCATTTATATAGTAGTAATTTTTAGGAAATTTTCAATTTAAGAGCTTAAACGTAGTGCTGGGCCGTCAGCAACTTGCCATCTCACAACTCCACATCTATTCGGTAAAAAGACATAAATGGCCCCTGAACTTTAATTAAATGATTAATGTGGCCTCTGAATTTTAATTAAATGATTAATGTGGCCCCTGATAAAGCAATGACGTGGGCGCGTGAGTTGGCAGGAATTTGACATGGCTAGCCGACGTGGCACGTGAGACGTGTCTGACGTGGAAGATAACGTCGCCACGTCAGGTTTCTGTGACGGTAGGGGCCAATTTTGTCAAAACGTTCGATTCGCAGGGTTGTAATTAAACAATTTAAGAGTTCAGGGGCCACATTAATTAAAAAATTAAAGTTCAGGGGCCAAAAACGTCTTTTCCCCAATAATTATATCAAATCTCATACGTTCTCAAATCTGCAAATATTCATTATGTACCACATCATCAATTGAAACTGCCAGAGATAAGAAACACATGTTCGTTATGAACACCGCTCAAAAGCAAAGAAGACAGTTACTACCATGGATTTTCTTTCAATAGCACCAATGTGCGTCTTGGTCCTTCCATAGATAATGCAAGCTTATCAAGAACCAGAGAGGCTAATGACTTAAAGTTGCAGATTAGTAGAACCGGTACTTCTATTAATCAACAATTATCAACATCAATTTGCGCCACTAAAGACTTCGATGAAACTCAGAATTTGGATTTGCGCCATTAATTACGAATGGCCAAATTAAATTCAAATCAATTAATTCATGGATTGAGCCACTAAATACAAATTGAAACCGCAAGTCAACCAAAATCAAGCAATCAATTAAATCAAGCGGCTGTTGTCGATTTGCCCAAATAAATCAACAATTGTCGATTTCAGAAAACCAAATTACACAATAAATTGGCGAAATCAATCCGATGCATCATAAATTATTTGATTCATGCAAAATCAAAATTGAATTGCTTCGCTACCAATTGTTATAACCGGAGGAGATAATTGTTGTTCTAAACCATATGAACAACAATACAGGACCGGAAATCAATTCCATTATTGCATGAATTAAATGGAATGCGGAAGCGTACCTGATGATGATACCATAATCTTGCAGAAATCTAGGAACGAAGGTCTTCTGGTGAATCGTTGCCTTGGCAGGATGGGGAACCCTTGTTCTCTGTTTGCCAAATAACGTTTCTATTCTTTTTGTTTTTCCTTCTGATAAAAAGTGATTAACGTTAAAGCAGAATAACCATTCCTTAAATAGACAAGGACCATATCTCAATTATTCAATTTATGTTAATTACTAATTGACCCATCAGCAATTAGTAATTAATTCGGGATTCTGCATAATTACAGATTGTACCCCCACATTGTATTAATTAGACAATTGGACTTTTTAATTTTATTAGATCTTTAAATTGGTCCAATAAATCTTATATTAACATTATACTATATGATTAAATACACTCAACATATGCGTCCATATGTTATGTATATATTACGGTACTAAACGCACTAGTCCCGTTGTCCAAAATCCAACATCTTGAACATGATCAATGATTAGAAACTTGAACATTCCAATTTTATTAATACAGAAAATTAAAAAAATACAAAGAACTCTAACTATCATCAAACAACAGTCCTTCATGAAAACAAATTCAAGCATCCCAAGCAATGAATATAAATTAAGTTAAGAGCCCTATCAGAAGATGTAAAGTTCAGTTCCAAAAGCAATGGAAACTGTGAAAAGTGCAGAACTTTCCTGTTACATTTAACGACTGATTGAACAGGGGCTAATTGGTTAGGGTTTGGGGGGTTTAGACCGCCTCTTCTTCTGGTGCCAGCAACAAACCATGGAAGCAATTGTTTCACCGTTGACAGAGTTTGGTTCAGTGTCGAGTCTCTGACTTTTTGAATGAGAAAATCAAAATTCTATTTCAGGCTGCACTTAAAGGAGCTGTTGTGGGAGAAGATTTGTCACTTGACACTTGAGAGCGGGCACTAACTGAAAGGAAAATTATAGTTTTCTTTTTTTTTTAAATGGTGCTCGTTGCTAACGGAGTGAGTTTTTGTTGAGAAATAATCAGTTCAAATTTTGTCATTAAATTATTTATATATTCTGTATCTGTACAGAAAAAACAACTTCTCTAAGGTAGAACAGACACAATCGAGGTACAAATTAATTAATAACAACCAAACACCGATGAATCTCTAAATTTTTTTCTTTCAAAGTCTGGTTTATTTTATTTGGAATGAACAGAAAGGACATTCCACGAGAAAAGTCAAAAGTTTGAGCTTGGAGAAATTATTAGACGATCTCCGGTAAAAGAACCAAGTGTAGTGCGTTGGAAGATTAAAAGTTAAATTGACAAAACCGTCTATAATAGACCTAGCTTCACGAAAAACATGATGCATTTGGACACACTATTGAAGGCTCAAAAGATTTAAAATTGACTCAATAAGAAGCTTGTAAATATTGATTGGAGCAAATTGGTATATATGGACCCACACTTAATTCTAAAAAGATAAATATTTAAAGTGGGTCCGGTATGTATTTTTTGTGAGGGGTATACCGTGTTCTACATGGTCAAAGGATCATCTAATAAAATCTAATTTATGGGTGGTTAAAAGGTAGTATAAATTAGGGGTGTTAAAATGGGTTCGACTCGACGGATCGATTCGTACCCGATTTTTATTTCGACCCGTCGAGTTATTATTTTTTGACCCGTTAAATAACGGGTTAGAAACGGGTCGACCTATCTGACCCGTCTAAATTTAAAAGGTTTAGGGTTTACTCTCCTCTCTGCTTTTCTCGACTCGTCCTCTCCTCGTGATGCTGCTGCTTTACTTGTCCATCCACCTCCGTCCGCTACCATCTTTACAACCTTATACCCATCTCCCTATCTCTCCATCATCAAATCCACAGATCCTGGTTGTCGTTCTTCTCCTCCCTGCTTTCTTCCCTCGACTCTTCGTCCCATTGGGCCGTTCTTCCCCTTCCCTCTTCTCTGTAATTCCTTCTTAACCTTAATCTTCTCAACTAATGCTACTGTTATTATTTGATTTGATTCTGTTTCTAATGAAGGAGGAGGTGTTGCATTGCTTTCTAGGAATGGAACGTGCCGGAGCCAAGGCACGAAATTGTGAGCAAATGCTTTCCCTCTGTTCTAATAATTTTGGTTGTTATTACTTTTTCTTGTGATAAAATTGAAGAAAAGGGATTATTTACCCCACATTCGTCGTATATGTTTTAGCCTAGTAGTCAACTAGCTGAGCTCTGATCTCCCCTGCCTTACCAAGGATGGAAGCCATGTCCTCAACCCCCTGCTATTTCTTGTAAGCTGATTTGATTATGTTGTTGTCATACCATTTAAAGGCAGCGTTATATATGATGAATTGCTTGCTAGTGGATATGAAGATTGGAATTTCTATGTAATGCAGATGGTATACTATGGTACATGCTGATGGCTTGATTTTACAAACTTTTGACTACTTGAAGCAACATGGGTTGCAAGGGTTTATAAACATATGGCCACGGCCCACTGCAAACTGCTTGGAAAATTATTGCTTGCTATGCAGCATTGGAGGCTGCACTTCAGCTTCTCTTACCTGGTAAAAGGGTTGAGGGTCCTATTTCTCCTGCAGGGAACCGGCCAGTTTACAAGGTGCTGTCTACGTGGTTCTTTCTTTATTCATATGATGGATGCTTTATGTTTCACATGTTGTTTGATTGTATGTAAATAAAGAAACTGCAGTGTGTATTTTGCTCATCTTGTCAAAAGGTATTATAAAACGGACAAAGATGAGAACTACACAATCATAATTTTGTTTCTCTGTTTCTTGCCATGTAGATCTTGTGATATGGTTGCTATTGCTAAGCTGATGAATGCAACTCTTGTTCTTCCTTTCCTTGATCACCAGTCGTTCTGGACGGATCCTAGGTATCGTTCGTTCATCGTTTCCTGCAGTTTCAGAGAATTGGATCATCATCAAAGAACAACCAGGTCCTCTTATAGATCAAACATAACCTCCATCTCCATTTCCAGCACTGCTTCTTCTCCCGTTTTTTGTATGGAGAAAATACAATGCTAATTATGTGTATGTGAAAATGCAGCACTGCAGGCAAAATGAGGATATTATAACAGTTGGGATCACTGCTTATACCCAGATACCCTTCTTCGCAAATGCAAAAGGGTATTCTTGACTCGTACAATATGAATCCTTTCAGATTGAGTATGGGTCGCTTGTATTGTTTGTTGTAGTCATGGATTTTCTTTGCCAACTGTGGAACATAATGTCCTGATCAAGAAAGAAGCATAACACAGATTTAACTGCATGTCATACATATGGTCAGTTTAATTACACAGTGACTAATAACACTTGTCGAGCTATAGAGTGGTAAATGTAATGAATCAAGCTGTAGATGGTATAATGTTTTATTAAGTATTTCTTTGTAAGGAATTGCTGTGATTAAACTACTTAGGTTGGTCTATAGTTTTTTTGGACTCTATCTTTTACCAAGTGTGATTATGCATGATCTCCTTTTTCGGTTCGTTGAATAGGTGAGAATTAGATAATTGTTGCTTTTTTTTGCGTTAAGATTTGCATGTAGTGAGTAGAAGATGACATAAAACCTCTTCATCCTTTTTTTTTGGAATTAGTTTCATGTCATTTTCTTCTAAGAATCTAAACTGCATGTATAGAATTAATTTTACTTCCGATTGTTAGTTTTCGTTTAAATATATGCAATTTTAATGTTAGAATTAGTACAAATGTAATTTGTTTAATGTTTATGCTAAAATTTCATTTTTAAATCCGTTTATTTCATTGTAGTATTTGTTTAGAAATTTAAATGCATAAAATATATAGTATGAAACTTGTTAACCGAAGAATCATGTCAATAACAACTTGTTTTTAAAAAATATTTATTTTAAATTTTTTCGTAAAGAAAATTGATATTTTAAATGCACCATTACTTTTAAAAATAAAAACCCATATAAAAATAAAATGTAAAAAAATTTAAAATTCGGGTCAAAATTTCGGGCCGGGCCGACCCGCCTGAATTTGAGCGTGTTGACCCGCCTTATAACGTTTACGGGTTGTCAACGGGTCGCGTGAGGGTCATGCTGACCCGTTTACGACCCATTTGACCCTCTGGAATTTTGCCTTCATAAAGACAAAACATGCCAAAACGACGTCGTTTTATTTAACGGGTCAAATGGGTCGGTTCGGGTCGACCTGCTACCCTGCGGGTCAGAAACGGGTCGGGTCAGTTTTCGACCCTCAACCTAACAGGTCACGCTAAACGAGACGGGTTGGGACGGGTCGACCCGTTTGACACCCCTAGAACTATAAATCATATACATATAATAGAAAAGAAAAAAAACACATAAAATTGAGGTACTACCGATTAATAACAACTAAACACTTCGATGAATCTTTAATTTTTTGTTCGATAAATAAAGTCTGGCTCATGCAATTTACTGGTATTATCTCTTGGGATCCAGTAGTTGTGAATTCCTATCGTTAAGTTTTCGATTGTGCAAGAAATTAAATTTGATGGATTTCAAATAATTTTTAGTTTTGGTGGTTTTAATTGTTTGATTAAGAAGTTAGGGATTGAATTTGGAGATAAAGAAGGAATAAATTAGATGAATGTTGAAGGAGGCAGTGGACGAGACGGAAGATGTACGAAATTTCAAGACAATCTCGACCGAAATTTTGCCGATATGGACTGGGATGGCTGAGAGAGATAAGACCCGAAATATAGCATTCTCCGTACCGTTTTAGCTAAAAATTCCAAAATATATTAATGACTCTGCCACCATCATCTCCTTCCTCATTTTTCTTCTCAGCAGGGGAGATGGTTTTGGAGAAAAAATCACTTCAAAAGAAAGAACTTCAATTCTTTTATTGTTACCGCACCTTTTTGTTTCAAAGCAATGTGGGAAAACATCAGATTGGAAATCAACCTTCCTTTTCCTTTATTCTTTTTCTTTTTAGAATAATGTTATTAAATTAAAAACTAGTACATTGATAAGTGCACATAGTGCAATACAGAATTATAATAACATATATACATAAGCAGTTTAAAGCGAGTAATTTTTATCCCATCTATAATAGTCATAATTAATGTATTGTTAAACGGTAACTGATCCTTTTTAGATTATGGAACTATACGGGATGAAGGAAGAAATTTGTAAACATTTTATCTTGAGACATTTTACCTTTTTTACAATAAAGAATTAAGGTTTAAAAATTATATACGTTAGATCAAATACGTAACATATCTCAAAAGAAGACATGCTTAATAGCTAAAACACGCACATCAATCTTTTTTTTTCCTTCTCTTATCTTCCTTTTCCTTTAATTAAAGCCAACTGCGTTCGTTATATATATAAAAAAGAAAGCCAAATAGGCAAAGAACACTAAGTTAGACCTAAAGTTTGTATCTTGAGTCAACCTCAAGTCTAGTTCCAAGTCGAATCTGAATTGGTGGTGTATTTTAATACTCTCCCTAAACACCAGCTCTCATATTCAGTTGATGACGAAACTGTTGGAGTCCAGCTCATATTGGTTGAAGGAGATTGTTGTGGGCCTAGTTCAATTGGGGTTGTTTATTTTAGTTTGATTATAAAAAGAAAAGATTGGAGAAATAGAATTGTGTAGCCTAATTAATTAGGTTGTCCACTAATATATATATATAGTGGCTTAGGTTGTGAGGCAAGAGAGACAAGAGATTGTAAAAAAGGTTGTTGTCGAACATCCTAAGAGATTGTGAGAGGGTTGCTGTTGAGCATCCTGTGAGAGAGGAGAGAAAATAGATTTTCGCCAAACTCTGTGCAGCTGCAGGAGAATCATCGTAGCGACTTCGTTCACCGTTAGATCTGGGTGAAATTTGGATAGCAGGTGCACGACTTCTGGTTCTTCAATCTGAACGGTTGGATCGGTGAGAAGTTGTCTGGTGTGGTAGAAATCCTGTCCCGATTGAAGCAGTAAAAATCTAGTTTTGGTTCTCTATTCTCATATCTTTTGTTTTTCTCGGATTGATTGATTAGATTGTTTGATTGGTACTATTGGTGATAGTGGTGTATGTCAGATAATTCCTAGAGAGAGAGGTTTTACTCGGTTGTACACATTGATCATCATATAGTGGATTGTTACTGGTGATAGTGGTTTTTTACCTGTTGAGGTTTTCCACGTTAAAAATCTTTGTGTTATTTTCTTTATTGCTTTTGATTGCTTTTGATTGGTTTGATAGCTAGGGGTTATTGATTCCTGGGATAAGATTGTTTGCTGCGCAAAATTGATTGTGGATTGAAATTAACCCCAACAACTGGTAGCAGAGCTTAAGGTTTGAAAGATGACCGACAACACGAAGATTGAGCCTTTTGATGGAGAGAATGATTTCGCAGTGTGACAGACAACTGTGATGGATTTTTTGACTATGAAGGATCTCGACGTCGCTCTTGGTGATAAGAAACCAATAGGAATGAAAGATGGTGATTGGGCAACTATCCTGAAAAAGCGACGAGTCAGATCAGGCTTGCATTAGCTCCATCAATAAAGTATGCTGTGATGGGGGAGCAAACACCAAAAGGAATGTGGGAGAAGCTAGAAAGTATTTATGCTTCCAAGTCTGTGACAAACAAACTTAGTCTGAAGTTGGACTTGTATTCGTTGAAGATGGGTGAAGGTATGAGCATCCATAAGCACTTGTTAGATTTCAATCGGGTGTTGACGAAAGTGCTTAATACAGGGGAGAAAGTAGAAGATGAGGAGCAAGCGATACTTCTTCTTTCTTCATTGCCTGTGTCATACAAGTCACTGGTGCAGTCCCTTACAGCAGGGAAGACAAGTTTGAAGAAGGAGGATGTGACAACTTTTCTAATAGATAATAAGAAGCTGTTAGGAATGGAGAACAAGAATAGTAGTGACAAACTAATGATTTCAGAAGGGTCATCGAGTGGACGGGATCGTGGTAGAAACAGAGGAAGAGGGGTTTCTTCTAGCTATGGAAGAAACAGATCCAGTTCAAGACCAAGGGCAGACTACAGTGAGAGAATTCTACTATTGCCACCAGAAGGGTCACATCAGAGCATACTGTCAGAAGATGATGACTAATTTGAAAGAACTACAGAAGGGTAAAGAAAAGATTGGTGATGCTGCAATTATTCAGAATGATGATGTTGAACTCTTGGTAGTGCAGAAAAATGAGGATCCGGTAAAAGATTCTTGGATTTTAGATTCTGCATGTTCCTTTCATATTTGTGCTAACAAAGAATTGTTTAGTACATTTGGTGATTATGATGATAAATTTGTCACATTGGCCAATAACGAAAAACTTGAGGTTGAAGGCATTGGCAATGTGAAGATCAAGATGCATGATGTATTGGTGAGAACTCTCGGCAATGTGAGATATGTGCCGAAGTTTAAAAGAAATTTAATCTCTCTTGGAAGATTGGATTCCCGCGGGTATAGATACGCAGCGAGAGACAGATTGATGAGGGTAAGCAAAGGAGCATCTGTAATCATGAAGGGGGAGCTTGCTTCCAACAATGTTTACCGATTGATTGGAACCACGGTTAAGAGTAAAGTACAAGGTACTTACAAAAGATTGAATGATTGTGATGGCCAGTGATATGATGTATTTTGTCCACATTATCTCTTCCTTTCCTAGCCCTTTTTGGATCTTGATGCTACTGATTAGTCTCTATTTATTTACTTATTGCAGATTCGGGCTTTAGAAGAGGAAATTCCAGAAAGATGCATTATTCACCGGATTTTGGAGTGTTTACAACTTCTAGGCCGAGCAGCTAATCGCTCGCAGGCCAGCTGCAGAAAATGGAAAGTGCAGAAAAGGAAATTTAATAAATCTGACTTTTTCTCCGATTTCCCCTCCGTGTTCCCAGCTCAGCAGAGGCATAATTAAGGAAAACCTAGTTCTATTAGACTTAGGACTTCTATTTTATTTAATATATATATTAGAATAATTAGGGTTTTAGGAGGAGGCTCTCTCTTCCGCCTCTTTCTCTCTTCTTCTTCTTCCGCCTCTCTCTTCTTCTAGACTTTTCCTAGCAGCTTTGTAATAAACCGGAGCTTTGCTCCGGCCGGTAACACTTAATACTATTTCGTATTTTCTTCTTTTTATTTATTTGTTTTACTTTTTATGAGTAGCTAAATATCTTGTTCTTGGTAGGAATCATCGAAGGTTGCTTAGGAAAGCCATGAGGCGAATTGATATTAATATACCACTGGTTTGTATTTATTTGTTTAACATATTCTTGTCAAATCTACTAGGGTTGTTTCTAGTATGGCCAACTAGCGGCTAGACCTAGGCGATTAAAGTCATCTCTGCTATTATAACTAACGTGAAGCTGCAGGGTAAACTAGACAACCAGTTTGGAAGTAATTGGGTTCCTGGTCTTATTCAGCTGGGTTAAACGAGTAATTAGGGTAGTGCCTCGAGCGTACTGAGTGTCTCGCCCTAGACGTGTCTTACCTCCTCTTCATGGGCATCCGAGTATTGTCTCCATAAGCGTACCTTGGAGGACGGCGGATTGTCAAGGTTATCCCATAAGCGTACCTTGGGGTAGCTTCTATTACGAAGGTAAGCAGGGGACCTAAGCGTACCTGGTCCCTATAGCGTGTCTACCAGCCAGGGGTAGAAGATCCTTGCACCAATGACCGGCTGACCATAAATGCAACCGGAGATAGATTTCTACCGAGGACTCTCTCTCTATTGATTTCTTACTTGTTTTATTACTGTTTGTTATTACTTTCTTAGTTTATATTAGATTAATCAACACTCTCAAAACCCCCCTATTCGTTACTATTTCGGTCTGTTTGCCCTAGTCACACACGAAAGTCAGCATCTACCCTTAGTCCCTGTGTTCGAACCTGCTGCCACTATACACAATTTATTGTGCACTTGACTGCAGGTTTTTATTATTATATTTGTATGTGCTTCGACAACACATCAGCCAGGTAGAGTTACCTAGGAGAAGAGTTAGCTTTGTGGTGTTGACCGGTAAGAAAGCGAACTTGACTCCTACTTAGATTGCATGAAGATTAGTGATTCCCCCATGATATGAGCTGCAGGGGGAGAATGTTCGAGTCCAGCTCATATTGGCTGAAGGAGATTGTTGTGGGCCTAGCCCAATTGGGGTTGTGTTGTTTTAGTTTGATTAGAAAAAGAAAAGATTGGAGTATGACTTGAAGTAGGATTGTCTAACCTAATTAATTAGGTTGTCCACTAAAATATATATATATATATATAGTGGCATAGGTTGTAAGGCAAGAGAGACAAGAGATTGTAAAAAGAGTTGTTGTTGAACATCCTGAGAGATTGTGAGAGGGTTGCTGTTGAGCATCCTGTGAGAGAGAAGAGAGAAAACAGATTTTCGCCAAACTCTGTGCAGCTGTGGGAGAATCATCGTAGTGAATTCGTTCACCGTTGGATCTGGGTGAAATTTGGACAGCAGGTGCACAACGTCTGGTTCTTCAATCTGAACGGTTGGATCGGTGAGAAGTTATCTGGTGTGGTAGAAATCATGTCCTAATTGAAGCAGTGAAAATCTAGTTTTGGTTCTCTATTCTCATATCTCTTATTTTTCTCGGATTGATTGATTAGATTGTTTGATTGGTAATATTGGTGATAGTGGTGTATGTCAGATAATTCCTAGAGAGAGAGGTTTTACTCGATTGTACACATTGATCATCATATAGTGGATTGTTCTGGCTTGGTCCCGTGATTTTTTACCTATTGAGGTTTTCCACGTTAAAAATCTTTGTGTTATTTTCTTGATTGCTTTTGATTGGTTTGATAGCTAGGGGTTATTTATTCTTGGGATAAGATTGTTTGCTGCGCAAAATTGATTGTGTGGATTGAAATTAACCCCAACAACTCGAAAATCTCAAACTTTTAGACAAACAACCCTTTAGTAAACAGATTTGCAACTTCATCATCTGTCTTTACCTGCTTAATTAGAATCTCTTCTTCCAAACTCTCTCTAACAAAGTCCACCCTGTACAAGAATTCCCTTTGCCTGGACTGTCCTCTAGCTAGCTCCACCTAAGATTTGCTACTTGGAATTTCTCCTAGTCTCATCGGCGTAGAGTGCTTCCTCTTTACCCTTTCTCCATTCATTTGTTTAGCCATTGCTTCTTCACCGCCTAGCAAGTTCTCGAACTCAACAAGTGATGGTTGGATTTGCCACCCCTGTACTGCAACAACAAAGCCTCTGAACTCAGGTTACAATCCATGGACGATGATTCTCTTCATCCTAGATTCACCAATCAGAGCATCTGGATCTAGTTCTAAAATCTCTCTACAGATCACATTCACCTTGTGGAAGTACTGAGCTATCGTCATGTCTCATTATGCCATTGACAGTAACTCGCTTTCTAAAACTTGCAGCAGTGTATCATTGATTGAGCCTTAATTGTAGAAGTTTTTACTACCCGTTCTCTTACAATTTTCAAATGGTATGCTATTGGTTTTGGTGTGAATCATTCGATTATCGCAAGAAACAGATCTGGAGAGGAAGTAAGCAAAGAGGGGCAGAAAAGAGCAAAATATGGGCAGAATGGAACAGACACCTTTCTTGGCCAAGAACAACGTCTTGGCCAAGACGATCCTTCTTGGCTGGCAGAAGATTTCAGCTGGGCTTGGGGAAATAAAACATTGGGCTTGGGCCACTTGGCTGAGGACGCGTGTTTGCACGACTGCTTCTAGAAGGCGCTGCTGGACATAGCTTTGAATTTCAATTCAAATCACGGAGGAAGATTAGGGATTATTTATTTGATTTGATTTGGTTAGTTATTTAGAATTTAAATTTAGATTCAAATTAAAATTTTTAAATTAGAATTTATTAGAGAATTTTAAGGGAGAAAGAACACTATAAATATTGTCCCTTACCTTCCCTAGGGGGAGATCTAAACATCTCTTCTTCCAGTTCAATTTTATTTCGTTCATTTGTTTTTCTTTATATTTAAATAGTTTTACTATTTTCTCTATTTTTCTTATCTTGCTCTAACTAATATTTCTTGTTCTTAGTAGAGGTGTGTTAAAGCATGAGTATGAGCTTGCATGAGACCTAACTGATCTTATTAATTTTTAAATCTGCATTTAACTAATCTCGTTATAATCTCAACGTGTTTTCTAATTGATTTTAGATCTAGCTAATATAGAGTTGAATAGATAATGCAGTAGTCATTCTTCTTGGCCATGGATTATTGACCAAGAGGATCGGAGTAGACACCTACGCGCTAGCGGAACATCCGCGAAATGGTAGGGGGAATGGTTAATCAGATCCAATCCCGATTGACGGCCGATGTTACTAGTCTGGAGTTGTCTTCCCCTAATCAATCATCAGTCAATTCAGTAAACCCTTTAACCAGCAAGATGTTAGTTAGTTAGGCATCATCTCTAAGCATACCAAGGTGTTAGTTGGTTAGGCATCATCTCTAAGCGTATCTGAGATGGTGTTGATACATGAGGGAAGTAGGGATCACAAGCGTACCTTGATCCTATAGAAATTCTGTAGATTAAAGATGAATACCCATGCGTACATGATTGCAACTCATATCTCATAGCTTGTCAAGCCTCTACTAGGAGTTTCTCTCATATTTGATATTTTCTTCTTGATTTGTGTCTTGACCAAGAATCTCATTCTTGGCCAAGACGGTTATCTGTTTTATTTATTTTCCAGTTTTTATTAGTTTTAAACAAAAAACCCCCCATTCACCTAAGTGTTTAATTCTGGTCTTTTATCTTGTTTTAAGTCTACCCATTCTCTGTGGATCGAACCTCTTACCACTATTTGCAATCTTTTGTATGTATTGATAAGTTGTATTTATTTTTGACGGATTCGACTCCCATCAATCATTCATCTTGGAGAAAAGTGTTGCGAGCATCTCCCAAGCCTCTATCCGAGTCTTGGCATCTTTGATATTCTCCAACATGGCATCTTCATGACGTACATCATTTTCCCAACCCTTATCTTCCACTTCCGAACAACACCATTCACATTTTCCGCTGGTTGAATGACTTCACTCACTTGGACGATCTCCCACAAATCTTGGCATTGCAGGTAAGACATCATACACGTTGACCATGCGTTGTAATTGAGTTTCTTGACTCCACCTACAATTTGTAGATCACTTATCTTGTATTTAATTTAATAAGAAAGGAACTTTTATTAAGATTTTAACTCAGAACTCCGTTACCAAATTGTTGAACGTAAATGGGAGGAGAGCACCAAAGAAATCACACACATATTTAATTAAATGCGAGATAATTTGGATTGAACTGAATTAGTTTATTGATAACATCACAGATGTCTTTTTTAGACTTACAAAAGAAAATATCTCTTCACCACTTACCTAGGAAATCTCTAACACATCCACTAATAACAAACCAAGGAGCTACATCAACTTGAGTTTTGGAGAGAATTGGAGGCCGAAATACAACTGGACACTTCCGCCCATACTAATGGGACTTTGCTGAAGTCTGAGGTAACTGAAGGATCCAACAGATTGTTCTCACAAATCACTACCTGCGTTGTTTTTTTTTTTTTTTACTTCTCTTTCTTTCATCTTCCTTTATAACTAAATTCTTTTCTTTTTTCAACCTTTATTTTCATTATTTTTAAATTAAAACATGGGTATTTATTATTTTCATTTTTCTTGTCCTGGAATCTTCAAAGTTCAAATTATGTTTTTATTATTTTAATAAAAATTGTACTCTTACCTCAAAAAATAAATATATACAGGAGTGTTTCTTTTCTGAAAAAGTCTTACACGCTACACATTATTTTTTCTTAAATCTTACTAAATTGGCCATTCTAAAAAAATTATTGTAGAATAATTATAATACAAAAATATATTGCCCACAATATAAAGAGCCGATAACTTTTGTTTATTTAGTTTTTTTTTTCCTTCTAAACAAAAACCGGAATAAAAAATTTATGCTTATTGTAATTAAAAATATGGTAATTTAATTTTCTTTTAGAAAAAAAAAAGAAAAGAAGGACAGACATATAGGGTAAATTATATAAAAAATCTATAGTTTACAAATTTTTTCATTAAGTCTGTTATAGTTTAAAAGCGTGCAATATAAATTTTATAGTTTTCTGAAAGTTACAATTTTAACTTTTTAAATGCTTAAAAAATCCAAAACAAATAGTAAAGAATTGA
Organism: Viola odorata; assembly: GCA_963691705.1. NCBI lineage: Eukaryota > Viridiplantae > Streptophyta > Magnoliopsida > Malpighiales > Violaceae > Viola > Viola odorata. The sequence continues at coordinate 35,892,010 of OY829539.1, read as the reverse complement.
AAAAAAATATAAAATTTGGACAAAAAATATAACCAATATGGTAGAACTTAATACAATGAAAAAATGTAATAAATTTTATTTACAATTTATTGTTTAATTTATTCCTTATTAAATATTTCTTTTTTAAAAAAGTGCTCATTATTTTTTTCAATTTTTTAGTTGAGGAAACTCTCCTATTTTTGTATATTTTTGTTCATATTTGCATAATTTATTTGATTTTTTTTAATTTTTTAACGATTAAAAAAATTAAAATTGTAACTTTTTAAAGAACTGTAAGATTTATATTGCATATTTTTAAATTATACGAAATTAAGTAAAATATTTTATAAATTATGAAAAAAAATTAAAATAGTTTACGCTATAATATACTCCCTCTGTCCAGTTATATTGGACGTTTTAGGGAAAAAAGGCTGTCCAAATTTAACTGACGCCTTTGGACTCTGGGTTCATTGAGTTAGTGAAATTACTCCCTCGCCCTCCACTCACTTCTCCGTTGCCTGACCAAGAGGCGCGTCACACATGGGCAAGATGGTCATTGCCGAGAGGTTAAAATCGTAACCTTGCCAAAGTGGGGGAACAAGGGATCAGGGTTATCAGACCCAAGTCAGTTTTCTGTCCTTCTCTCCTCTACGGTTCGCAACCTCCTTCTCCCAATTTTTCTAAACCCTAAAAAATTTCTTGCTTCCCCAAATTTAAATTGACACCACGACGTTAAACACTTGTTAGAAATGGGGTTTTTTTAAAACCAATTTCGTCCGATTTGAGTGATTTAGGCCGGAGACGTTTGTGAAGAGAAGTTACGGTGCTACTCGGCTGCGATTATGGAGAATACCAATGGGGGAGTGGGAAATTAAATCTCTATCGCTGCATCGTCATGGCGTTGAAGTTTCTGAACAAGAAGGGATGGCACACCGGGAGCTTGAGGAACATAGAGAACGTGTGTAAGGCGGAGCAGAAGCACGAGGCGGAGCAGAAGAAGTTGGAGGAGCTCCGTAAGCAGATTGTCGAAGAGCGGGAGCGCTCTGATTTTTGTGATCTTCAGGTCCAAGCGGGTCTCGTCCCGTACGTTCCTTTTCCTTTTCTTTTCTTACATTCAACAAAATTGCAGAAAGCTATGGTTTTGGGTAAGCTTCGTTTTCAATTTATTGAATTTTTCAAGAGAACAGTGACCTATGCTAAAGTTTCATTTTCCTGATGATATTCACAGAAATTTTATTTTTTGCTTTGCTTATGAGTGGTTTGGTTATGGTTTGTAGAATTTGGAGGTGGAGAAGCAGGTTAAGTTTTTCCAAGGTTGCGTTGCAGCAGCTTTTGCCGAACGTGATCACTCCATAATGGAGGTTAGGCATAGCGAATTACTTCCTCTTTTTGGTCATTTTCTTTTATGTAGTGTCTGTTTCTCAAGTGCTTTGTTTTATCTTTTAACTTTTTTTTTTGGTTGATGTTTATGAGGATTTGATATTGGTTGTGGTGGTGACAGTGTGAGAAGGCGAAGGAGAAGGAGGAGCTTATGTCACAGAAATTTAATGAAATGCAGAAGAGGTGCCTCTCTCTCTTTTATTTCCACAACATAGTTATCTGTCATTCTGCTGGTTTCAACATCCTTAAGAGTTTACTCATGCTAGCAGGTTGTATTATCAGTTTTCATTTATTGACATGTTTATTCAGGTTAGACATGCTCTCTCCAGACTTCATTAAGCAAAAGAAAATTAATGATGCACTTTAGAATGATCTCAAAAAGCATGAAGAACAGGTTGAATCTTTCAAGAAGGTAATTGCCTTTTGTCCCTATACTAGAGAGATTATATTTTCTTAGATAGCTAGACTTCACTTGAGACCTGTGCACCTAAATTGCAATCATCCTGTGCGAGGAAACTTTTAAAAGATGAAATAAATTCTCATGGGGTGGAACTCTGAATATAATCGTATGCGTGAAGTTTAGAATCCATCTAGTTCTGATAACTTCCATATTTTCCCCCCTTTGCCCTCATTTCAGGTTGTGGACAAATTTCTTGAGATCAGGGAGAGTTCTCTTGTGGGATTTGAGGATACAAGCTGGGAGGATAAATGTGCTTGTCTCTTACATGACTCAAGAGACCTGTGGAGTTATAATGATGCCTCCACCTCTAAATACATCGTAATTTCTCATGACCTTAGACTTTATCTTTCTTATTATTGAAATTGTAGGCTTCTTCAGATCAGCATCTGCTTTTATGAACCTATTTCTAGCAACACTGAAAATATTGGGGGAGTACTATCCGGGCAGACTTTACAAGGCTTTTGTGATCGACCCACCTTCTCTCTTCTCTTATCTTTGGAAGGTAAATAAATTGAAATGCTGCCTAATTTGGTAATTCATTTATGTATGTGATTGTGCATGACAAAAGGGCTTTGTCCTCATTGCTTCTTAAAGTCTAAAACTGTTGGCAAAAATCTGCAACCCCAGTTGTAACTATTTGACCATCTCCTCTCTGTAGAGCTTGTGCTTTGTTGAAACCTACTAGAGAAATTCATTGCATGACTTAACTTGTTTTTCCTACGCGTTAAAGTTAATGGATATAGTCCTACTTGAGGTTCTTAATTAATTAATGTCATTATAATGTTGCTTGTGAAAATTGTTCTATGAATCATCGTGGAATATTAAAAGCATGGAAGTATGCAGGGTTCGTAATGAGGGTGTTTTGCGGTGAGAAGAATGCAGTCTCATCCTCTGATATCTCCTCAAGCCCTTCCCAATCGCTTGACAAAGAAGCATGGTCTGTAATTGCCGAAGCCATTGCAAAATGGTGTGGAGTATGTTTTGGATTATGAGTGTGGTGAAGGAAAATTTCAGAACTCAATTTTGGAGAGTTTATGTTTGATAATGATCACTTGATCAATTCTATAATTAGAAAAAAGGGTTTAAGGAGGGAAGAAAACTAACGTCTCAATTTTTAATTTAATTAGTCTTTGCGGCCAACAATTTAGGCGGAGCATGTGAGTGTTTTGCTGGTTAAGAGGAAATTTGAAGATTGGGCCGCATGAACAGTACAAGCCCAAGTGAATTAAGCAAAAGTAAAACCAAGATTTTGTCTGTGGAATCCACAGACAAAACATATGTGCAGCTGACAGTCAGCTGCCTTAATCCAAGAGAAGGGCTCCCTCGCGTCCATTAAAAAAGGACCGAGGGAGTACTCTAGAAGTGAATATGGATGGTTCATGGCATCGCCACGTGGTACTTGTTAGGATTAAGGTTACAGCGGATCTGTGGGGCCCAGTTATCATCTCCCACTGCATCTCTTCTTCCTATGTTTTCAATTTCTGATTTCATTCCATCTTTCATATCCAAATCCAATAATTCCAATCTCCACCATCACTCCACGCTCATTTCTTTTCACTTCTTCATCACTTACAAGAAAGAACAAAAATAAACATGACCGTGCTCAAATTGCAACCCATCCACATGCGAAATTACCTTCTAATCCACTGCTTCCCCCGCCTGTTACTATTATTATTCAATACTGTAACTGCAACAACAAAAACAGCAAGTACAGGTACAAGCAAGAGCATCATCTTCACTACCTTGGGCCGACCACGTTACGCTTTTGATCTCTTCTTCCTCCCAACTCGTCACCCACCTACCCTATCCACCGAATCCCGAATCACCGACGGTAACTCCGTCAATTTCAACGGTCATTTCCCTTCCCCGTCCTCCGCCCTCCTCTCCCTTTTACCACTCAACCGAACCTTGATTCAACAGCCCTTACCCTCCCAGCATGACAATTACCCAATTAACCTCATCTATGTCACCGAGCGTGGAGGCTCTTCCGCCATCTACTACGACGCCGTTTTGCTCAACACCACGCCAACCGCTGCAACATCAACATCAACATCAACATCGTCGACCCTCTATCGTGTCCAAATCCCGTTGTTGAAGGGGGAAACAGGTATTTCCATGAAGGATAGGCCATGCCTCAGTGGTGATCTTCTCATCTACGTGTCAACCCATGAGGACCCAGGAAAACCAAGGACCAGTTGGTCTGCTGTATACTTGACTCACCTCACCACCGGTTTCACTCGCAGACTCACTCCCTCTGGAATTGATGATTTCAGCCCTTCCGTCTCTCCCTCCGGCCTTCTCACCGCCGTCGCGTTCTACGGTGAAACGGGGTGGACCGGTGAGGTCGAGGAACTCAGCACTGACATCTATGTATTCTTCACTCGCGACCCCACTCACCGGGTCAAGGTTGTCCAACACGGCGGGTGGCCCACTTGGATCGACGACTCAACTCTCTATTTCCATAGGAGGAGCTCTGAAGACGACTGGATTAGTGTCTACAGGACAATTCTGCCGAGTCAGGTTCAATTTTAACTGAGTCAGTTGTTGTCGAACGAGTCACCCCACCAGGTCTCCACGCGTTCACTCCTGCTGCTTCTCCAGGTAACAATAAGTTCATAGCAGTGGCTACAAGAAGACACAATTCGGGTTATCGCCATATAGAGCTATTTGACCTTGTCAAGAACGAGTTCACCGAGTTGACTCGGTTCGTTTCGCCCCATGCGCACCACCTCAACCCGTTCCTCTCCCCTGACTCGGAACGGGTCGGGTATCACCGGTGTAGAGGCGGGAGCAAAGACGAAGAGAGTACCTTCTTTTTTCTGGAGAACGTGAAGAGCCCAATACCAAAAATGTCATTGTTCCGCTTTGATGGGTCGTTTCCTGCTTTCTCACCCGCCGGTGACCGTATTGTTTATGTGAATTTACCTGGTGTTTATGTTGTGAACAGGGACGGGTCGAACCCGCGGCAGGTTTATCCTGGAATGGCATTTTCGACCGCATGGAATCCTGCTCGGGATGGAATAGTGTACACAAGCACAGGACCCACTTTTGCGCGTGAGAGCGCAGAGGTTGATATCATTTCGATCCATGTAGATGCTGGTGAGGAGATGTGTAATTTCAAAAAATTGACCACTAATGGTAAGAACAATGCAATCCCTTCGGTCTCACCCGACGGGAAATGGGTAGTGTCAGGTCGAGTCGGTCAGGACATAAGAACTTGTATGTAATGGATGGTTTGGAGGGGGAGAAAGGTGGGTTGTACAGGTTAACGGAAGGGGCGTGGACGGACACCATGTGCAATTGGTCACCAGACGGAGAATGGATTGCATTCTCATCGGACCGGGAGAATCCAGGTTCGGGGAGTTTCGAGTTGTTTCTGATCCACCCGAACAGGACAGGGTTGAGGAAACTAGTGCAAAGTGGGTTGGGTGGCCGGGTAAACCACCCGTCTTTTAGTCCAGATGGGGATAGCTTAGTGTTCACTACAGATTACGGGGCGATATCGGCAGAGCCAATGTCAAATCCACACCATTAACAGCCATATGGTGAGATATTTACTATCAGATTAGACGGCTCTGATTTGAAGAGGTTGACTCACAATTCATACGAGGATGGGACACCGGAGCCCAGAGCACATTGATCCGGTGAATGTGGAGGCACCTAATTATGCAGCGCAATGCTCCTTTGACGATTGTCACTGGCTCAATGAAATGCCAAAACCAAAACGTTGCGGCAACTGCGGTGCTCGAGCAATTTGACCATGACTGACCATCTCATGTTTGTTGTGGGAATTGTTCTATGCAGTAGTATGTATGTAATGGAGAACGGATATATATACATCTTTGATACTGATCTGTTTCTTTTTCTTTTTTTTCTCATCTTCAAACAAATACGATTCTCCATTCTATGGTACTGAAACCCACCCAAGATGCCAAAGATCTAACAAGAATGCACTAAACAATCAAATATATCTTACACGATTATCATCATTGCTAAAATGAATCTGACATCTGACATACTCTGTTAGTAGCACTACTACATTTTACAGCAAGAGGAAAAACAAATGTTTGAGGAAATTTGAACTTCATCCAACAGAGTATTGGAAGCATGTAGTCAGGGGGGGGTTTCTCTCCTAGTCGCTTTGATTCTGAAAAAAATCTTGAGGTAATGAAGGCGGGCAATACTTCTTTGCTACAAATTTGTACTGCGGCAAAAAAAATAAAAAAATAAAAAAAAAATAAAGAAGAAGTAAATAACTCGCATCAATGATACCAAGGAGAACAAAAAAGAAATTGGCTTACTTTATGCTGACTGTATTTCTCCCTGATTGCAGGTAGAATACTAGTATGGCCACTACAGCACAACCGATGAAGTTCCTTAACACATTCGCACAGATCAGAAGGCTGGTAAAGCGTGTAATGCTGCAGAGTAGAATTCTGTTCCACAACAGGTCAAGATCATATTAAACAAAGTTCAGTATAAGTACACCAGATGACCATCAAAATGCAAACATAGTTCCTCAGTCTATTATCACTTGCGTACCCATGGTCTCTTTGAAGGGAGAAGAATGTATTTGGCCAAGAAAATTGCAGAGCCGGCTATAAGCGATGGTGCATAGCTCAGCATACTATACTCCAAGAGAGATAACTCAGCTATGTAGTTAGCCAAGCACTCCAACTGCATTGATGGAACCTTAAAAAATGGAATAAAAGATGAGAATTAATACATTAGGAATGGAAGTGTAGCCAAAAGATTTTCAATGAATTGCATGGCTCTATTATTCATCTTACTCTGTGAGTTGCATCAGAGTGCTATTCATGTAAGCATCATTTCGCTGCTATGAACAAGATACTATGTTTCTATATATTTCTGTTAATATGGTGATGGGACAGAGAAGCTAAAGCAGGAGAGACAATACCTCATTGATTCCTTGAGCAGCACGAACAAAACGCCTACATACCAGAGGTGATGGATCATAACCACAAAAAAGGGACATAAAATATAAAAGGAGTTCATGAGCGTGCTAGGCTGTCAGTCAATACCTTAGGAAACATTTAGTTGTTGGTGCTGTCATCTCAAACTTCAAGTAATTCAAAACAGTAGATTCCATCTCCAAAACCTAGCAGAAAATTACGTACTTAAGCTGGTTACATAATGTTATAAAAAACTGTGCGAGGCATAAGCACAAAAAGCATCAAACCCGTACCTCCCCTCTGAAATATGTATTATCAGTAATGTAGCAGAACTCTTCCACCTGAGGAGCACAAATTTCCTCATATTTCCTGCCAATGAAACCATCTTCTTGTTACTCATGATTTGATTGATATAAACTTAGGAGAAAAAGAACCAGAAGCTGCCATGTATAGAAGAACAGAAGAAAAAATATTTCTTACGAAGCAATCATCATGCAGGCAACACCAAGTAGCTGCAGCCTCTGCCTGTTCATTGCATTTCCAGAAAGGTACCGATCAATGTAATTGACAGTCAAGTACAGTGTATCTGGTACAAGCCTGTATTCTTCAGCCACCTGCAGTTAGAATTTGAATTCAACATTAGAAAGGTAAGAATGTCCATTAACCATGATGGTAAAGGAAGTTGTATTAACTCCAAATGCCCATGCTCCAGATACAAGTGACTTTTACAAAATGAACTGCCTGCAGAAGATGGGAAGATAGAAACTTACCTCCACAAGCCAATCTATCAGTATTGCGCGCATGCTTGCATTTATGTCTTTCTGAATTCTCTCTATAAAATCTGTAGATGGCCTTTTCTTTGTCTAGGCTCCCCGCAAAATGAACAAAGGACACTGGTAAGTACTGGAATTTACAAAATTTACAAGTGAATTATGGACAAAACAATATGAATGCAAGAATAATTAACAAAACTAATAATATAACTTGGAGCATGAAGAAAAGAAAGATGAACAACCTCAGCTGCACGCAAATGTTTGTAAATATCACAAGCAATGGTTGCACAAAGCTGTGGGTCCTGGTAATTATCATCAACATTAACAATGTCACCATCTGTTTCCATATCAGTAATTGTGTCCCTGCTGCAAACATTTTCTGCAAGCAATTCAAAGGGTGAAAACAACAAGTCAAGAATATTGATTTAAGGCAGAGCACAGTAACGACTGTTCTAGACAATGTGGCATCATTATCAGACATGCTTAACCAGTTAAGGATATAGTTGAAAAAGAAATGAGTAAATGTAAAAACTGAGTTTCCAGTCATTATACCTACTGTAGGCCCAATGTCAGAGATGTAGAGATTGCTGAGCGTCTTCTTGTTGATGGAATCAACAGCTGGTGTATCACAATTGTCCATATACTCAACTTCAGGGCTCTTGAAAGAATCACAGGTAGACATTGTTTCATCCAAAGAAACTGAAAGCTGGTCTGATTTACTAGGAGAAACATCCACACAGAATGGTGCAGTAATAGCAGTAACACTGGGAACATTTTCTTTACTTCTTGGGACAGATGAAACCTTACAAGCACCGATTGGATGTGACTCCACTTTAAAGCTTGGAGGTAAATTATACCCCGAGAAACCTACATTAGTGTTGCAAACAGAAGGTCCTTTCTTTATCTTTGCAACTTTATTTGAACAGGGTACCTTCACATATGAAGAAATTGGTCAAAACTAAACAAACAGAGAAACCCATCAAACTTGTACAGAATTAGAGTTGCAATGTTTGAATACTGCATTTCAAAATGGAAACCTCACTGTGCATTTCTAAAGAAAAAGTGCACTTAGCAATAAAAAAAGGGAAATTATTAGTTCCCACTTCAATTCTACTAAATACAACTATATCATGAAATGGTCACCACAGTACAATGAAAAACATCCTCACTAGACAGGTTCCATACCAGTAGAATAAGAGAAGTCCATTTACTAGTAAACAAAATTATAAGTTGTCGGCATCATAACCCAATTGGAATATTTTAGATGTTCTAAAAGCACCGGATTACTAAAATGACCCAAAATCAAGAATGAAACGAAAATAAAGTTTCACTTAGATTGGATCCAAACACGCACAAGTTTTCCACAAATTCTTGTAAAAAACTATACACCAAGAAAACCCTAATGACCAAAAAGGAAAAGAATGAAACAAAATATATCGAAATTCTTTGATTAAAGAAACTGCAAAGAACAATCGTACGGGAAGACATACCACAACGCATCCACATTCTTTCATTTATCCATCATATTATCAGTAACCAGACAAAAGAAAAAGAACGTGATACAGACAAACGAAGAGAAAACATGAGAAAACCCACCAAAGTAGAGGATGGGACTGTGATTCTTGAACCCTTCTGAGCCGCATTCTTATGGTTGGTGATGTCGCCGAGAGGCGCTCGTTTCTTGGCCAAGTGAGGCGCTGCCGCCGTGGGCTTCCCGATATTTTCAGGAGGAGCGGAAGAGGAGGACGCGTGCCGTTTAGCCAAAGACGACGTGGTGGAGGAGGAGAAGGAGGAACGGCGTGTCTGTGTCGACATTTCTTTCGAACTGGAAAATCTTCCTCCCTTCTCTCTTCTCGCTTTTTGTTTACGAATTGTAAAGAGAAGGAAGAGGGAAAGAGAGTCTTTAAAAAGGAAACAGTTTCTTTTCTTTGTGATTTTGAAAAGATTGTGAGTTTATGACTTGACTGTGAGATACTTGTTTCTGTTTTTCGCTTTGCACTTTGCAGGGTTAGGAGGGCGAGAGAGAAGGATTGTGTGTTTCGCTATTTATTATTTCTTTAATGCTTTTGAGGCGGGGGAAGACCTCTGATTCAAATTCAGAAGAGATCCTAACCCTTGATTCGGGCTCGGTATTCGTTAGGAGCGTTAGCGGAGTAGGGGCCCACAGCCATCTCGTTGTTTTTGGTTTTTGACAATAGGGTGTCACGGACAAATGGATGGTGCCATCTGGATAGAGGAACTTTGGGGGTACTCATTTTGGATATATTTAAGCGGATGGTTACTGGCTGACCAAATCACAGGCTGTGGGATTATAGTCAGATATTTGAATTTGAAATTTAAACGGTCACTGGACAGCATCCTTACCTTAGGGTCATACTCATACCTAACCTAGTTATAATTTTGAGTTAGAAGTGAGTAAAACTGCAAAAGGAGACATTTCTGAATAATTGAGCTGCTCAGTTTTACACGTGATACTCCCTCCATCCCAAAATAGATGTCGCCCGCACTGTAGATACGCATATCGAGGAGGTCGGATGACGCACTATTTGACCCCAAAAAAATTCGTACTTTTTTTCGAACGTACGTTAATCATTTTCCTACGTTCGAGAAAAAAATCGGAATTTTTTGGGGTCAAATAGTGCGTCATCCGGCCTCCTCGATATGCGTATCTACAGTACAGGCGACATCTATTTGGGGACGGAGGGAGTAGTAATTCAGGAGAGGGGGTTTTACCACTCACTGGGTGAAATAGATTAATTACAAAAAATATGTAAAAGTAGACTGTTATTAATCTTTAAATAGTATTTTATTATTATTTAGATTTTCATTGGTCAGAGCTAGGATGTTCTGTAAGCAGTCAGACTCAACTATAATCCTGTCACACCCCCATTGGCGAGCCTGCGTTATAGCGTCTCTTAGTGTTAGTGCCTCCGTTGTTTGCACCTCAGTTCTATGCGGAAGGTAAATTGCTCCTGAAAATACCATCTCACCCCTCGCATCTCGATCTATAAATCCCAAGCCAATTCCCGTAGCCCCTATTGCTGCATCCGTGTTCACCTTTACCACCTCTGTATTGGGAGGTTGCAATTTTCGGATCGACAAGTTGGGTAATTGGGGCAGCGGGCCTGTGTTGCGGACACCATACCTCCTTGAAATCAGACAACAATTTTCCGCCTCAAATAACTACCTCTTGGATTGATTCATCGCACTGGCAGAAGATCTTGTTGTTCCTCGATGTCCATAGAGACCAAAGGATGGAGATGAGTTGCTCTATATCCGATTCATCCAATGATGTCTTTAGCCCTGCTAGCCAATCCACCCAATTGTCTCATTGCAGCCCTAGAACCCTATCCCAGAAAGCAAACTTTCCCCACACCCCCCTTGCAAACGAGCAAGACAACAACAGATGTGGATTCGATTCAACCTCCTCATTGCAATAGGGACACACTGGGTCCATCGATACTCCTATCCTCCCTAGGTTTACTCTGGTTGGGAGAGAGTCACTACCCAACCTCCACATGAAGTTTTTAAACTTTGGAGGGATAGATAACGCCTAGAAGAATTTCCACCAACCTCTATTGTAGTCCGGGCACTCGTGCGATGTTATCGATGTTAGACAATGGTATCCACTTCAGACTGAATACTTCCCATTTGTAATTCCTTTCCACACAAGAGTATCATTCGCCTCACTCCGACTAAGCGGTATGCTTAATATTGCTGATATTTCCTGTGGTAGAAAGAGTTGCTTCACTAGGTCAGTCTTTCAGCACTGTCGTTCCCTGTCAATAAGCTCAGCCACTGTTGCCTGCTCGTCGAGGCCCGTAACCGACTTTGAGATCATCCCATTCGCAACTGACGGAAGCCATGGAAATTTCCATATCAGTATTCGTTCGCCATTCCCTACCCTCTAAAAGCATCCTTTATGCAGCACAACTCTTCCTGCCAGAGTGCTACGCCAGACATAACCCATACCTGCCTCCAGGAAATCTGAGTGGGGAAAGTACCTGGCTTTCTAGATTTGGGAGAGCAAAGAGTTTGGGTATTTATGCAGCCGCCATCCTTGTTTGGTTAGAAGCACAAGATTAAATTCCCTGACTTTCCTAAACCCCAATCTTCCCACCTCCTTAGATCGACAAGGCTTTTCCCAAGACACCCAGTGCATATTAAGCTCCTGAGAATCCTCCCCCCACCAGAATCTTCTTGTCGCCTTTTCCACGTCCTCACAGATGGAGATTGGGATCTCAAAACAACTCATCATATACATTGGAATAGACTGGATGACCGATTTAATCAGAACTTTTCGCCCTACCTGGGACAACTTTTTCTCTTTCCACCCCCCTAGTCTCTTGCAAATCCTATCCCGTATCGATGCGAACATCCCTTTCTTAGTGTGACCAAAAGACACTGGAAGCCCCAAGTACCTGGCATGAGATTCCGTCTCCACCATTCCTAATCTTACTTTCACCCGAGTTTTGGTGTCTTTGCCTACGTTCTTGCCAAAGCACACTTCCGATTTTTCTACATTTATCTTCTGGCCAGAGGCTTCCTCATATTCCTTCAAGACGGAGCTAATGACTTCTGCCTCATTTTCCTCCGCTTTCGCAAAAATGAGACTATCATCCGCATAGAACAAGTGATTGGCCTGTGGACTGCCCAAATAGACCCTGTATCCATGTATCCTGTTAGTCGAGGTTGCAGTCTGAAGTATCTCTGAAAGGCCTTCAGCACAAAGCACAAATAGATATGGGGACAACAGATCCCCCTGTCGGATGCCCCTCTCTAGATAGAAAGTAGGTCCCGAGGCACCATTTAGGAGGATGGCGTAGGAAACCGTTGGGACACATCGCATCACCAAAGATGTCCATCTAGATGAGAAACCCATGTGGGTCATGATTGCCTCCAAAAAGTTCCACTCCACCTTGTCATAGGCCTTACTCATATCCAACATGCCACTCATCCATCTTGGACTTGAACGTTTTTTGTTCATCTTATGGAAAATCTCCTAGGCTATCAGAGCATTGTTGGTAATAAGTCTACCCGGAACAAAAGCACTCTGATTTTCTAATACTATCCTTGGCAGGATTTATTTCAGACGATTCGCAAGAACTTTAGTTATCAGTTTGAAGACGACATTACATAAGCTAATCGGGCGAAACTGGGAGCATTTTGAGGGATTGGCTACTTTAGGAATAAGGGTGAGAAAGGTATGATTGAGGTAGCCAGTGTCTTCTCCATCATTCAAGATTCCAAGAACAACTTTGCAAACAGGATTTTCTAAAAAAGACCAAATTTTTTGAAAATATAGCATAGACATTCCGTCTGGTCCGGGGGCCTTCATGGGATGCATCTGCTTTAGAGCTTTAAAAACTTCATATTTTGTGAAAACCCTATCAAGATTCAAATTCATTGAATGGGAAACACGGGGGGTTATAGTTTGTAGGACATTTGAGGATAGTTCACTTCCTCTAGAAAAGAATAAAGACTTATAATATTCTAGGAATATCCCCTCTAGTTCCTCTCGAGACTCCCTCCACCTACCCGACTCATCTTGGATTCTCTCAATTATTTCTTCTTTCGTTATGAAGCTCGAGCATGTAAGAATTTTGTGTTCCTATCCCCCTCTTCGAGCCGAAGGACTCGTGATTGTTGTTTCCACATCACCTCCTCTCGATGAATGAGTTCCTCAACCTCCTTTCCAACATTCTCAATCTCATCGAGGGTGGAATCTGAGACTGGTTGATTCTGGAACCATCCCAACTGCTCTCTTTTCAGAACACTAGATCTGTGCACATTTCCAAAAACCTCCTTGCTCCAACGCGACAACTCTACCCCGTAATGTTCTAAGTGTTTATATAGAGAGTCCCCATTCTCCTAGAGCTCCCTCCCACTCCACATCCCTTTAACAAAGTCAAAACATGACTCTTCCCTCAGCTAGGCCGCCTCAAATCGAAACACTTTCCCTCTCGATGGTCTGTCAACTCTAGGGGACAGCTGAATTAGAATAGGGCAATGATCGGATCTGAAGCGGGGGAGGTATTTAACAGTAGCGTCGGGAAAATAGCTCATCCACTACTCATTTATCGTCCCTCTATCTAGTCTCTCCATGATTGTGCCATTGCCCCTTTGATTGTTACACCAGGTAAATTTGGGCCCCGAGAAACCTAGATCTATAAGGTCACAATAGTCTAGAGTGCACCGAAATGCATCCATATCATTAAACTATTTTACCATATGATGCGAATCCACGCATCCAGGTGCCTTTACCACCAGCTGGTCCAATGACTCGAGCTAGAGCTCAAAAGCTTCAAGACCGATTGTCATCTCTCATTCACAAGGAGTTGGAGTCTGAGATGACAAGTGAGAAGGCTGCACTTAGAGAGAAGACGACGAGAGTGGTGAATCTTCTCACCTTCACCTTGATCGATGTTGAGTCTACTAGAAACACTTGACCGTTTCATCCAAACGGCATCTGTCCGTTTCACTCAAAACGGCACTTGTCCGTTTCATCCAAACGGCATCTGTCCGTTTCACTCAAAACGGCACTTGTCCGTTTCACTTAGCCGTTGCCGATTCAAGCATCTGTCGCGCAGGCCGATTGCTGTACCCGTTCAGCATTCCCGCCTGGCCCCTTTTGTTGATAACGGCTCCTGTCCGTTTCGCCTAGCCTGGAGTTGACGCGCGTTGACTGTTTTAGCAAGGCTGCGACTTTCTATTTATTTTAGCTTAGTTAATTAATTAGACACTTTAATTAATTCGTTAAGTGTTTTACTTTATTTATTATTCCTATTATGGGATTAGGGTTTGCTTGTAACCTTATATAAGGAGCCGCTTGGCCTCCTTAGAAACTTGGCTGTTATTTGATAAATTGAGATATTCTCTTCAATCTCCGCCCCTTGTTCAAGTCGGTTGAACCTTGTTCTTCTTGAGTCCGCAATACTTGAGTCGTATACAAGTAAATCTTGGAATTGCATTATTGTGTCGTTTATCTTAGTGTGATTCTCACATTGTTGAGTCTAGTCCTAAGAATCTGATTCAAGATCCTTGACTTGAAATCGATTAGGGCTCTTAGCACAGGTTAGCTAAGTGGTCTAAGCTCGTACTTGTCGAGTTATTTATTTCCGCAGGAAATCCGTCTTTGAACAAAGATCAAAATTGGTGCTACGCATCCTAAGGAACCAGGATCGTATCAGTTGGTAGCGGAGCTTAAGGTGTTCAGAGATTGTTATGTATCTTTATTTTGTTTCAAGTTTTCATCGTTGAAATCGGTAATTCATTCTACTCCATTCGAAACCGATTTCTTTGCTGTGCTTGGTTCGTTTCTGTGCAAAATTCTAGCCGTGTCGAAATTGTATTTATATAAATAGCTGTTGAAGTCCGATTTTGGTGATTTTAGTCTTATTGGAAAGCTGTGCTTGTGAGGTTTCCGAATCAAAAAGAATCAGTCGATTCGGATAACTGAGTAAAAAGTTGCAATCGTTTCACTGAACTGGGATTTGTGAAGTCAAAAAAAAAAAAAAAAAAAAATTTTAAATTGCAAGAAAGCAGTACAAAATTTGCTTTGATCCGTTTCAGTAGCAAGAAGAAAAACAGTTTGTGTCTCCCACTTTCTAAAGACAAATCTTAGTTTATTCCTTCACCCATGCAACGTGAACTTTACAATATCATATTGGAGATTAATTTTATTTGAGTCCGTTCGAGTCAAATAGAGCTTTTCTTTGATTCGTTAATATTGTTCTCTGCTCCACTTGTTATTTGTTTAATTGATTGATCTTGCAATTAATCAAATACCAAGTATCCCGTTTTGTTTGAAGCTAGTTTTCTTTGAGAGTCTTCTTGGAAGCTTTTCTTTGGATTCTTGAGTCTCACTAACGCTTGAACATTGCAGGAGATTTTTGAGAGAAATTGTGAGATTATTAGAGTGATTAAACACGAGAGTAAACAGGAATAGTGCAATTTTACGTTTTTCTTTTGTGTTGTGATTTCAGAAGAGTTAAAGATGTCTCAAGAAGGAGTACAACAACCCGATATGGTGGCTATGTTAACTGCCATAATGGAACAGCTCCAAACTTTGAATGAACGGCAAGTAGCTGCCAATGAGCAGCAGATGGCTGCCGATGTAAGGATGGCTAGGGTGGAGGCGTTAGCCACTATAAACCCGAACCCTAGAGCAGCGGAGGATCAACGCGATGGACGTGTGACCGATCTATCCGAAGAAGATGACAACGCCCGTCGACCACGTGATATGAATCGGCGGCGTGAGCTGGCCAACGTTCCTCCCAGGCGACTTGCTAGACGTGGGCCACAAGTCCCACAACCTGATCTGGAAGAAGAACCTGACGGGGGAGAAGGATGGATAAATGCAAGGGATGGACAGAGAAGGGAGAGACGCGATCGTCGTGATGGTAGAAGAGAACGGGAAGATGACCGTTTGGATGCTAATCTCAGCAGCATCAAAATGAAAATACCTCCGTTTGAGGGTACTGACGACCCTGATGCTTTCCTGACTTGGGAACGGAAAGTAGATGCTATCTTCTTATGCCATAATTATTCGGAGGGTAAAAAGGTTCAGTTAGCAGCAGTAGAATTCAGTGGGTATGCTAGTCATTGGTGGGAGCAGCTCAACCTGAAGAGAGCCGCTGTTTATGCTGGTCCGATTAATGATTGGGGTGAGATGAAACAGGCGATGAGGCAACGGTTTGTGTCGATGCACTTTCACCGAGAGCTTCATCAACGGCTTCAGACCTTGAAGCAGGGCAGCAAGGGAGTTGGTGCCTACTTTAATGAGATGGAGATTGCTTTAGCTCAAGCAAAGATTACTGAGGAACTTGAGGTAACAATGGCTCGGCTTATTGCTGGTTTGAATGCAGAGATTGCCGACGCCCTGGAACTGACGCAATACAATACTCTCGAGGAAATGCTTCACATGGCTCAAAAGATTGAGAAGCATCGAAAATCTAAGAGCTTTTCTAAGTCTACTGGATCGACACCTTGGAAGAAGCTATCGTGGAACAAGGACGATAGAACGGCTTCTGCCGTTCCAAAGAGCTCAGCCAGTGCCGTTATTCCTTCCAAAACGGCTACTACCAAACCTTACACTCTACCTGTGGATCGGCCAGCCACTAAGGAAATTGTTTGTTTCAAATGCAACGACCGAGGACACAAGAAATCGGAGTGTCCGAATAAGAGGGTCTTCATCATCAGGCCGAATGGAGAGGAAGAATCGGATGATGATCAGGAGGAATCGGAACCTAAGGAAGATGGTCAGGCCGATTCGGATGTGGACTGTCAGAGAGGTGAGCAGGTTCGGTTGCTTGTGATCCGACGGAACCTGAGCGTATAATCCACTGAAGAAGTGTGTGATGAGGAGCAATGGACCAATCTGTTCCATACCCGAGGTGTGATTGATAACAAGGGCTGCTCTATTATTATTGATAACGGAAGCTGCACGAACTGTGCCAGTGCACTGATGGTTCATAAGCTGGAATTGCCGACGGTAAAACATCCGAAACCGTATCGTCTACACTGGATGACGGATGACAACGGTATTAAGGTGACCAAACAGGTACTTGTTAAGTTTCGTATCGGCAAATACCAAGATGAGGTTCTCTGTGATGTTGTGCCGATGTAAGCAAGCCATATTCTTCTTGGACGGCCATGGCAGTTTGATCGAGAAGCGAATCATGAGGGAAAGAGTAACCTCTACAAGTTAGTTAAGGATGGCAAGAAATTCACCTTGGCACCGTTAACACAAGCTGAAGTGTTTGAGGATCAGCAATGGCTTGCTAAGTCACATGCTGAATATGAGATTGCAAAACAACTTGCGAGAGAACAAGAAGGTTTGAGTGTGAAAAACAAAGAGGGAAACACTGAGTGTGTGAGCCTTAAACATTCGCATGAAAACAGCAAGCATGCAGAGGGAGAGTGTAAACATTCGCACAAAAAGAGTAAGCGTGCTGAGAGTGGCATTGAGAGAAAAGTAGAGGCAAATAAAAAGAAATTGAGTATATATGCCAAAGGGAGCGAAGTGAGGAGAGCTATGATTTTTCAACAAAATTGTTTTGACGCAAGCCGTCCTATTCTTTTAATCCATTTTCGCTCTTATTGTTTGACCTCAGACGACACGGAACGCGACATACCGTTCCGCTTGGTATTTCTTCTCTCTTGCAGGAATTTGGTGACGTACTGCCGGAAGAGATGCCGCCTGGCTTACCCCCGATCCGCGGCATAGAACACCAGATCGATTTTGTTCCTGGATCGGCAATTCCACATCGGCCAGCTTACCGATCCAATCCAGAGGAGACCAAGGAACTGCAACGGCAAGTGGACGATTTGCTTGCGCGTGGCTACGTTCGGGAGAGTCTGTCCCCATGTGCCGTTCCAGTCATTCTAGTTCCAAAGAAAGATGGATCTTGGTGCATGTGTGTTGATTGTCGAGCAGTCAACAAAATCACTATAAAGTATCGCCATCCTATTCCTAGATTAGATGATATGTTAGATGAATTAAGTGGTAGTAGGTTATTTTCTAAAATTGATTTAATGAGTGGCTACCACCAAATTCGTATGAAAGAAGGGGATGAATGGAAAACTGCTTTTAAAACTAAGTATGGTTTATATGAATGGATGGTTATGCCGTTTGGCTTAACTAATGCCCCTAGCACCTTTATGAGGTTAATGAACCATGTACTTCGGCACTTAATTGGCAAATTTGTTGTAGTTTATTTTGATGACATTTTAATCTATAGCAAATCTTTTGATGAGCATATTTTACATCTTAGGGAAGTTTTTCTCACACTTCGTGAGCAGAATTTATATGCTAAACCTAGTAAGTGTTCTTTTGCAATGGAACAAGTTGGCTTTCTTGGTTTTATTATGAGTGCAGATGGCGTTAAAGTGGATGAAGAGAAGATCCGCGCAATACGGGAATGGCCGACGCCGAAGGCCGTTACCGATGTGACATCGTTCCATGGATTGGCGAGCTTCTATCGGCGATTTGTAAAAGACTTTAGCACCATCGTTGTTCCTCTGAATGATTTAACAAAGAAGAATGTTGTTTTCAGGTGGGAACAGCCGCAGGAGGAGGCGTTTGCTACACTCAAGGAACGGCTCTGTGCCGCTCCCGTGCTAGCATTGCCCGACTTCAACAAGGCATTTGAGATAGAGTGCGACGGCAGCGGGTTGGGAATCGGTGCCGTTCTGATGCAGGAGAAACGACCGATTGCCTTTTTCAGCGAAAAGCTCAAGGATGCGCAACTTAGGTATCCGACCTACGACAAGGAGTTCTATGCTCTTGTCCGAGCGTTGGAGACATGGCAACACTACCTGATGCCGAGGGAGTTCATCATCCACACTGACCATTTGAGCTTGAAATACCTCAAGGGACAAGGGAAGCTGAATCGGCGACATACCGTTTGGATGGAATTTATTGAAGCGTTCCCTTATCACATTCAATACAAGCAAGGTAAAGAGAATGTTGTTGCTGATGCTTTATCACGCAGGTACGCGTTAATTACTTCTCTTAATGCCAAGTTGCTTGGATTTTCACATATTATAGAACTCTATGCTGCCGATTCTGATTTTGGCGATATTTATATGCATGACGTTTCTATTTCTGGTTCTAAATTCTTTAAGCAAGAGGGATATTTATTTAAAGGAAAACAGTTGTGTATTCCTCATTGTTCTCTTCGTGAATTACTTGTGCATGAAGCCCATAGTGGTGGTTTGATGGGTCACTTTGGCGTGACTAAAACTTTATATGTGTTACATGATCACTTTTATTGGCCTCACATGAAGCGTGATGTAGTGCGCATTATTGCTAGATGTTTAAATTGTCGTAGAGCCAAGTCTAAGTCTGCTGGGCATGGAGAATACATGCCGTTACCTGTTCCTTCTCATCCTTGGACCGATCTGTCCATGGATTTTGTTGTAGGGCTGCCTCGGTCTAAGAATGGCAAGGATAGTGTCTTTGTTGTGGTAGACAGATTTTCAAAAATGTCCCATTTTATTGCATGTTCGACTACTTGTGATGCTACTCAGATTGCTGATTTATTCTTTCATGAAGTAGTCCGTTTGCATGGTGTTCCTTCGACTATTGTGAGTGATAGAGATACTAAGTTCCTTAGTCATTTTTGGCGTGTTTTATGGAAAAAGCTTGGTACCCGATTGTTATATTCCACTTCTTATCACCCACAAACGGATGGTCAAACTGAGGTTGTGAATCGTACGCTTGGTTCACTTTTACGCATGTTAGTTCGTAAGCATGTTTCTACTTGGGTTGATCATTTACCGTTTATTGAATTTGCTTACAACCGTGCTGTTCATTCTACTACTCATTACTCACCGTTTAAACTTGTGTATGGATTTAATCCTAGAACTGTTTTGGATTTGACTCCTTTACCGTTGAGTGATGTTGTAAGTTTAGATGGTGCACAGAAGGCTGATTTTGTCAAGCAATTACATGCTAAGGCAAAACAGAACATTGAGCGAATGAATGAGAAGCTGATGCAGAAACGGAACGATGGCCGACGGCTAGTGACGTTCCAGGTGGGCGATTGGGTCTGGTTGCATATGCGCAAGGAGCGTTTTCCTGACTAACGCCGCGGCAAGCTATCTCCTAGAGGAGACGGACCATTCCAGATTGTTGAGAAGATCAACAACAATGCCTATAAACTGGCATTGCCGAGTGAGTATGGTGCCGTTAGCTCTACTTTCAATGTTTCTGACTTAGTTTTGTTTGATACAGATGACGAGTATGGACTTGCTGAGGATGCCGATTCGGATTCGAGGGCGAATCCTTCCGAAGGGGGAGGGAATGATGCGAATCCACGCATCCAGGTGCCTTTACTGCCAGCTGGTCCAATGACTCGAGCCAGAGCTCAAAAGCTTCAAGACCGATTGTCATCTCTCATTCACAAGGAGCTGGAGTCTGAGATGACAAGTGAGAAGGCTGCACTTAGAGAGAAGACGACGAGAGTGGTGAATCTTCTCACCTTCACCTTGATCGATGTTGAGTCTGCTAGAAACAACATGGAACTGTTTCACGCAAACGGCACTTGACCGTTTCATCCAAACGGCATCTGTCCGTTTCACTCAAAACGGCACTTGTCCGTTTCACTTAGCCGTTGCCGATTCAAGCATCTGTCACGCAAGCCGATTGCTGTACCCGTTCCGCGTTCCCGCCTGGCCCCTTTTGTTGATAACGGCTCCTGTCCGTTTCGCCTAGCCTGGAGTTGACGCGCGTTGACTGTTTTAGCAAGGCTGCGACTTTCTATTTATTTTAGCTTAGTTAATTAATTAGACACTTTAATTAATTCGTTAAGTGTTTTACTTTATTTATTATTCCTATTATGGGATTAGGGTTTGCTTGTAACCTTATATAAGGAGCCGCTTGGCCTCTTTAGAAACTTGGCTGTTATTTGATAAATTGAGATATTCTCTTCAATCTCCGCCCACTGTTCAAGTCGGTTGAACCTTGTTCTTCTTGAGTCCGCAATACTTGAGTCGTATACAAGTAAATCTTGGAATTGCATTATTGTGTCGTTTATCTTAGTGTGATTCTCACATTGTTGAGTATAGTCCTAAGAATCCGATTCAAGATCCTTGACTTGAAATCGATTAGGGCTCTTAGCACAGGTTAGCTAAGTGGTCTAAGCTCGTACTTGTCGAGTTATTTATTTTCGCAGGAAATCCGTCTTTGAACAAAGATCAAAATTGGTGCTACGCATCCTAAGGAACCAGGATCGTATCACTATACCACCCAATTTCTCATGCCCCCACATGACTTCATTAAAGTCCCCTACATTCAGCCACGGGAGTGAACTCATATCCCTTATACTTCTAAGCATATCCCATGTCCTATGTTTATCCACCATACTTGGCCAACCATAGATGCTAGTAAATCTCCAAGGGGGACCAGGCCATTTACAATGGGCATCACAGCGTAAGACATTTACAAAAATGTCATTTCTACACATCAAGGCCAATCCACCTCTCCTAGTGTCACCGTCACAATCAACAAGAACATAAGGAAACAACCATTTATTATTAAACTTTTGAAATTCGTTCGCATACAGTTTAGTTTCAGACAGAAAAATTAAAGATGAGAGCTCTAAACCTAATAACTTCAAAAAGTTTGCACTCGCCTGAGGAGACTCATGGAGCAACCTCCGTCAGACTAGTAACTTCATCCTTATCCCAATGCACTTTCCTCTCCTTGTGAAAAGCGAATATCGGATCCCCATCCTCCCAATCTCCCATTCCCTTCTTCAACGAAAAGCGACACCGAGGCATATCTTTGCTATCCCCCTTATTCTAAGCTAATGGGACCACAGGACTTCGCACAGTCTTTCGAGCTGTGCGAATTACTCTGGCACCATGAGCCCCCATTCTCCAGTCTCGTCCTAACACCGTGTCCTCCATGGCTAAGTGGGCTCGCTTGGCCTACGGTCCCATGCCTTTTCCTCGCTACAACATGGCAACCTATACTAACCGCCTCCTTTTTTTTCTCTACCACGTCCAAGACCTCCTTTCCACGTCCACCATAATCCATAGCCACCTCCTTTTTGTCCTCTGCTACAAACTCCTTTCCACATCCAACATAGTCCATGACAAATAAATTAAATTATTTTTCAAAATCAACCAACTTTTTTCTACCTTCCTGTAAAAACTACACTAAGCCTCTCTCTACCACCACTTTCTTTATGCTGCCCATTAACTGGTCCAGTAAGGATTCCATTCGATTTGCAACCATCCTCGGCTTTGAGCAATTTACCAACTCAGCGTCGCTAACTGACCCACCCGACCTAACTACCCTTTCCATGGGACAATTCTCTATTCTCTTAAGGAGGAAGCGGGTAAAAATTAGGCAAAGTGGTAGAAAAAAAGAAAAAGTTTGGGGCTGAAAACGCAGGGAGAATGATTTACCGTCTGCGTTATGTGATGATGATTTATAGGAGGCATCCGATAGCAATATAAATCAAAATAGTAGAAGTGTTGGCGTAGGAGATTACTTAGAAATTTAAATTTAAAATTTGGTTTTGAATTTTTTAAAAAAAGACAAAGGATCAGCGCTGGCCAGATTTAATTGTTTGAGTTGAAATTGAATTTGAAAGAACGATTAACATTGAAAGCAACTACCCACCCGTGTATTTGGAAAAGATCAGAATAGAGTTGAATTGGATAAAAGCAATAGACAACTAGATAGCTTAATTGAAAAATAGTAAAAGTAAAAATTAGAAGACTTACAGGAAGCCATGAATTGATGAGGAAGACCCCTGCCACCTAGGTTGAAGATCGAGATAAGAACTCGACTTGAAAAAGTTGAGAGAGTTTTTGGGTTTCTATTTTTCGCGCTAAAATCTTATATAAATTATTCTTATGTTGAAAGAATATAGTGAACATTTGGGCAAATAAAAAAAATAACTTTGTTTAAAATCAAGTGTTTTTTTATATAAAAAAAATCAAGTGTTGAACGCTAGTGGGTGCAAATATATGGTAAACACTTAACTAACGTACTAAAAGTAATATTTGTTACATAAACGGAAAAAAAATCATTTATATAAGACATACATGAGAATAATTTCTTATTAGTTTGCCTCATCAAAATCACTCGCACGACGAAATAATAGACTCAATATTTAATATATTTATATACACAAATTTTCTCCAGAACAAAAGAAAATTACACGTGTCAAATTATAAATGATAAATGTATGAAATAAAGTGTTTTCCTTCTCTTAAATCCTCTAGTTAATGAATCAGTTTTCACTCTTTATTATCGCCTTCATCTTCTACTTGTTTCTAACTCCAGGTGTTAGAAAACTAAGGGTTTATTTTAATTAAGTTGGTGTGTGTAAAGAAATAGAGGACGGGAAAAGAGAAGATAAGAAGGAAAGGAAGAAAAGAAAAGAAATAGAGAGAGTGAGCGACGGAAGAACAGAAGAGAGGAAGATGATAAATTATTGGGTAATTTAAAGGTTAGTCTTCTTATTAGTAGCTAAACTCCATATTTTATCAAAATTGATGAGTAGAAATTTATAAATTGGTATACATAGTTTCTGTCAAGGAAAGAATTCACCATATATGTTGATTGCTTTGAGTGAATATGTAAATTTATTTTCCTAAATTATAGTTCTTGTATTTATTGTTCACTTGGGTCTTTCAATTAAAGAGTATGAAAATAACTTATGTGCAATTTTGGCTAAATGGGTTAGTTTCAATAATTATGATTGACATCTTCAATTACTTAATTATAAGTCTAGTGGTGATTAAAATTGAGTACTTCGGTGTTATAGCTTGAAATTTGAAGAAAGAGAGTAGTTAATTCACATATACGTTTGGTTATAGTGAGGAAAAAGAAATAGAATAGCTACACAAAAATAGATATATAGCATTATAGGGGTTAAAAGAATAGAGTTTAAATGAGTAGGATAAACTGGGTAGCTGCATAAGTGGATTCTATAGGTGTTAAACATTCTGGAATTCTGGAAAAAAATTGCAGAAAATTATTTACATTTTAGTCCCTAGAGTTATGGAGATTGTGAAGATTAGTTCCTAAATTTTTTAGCATTTGCAGATTAATCCTTATGTCAGGATCAGTTTTGGGAAAGTTATTTCTAGTTTTAAATGTGAAAGATTTTGGATAATTATTGGTGCATTGGAGGTTTGTTGTAACTACCTTATGTCATGCAAGTTTTTTTGTTATATTATTTATTGAATTCAATTCCTTGTGTCGCATTGCATATATAATTCTTTCGGGTAACATGCTACTTGACCATGCATTCACTTACCTACTTGAGTGCTAGGAAAGAGTATAGAAAATAGTGCTAATTTATGGTTATGATTGATTATAAGGAAGATTGTAAGAAATTATGATAATTAAATAGGTTTTAATTAATTGGTTGTAAGAAAATAAAAAGGAGCCGAAATTGGAAAGAAATAGGGAAAGATGTGAGAGGAGAAAAATACAACAAAGGAAAAAAGGGAGATGAGAAATTGTGTTGGTCTTTTAATTATTTGTGCAGGTTTGGTGAAGGATGGGAATAATAGTAATTTAGTTTATTTACTTATTTTTAGTTTCAATGATCCTTGTGTTGTGGATTTTAATTACGTGATAGTATATTTCTAACCGAAAGCTTTTCGTACTTTCTGTAAACATAGGTACAAGTATGAAGTTTACTTAATTATTGAGTAAATAACCGATATGGTATTTAATTGGTGTGCGAAGCTGATGAATCATCCTACCGTGGACTAACCTGGGCATGTGAGATGACTTTTGCTGTATATATATAAACTGTGAGTAAATAAGTAACGCGATCAGAGTTTCCTTTCGAAGAATCGGATGCGTTGAAGCTTCGCGGCTAATGGATCTAGCTCGAGTTATCAAACAAATCTAGCAATGATTTACAAATCGGAGATGTTCAGTAAAGCGGAGAATGGAGGATGCAGAACGCAACGGAAAATAAGTAGATGAACGCGAAAAGAAACAATGATGGAATTTGCAGTGGATAATTGATTCAAAACAATCGATTAACAATAAACATCCAAATCACACTTGCTCATAAACATCCAAATACAGAAATACAAGATAATTGATTGAACACAAATATCCCAAAAATTGCAAAAAGGAATAACGCACAAATAGTAAATTAAAAGGTTGAAGACTAGTGGTCTTTTACTTGCAAGGAATCAAGTCGTATTCTGGATTTGATTCTCATAAAGTGAGTTTCTGGAGTTTAAGGGCGGAGTATTCTCTACGCAAGCAAAAACACTTTACACAAAAACTAAGGGAAAAAAAATACAGAGTGCGCTATTTTTAGGCCAAGGGCAACCCAGAAGATAACGGTATCCCATAGGTCTTGACACATCATCAGTATGGCATGCTAATGGAACCCGTTAGTCTTGGTTGGACTCTGCCCCAATAGACGTTGATCCCACTTGATCAGACCCATTTAACTATGTCCTGATAGATGTGTCTGCCCGGTAACTTCTCCCAGGGTTTCCGGTCTGGAAATTATCTGCATTAACGTCTGTCTTGGTGTATGGGAAGCATCCGTTTGTATCTCCCGCTCCATCCATAGCGTTAACTTCTTGGCCCTGTTGTGAGTTACCAGTCCTGTTTGTGTCATATCTGATTCTTGAAGCTTTAAGGTTTGCGGGATCGCATCATCTCCTCTCCCTTCGAAAGGATTCGTCCTCGAATCCAGTTCTTCAAGGTCTCCATCACTTGCATTTTAAAGTGACAAATTATTAACATGGAAGGAGTTACTGATTGATATACTCACCTGGTAGGTCAAGGATGTAGGCATTGTCATTGATCCGGTGGAGTATTTCAAACGGTCTATCGCCTCGGGGGCTAAGCTTCCCCTACCATTGTTGAGGAAATCTATCCTTGCACCAGTGTAACCAGACCCATTGCCTAACTCAAAAGACTTAGGTGTTTTGCCCTTACTTTGTTTGGTGGATACCCTTTCGTTCATGGCTTCAATGTTCTTTTGGACTTGTTCATGTAGCTTCCGGACTTCTTCTGCCTTGGCTTCGCCATCTACACACTTAAGTACACTCAAAGGGAATGGTAAGAGGTCAAGAGGGGTCAAGGGTTGGAACCCGTATACCACCTCAAAGGGAGAAAAATAAACAGTAGAATGATGTGCATGGTTATATGCAAATTCAATGAAGGCAAGGTTATCTTCCCATTTAGCCCCGTTTGTTTGAACCATGACCCTTAGCAGCGACCTTAAAGTTCTATTCACTACTTCCGTTTGCCCATCCGTTTGAGGGTGACAAGTAGTGGGAAAGAGGAGTTTAGTACCTAGTTAGGACCACAGGGTATGTCAAAAGTGACTTAAAAATTTGGTATCTCGGTCACTCACAATGGTCCTAGGCATGCCATGTAAACGGATAATATTTTGAAAGAACAAGTGAGCAATACGAACAACATCATGAGTTTTTGAGCATGGAATGAAATGAGCCATCTTAGAAAAATGGTCAACTACAACAAAAATATAATCATTACCGATTTTAGACCTTGACACCCCCCCACCCACGGATGACTAGATACTGGTAGTGGCATGTATGTGGCATGATGCATAGATATAGACTTGGCCCGTTTGCATACAAGACATCTAGAGATTACTTTTGTCACATCAAGTTTCATCTTTGGCCAAACGAAATGCACCTAGAGCTCCCAATCATATGTGGAGTAGTTAAGTTGTGCTCCCGACAGTTTCTCACTAAAGTAGGCTATCAAGCGTCCTTCTTAAGTAAGCACTGCACCGATTTCTATTCCGCTAGCATCACACTCCAATTCAAATGATTTGTTGAAATCCGGTAATGTCAATACCGGTGACTGCATGAGTCAGTTCTTCAGCTCCCAGAAGGTTGCCTCTTGTCTGTCTCCCCATTTAAACAGAACATTCTTCTTTGTAAGCTCGTTGAGAGGGGAGGCTATCGTTGAGAAATTGGGAACAAACCTCCGATAGAAACTAGCTAGACCATGGAAAGATCTAATGTCGCTGGCATTTTTGGGTTGCGGCCATTCCTTAATTGCCTTGACCTTTTCTTCATCGACCTGTACTCCGTCTGTACTCACAACAAAGCCAAAGAAATGTACTCGATCCAAACAAAATTCACACTTGGTTAATTTGGCATATAATTTATGAATCCTAAGTGTGTGGAGTACAATGCGTAAGTTAGTGGCATGTGCTTGAAGTGCAGGGCTGTAGATAACGATATCGTCAAAATATATGACAACAAAATGCTCGATAAAGTCACGTAACACATGATTCATCAAACGCATGAAAGTACTTAGAGCGTTAGAGAGGTCGAGTGGCATTACCATTCATTCGTACAGACCGTACTTTATCTTGAAGGCGGTCTTCCATTCATCTCCTTCATGGATCCAGATCTGATGGCAACCGCTCATCAAATCTATCTCAGAGTAGACGGTACTGCCACTCAACTCGTCCAACATGTCGTTGAGGCGTGGGATAGGATGTCGGTACTTGACAGTGATTTTGTTGATGGCCCGACAGTCCACACACATTCGCCAGGTTCCATCTTTCTTGGGGACAAATAGTACCGGTACTGCACATGGCGACATACTCTCCCAGATGAACCCCTTGTTCATAAGTTCGTCTACCTGGTGTTTAAGGACGACGTCGCACCCTTTTTTGGAATTTTTGCGCGACGCGGGTTTGGGACGAGACGTGAGATGAGTCCGATTTCATCTCACATCATGCAAATGAAGTCGCCACCCTATTTTGTTTCTAGGTTTAGGGAACCTAATGTCATGGCATAAAAAATAAAAACTAAGGCAAAAAGGGTCTGAACCCGAGAACAGCGGTTCGGGGTCGTATTATGGACTCGGGAAGGTGTTAGGCACCCGAGTCACATCCTAAAAAAGGTTACCGGATAAAAGAGGTGTTTTATATCATGCTTGAAAAATAAAAAGTCCTAAGCTATGTGATCATGCCCAACAGATTAATTACATTCTAACAATTCTAAATAATTCATGCATACGAGCGGATATGCGAAAAAGTGTGAAATAAATAAAAGGGTGAGAAACGTTTACTTGTGAAGGGTATGAGCAGTTGATTTACCCTACAAAGTCGAGATTATTAGTTCGGGAAAATGATAGTCAAAAAATAGATAAATATTTAATGACTTATCGCGGGTGAAATAATTAATTAGCAATAAAATGAGAGCGGAATAATTATTTAAGCATTCGAAAGCATGCAAAAATAATCAATTAAATAGTATGAGCATACAAATAATTGACATTGAAATTATCGTACGCAAGCGAAATAATTATTTGTTGACGATTAAACGCAAGCAGGATAATTAAACATGCAAAAGCATACGAAAATAAATAAACAGTACAGGCATACGAAAATAAACAGTACAAACATACAAAAATAAATAAACAGTATAAGCATACACTCAATTGGTACGAAAAAATATTATGGCGGGCTGAAAATAGGCCCACCATCTGCCTTCCTTCCTTTTGATGGGCTGGTGAACAGTACCGGCCCATCTTTCTTTTTTAATTTAACTGGGCCAAGAATAGTACCTAGCCCATGACCCTTTTTTGTTTGATGCAAGAGCCCAACCCAAGGCTTCTTTTTCTTTACTATTCATCTCCTTCTTCATCTAGCCAAACTTGAAAAGTGGACAGTAGCAACGGAGCACGACGACAGACCAACAACGCACATCATCTTCTTCTTCCAGCAGCTCCGACCAGCGACCAGCCGCAGCTTCGATGATAGCAGCACAACAACAGTAGCAACGACAGCAGCCCTTCTCCGGCGACAGCAACTCCGGCGACAAGCAAACGAGGAAAAAAATGGAAGAACCAAAAAAAGGAGCAGATAAACGAAAAACAAGGAAGAAAAGAGATTAAAGCAAGCAAACAAGTAATTTAAATGAATTAGGGAAAAATCAAAGTGATGAGAAATTACTTGCCTTGCTTTCGCCGAGAGAGAGAGAGAGCTAGAGAAGAGAGGGAGTGATAGTGTGATAACGAGAAGGAGAGAGTGTGTACCGGTCCCCCTGAAGATGGTGCTAGTTATTTGCTATTTATAGGCGTTTGATGCGGTGGAGGAGAGGGTGACATCAACGATGACGAGAGAGGATGACGAAGGAAAGATGATGACGGGCATTTTGCATGGTAGAAGGAGAACGACAACTTCAAACTAGGGAGGTGTAGGCTTGCATAGGTGAAGAAGAAAGCTTGGCTGAGAATGAATTTCGTGGGCAACAAGTTGAATTTTGGGTTTGGAAGTGAAGGTGTGTATAGAGATTCATTAATGTGTATTAATGCACATTAATGCCATACGAACATAATATTTTTGGTTCAAGCTTACGGTACGAGAAATTTTGCTAAAAAACTCCAACCAAAATTGCTAGAATATAGAACAAAATGAAACAAAATTATTAGCACATAGTGAGCGGCGAAAAGTTCGCTATATAGTTCAATAAAAAATTCGCTTGTAATGTGACAAAAGCTCGAATAGAAAAGAAAAGAAAAGAAAAACATGCTTAACATAAAAATTGAACGGAACGCCACGAGATGGCGCGAGTTAAAATAATAATAAAAAATAAGTAGCTAATGAGTGAAATTGTTCGACCATTGGTTTCCAGAATTTGATTCAGGACCGATACGGGTTCGAACGGAAAAAGTGATAAAAATGTGAAAAATGTACAAAATAAAATTTAAATGACATAAGGCGTAAAAATAAGCATTAGTTGGAGGAAACTAAATGGAAGTACATTTTTCAAAAAATTGATGATAAAAAATGTATAATCAAAAATCGGGTAGCCGCAGTTGCCCCCTTTACTGTCTCATTAAAAACAAGGTGTAACCGAAGTTTTTGATGAGCAGTAAAGATGGTTGCTGCTGTACCATTTTTGAAAGTGCGTTGAGAGTAAAAATGCAGCTCCACTCGGATAATGAGGAAAAATGTAAAAACGCAGAAACTTAAATGACAACCTCCCTGATAATGGGATGAATGCATGATGACTTCCCTGATAATGGGATGAATGCATGATGACCTCCCTGATAATGGGGTGAATGCATGATCGTGATGTCTTCCCTGATAATGGGGTGAATGCATGATGACTTCCCTGATAATGGGGTGAATGTCTTCTCGGATATTGAGGAAAGTAGTCTTCTCTAATTTTGAGAAAATATTTTGATTGCAGAAATGTAAATCAGGTAGGGCGAGGGTAGTACTCGCAGTCCATACGCTGTTGATGCAGAAAAGTAAACTCAGCTCCAGCGAGGGTAGCACTCGTAGTCCATTGCTGTTGATGCAGAAAAGTAAACTCAGCTCCGGTGAGGGTAGCAGAAAAGTAAACTCAGCTCTGGCGAGGGTAGCACTCGTAGTCCGTTGTTGTTGATGCAGAAAAGTATGATGGTAACGTAGCTTTGCTCGAGCGTTGTTGCCCCCGGAGACATTGATGTGGAAATTGAAATGGAAAACCCCACTTAGACGTTGCTGCCCACTAGGAGGCTGCTGTTGAAATCCTTCCGGACGTTGCTGCCCGTTGGATGTTGATTTCTGAGGACGATCTCTGATAGTGAGGTCATTTATGGTCTTCTCTGATAGCGAGGTCAGATGTGGATCTCTGATAGTGAGGACGATCTCTGATAGCGAGGACGATCTTTGGTAGTGAGGTGGTCTTCTCTGATAATGAGGAGGTCTTCTCTGATAGTGAGGAGGTGAAAAATCCACTCGTACGCTGCTACCCGCCGAGGTGTTGGTGCGAAAATTGAGAATAAAAACTCCACTCGGACGCTGCGTCCCACTGGGAGGTTGATGCGAAAATTGAGAATGAAGACTCCACTCAGACATTGCTGCCCACTAGGAGGTTGATGCGAAAATTGAGAATGAAAACTCCACTCGGACACTGCTGCCCACTAGGAGGTTGCTGTTGAAATCCTTCCGGACGCTACTGCCCATCGGATGTTGATGCGAGATCCTTCTAGATGCTGCTGCCCGTCGGATATCTGCTTAAATCCTTCCGGACGCTGCTGCCCATCGGATGTCGGCTTAAATCCTTCCGAACGCTGTTGCCCGTCGGATGTTGATGCGGATGTTTAATTGATTATATCGTACCTTTGCTTGAATGTGGGGGATATTTGAAGATATGTTGTGGGGACATGACCAATCACAACATTTTTAAAAGATAGGATGTGAGGGACATGACCTTTCACATAATTTATAAACAGGATGTGAGGAACATGACCTTTCACATCGTTTAAAAAATAACATGTTGTGGGGACGTGATCATTTACAATATTTTAAAAACATATTATGGGTGACCACGTCACTGCACAACATGACTGGAAAAGTGGGCGATCAAGTTGTCACACCAACATGGGTGACCAAGTCACCGCGACACGATTGAAGAGTGGACGACTAAGTTGTCATACTAACGTGGGTAACCAAGTCACCGCACAACAAGACTGATAAATGGACGACCAAGTCGTCACACTAATGTAGGTAACCAAGTCACCGCACGACAAGACTGATAAGTGGACGACCAAGTCGTGACACTAACGTGGGTGACTTGACAAGACTGAAAAGTGGATGACCAAGTCATCACACTAACGTGGGTAACTAAGTCACCGCACGACAAGATTGATAAGTGGACGACCAAGTCATCACACTAACATGGGTGACCAAGTTACCGCACGACATAAATTGAAAAGTGGGTTCAAAAACCGCCACACAAAACTTGGGAGGTGGGGCCACACGAAGCCACACAAAACTTGAGAGGTGGGGTTTTGAACTGCCACACGAAATTTTAAAAGGGGAGTGGTAACGTATCTCCATTCGGATGTTCATTGGATGGTGGGGGAAAATGGACCGCTACACGAAATTGATTGAGGAGTGGTAACGTACTCCATTCGGATGTTCATTGGATGGTGGGGGCAAAAGGACCGCCACACGAAATTGATTGAGGAGTGGTAACGTACTCCATTCGGATGGTTATTGAATGGTGGAGGAGTATTATTCGCCGCACAAAGTTGATTGTGGAGTGGTAAGGTACTCCATTCGGATGTTCATTGGATGGTGGGGGAAAATAGACCGCCACACGAAATTGATTGAGGAGTGGTAACGTACTCCATTCGGATGTTCATTGGATGGTGGGGGAGTATGATCCGCTGCACGAAGTTGATTGTAGAGTGGTAACGTACTCCATTCGGATGGTTTGGGTGGATTTATTGGCGAAGATTGATCACAGTGTGAGATTCCACTGGAGCATATCTGTATCCTGCAAATAGGGAGGAAACAAACACGAAACAACAGTGGATGGAAAAAAGGAGAGCAAATGATAAATGGGAAAACAATGAGAACAAATCATATATGCTATATATGAAAGTATTCCCACACTACCCTAAGGTTTGCCCCCAGTATTTCATCAAGGTGAAAACAACTTCCCTATCAAGAGAAGGTTCAACGAATTTATGCATTTTTTGGAGAACACGTCATCCAGTTTCTATCATATAAACATGCTTGATACAAGCCTAGAAAAGCATCTACATCTTGCCCAGGAGATAACGATCTCAAGGACAAGACTTTCCCACAACATGTAGACGTAAGCAATCCTCACCGGGCATTGGCCATCAACAATTTTTGAATAGTTAAAAAGAATTGCCCCCAATGCGGGAATGAATAACTGTACAAAAATTAAAGAGGCAGAGAGATGAATGGACTTCTCTGGATGTGTGCGGCAAGCAGCAACTAATGATCTGACAGGTTCCTCAATGGGGAGTCATCTTCATGATTCTGATCCAGCATCATCTGTACTCAAATTGGATGATAGTGTTGCTGCAAACATTTCTAACGGTTCCGTCATAGCCGGTCGCAGCCTCTTGAAGAATGGCTATTAAGTTTTTGAATAGTGTTCTAGGCTTAGACACTCTTCTAGATGATCGGACGATAACTTCTTGAATGCGCGATCTCTTGATGTTGATTTCATCTCAGAAACAACTGAATCGATTCTGGACTAGGTTGAATCGCCAAGGAAAGATGAGTTCAAAATAAACCTTGAGACTGATTGTTTACAAATGCAAGATGCTCTACAAAGAAACCAGCTCATTGTAGTGACTGCAAAACCATCTTAAAAATTTCCAGATTCGCTCCTTGACTGCTCTTGGCGAGGAGACATCTTCTATGCTGGGATAACTAATTTGTCGATGATCTTGATTTGTTTAAGTATGGCTTGAACATCGTCTGGAGTGCTGGAAGAGAATCTTTGGTCAGCTAGAGATTCAGATTGTCGCTGGGAATCTGGCAAGTCATTTCTTTGCAGAGAACAACTCCAATACTTTAGCTCTTGCAGTAAGGGATTGCAGACAAAACAAGTGACTGCAATCGCTATCAACGTCTTGGCCCACAAATTAGCGGATTGATCTTCACATGATTATTATCGTGTACGTGCACAGAGAGGGCTTGCTGAGAATGGTTGTGATGTCAAATTCAAAATATGAAGGATTTGACCACGGTTGAATTTTAAATCTGCAGTCTAAAGCCATGTAGAGCGTAATCTTCATTGTAGCACCGAACAAGACCGCATTATGTTGACTAGGGTCCCTGAAGGACACACATCCATCATCGTTATGTTTCTTCACCAATATGAGGAACGATTTGCAAAGGGCATTTGGTGAGAGTAGTGTCTTGATGGTAAAATTTCCCGAGGAGAATCATTCAAGAGTTGATAGGAGGAGCATTCCTCTGCACCTGCTACAACGATGATCTGAAGGCAAGGGTAGGATGGACATAACGAGCTCTTTGTGGCTATTTACCGCTCCCTATGCCTTACCCCCCGGTGAACTTGGCTTAACCATTGACGTTCTCCAACATCTTCTTCTGGTCATCCTTTCATTGGCTTGCCCCCCAGCTTATAAGTCTCATTGCACCTGAAATAAAAGGGGGAATTAAATAGCAAGTATGAGGGAAGGATATACCAAATTTAAAATTTAAAATTAAAACTGACGAAAATTGCAATATTTGAGAAGAACATGTGGGTTGCCTCCCACGGAGCACCCTTGTTTCTAGTCGTAGGCTCGACTAATGTAC
Organism: Viola odorata; assembly: GCA_963691705.1. NCBI lineage: Eukaryota > Viridiplantae > Streptophyta > Magnoliopsida > Malpighiales > Violaceae > Viola > Viola odorata. Next base: position 35,857,923 of record OY829539.1, on the reverse strand, counting down.
ACAAATATTGGAGATATTCCCGCTGAATGAATAAGCTGAATGGGTCCATCGTGGTCCTGGAGATCGTTCATTCAAGAGCTGGTGGTCAGGTAGAGTCCTTCGGCTAACCTTTCTAAAGAGATCCATCCACTCTTGAGTAAGTGATTGACCTTTCTTTTAAGGGCGAAATAGTTTTCTTTTGTGTGGCCCTGAGTTTTAGCATGGTACTCGCATCTCGCATTAAAATCGTACCATTTTGGAGGTCGTATAGGTTGGAGTGGACGCGATTTGCTCTGCCGCCAAGAGATGCTCGTAGATTTCCCCTGTGGGGAGAGGGAGAGGTGATACTGGTTCCTGACTCCTGTGATCATTTTAGTTTCTCGGTTGACTTGATGGGCCAAATGCTCTACGTCGTGAGGGATGCGGCATATGCAGTGAAGGAGGTCATTTGTAGCTAAGCTGACGGGAGACCGGACTAACGTCTTCTTTACTAGAGAGTACACCTTGAGGTGTTGTTTCCGTTGCAGAACAACAAATCGCTTCCAAAGTGGGTTCTCTGTTCGGTCATCATGTCAGAAGGGCTACCATAAGAGAGATGCGGCTGAATCTGATGCCCCTAGGAGGCTGGACTTATGATGGTTTAGGCCTTATGAGTTGAATGGAGTGGCCCCGAGATGGGTAAAAATATTGAGATTCTGAGCGGGTCTCTTTCTTATAGAGATCGAGTGTGGGCCTAGTTAGAGGAGGCCCAATGGGTGTATCACCTTGTCTAGTGATGTCAACTTCAAAGGTCGGGACCACTGATGTGACAAACTGAAGGGGATTTGGATTAAGGAAAAAAGGTTGTCGTGAACCGGGAGATGATGGGGGCATGGAAGTAACAACAACAACAGATGAAGCAGATGGCTCCCCCATTTGAGCAAAACAGGGGTAAAAATCGGGTGCAAAATCAATCATTGCCTTTTTTGTTCTTTTTCAGCTTGTTCAGTCATAGCAACCGGAACTTGTTCTTCCAATTCGGTTATCTTTGCTTTCAATGCCTCCTCCGTTCTACCATGCTCTGTCATCTTTCGTGTTTGCCGTCTAGTCGCGTGGATCTTGCGAGGAATAGTTTGCTTTTTTGGGAGCAATGTTTTCCTGAAAAATAAACAAGTGAAATAATTATAAGTTTAAGTAGTGATTGCAAAATGTCATTCCGAGGTCTCCACGATGCGAGAGAAAGAGAGGGGTAAGTACAATAACAACAATAATGTAGGCATCATAGAAAAATCACAAACATGGAGAATTACGAAAATAATTGAGACAAAATTATAAACATGGAAAAATTGTGAAAGAATTTGCATGTGAAAAATTGTGGGAATTTTTTTTGCATACATGGAAAAAATTACGGAAGAATTTACACACATGGAGAAATTTTCAAAAAAATTTGTCAATGTGAAAAATTGCGAGAAAAGTTGTACCCGTGGAGCGATTTGTGGAGAAGTTGCACTTGGAAAAATTGCGGAAATCATTGCACACGTGGAAAAATTGTGGAGAAATTTGACTCATGTGGAAAAATTGCAGAAACATTTGACACATGGAAAAATTGTAGAGAAATTTTGGAAGAGTGAAAAATTGTGGAAAATTGTACACGTGAAAGATTGCAGAAAAATTTATGGATATTGAGAAATTGTGAAAAATTTGGCAAACATGGAGACAGTGCAAAAAAAGAAAATGCAAATATGGAGAAATTGCGAAAAAATTACCAAAATGGAAATTTTGCGGAAAAAACTACCAACATGGAAAGTTTGCAGAAAAAAGATTTCCAATGTGGAAAATTTTGCAAAAAAAATTTATAAATGTGGAAAAAATTGCGAAATCAGTAAAATGTGAAAATTTTGAGAAATCATTTGTAAAACGTGAAAAAAATTTGAGAAATTATTTGTGGAAAATTTTGAGAAACCAGTTGTAAATGGATTTTTTTTGAGAAATCAGTGGAAAAAGTGAAAGAAAGTCGCAATATACGCATTTCAATATGATGCATATGCTGGGGTGACACCAACTATTTCTATTCTGGCTGGAAGGCTCCCAGACGATACCATAGAAGTGGTCCCTTAGTAAATGGATACGTGATTGCCTGTCGAACTATTAAAAGTTCTAGGCACTCACCCATTTAGGGGTTCAAGTCCAAGTTTGGGGTTCATGAAAACTACCTAGGACATGTGTCCCAGGGCCTCACTACTAACCTCCTAATCTTATTTGGAAAATGCCCGGTGGTAGGGCATTATGCGTGAAATGCGTATGAATGACAGTTTATCAAAGCGAATAACAGCGAATCATGTGAACAAATTATACATGTAAAATAATAATCACGAAAGAATCATGTGATAATACAACAATTTATCATATCAATGAAAATAATTAATCATGTACAAAAATCATATGAAACAAATTCAACAATTTATTGAAAAAAACAAACACCTCAAAAAAATATCCGGCTTCGACCCTACAAGTCCCCAATGAAGTCGCCAAACTGTCGCACCCCCTTTTTTAGAATTTTTGCGCGACGCGGGTTTGGGACGAGATGTGAGATGAATCCGATTTCATCCCACATCATGCAAATAAAGTCGCCACCCTATTTTATTTCTAGGTTTAGGGAACCTAATGTCATAGCATAAAAAATAAAAACTAAGGCAAAAAGGGCCTGAACCCGAGAATAGCGGTTCGGGGTCGTATTATGTACTCGGGAAGGTGTTAGGCACTCGAGTCACATCCTAAAAAAGGTTACCGGATAAAAAAGGTGTTTTATATCATGCTTGAAAAATAAAAAGTCCTAATCTATGTGATCATGCCCAATAGATTAATTACATTCTAACAATTCTAAATAATTCATGCATACGAGTGGATATGCGGAAAAGCATGAAATAAATAAAAGGGTGAGAAACGTTTACTTGTGAAGGGTATGAGCGGTTGATTTACCCTACAAAGTCGAGATTATTTGTTCCGGAAAATGATAGTCGAAAAACAGATAAATATTTAATGACTTATCGCGGGTGAAATAATTAATTAGCAATAAAATGCGAGTGGAATAATTATTTAAGCATTCGGAAGCATGCAAAAATAATCAATTAAATAGTATGAGCATACAAATAATTGGCATTGAAATTATCGTACGCAAGCGAAATAATTATTTTTTGACTATTAAACGCAAGCAGGATAATTAAACATGTAAAAGCATACGAAAATAAATAAACATGCAAGCATACGAAAAATAAATAAACAGTACAGGCATACGAAAATAAACAGTACAGACATACAAAAATACACTCAATCGGTACCAAAAAATATTATGGCGGGCTGAAAATGGGCCCACCATCTGCCTTCCTCCCTCTTGATGGGATGGTGAACAGTATTGGCCCATATTTCTTTTTTAATTTAGCTGGGCCAGGAATAGTACCTAGCCCATGACCCTTTTTTGTTTGATGTAAGAGCCCAACCCAAGGCTTCTTTTTCTCTACTGTTCATCTCTTTCTTCCTCTAGCCAAACTCGAAAAGTGGACAGTAGCAATGGAGCACGGTGACAGACCAGCAACGCACATCGTCTTCTTCTTCCAGCAGTTACGACCAGCGACCAGCCGCAGCTCCGGTGACAGCAGCACAACAACAGTAGCAACGATAACAACCCTTCTCCGGCGACAGCAACTCCGGCGGCAAGCAAACGAGGAAAAAAATGGAAGAACAAAAATAGAGAGCAGATAAACGAAAAACAAGGAAGAAAAGAGATTAGAGCAAGCAAACAAGTAATTTAAATGAATTAGGGAAAAATCAAAGTGATGAGAAATTACTTGCCTTGCTTTCGCCGAGAGAGAGAGCGAGCTAGAGAAGAGAGGGAGTGATAGCGTGATAACGAGAAGGAGAGAGTGTGTACCGGTCCCCCCGAAGATGGTGTTAGTTGTTTGCTATTTATAGGCGTTTGAGGCGGTGGAGGAGTGGGTGACGTCAACGATAACGAGAGGATGACGAAGGAAAGATGACGACGAGCGTTTTGCGTGGCAGAAGGAGAACGACAACTTCAAACTAGGGAGGTGTAGGCTTGCATAGGTGAAGAAGAAAGCTTGGCTGAGAATGAATTTCGTGGGTAGCAAGTTGAATTTTGGGTTTGGAAGTGAAGGTGTGCACAGAGATGCATTAATGTGCATTAATGCACATTAATGCTATACGAACATAATATTTTTGGTTCGAGCTTACGGTACGAGAAATCTTGCTAAAAAATTCCAACCAAAATTGCTAGAATATAGAACAAAATGAAACAAAATTATTAGCACACAGTGGTTTGTTCGACCATTGGTTTGAGAATTTGACTCGGAACCGATACGGGTTCGAACGGGAAAAGTGATAAAAATACGAAAATGGTACAAAATAACATTTAAATTACATAAGGCGTAAAAATAAACATCAGTTGGAGGAAACTAAACGGAAGTACAATTTTCAAAAAATTGATGATAAAAAATATAAAATAAAAAATTGGGTAGCAATAGGCGAAGTATTCTCTACGCAAGTAAAAACACTTTACACAAAAAACTAAGGAAAAATAAATATAGAGTGCGCTATTTATAGGCCAAGGCAACCTGGAAGATAACGGTATCTGGTAGGTCTTGACACGTCATCAGTACAGAATGCTAATGGAACCCGTTAGTCTTGGTTAGACTCTGCCCCGATAGACGTTGATCCCGTTTGACTATGTCCCGAAAGATGTGTCTGCCCGGTAACTTCTCCTAGGGTTTTTGGTCCGGCAGTTATCTGCATCAACGTCTGTCTTGGTGTATGAGAAACATCCGTTTGTATCTCCCGCTTCATCCATAGCGTTAACTTCTTGGCCCTACTGCGGGTTACCGGTCCTGTTTGTGTCATATCCGATTCTTAAAGCTTTAAGGTTTGCGGGATCGCATCAATTAGTATAATCTGCATGATAATATTGCATGTTGGGTATTCGTATAAATTATGTTATGATTGTAAGTAATGTACTCCCTCCGTTTTCGAATAATCGTCACTAGTTACTATTTATGCATGCGTTTCGAGGAGGCCGAATGGCTCACTATTTGACCCAAAAAGTTTCATACTTTTTCTCGGACGTACGTTAAGGATTAACGTACGTTAGAAAAAAAGTACGGATTTTTTTGGGGTCAAATAGTGAGCCATTCGGCCTCCTCGAAACACGTGCATAAACAGTAAAGTGTCAATTATTCGAAAACGGAGGGAGTATTATGGTTGTGAATATGCGTGGTGATAGGAATTAGTGATAAAGATATATATTATATTGTTTATTACCCTAACTAACAGGGGTTGTGTTAGTACATGTGCATATGGTTAAACCTTAGCTAGCTGGAGGTTATGGCGGTAGCACGAAGTAGCTTGGGCAGCACTTCGATCTGTTGAGAATTTCATAGGTCCTAGTCTGCAGGGACAATGGTGTTGGCACGTGATGGGATCACGGTCTGAGTTAATATCCTAACCTGCAGGGATTAATATGCTGGCATATGAATTATCACGGTCTGAACTTGAGTTTATTTGTATTTTGATAGTTTAACTAGATTAAAATGAGTATACGAGTTCTAATATTTGGATATTAGTAATTATATTATATTATATGTGGTGAATACAATGAGTATGTCTGTTTATATCTTGTATTATTCATTGAGTTGTGGTAACTCACCCTCTCTTAATAATCATTTTTCAGTTGGTGGCAGATAGTAGTGAGTTCTGGTTGGCCGACCTACGGGAGTACTCTTCAAGTTTAATCAGTATGCCCAACATTCTCCTCCACTAGGGCCTAGTCGATTGATAACATTTGTACATGTCTATTTTGGGGTTGTAAATACCAAACTCCCTAATACTGTTACTTATTGTAGTAAATGTAGATGTCACCGTGTGTTGCTGTATTTATTACTTGGTAATCAATAAAAAGAAAAGAAAATTTTGAGTTTTGAAATGAATCAATTGTTAATTTTGGAAGACATCTTAATAACTATAAGTCATGTTCGATTTGTTGGAGTTCGAGATGAATACTAGAATCCATTCGAACTCTTAACCGGTCACATGCTCTTGTTTGGAGTGTGACAGATATAGACCATCGAAGATTGGAGAAATATGCAGCAATACAATATGTGATGGATAAAGTTGTGGGAATTATAATAGAAATCAATACACGCATAGTTTCACCTCCAAAAATAACTTCTCCGATGGGTGAGCACATTAGGTATTTACCTAAATCGGTAGGTCCTTGAGCAGATCCTACGTTAGCCCCAAGATGTTGATCTCTAACTAGAAAAGTAAAAACTTGAGCCTGCGAAGCTTTTGGTCCAGTGGGCCCGTAAAACTCACTAGGATATACGGTATTATTGAACTAGACAAAGCAACAAACAATAAAACCAAAAACGGTACTCATACATTTTATACAAATGCCATAAACACTCGTTGCCTGAATTCTGAATGCTGACTTTGAAAGCATTTCAAAACTTCACGAATGGAAAAGGAAAAAAAAGAAAAAAGAAAACAAGATTCATGATTCATTTATTTTAAACATAACGTTGACTAGAAACCATCTTAGATGAACCATATATGGCTTTCATGTAAATAACTAATTTAAAAGCGTATATAAATTAATTATTCGGGTAGTGGAATATCTGCTAAATCCTTTCTATAAGGTAGATGATCCATCTCGTGCGCTGTAGCAGACTTGTGGAGATCACCTGTTTCCATGTGAACGACGTCGCTCTTGCTTGGCTCGATGTAAGTAGCGACAGTGTCTTTCCTAAAGGTGAGATAAATGACTGAAAGGATATACAAACCCATGAAAGGAAACACAATAAGCCCAATAAATACATTCCCAAGCTTTGGTAAATCGTTGTCAAGCAGCCAATAAACAAAGGCCGTGCTTAGATAGTAGATGTTGATACCAATAATTCCCAAACCCAAAATCCATGAGACGACAATAATCTGCGTTAATTTACACAAATAATTAATTTCAATGAACAGATCCAACTAAACGGATTTAGATAAAAAATACAAATAAATTATGAAAATGAAAAAAATAGCTTACATATTTGGAGTTTTTGTGTGGGCCCATCTTTGTGGCACTGCTACTGAATTTTAAAAGTGGGATGAGTGCAAATGGGAGTTCAAATGAAAGAATCATCTGCAAATATCATGTCATTATCAGATATAAAAATATTACAAGTAATTAATTAATTAGCAAACTATAATTATATAAAGATTGTCTAATCTAACCGAGGGTATGATGATTAGCCTGCCTGCTCCTGACGCTCCACCAATGATAGAGACAATGAGACTTGGCGCAATGACAATGCACCTAGTCACCAGGTTCCTAACCCATTTTCTCATCCTAAGGTCCAAAAAACCCTGCACAAAGATAAATCAAATTAATATACTAATTAATTAACTAATTATAGATAGTGTTTCCAATTGAAATCATCGACAAATTGTATTAACAATTAATTAACTATTAATTATGATTGTTTAATTAGGACCAGCTTGATTGAATAAATAAAGACCTGCATGATGTATTGTCCTGCATAAGTCCCTGTGATAGTGGAACTTTGGTCTGAGGCTAAGAGCGCAATCGCGTAAAGGGTCGAGCTTGATTTCCCCAACACATTCTATAATTAATGAAGCAAAACACAAGAATTAAATCAGTACAGATATCAAAGAATGGTTAAACGGGATTAATTTCCTGCTTAGAGAGGTTCCCGTAGAAGAAAAGAAGCAGAGTTGAGGGTTAAGTCGCCGCATCGATCTGCATTTTGCTGTGATATGTTGGGGGCTGTACAGACAGCCGCGGATACATAAATGACGGCTACATTGATTAAGAATGCCACAAACAATGCAAATCCACCCTCTATCAGAAAGTATCGACACGCATCCTGCAGTTCGTTCATATATTTTTTTAAATAATCGTACAATAAGTAGAGACAAGATAGTTAATTAGATGCAATTTGATACAAATTAAAAAAAACATGTGCGGCCAGAGCGCTTACATTGATGCCACGGACGGTGTTGGGTACCTTTCTGGAGAGCACAAGGGCAGAGTGGAGGAATAGGTTGTGGCTGTAGACATTAATAGGAAATTAGGAATTAATTAGTAAATGATTAACATTTCAAATAAAGTTAATTAATTAAGAGATTATATAAATATAAAATTGATATTACGGCATGACTAAGGCGCCGAGGAGAGCGATGGCGTCGCTGGTGGCATCATGACCAGAAAGCTTGGGGATAAACATGCCCTGGGGATAAACATGCCCTTAAGAACATCTTTAGCAGGAGGCTTCACATAACTCATCTCACTAAAAAAACATGCTGCCGTTATAAATACCAGCACTGCTATCAACAGTTCAAGTTTCCTAGCCTGTAATCACCCAACAAATACCAACATCAATTCAATCATAAGCAAATCAAATTTGGCTTTAACTCTAATAACTCTCTTAATTATATATATATGCAACTTTGATTCCATTTTACCTTGGATCCGATTACAAATTTTGGAATACTAGTTGGGATATTAATTACGATATAACTCATTGGTTCGATCTCTAATATCATTTTTTTCTTCTAAATTAGTTATATTATTAATTATCATTATAATATCAGACATCATACTCATAATCTACTTTATAAAGAAGACATGCAATAACAAACTGTGCTCGATATTTGGTAACGTGGTAATGATAAAAGATAATATAAACAATAATAAAAAAAAGTGTAGTAGTAAATGTTACCCCATATTTTTGAAGGCCAATAAGTAGGAGAGTGCTACAACCGGTACACAGGACACCAATTCAGACTGGGATGTGGAAGAGAATGTTAAGTGCAAATGCTGTCCCAAGCACTGCTTTGCAAGAAAAAATATTAGGAAAAAGAAAACCAATAGGAATATCCATGATGCATGTTTTACAAGTTAATTAAGTGTCCATTTCATTTTACTTTTCCTACCCCATTATTATTATTTTATTAATATCATCAACACTCAATTTATAATTCTTCTGCTGATCTCATAGGTTGATATTTAGCACATAGTTGACAAAGTAGAGTTCATATTTAATTAAATTTATTTTTCCTCAGCCGGCATTTGGTTCCCCAGCCTGAAGATAATATGCAAAATAGAAGTCAACGTATACATAACCACGTAAGAGAAATTTATAAATAAAAAAGAGAGGAAAAACTAGTAATTATTAAAGATATATTTTATAGGAAGACCCATTTACATTTTAGATGATAATATACTAATTTTATAATTCATTCCCTGTGTTTATCGGATTGAACTAATTTATTTAATCCAAATTATAATTATAAAATTCAAAACAATAATTATAATTATCAAAAAAATAATGTGACATGAAATAATTTAGTTTACCACTTTTTGTTTTGTTTTAAGATTTCATAATTATAAATTAAGTTGAATTTCGGAATGAAAGAGAGAGATTATTGCCTTCAGATATATCGGCAACAATAACCGCTAATTCAGCAAGCACCCAAAGGCAAAACTTCACGTACTTGTCGTACTCAGCCTTACACAACTCTGACAAGTGTTTCCCTTGCAGTCACCAATTTCAAGTCTATCAGATATGCCATTGCGCCTAATCAAACAAACATACACCTCTCAAATAAGACACGCAATTAGCTAGCATATATAGTAAAGTATTCTTGTTTTGTTTTGTCAAAAAATTAAAAAAGTTTAATTAAATTAATCTCTCACTCGTGCTTACGCCAAGATTTACAGCGAATGACTGAATTATGAGTACAAAAATCAATCCAATAAGTATGATCCATTGCAACTGAAAAACAGAGAAATATCACTCAACAATTAACTTATAGCTCAGTAATATTTTCTACAATCGACCTGTTGATGAAATTCACATTTAAATGTAACTACCTTATAACCGTGGTTTGATCCTGCTTGCATATCAGTTTTCATTGTGATCATCCATACTAGAAACACGATTATGATTAGAAATATTCAAAATTAAAAAATACATATATAAAAGAGGATATATATACTTACAATTGCCAGGGTCAAGATAAGCCATGGAGACCATAAAACCAGGTCCTACGTACGATAAAAACTTCATCCACCTAGATGTCTAGTTATTAATTACAAAAAATAATTAGAAAGTCGATGTATATGAGTTAGTACAAAATTATTAATGAGATATTGAAATGGAGGGGTATGTATTTTATGATCAGCAAATAATCCGAATCAAATTTTACCCGACTTTTGAACCAACAAGTACAGGGAAGTAGGGTGAGTTTAAGTTGCAGTTTGGTATATACCAAAGAGGGGAGAAAATAAATAAATATAAAGAAGAAGAACCTGATGCTTTTGGTGCTCATTATGTTCTCCAGTTACAATATCTGTAGCTGCTATGCGGTTGCTGTGTCCTCCATAAGAAGTTGGCATTATTTCATTCCCTTGTCCAACATTTCCGGCCATTTCTCTCTTTTGTATAGTATTAGTAGTAGGTACTAGGTGATTGCTATGTAGTATGGCAATTATGTAATAAGAATTTGTGTTTATGGTACATGTTTGGTTGTTGAGCAGTGATGTATTTATAGGCCCAACCCGTCTCATGCTTCTTTTTCCACGTACTTCTTTATTTCTTTATGTGAGGTGAGAGCCAAAATTGACACTGACATGATGACTTTACCTATTTCTTAACCAATTGGTTCCTGCTGCGTTCAGGAGATAACTCACTGTCTCTCTTCAAAACTTTTAATTGTGGCGTAATTCCATATTACAAACGACAAAAATCATATCTTTTTATTACTAGTATTATTTTCTCTAAACTCGTCAGCTGTACTTGTTGATTACTGTTTCAGTTCTCTCCCCTTTTCAACCAGCTAAGAGATCACTACTCTACACGCATACTTCACGTTTTCTACTTAGGATCTTACATTCTTCCTTCGAATTATTTTAAATGATATTTTAAATTAAAAAAATTGATCTCAACATCTTCTCTTCTGAAGTTCCCATATACTCAAAGAACCTTAATAGCATGCATTTTGTATATAATTTGTCACCTCTTTTCTATCTATTTAAACAGAGTTTTTATAGAAATGCGTGCTATCGGCTGGATTCTGAAAGGAAAATTGTTGTCTTGCCCTTGTCACAAACCTTCACCGGTACTGGAAGTCCGAGCCAATTATGAAAATCTGAAGAGGGAAATTCTGAAGGAGCTGCGGTTTCTTCTCTCATGCGTCCAGCTCATCAAGGACCATTTAATTAACTATAGTTCAACTAGCTATAGTATTTCTAATTGCTACTATATATATATTTAGATTAGGGTTTGAAGACAAGTTTTTCTTTGGCGAATTTGTAACTCATTATCTCGGAACCTCGGACCAGCTTTGTAGCAACTTTGGAGAACTGCAATTTCGCAGTGTCTCCTACTTCTCTTCTTTTTAATTCTATTTTACGGTTTACTTTTATTAATCTCTTATTTATTTAATTATGAGCATGAGTAGTTAAAATTTTAATTCTTAGTAAAGATCATCAAAAGTTGTGATTGTTCTAATTAGGAGGTCTAATCATTCTTAATAAATCCTAGAATTTGTATTCACTTGTTTATTAATTGCATGTCAATTTATCTATGTTTGATTAGAGGTTAGGGTAACCTATAATTACGCTTAGATAATTACCGTCATTCTTGTAGCCTAGCCACTATACAAAGCTGCTTGATAGAGTAGCCGCCTAGTTCAGAGTCATTAGGTCGTTGGTCCAATCTGACTAGAGTAAACAACTAATTAGGGTTAGAGGCTTCGAACGTACTGTTTGTCTTACCCTAGGTGTGTCTTTCCTCCTCTTCATGGGCAGTTCGGTTAAAGGCTTCTGTAACCGCATTATCACCAACCTCCTGACCAAATATGGTGTGACTCATTGGGTCTCCACTTGCCTACCACCCATAAACTAATGGCCAAGCCGAGGTCTCCAACCTCAAGATCAAATCCATCCTCGAGAAAATAGTCAATCAATCAAGGAAGGATTGAAGCATATATTTTGTATATAATTTGTCACCTTTTTTCTGTCCACTTTGCGCCTAGATGCTACTAATTAGTGTCTATTTCCTTCCTATTTGCAGATATGGACATTAAAGGGAGTTTTTATGGAAATGCATGCTATCGACTGAATTCTGAAGGGAAAGTTGTTGTCTTGCCCTCATTGCAAACCTTCGCTGGTGTTGGAAGTCCGAGCCAATTATGGAAAGTCCGGAAAGGGAAATTCTGATGGAGCTATGGTTTCTTCTCTCATGCGCACAACTCATTGAGGAGCATTTAATGCAACTATAGTTCAACTAGCTATAGGATTTGTAATTGCTACTATATATATATATATATATATATATATAGATTATTAGGGTTTGAAGACAAGTTTTTCTTTGGCGAATTTGTAACTCATTATTCCGGAACCTCGAACCAACTTTGTATCAACTTTGGAGAACTGCAATTTTGTAGTGTCTCCTACTTCTCTCCTTCTTAATTCTATTTTACATTTTACATTTATTAATCTCTTGTTTATTTAATTATAAGTATGAGTAGCTAAATCTTTAATTCTTATTAAAGATCATCAAATGTTGCGATTGTTCTAATTGGGAGGTCCAATCGATCTTAATAAATTACAGAATTTGTATTCACTTATTTATTAGTTGTATGTCCATTTATCTATGTTTGATTAGAGGTTAGGATAACATATAATTACACTTAGATAATTACCATCGTTCTTGTAGCCTAGCCACTATACGAAGCTACTTGATAGAGTAGACGCCTAGTTTAGAGTCATCAAGTCGTTGGTCCAATTTGACTAGAGTAAACAACTAATTAGGGTTAAAGGCTTCGAGCGTACTTTTTATCTCACCCTAGGTGTGTCTTTCCTCCTCTTCATGGGCAGTTTGGTTAAATCCCTATATGCGTACCTTAGGGGTTATTGAACTGTTAAGGGCTCACCATAAGTGTACATTGGAGTTGCTCCTCATACGAAGGAAAGAAGGAGACCTAAGCATATCTGGTCTTATAGCACCAATGATCAACTGACCTTAATCGCAACCGGAGATAGATTTTACTAGGAAGCTTTCTCTACTTGATTTACCTTAGTATTAATTCTTATTTTAGTTATTTTTATCAATAATTAATTCAAACAACCTCAAAACCCCCATTGTTTTAGTTATCTATTCCGTCTTGTTGGTTCTAGTCATTACCGAAAGAATACGTCTTGCCCTTGTCTCTATGGACGATCCTATTACCACTTTACACAATTTATTTTGTGCAGTTTTTTATTATTATTTTTTACGACTTTGACAATCAGTCAAATCTCAATGCTTAAATCCCTACCGAAGGTCAAAATTTCTATCTTCATTCAATAAATAGAACCATGCCGGCCACCTTTCTAATCTCTATTATCCCCATTTTCTTCTCCTTCCTTGTTAGAGGAACCATTATAACCACCAGGACTGCGATTAGAGTTTGGGTCTCAATGTTAATCCCTCGGTGCATCCCTCTCTCTCGTTCATATCCCTGACCCTCTACAACCTAAGAGCAGCAAGTGTTGTCATTAAAGCAAACTCATCATGAACCTACGTTACAGATTTCAGAGATGTTCCTTGGGAATATAAACAAGCCCAATCAACATCCAGCGCCCGGTCTCCATCATGAGGTGATATGAATTCTCATACCAACCCTAGCGCATCGAGCGCCTTGCCCTTGAAGCGCAAGAGATGGCGACTAAGGAAGCACGAGAGATGGCGAGTATGCTTTGAGCATATAATTGTGGAGCTTTCGTCGGCAGATTATGCTGAGCGAGATTCGAGGATGAATCTTTCCGAAGAGGGAGGGAATGATACGATCCCAAGATGTATCACGCGACTACATGGACAAAAGTGTCAAGACATGATAGAGCAGATGGAGTCCGATCAAGGATCAGAAAGGCTTGATGGAAACCTCTATGTGTTATGTTTATTGTATCTAAATTTCAGGACGATTGAACGAGTGGATCGTCGAAAAGATCAAGCTAACATTCTCATTGAAAGTAGTCCTACGCAGACAAGGATTCTAAGACACGTCAGGCGACTTAGTCCGAACCTAGCAGGCGCTATACAAGTTCGAATCATGCAATTGAAAACATTTTGGAAACGTCAGGATGTTAGCTTTCATTTGGAATACGTTTCAGCCCATTTGGCCCAGTGATTTGAAAGTTATGCAAGTCGACATTATGGTGCGCAGTGTGTACGCGAGACAACATACGACTTGAGGTTTCGGCCCAAACCTTAGCCCGATGATGGAGAACTCGACATGGGCTGCTGGAATGTATTTAAATATATTTATATTTACTTTAATTAGTTAATTAGTTAATTAGTTAATTGATTAATTAGTTAATTAAGTTATTTTCCTTAGTTAGAACTCCTACTCCTATTAGGGACTTACGAATCCATGGAGACTAGCTCGGTTAACCTTAACCGAGAAGGTAAATGATATGATGTATTTTGTACTAATTTCCCATTCCTTTCCTAGCCCTTTTTGGGCATGTTGCTACTGATCTGCTTCTGTTTTCCTACTATTTTATAGATCAGAGGTTATGGAAAGGAAATATCAAAAAGATGCATTTTCATGGATTCTGGACGGACTTGAGTAGCGAGGCCTAGCAGCAGTTGGCAGACAGCATACAGGCAGCGGCTTGCTCCTGCATTTATGTGCAGACAGCGACAGCTGGCCAAGAACGAACAAGGAAACTTCTTTTTAAAGAAGGAAATCCGCTGATTCTCTCCAATTAATCCAGATCTCTCCCATTTTGGCAAGAAAATATTCCAAGATCAACTTCAATTAAATTAGGATTTTCCCTTTTAATTAATTTCCATTTTAGGATTTTCCATTTTTGTAATTTTCTTTTATAAACCCTTTTAGCTTTAGGGTTTAGAGGAATCTTTCATCTTCCACTTTTGGAGTTGGCAGCCACGACCATAACTCTCTATTTTCCATTCAATAAACCGGAGCTTTGCTCCGGCCGGCAATAATAAAGAGTTTTCTCATTCCCTTCTCCTTCTTTGATGCAATTTATTTATTTTATTTGTTTTAATTTTATTATGAGTAGCTAAACTCATTTGTTCTTAGTAGGATCATCAAAGGTTGCTTAAGAAGGCTGTGAGGTCGAAGTGAAATTAATATATCCCTGTTTGGTATTTATTTATTTAACGATTTCTTGTTAATTCTACTAGAACTACTACTAGCCTGATCAACTAGCTGTTTGCCCTAGGCGATTAAAGTCATCACTGTGGTTATAACTAACGCGAAACTGCAGGGTAAAGTAGACGACCAATCCGAGTTATCAGGTCGCTGGTTTCATTTGATTGGGTTAAGTAAGTAATCAGGGTAGAGCCTCGAACGTACTGAGTGTCTCGCCCTGGACGCGTCTTCATCTACATGGGCCTTTGAGTATTGCTCTCATAAACGTACCTTGGGAGACGGAAAAGTGTCAAGACTATTCCATAAACGTACCTTGGAGTGGTTTCTCGTACGAAAGGAAGTAGGGGACCTAAACGTACCTGGTCCCTATAGCGCGTCTATCAGCGAGGGCTAGAAGATCATTGCACCAATGATCAGCCGACTTTGAAAGCAACCCGAGATAGATTCCTACTGGGAACTCCTTTCTCTACTGATTTATTACTCATTTTATTACTGTCTATTATTGCTTTCTTAGATATTAATCAACCAACTCTTGAAAAACCCCCATTACTTGTTACTGTTCTGATCTGTTTGCCCTTGTTACACAACACAAGATAGTGTCCACCTTAGTCCCTGTGGATCGACCCTGTACCTCTATACACAGTTTAATTGTGCATTTGTTGCAGGATAAATTATATTATTTTTGAGGTGTATCGACAGCACGTCAAATTTTGGCACCGTTGCCGGGGACTAACGGTACTGATTTCTTTCTTTTGTTTTTGGGACCAGGGCATCTAGACCAAATCCTACAATTCCAATTCCCTTCTGCGTCAAGACCTCCCAATTTCCCATCATGGCCGACGTCTATGCTAATATAGAAAAACAAATCGCCAACCTAACTCGTATGGTCCAGATCCAAGCCGCAAGATAGGCTGTCCAAGCCAAGACACACAGATCTCGCAACTTTACCAACTACCCGACTAACGCATACCCATATGCCCCTAATGAATTCCAAGTTAATACGGTTGGTAATTATAATGGAGCTCCTTGACAGTTTGATCCTTATACCAACAATTATGACCAAGGACAACATCATCCTAACCAAAGTTGGTGCGACCCGCAACCGTCTTGCCCTAGACAGTCACCACAGCAGCATCATTACCAGGATCCATCTCAGCCGCCATACAATCTTCAACCTTTTCAACCATGGCCAGATCATCTCCATAACCAGCAGTACCAACAGCAGGTTCCACCAGAACCATCGCCTCCTGCGGCAACAACCACCGAGGTAACAAATCTTACTAATGTTATCCTTAAAATGCAAAAATAACTAGGTTCTATGGCTGCAGAGGTGAAGGAGATACAGAGCCAAAGATGCCAGCCACCTCAACCAGAACTCAACCCGCAACATGTTGTCTGTGTCATGACGCTTCGAAGCGGTACTGAAATACCATCCCGTGCGCTGCCTGCCCAAGACGTTGAACTACCCGAACTCACGCCCAAACCAGAGGAGGGAAAGACAGAAGTGGAGAAAGAAAAACGTGTCTACATTGCTAGAAGACATGGTTCTCCACGAAAGGTAGATGAAAACTCTGAATTTTCAGAGGAATTCATAACCAAAGTTCTTGAGCCTCAATTTCCTCAACGATTGGTCAAGTCTAAAAAGGATGGCGAGGATCGTGAAATTTTTGACATGTTTAGTAAAGTCCAAGTCAATATTCCTTTGCTGCAGGCTATTAAAAACATTCCTCGCTATGCTAAATTTTTGAAAAATTGGTGTGCTAACAAATGTAACATGGTAGGTGTGAAAAAGATTAGCGTAAGTGGGAACGTCTCGGCCGCGATCAAACGGAAGCTACCACCTAAGTGCAAGGACAAAGGTATGTTCACCCTCCCATGTAAAATTGGTACTACTGACATTGGTAAAGCTATGTGCAATTTTGGTGCAGGAATCAACGTCTTGCCCTTGATGATATACAACAGCCTAAGCCTAAGCCCACTCAAACCTACGGGACTTGTCATCCAGCTGGCCGACCGCTCAGTTACATATCCCGAGGGTGTTATTGAGGACGTCTTGGTACAGGTTGGGGACTTCATATACCCAGCCGACTTCTACGTGATCGACATAGAGGATGGGAATTCTGTCAAGGCCCCCCCGACATAATTCTTGGGCGACCCTTCCTTCTCACCGCTAAAGCCAAGATCGATGTGCATGATTCCTCCATCTCGCTAGAATTCGACGGTGAAGTTGTCCAATTTAATATGCATAATGATATGAGACACCTCACTGAAATTTCTAGTGTGAACTTTGTTGATGTTGTTACACATGTTTCCGATCCTATTACTGACAGCTCTCTGTAGCTTACCCTAGACAGGAACATCACGCCTGATACACTAGCGGAGGCCAAGACACACATCATGACGCCTTTGGACTTGAAGGACGTCACTACTGCGCTAGCCACTTGTGAACCCATTTCAGCCCTGGACAAGAGCATTACGCCAGCAGTGATAAACATCTCGCCCATGATGCTTGTAACTCCACCTGAGTTGCAAGAAGTTGTAGCTGCTTTGGAAGAGAACTCTCTTAACCCTTCTACTCCTATCATTTCTTCTCTTCCAACTGATCATGCTAAGCCTCCGTCTTCTATTGTGCAGACACCTAAGTTGGAGTTGAACAGCTTGCCCGCGCACCTCAAGTACGCCTACCTTGGCGAGCATGACACACTCCCTGTCAACATCTCCAGTAAGCTCGATCTTATTGCAGAACACGAACTGATGTCCACACTCAAAGGATACCGCGAGGCCCTTGGATGGACGACAGTTGACGTCAAGGAGCTTGCCCCAGCCCTTTGCGCTCCTCAACTAGCTCTAGTAGCCTTCGCACCTACTCCTGCTATCCCCAACACCATGGCAGTAACTCCGGCCGTCACTACGACCAATCCCGAGGACACAATGGTTCCTGCCCTCACTACTACCGCCACTGCTGCGACCAGCAAGGGTATGATGCCCAATGCTTACCTAACCCCGTAGACTGCCAATAACATTGCCAAGACAGTAGCTTATCACGATAAGTTGCTCTCTCCTAAGACCTTTGATACTGGATAGAAAGTTTTACTTTACAATTCTCGTCTTAGGCTCTTTTCCAGGAAATCACACTCTCGGTGGACCGGACCTTACCTTGTCACGCAAGTGTATGATCCTGGTGTAGTTGCGATTCAACATATAGACATGGGCATCATTTTTCAAGTGCATGACCACAGGTTGGAGCTATTCCACGAGGGTTTCCATTCCCCCATGGCGGAGCCCCCGGATCCAGAATGATTTGAGCAGCCTGCGTCTTGCCCTGGACGTTAACAACGGGCGCTTCGTGGGAGGCAACCCACATTTCTTTCCCTTTTTATTTTCCTACTTTTTGAACTATTTTTCGTTTGTGTGTGAATCCCATTCTCGCATCGAGGACGATGCGCTGCCTCAGTGTGGGGGTGGGACACTTGTGTGTTTGAACTTTTTGGTTTGACTGCATGTTGCATACTGCTTGCCCTTGCACTTGCATGATAACTTTTTGATTGGAGTTTTCAAAGATTTTTGCCTTGCCAAAATAACACTGCCCCTATTTTTTTGAAAACCCCTTAGTTTGAATGAATAATTTAGGCACTTTGTACAGGAAGCACTCACTCACTGCACATATTCACTCGCACAACCACAATGCCTGTTAGCTCCTATATCCATGTCTTGCCCTAGTCGCTTGCAGTCATTTGTTTACCCATGTGAGCTCTTTTGAACTTTCATGCCATGATTTTTTCTAAGTGAATGCATGACTTTGTACTGGCTGGATTTGCATGAGACCCCTGGGTATAGGCACTATTACACGTGGGAAAGCGATGAAATGATTAAAAACTTTGCATTCTTCTTTCTTATCTTTTTTCTTGCTTTTATCTTGCCCCTGCCACTAATCTCACCTTCTTTTCATCACCCTTCTAACCATTTGCACCTTCCTTTCTTTTCTTAGCAGGTGAGAGATGTTCTCTGGTAGTGAGCAAGGTGGGGTAAAAAGAAACAACATCTTTAGGGTGGGGGTATTGAGCTGCAAGCCCTGGGAGTTGAAAACAAAAGCGGACGCTGATAACAGAAGTTCAACATCTACCCGCTAGACCAAGATGCTAAAAGTAGTAGTATGGCAAGCAACTGTGGAACAAATAGAAACAAAATCTCAGTGTAATGAACCGCCAGCCCAAGACGCTCAAATCATTCAACGAGCAATATGGAAATGAAGAGATAGGCCAAGACACTGAAAGCCACCACACGCTTAAGCCCGATCAGTCAGCAGAATTTTTGCTACTCCAGTCAGTCAGGTGAAAATAATTTGTACACTCCTCTTTTGCTCAAAATCAAATTCAAAAAATAAATATAAAAAAATTCAAAAAAATTCAAAAAAATTCAAAAATAAATGAAGATTTGAGCAAAAGGGGAGCATAATTCAGAAGCGGAGCGAAGCATGAAGAAAACCAGAAGACTGACAACACTACCAAACGAAGAAGAATACCCCCCTAATCATCCAGCGCTTTTTGCCTTGCCCTCGCTGCTGCCAACAGGAGGCTCTCTCACCACCTTGCTTTTTCTAGCTAAGAAACTCTCTATCCTTCTCTCTGTCCCTCTCTTTGAACCCTCTCTCCTTCTTCCATATTTTCTTACTCTACCCTTTGCAAAGTTTTTATGATTGTATGATTGCCCACGCATGTGTTCTCCGTACTCGGGTCACTATTGCAAATCTGGTTTTGTGCATTGTCATTTGCATTGTTGAGTGTAAACACCTTGCCGTGATCCTTTCTGAGTTTGAGGGCAAACACTATTTTCTATGTGAGGATTGCTTGCGACTAGCTAGACATGGGAAAGTCTCTCCCTTGGTTTCGTTATTCCTTGGGTTTGATGTGGATGTTATCTAGGTAGGAGGTTCTGTTGAATATTGTGTTTGTGTGTTGAGTGTGTTTTTTCCTGTATGCCTTGCGCTGAAAACCATTTGTTCTTGTTGAGGGGCTGTTTTAAGTTTAATGCTCGAGGGCGAGCATTGGGGTAGTGTGGGGGTGTTTGATATGATGTATTTTGTACTAATTTCCCATTCCTTTCCTAGCCCTTTTTGGGCATGTTTATAGATCAGAGCTTATGGAAAGGAAATATCAAAAAGATGCATTTTCATGGATTCTGGACGGACTTGAGCAGCGAGGGCTAGCAGCAGTTGGCAGACAGCATACAAGCAGCGACTTGCCCCTGCATTTATGTGCAGACAGCGACAGCTGGCCAAGAACGAACAAGGAAACTTCTTTTTAAAGAAGGAAATCCGCTGATTCTCTCCAATTAATCCAGATCTCTCCCATTTTGGCAAGAAAATATTCCAAGATCAACTCCAATTAAATTAGGATTTTCCCTTTTAATTAATTTCCATTTTAGGATTTTCCTTTTTTGTAATTTTCTTTCATAAACCCTTTTAGCTTTAGGGTTTGGAGGAATCTTTCATCTTCCACTTTTGGAGTTGGCAGCCACGACCATAACTCTCTATTTTCCATTCAATAAACCGGAGCTTTGCTCCGGCCGGCAATAATAAATAGTTTTCTCATTCCCTTCTCCTTCTTTGATGCAATTTATTTATTTTATTTGTTTTAATTTTATTATGAGTAGCTAAACTCATTTGTTCTTGGTAGGATCATCAAAGGTTGCTTAAGAAGGCTGTGAGGTCGAAGTGAAATTAATATATCCCTGTTTGGTATTTATTTATTTAACGATTTCTTGTTAATTCTACTAGGACTACTATTAGCCTGATCAACTAGTTGTTTGCCCTAGGCGATTAAAGTCATCACTATGGTTATAACTAACGCGAAACTGCAGGGTAAAGTAGACGACCAATCCGAGTTATCAGGTCGCTGGTTTCATTTGATTGGGTTAAGTAAGTAATCAGGGTAGAGCCTCGAACGTACTGAGTGTCTCGCCCTGGACCCGTCTTCCTTCATCTTCATGGGCCTTTGAGTATTGCTCTCATAAACGTACCTTGGGAGACGACAAAGTGTCAAGACTATTCCATAAACGTACCTTGGAGTGGTTTCTCGTACGAAAGGAAGTAGGGGACCTAAACGTACCTGGTCCCTATAGCGCGTCTATCAGCGAGGGCTAGAAGATCATTGCACCAATGATCAGCCGACTTTGAAAGCAACCCGAGATAGATTCCTACTGGGAACTCCTTTCTCTACTGATTTATTACTCATTTTATTACTGTCTATTATTGCTTTCTTAGATATTAATCAACCAACTCTTGAAAAACCCCCATTACTTGTTACTGTTCTGATCTGTTTGCCCTTGTTACACAACACAAGATAGTGTCCACCTTAGTCCCTGTGGATCGACCCTGTACCTCTTTACACAGTTTAATTGTGCATTTGTTGCAGGATAAATTATATTATTTTTGAGGTGTATCGACAGCACGTTAGTAAAACACGTCTTTCTTTCCTTAGGTCTGATTCGTGTAAGTATGTGGACATCATTGATTTAAATTATTCTGAAATTAAATTAATTGATGATGGTCGTATGCAAAGGTCCAAGGCAAAGGTCAAAGGTCATACGCCTTTGAGGAGTACTTGCAAAAATGCAAGAGGTTTGGCATTTGTACTAGGCCAAGTGATGAGATAATTGTACCTAGAGCTCATTGTGATGATTTATCTCACTAGTTTGGTACGTTTAATGTCTCTAACAATGTGGATAAAAGGAAGTTAGGTTCATTATGGCATGTTTTGGTTTGTAAGTATGCCTTTACACGGGAGGAGTCTTCCGTTTATCTATTCTACTTACAACCGTTGTGCGCCTACTGATTCTAAATTGTTGATGAATCTTGTGTATGCATTTGTTCATATGATGCGATACAATTTAATGTTGCTGCCTTTGAGAGTATGGTTTAGCATAAGTGGCAGCAAGGAAATCGAGACGATGAGGACAACCCAAGTCTAAGCAAACATGACCTCTTGGAGTGATGAGCCTGTCCAACGTGTTGACATGTTCAATAACATCGCCGCCGAATTGAATTTAAGAGGTTGGTATAATTCGTTTTGTGATTATTTTGATGAGTCTAACTTAAGGTATTGTACTGCAGGTCTAGGTACAGATTGGAGGGCGAATCTTTCCGAAGGGAGAGAAATGATGTGAATCCTCATACCAACCCTAGCGCATCGAGCACCTTGCCCTTGACGCGCAAGAGATGGCGACTAAGGAAGCACGAGAGATGGCGAGTATTCTTTGAGCATATAATTGTGAAGCTTTCGTGGGCATCTTTTCGAAGAGGGAGGGAATGATACGATCCCAAGATGTATCACGCGACTATATGGACAAAAGCGTCAAGACATTTGTCCGATCAGGGATCAGAAAGGCTTGATAGAAACCTCTATGTGTTATGTTTATTGTGTCCAAATTTTAGGACATTTGGAAGACTGGATCGTCCAAAAGATTAAGCCAACATTCTCGTTGATAGTAGTCCTACGCAGACAAGGATTCTAAGACGCGTCAGGCGACTTCGTCCAAACCTAACTGGCACTGTACAAGTCCGAATCATACGATTGACCACGTTTTGGAAACATCAGGATGTTATCTTTCATTGGGAATACATTTCAGCCCATTTGGCCCAGTGATTTGAAAGTTATGCAAGTCGACATTATGGTGAGCAGTGTGTACGCGAGACAACATATGACTTGAGGTTTCGTCCCAAACCTTGGCCCAAAGATGGAGAACTCGACATGGGCAGTTGGAATGTATTTAAATATATTTATATTTACTTTAATTAGTTAATTGATTAATTAGTTAATTAAGCTATTTTCCTTAATTAGAACTCCTACTCCTATTAGGGTTTGCTTGTAAACTCTATATAAGGAGTCGCTTGTCCTCCTTATTCAGTTGGCTTTCATTTGATAATTTCAGAACCTTGTTTCTTCAATATCTGCCCATTGTTCAACGTGTTGAACCTTGTTCTTCTTGAGTCCGCAATACTTGAGTCGTACACAAGTAAATCATTGGAATTGCATTATTGTGTCGTTTGTCTTAGTTTGATTCTCACCTAGTCGAGTCTAGACCTAAGAATCCGATACAAGATCCTTGACGTGAAATTGACTAGAGCTCTTAGCATTCAATTAGCGAGGTGGTGTCCGCACGTGTTAAGTTTGTTATTCCGCATCGAAATTCGTCTTTGAACAACGATCAGAATCACGTGCTACGCATCTTACGCAACTAGGATCATATCATGAGGTGGGTAGTTTATGCCTGTTCTAGGGTTGTCAACACGAGGAGTTGTCAATCTAGATACTTTTCTCGTTTCGCTACCACTTAATGCAGGGATACTATGGAAAATAACAAGTCTAATAATATAATTAGTTAGTATTATGATGATGATGATGATGGTAATAATAATAATTAAATCCTAAAATAATAGAAAGAGAATTTTAAATATTCTTAAATATAAAAATAGCAACAAACTCAAAATTAATTACGTAAAAATCTAAAGTCTATTTTCTAGTCTTTCAAGGCTAAATTTGGACCATCTAAGTCTCAAAATCAAACATTAATTGTAAGCTTTTGGCACAGGTCAATTTGTTCAATTTGTTCCAACTTTAGCAGCATGCCTACTTTGGATCTCCTTCCTTGGTTTGTTTCTTTTTTTCTAAACGATCCAAAAACTCCAAAGCTATTTTTTTTATAGGTCACCCAGTATTCAAGTCCATTGTCGAACCCGACTATCGGACTCCCACCGTGAGAGCTCCTTGTGGGTCCCTATTCAGGCTCACTAGAAGTTGGATTTAGTTATACCACTGAGTATCTTAAAGCAGTTGCTTCCCCCAAGGCTCGAAACCTAGACCTTGAGGGAAGTCACTCGAGTTCTCGACCTCTCGAATGTGGCCCATTGGTCTCTTAACATATTTTTTCCATATTAAATGATGTCATGATGAACTGACATAAATACTTACTACACCAAAATATTTCTAAGAGTCTCTTTCTAAATTCTTTTACTAGGTCTTCAACATAAAGATTCTTAGCATAATTAGTTATGTCAACTGAACTTATAAAATGACAACATAGTTAATGGTTTATCAATAATGAATCTCGTATCACTTAATTTATTATTTGGTATATGATTAGTGTTCATAGTTTTATATAAAAAGAAAAAGAAAAAGCAACTATGACGTTGAAATTTGTCTCGAAAAAATAGTACTCGAAATATCACTAAAAAGAAGTAACTGAATACTAGCTGGAGCTGACTGAAACCAAGAATAATAGGGCTAAATGTGAAAGGCCAAATTAGCAAGACCATCCTGCAATTGAATTCGATTACCTATAGACATGAGTCGCATGAATAATGAGCGACGACAATCAAGGTCGAATAGTCTCTTCTATAGTTAAGATGTCGTAATCCACATTTAATAATGACAACTGATAATGTCCCCAACTACTAATAAAGTTACTAATAAAATAGGAAAGGCAAAATCCATGCCCCCAATAAAATGGTAACGAGTAACAACAAGATCTATCCCTCCCCATATCCACCTAGAAGAAGGAATGATTTATGCCTCTTTACTTACTCATAAAACTAATGGTTTATGGAGTATTTTCTAACCTTAAATTAACAACAATATTCTTTCAGAAATCATTTATTTATTATATAAAGGAAGATTGATTACACATCCCTATGGTGCTTACTTCTTACAAACCAAAATGGCTAGGTTTCAGGTTCAAGACCCCCGCTCACACCAACCAATCAGAGATGGTTACAATTCTGCCAATGGAAGTCTTTGAGACAACATTGGTTGAGCTCCATCCATATGTTTTCAAATATACCCTCTAAAGAGAAAAGAAAAGAACAAGATCACCTTATTACCCATCTCGATATAGCATAAGATTATATGTAATCCTTCCACTCTATTGCAAGGATCTCACATGCTTATCTAGAATATAAGTTTATAGCTAGAGCACATCTTCTGAATAAAATCAATTCCTCACTAGACAAGTTCTACATTGCTATCTAGAACAAAATTTTGATGCTCTTACTAAATTGCCATGCCCAACTAGCACCTAGTAACTAGTCATGCATGTGCAGTTATTCATCTTACAAAGGAGCTCTTGATGAGGTAACCAAGCTTTGTCTCTGAAGACACCATTGCTCTATCCATCAATTCCACATTTGCCAGTTAAATATTGAGAGAATACCAGAATTAGTCACTAGGTAAAAATTAAGTACTTACCTCAAACCATCCATTTTGATTAGTTCTAACGAATTATGAGCGTAAAGAGAAAGAGAAATATGAAAGAATAGATCAACATTCACCATGGACGGTTCTTACCACTACACTGTAAGTATGCAATTTTCTTGTTGTTTGGATATTTGGTTGCGTTGCCCAAAATAAGTATTGGTGCGAGCCACTAGCACAAAAAAGATGGTGAACAGGCAAAATGTAACAACACTTACTTAAACTATTCAACCAAACAAATAGTTTTATCATTTCATATATACGGTCATACTATCACAATTTTTCATCATAGAAAACAGCAGAAAGGACCAAAAACTTCAAGCTTCTATGCTTGAGTGCCTACAAACTATTGCTGGTTGTAGCACAGTGAACTAGATTGTCCAAGGAATTTAGTTTTTGAATCAGAATGGATTACCTGACCCAGAGTACTATGGAAACTGGCATTGCCCATTAGTTTCCTCACTGATATTTGAAAAAGTTATCACAATGGCTCTGAAACTGATTATGAACAGTCAATCACGAAACTTTTGTGCTGCCTGTAGGGAAGGTAAGACAACATCAAATTATTTTCAGATCAACCACTAAGGATGATGTTGTAAGAACGTAGAAATATACAAATATAAGCAAAGAGCGTACCCAGACTCATCAATTCATCTTGAGGTACCCAATGCCCATAGACAATACCGCAGTGAAGGCAGCGTATAAAAAAAGTCATAATATCTCCCAGATGTGGATGAGACTCACATTTGGATCTATAACCCTTCTGGCACTAGTGAACAACTCCATGCTAGAGTGTACAACTAGTGTCTCTAAAAGCAAAACTTGCACTTTCTTCCTAGCCATAATGGGTTTCAACCTCTTTACTTGCCTAAATCTATCTTCTATACCATCTTAAATCATTTTATAGAAGTTGTTATCTACTGAACTGTCCTCTCCCACTGACTTCAGCGCATCACAAACCAGCTTAAATGTGTACACTATTGAACCCCAATCAACTAACTCAACAAGAAAATTGTGAGCCTCCATGACACTCTCTGCTTCACAAAAAGCATGTATAATTGGAGTGTAAGAACTTGAAGTAGCTGGACCATGGTTCATCTTCTGCATCCTCCTTAGCATCTTAACAACTTTATCAATCTCATTTACAACCCCTTGTGCTCATGTCATTAAAAAGCTCCACAACCCTCTCAATTCTATTAGTCTTGCAACAAGCATTAATCAAACAGTTATAGGTAACAACATCATGAACTAAACCATTAAACAACATAAGCCTAAACAAATGATTAGCCTCCCATAACCTCCTTCTTATGGCCTTTCTACATACAGTTTGCATACCATATTTACAATAAGAACTAATAAAAATAGTGTAAGTAAAGGTATGTGGGGGTGTCTGTAAGCAGCTGGACCAAGAACAAAAACATTTTTGAGCGATTTCTGGGTTTCTTTCTTGAGATTCTGTTATTTTAGAGGAGAGCGGTGTCGAGTAGTGTTCTGGCGCCCAATGGAGTGCGCGGAGTAGAAGAATCTAGGAATTGATCGAAGAATATCGGAGACTGAATTAGTGGTTAAAAAATTGGCGGCGACGACGGCAGTAGAGGCAGCTAGGCGAATGTCGAACGGGCAATTTTGGATCATAATGGAGAGTACTTGATTCATCACAAGGGAGCCAAATCGGCGGTCTAGATGACATGATAGGGTTCATTTGTTTATCTTTGGGAAATAGTGCAGTGCCTACAAACTAGAACGGTGAGATGAAAAATAGATGCAGATACTCCCTCCGGTTTGTTTTAAATGACTCTTACTATTTGGGCACGTATATTAAAGAAGTCGGATGACTCATTATTTGAGATAATTTTGCTCTGAATTTTTTTTCGGACGTACGTTAAGGATTAACGTACGCTCGAAAAAAATGCGATATTTTTTTGGATCAAATAGTAAGTCATCCAACCTCCTTAATATGCGTGCCCAAATAGTAAGAGTCATTTAATAAAAACCAGGGGGAGTATCATTTTTCATTTTTCCCTTCAGCCATCTCTATTTGCAAATGTCACCAGGGAAACGTTTACTTCCAATGTTGTATAATTTGAACTCCATACCTATACTTGTTTAATAATGAACTTACGTTAATTTTGAAAATATAATAAATTCTGTACTCGAAAAAAATTACTATAATAATTTTTTTGTTAACACGACACCTTATTCTATCAACGGCTAACATAGTTTTAATTTTTTTTGTCCTTCCACACTTCCACTATCAAATTATTCTTTTGCTTAGTGTTTATTGCTTGAGTTGAGAATACTCCTCCCTCTAAACACCTTCAACTCACCTTGTGGACATCTAGGTCGGAAGTTCCCTTGATTATCCTCAAAAAAATCTTTTTTCCAACTTGCACAAGCAGCGAGAGACAATGCTTTTCTTTTCCTTACTTTTTTTCTTTTTTTCGCCACCAGAACCATCTTTCTTTTCCTTTCTTTTTTCTCTAAACGTAAATTCGCATTCTTCCGATGTTCAATTATCATAGAACACTTGTCAAAGCTAAAGTTTCCATCTTGACCATCCGCCATCATGACCATCTGCCATCATGACAAGACATTTGGTTTATGCAATAACATTGTCAAAGCTAAAGCCTAGAAAAGAATGTTATTTGATTTTTATGTAATAAACCTAAAAATTTAAAAAAATGCATGGAAAGTATATTTTTTAAGTATGTTGAGAAAAGTATCGAAGTATTTATGGATGATTATAAAATTCAGCCTCCTTTTAATGAGTCGAATAGTATGGCTTTTGGAGCAAAGATCTAACCTTAAGTTTGTCACACTAAACACAACAGAAATTCACAAGAATATGTGGTGGAAAATGTTGGAGGATGCAGCGGAAAGATTACAAAAAAAGACAAGGACGTTAGAAGAACAAACTCGGAAGAAATACGGATGGATACTTGGAGATGAATTGGACTTGAACACCAATGAACACTTGAATTAAACTTGCAAATATCATACACAAAGTTGGAGTCTTGAATATTACACAATCACTCAAGCACTCAACTATCTAGCTGACACAAAATGATAACAATTACACAAATGGAAGGTTAACATTTTACTTGCAGATAATCAAGGGAACTTCCGACCTAGATGTCCACAAGATTAGTTTAAGGTGTTTAGAGGGAGGAGTATTCTCAACTCAAGCAATAAACACTAAGCAAAAACTAACGAAAGAAAGAAGAAATCTAGCTATTTATACTAAGTAGCAAAAATGGCTAAAAAATGGCCCAAAATGTTGTCTGCTGGCAGTAGCTAACGGTATGCCATTAGTGGCTAATAGTATGGCGTTAACTACTGGAATCTGGCTCTTCAGAAGGTAACGACATGTCGTTAGTTACTGGTAAAAAATGGCCGCCAAGGGTTTTCGATGGCTCCGCGCATGTCTCTCGGCCTCCGGTATGGTGTGCGATCATCATTAAGGTCCGACCTTCATGTTGATGCAATTCCTTGCTCATCCTGACCTTGATCCACAATGTAAGCTTCTTGGCCATGCTACAGGTGATGGGTCATTGTGGCGCCATGTCTTCGAGGTTTAAGGTAGGTGTAGGCATGATCGTATCATCACCTCCTCCTTTGAAAGGATTCACCCTCGAATCCATATCCTTAAGCTCATCCTGCAAAGGGTCAACTTATTAACGTGGAAAGAATTACTAATGGACCCATACTCACTTGGTAAATCAAGGACATAAGCGTTGTCATTGATTCGATGGAGGATTTTGAAGGGGTCATCGCCTCTTGGGCTCAATTTCCCTTGCCGTTGGTGAGGGAAGTGGTCCTTGTGCCAGTGGAGCCACACCCATTGTCCCTACTTGAAGGATGTAGGTGTTTTACCTTTGTTGCGCTTGTGGACTACCCACTCATTCATGCTCTCAATGCTCTAGCGCATGAGCTCATGCATTTTATTTACCTCCGCCGCCTTAGTCTCACCATCTACACACTTCAAAACGCTCAAAGGTAAAGGTAAGAGATCAAGAGGGGTGAGGGGTTGAAACTCGTACATCACCTCAAAAGGTGAAAATCCAATAGATGAATGATGTGCATGATTGTACGCAAACTAAATAAAAGCAACGCTATCTTCCCACTTAGTGCTATATTTGTCAACCATGACGTGAAGCAAAGATTCTACGGTCTTATTCCCTACCTCCGTTTATCCATCCGTTTGAGGATGACAAGTAGTATAGAAGAGGAGCTTAGTGCCGAGCTTCGCCCACAAGGTGCGCCAAAAATGGCTTAAAATTTTTGTGTCACGGTCGCTAACAATGCTTTTCGGTATGGCATTATATGTTGAAAGAATAATTGTGCAATGTGAATGACATCATGATTTTTAGCACACGGAATGAAATGAACCATCTTTGAAAAACGGTCAACAACTAAAAAAATTGAATCATTTCCATTCTTAGACTGCGGCAATCCTAGGACAAAATCCATAGATAAATCAACCCAAGGATGACTAGCTACGGGAAGGCATATAGAAGGCATGATGCATGGACTTAGACTTTGCTTTCTTACACACAAGGCATCGATTGATCACTTTGGTTACATCAATTTTCATTTTAGGTTAAAAGAAGTGCACCTTCAAAGCATGCAAAGTCTTTGTAATACCAAAATGTCCATTCAAACCACCACAATGCGCTTCCAAGATAAGTAATTCCCTAACACTAGACCTAGGAATGCAAAGCCGATTGTGTTTAAATAAAAACTTGTCATGTTTCACAAAATGCAAATGGGGACCTTTCTCGCATGCCAAATTAATGTCACGCAAATCATCATCTTGTTCACACAAGTCAACCAAATGCAAAAAACCAAAAACATGAGCATCAAGAGAAGATAGGACTACGTACCTCCTAGATAACACATTGGCTACAATATTTTCTTTCCCTTGTTTGTACTTGATTGTGTAGGGAAAGGCCTTGATGAACTCCATCCATTTGGCATGCATCTTGTTAAGCTTCGCTAGACCTTGAAGGAATGTCAAGCTCAAGTGGTTGGTATGGATGACAAATTGATTCGGGAGGAGATAATGTTCCCACACCATTAGCGCTCTCATAAGGGCATAAAGTTCTTGGTCGTACGTGGAGTAGTTCAATTGGGCACCATTTAGCTTCTCGCTAAAATAGGCAATGGGGCGCCCTTCTTGGGTGAGCACGACCCCAATGCCGATTCCGCTAGCATCATACTAAACCTCAAAGGCCTTCTTGAAGTCGGGGAGCGCAAGGATTGGGCTACGCATGAGGCACTCTTTGAGCTATTGGAATGCTTTCTCTTGTCACTCACCCCTCTCAAATGTCACATTTTTCTTGGTTAGCTCATTGAGTGGCACGACAACGGTGGAGAAGTTGGGCACGAAGCGACAGTAAAAACTAGCTAGGTCATGGAAGGACCTAACCTCACTTGCGTTCTTAGGCTGCAACCACTCCTTGATGGCCTTGACCTTCTCCTCATCAGCTTGGACGCCTCCTATACTTACAACAAAACTAAGAAAATGCACTCGATCAACTCACACTTAGCTAATTTTGCATACAATTTATGAATTTTAAGTGTATTGAGTACGGTGTGCAAGTGTGCATCAATCGAAGAACTATATACAAGAATGTCATCAAAATAAACAACAATAAAATTCCCAATAAATTCACGCAACACATGGTTCATTAAGCGCGTGAAATTACTAGGTGCATTAGAGAGACCGAATGACATTACCATCCATTCGTACAAATCGTGTTTGGTTTTGAAGGCGGTCTTCCATTCATCTCCCTCGTGTATACGGATTTGGTGATATCCGCTCATCAAGTCTATTTTGGAATAGACTTTTCTCCCACTTAGCTCATCCAACATATTGTCAAGCCATGGAATAGGATGCCTATATTGCACGGTGATCTTGTTAATGACGCGACAATCCACACAAATGCCCCATATTCCATCTTTCTTTGGTACTCTTTTATAGGATGAGGGAACAAAATGTTCTTGTATGATATGCTTCATTTCTTCCCACGTCCGTAGGGCATTCATTTCTCCTCTTTCTCGGCAAACCTTATCCCACCAACTCACGGCGTATCCCTCAAACTTCATGGCTGCAAGTTTAACTTTCTTGCCATCCGAGTATTGGTGGCAATTAAAGATTCTTTGTATCTTGCCCTCCCACTTGAGATACTCGGCGGGGTTGGTGCTGCCTTCAAAAGTTGGTATTTGGACCTTGATGCTGTTGAGGTTGTCATCAATGCGTGCCTCATGAGGTCGCTCATAGGGCTCAGAAAAGCGTGGGCCTTGGCCTCGATCTCACTTCACTCTATGAGCTTTCCCATAGGCTAGTCATCCTCATAGAAATCGCGTGTATGGTGTGGCGTAGTGTGCGTGCGCAAGTGAGGAATTAAAGTTTGGGCGTTGGGGTCCTTATTGGCAACTTGCTGGCCACGGCTTCGCGGTGGCCTAGTGTTGAGGCTCTCACGATGATGTTGGTATTGGGCGGCGACGCCCTTAGCTTGAAGGTCTCGGATGACAAAGGCATGGGCCTCGGGTATGACTTGGCTTGTGGAAGCCTCTAGGCCCATGACTGTTGCATAAAATGGAAGGCAACGACTCGAGCTTGTCGTACTTGAATAGGCTCGAGGTCGAAGGCTCGAAAGAGTTCATGGCTTAGTAGGGTTGGTGCGAGGGTCCCTCATGCGATGGTTGATGGAGGTATGAGGCTTGCGGGAAGTCTTCGTGGGTTGCCCGACCAAGATATGAGTCACGCGATGGATGGCCCGGAATTCTCCCGATAGCTTGCACAAGGGACGTAGGGTTGGCGCTAGCCTCGCCTCTGTCTCCCGATAGCTTGTATATCTCCCAATAGGCTTCTCCCGATAGCTTACACAAAGGACGTAGGGTTGGCGCTGGCTTCACCTATGACTCCCGATAGATTCTCGATAGGTTGCATATCTCCCGATAGTGATAACAATCCACCTAATGACAAGGGCATTTTCGTCTGTTTGCCCCATATGGAAAGGAAAGAATCACTATTCCTACCGCCACGATAGGGGCAAGGCTGCCATTCCCCTCTACGGGACCAACGCTAGGAGGGCTGACGTTTCGTTGGGGGTCCCCGCATCGAGCTTGTAGACGACCAGAGGTGCTATCCCACCCCAAGGGAAACGCACTACCATTACCTTACCGGAGTAACAACTACCCCATACCTACCGCCATGACGGTACATCATAACACGGGCAAACCATAGCCCCTAACGGGACCGGTTGCTCCCTAGCGATCCTACTCACACAGACATGCTTATTTCGTCTATAAATACCTCCCCCACAAAGGAGGAAGGTAAGCGGAATTCACTGGCCAAAACTCTGCCAATTTCACCACTCATACTAACTTAAGCATCGGAGCGTTTCCGCCGGAGACCCCCTCCGGCGTCTTGCAGGTACAACGGACCACCGTGGATACTGAACCGGAGAAGCACCTTCCCTTTCTACCCTTCGGCCGAAGACAAATTCTTATCAAATTGGTGCTTTCATTGAGAGCTTTGGTTCTATTAAGTGAGCATCCTTAATAACCAAGCTCCATTCTTCCCGAAGCTAGGAGGATTATGGCTTCAGAGTCAGATCCCGCGTTGTCCCAAGCCTCCAACATTCCGTACAACACTCGCCGACGACTTTTCGCTTTTGCTACCTCCGACATCTCTACCTCAGTGCAAGAAGTCACTGCGGGAGGATCAGATCCTCCCTCTGGGCCAAGGACAGAAGCGACAGTATTCCAGATTTGTTCCCCTTTTTCCCACATAGCGGGAACCAACTATTCTACTCCACAAGCAAGAGGATCTGTGGTCCCTGATGCAAACAACCCTTTCGCGAACTCTATAGCGGCCCTTCAAGCCCAACTGGATCAGTTGACAGAGTTGGCTGCTGGGTTTACGCCTCATACCTCAGGACCTGACGTGTCCTCCCAGATAGTTTTCACTCCATCTATTGTCCATGAGCAACCGTTGTCACCCCGGCCATCGGGAGGGTTTCCATTTTCCCTACCCTTGTCATCGGCCCCCATGAACGTCTCACAGCTTGAACACGGACCTGTGGACCTCCCTGGGCAATACAGGGTGGAAGTCCCCATCCCTGAAGAAGGCCGCCGACGCGACGAATATAGAGAGCATTGGGATGATAGACGCGGTGAAATGTTCAGAGAGCCATCCCCTAGATGCAGTGAGAGATCCAGTAGCAGAGGACGACGAACTCGAACTCCGAGAAGCTGCAGCTGATCACCAGGCGGCATCATGAATATGACCCCAGAACCCCAGTTATGATGTCGAAAATCCACACCCGCATCACCCTCGTAGAGTTCCCGATGGAAATGCTGGCCACCCGTTCAGTTACTGTGTGCGGCATCACAGGGTCCATCGACATGTAAAACTCCCTGCCGAATCATATGATGGCACGAGAGACCATATTTCTCACCTTAATAAGGTGAAAGATTTTGTGCAATTCCAAACTTGTAGCGATGCAGCGCTATGCCAGATCTTCGTCATGACACTATCAGGGGTGGCACGTCTCTGGTTCGAGGGACTCCCAGCTGGATCCATTGATAACTTTTCCCAGCTAGAAGAAAAGTTCAGGAGCCGGTTTAGCACCGCTATTCCTATCAGAAAGTCAGCCGCAGCGCTATTTGATATCTATCGAGGACCGCAAGAATCATTAAATGGATTCTTAGGTCGATTTGATCTCGAAATGTCCTTGACACCAGGGGTAACCATTGATTTCGCGGTAGAAGCCCTTAAGCGTAACTGCCGTTACGGGAAATTGAGAGACGCATTAATGGTGGACCCACCATCGACCTTGGATGCGCTAAGACTAAAAGCGCATAATTACGCGAGGATGGAAGAGGAGGAAAATAGAGAACGGATGCGTGACCTACCGGCAGACCCATACCTGGACCCTAACGCTTTGTACAGTAGCGCCCTCGACGCGCGGCCCAATGATGATTATAGCCAACGGAAAGAGCACACCACCAAGACCTCTAACCGGCAGAGAGGTAATTTTTCGAAAGGGAAACTTGGAGGGTCCCCCACTCGGAAACAGGCAGATCCGCCAAAGGGCCGGATATATGACCCAGACCTCCCTTCCCTCATACTCCCAAGGGCGGAAATCCTAGAGATAGTTCAGCAGCGAAACCTGCCCATCCGTTACCCAGCTCCTGTGAAACCTGGAGTAGTCATGGGAGGAAGAGAGAATGCATATTGAAAGTTCCACAAGGTCAAAGGACATTCGACCGATGTGTGTAGGGAACTAAAGCTGGCCATAGAACGGTTAGTTGAGGAAGGCTACCTCGGAGAATTTGCCACCAAGACGAGAGAAGGAGCTAGGAATAACCCAACTGAAGCAATAACTGATCATAGGCAAACGCCTTCCCGCGCAACGGGTGCTAACGCCATCCCCCTCGGGCAAATTAGAGAAACTCTCACT
Source organism: Viola odorata (assembly GCA_963691705.1). Taxonomy (NCBI): domain Eukaryota; kingdom Viridiplantae; phylum Streptophyta; class Magnoliopsida; order Malpighiales; family Violaceae; genus Viola; species Viola odorata. The sequence goes on along the minus strand of OY829539.1, from coordinate 35,823,002 downwards.
GTTCACAGCGATCAGATGCCTATGATTAATATCATAGCAGGAGGAACACCTTACTTCGAGGAAACTATGCAACAAACGCCCAGTCCCGGGGAAAAACGCAAACGAGAAAGCGCGCAGGTGAAAATTGAGGCAATAAGCACTTTAGACCGGATGGTATTGTCCTTCTCAGAGGAAGATGAAAAAGGCATTGTTTTCCCGCACAATGACGCGTTGGTGGTAACACCCGTCATCGGCAGCCACGGAGTAAGAAGAACCCTCGTCGATAACGGGAGTGCGGTAAATCTATTTTCACTAGAAGCATATAATCTGTTGAAATGACCTGACGGCGAGCTGGCGCCTTGCAAAAGACCAATTGTGGGGATTGATGGGGTACCGATCCCGGTAGCAGGAATCACATCATTGTCAGTATATTTTTGAGAAGACACATCCAAACGCTCGGAAGAGCTATTATTTCTGGTCGTAGACCTAACGCTGCCTTACAATGCCATACTGGGGCGACCGTTCCTCAATCGCTTTGGAGCCGCAATATCCCAAAAACACCTGCGGATGAAATATCCCTCGTGGGACGGCGTGGTCTCAATCAAAGGAGACCAGAAGCTAGCCGCTGAATGCTACCTACTCATGACTCAAAGGAGTTGTGACCGGTACGTATGCGTAGCAGATGATCCCTTCGATGATAAAGAAGAAAAGCGCACTTAGCCGCTAGATCAGATGATGTCAATACCCTTCAATGCAGATAGTGACGTGAACCTCTTGGTCAGCGAGAAGCTAAGTCCCGAAGAGAACGCGCAATTAACCCGACTGCTAAGAAAATGCAAAGGAGAATTCGCGTGGAAACCGGCAGACATGCCTAGAATTTCACGAGAAGTTGCGGAACACCGGTTAAATGTTAGCCCTGACGCTAAGCCTATTCAACAAAAGCGGCGCGCTTTCTCACCGAAAAAGATAGCAGCCATCGAGAAGGAGCTACTAAAGCTCACAGACACGGGGTTCGTCCGAGAAGTCCAATACCCAACCTGGCTAGCTAACCCTGTGTTGGTTCCAAAGCCTAATGGGGATTGGTGCATGTGCATCAATTTCACTGACCTGAACAACGCCTGCCCCAAAGATTGCTATCCTCTTCCACGAATCGATCAGTTGGTCGACCAAACCGCCGGATACGCCTACCTAAGCTCCCTAGATGCTAACTCCGGGTATCATCAAATTCCCATGGCCATAGAAGATGAAGAAAAAACCGCCTTAATCACCCCGAGGGCTACTTACTGCTACACGGCAATGCCGTTTGGGCTGAAAAACACCGGGGCAACGTTCCAATGCATGGCGAATAAGGTTTTCCAAAAGCAAATCGGGAGAAATGTAGAAGCTTACGTGGACGACATCCTAGTCAAAAGTCGAAGCTTTAAGGACCACCTAACCGACCTGGAAGAAGTCTTCAGGGTGATGAAAGAATACAAAATGAAGCTGAATCTGAGGAAATGCATGTTCGCGTTCCAAACGGGCAAATTCTTGGGATACGTGGTCAGCCGGAAAGGTATTCAGCCCAACCCATCAAAGATAAAGGCCATCCAGGATATGATACCCCCTCGAACTGTCAAAGAAATACAGAAGCTCACCGGGCGCATCATCGCATTAGGACGGTTCATATCTAAACAGGGTGAGAGATGCTTACCTTTTTTCAAAATCATTCGAAACAAAGCCCCCTTCGGATGGACAGAGGAATGTGAGAAAGCGTTTGCAGGGCTAAAAGCTTACCTGTCATCCGATCTAGTGTTAACGAGGCCTGAGTTTGGCGATGAGCTATACCTATACCTGGGCGTCGTTGACGAGGTAGTCAGTGCCGTCCTTGTACGGAGTGAAGGGCACATATATCGTCCTGTATTTTTCGGCAGCCACATATTGAAAGACGCTGAGCTGCGATATGCCCGTATTGAGAAGATAACGCTTGCCCTAATACAGGCAACGCGAAAGATGGACCGATACTTTCAAGCCCACCCTGTCACCGTACTCACTGATCAACCGTTGAGAAAAATCTTTAGAAGGCCAGAGTCCTCGGGGAGAATGTTGATTTGGGCAATCGAGCTCGAACAATATGGGCTGCAGTATAGTGCTAGACCGGCTATGAAAGCCCAAGCGTTAGCAGACTTCATAGCAGAATGCACATTCACAAAAGACGCATTGACAGAAGCGTCAGAAGAAGAATCAGAGGATTCATGTCTCCCGTCCCCGGAAACATACACAGATTCATGGGTTATCCACGTGGATGGAGCGAAAAATCAAGAATTAGCAGGCGCAGGTGTTTTCCTAGTCGGACCAAACGGCATGGAGATACGATACGCCATCAGAATCCTGCAACCCTTGTCCAACAATGCAGCGGAATACGAAGCGTTGTTAGCAGGACTCAGAATAGGAAACAGCTTCTCCGTTGAAGCTACACCAGCCTCGAAAGCAGAACGCGGTCTGCGCTTAAAGATACGGGGGGACTCTAAACTAGTAATGGATCAGGTTCTAGGGAACTCTCAAGCCAGAGAACCCATCATGATTCAATACCTTGCCAAAGTAAAGCGTGAGCTATCGAAGATGCAAGAAAAAGGCACTCAGGTCACCTTTGAACATATCCCCAGGGAAAGCAATGAAGAGGCTGACAGCCTCGCCAAGATGGCAGCCAATTTAGAAGCTCCCATACCCAACGACGTGTGCTACGAAGAATTATCCACACCTTCTTTCATGGAGGAACAAGCGTCGCTTTGCGTGGAAGAAATAGAAGGCGACTGGAGAACCCCAGTCATAGAATATCTGAAACATGATAAGCTACCGGAGGAGAACGCGGAAAGGAAGAAAATCCTGAAACGGGCGGCGCGATGCACATATTACAATGGAGAATTAATACGGAGATGTTTCTCCCATCCTGCCGCTAAGTGCATAACGGAGCAAGAAGGCCTGCATGTACTACGAGAAATTCATGAAGGAATATGTGGCATGCACATCGCTAGCGACACTTTGGCATCTCAAGTCTTTCGGTCAGGGTTCTATTGGCCCACCATTCGGAGAGATTGCCATAACTTCGTGAAAACAGAAATGTCAAGAATATGCTAAGATCCTACGAAAACCGGTTGTGCAGATCTCAGAGATAGTCGCTCCCTGCCTATTTGCTAAATGGGGCATCGACATTTTGGGTCCGTTTCCGAAGGCCAGATCCCAGTTAAAATTCGTGGTGGTGGCGGTAGATTATTTCACGAAATGGGCTGAAGCCGAGGCGTTAGCCACCATCACCACCGAAAAAATCTAGCATTTCTTCAAACACCAGGTCATTATGTGATTCGGGTACCACGCATACTGGTTAGCGATAATGGGACACAATTTACAAGCCAATTCTTCAGGGATCAGTGCGCGGAATTTCAGATTGAACAAAGGTTCTCTTCTGTGGCACACCCCCAAACTAACGGCCAGGCTGAAGTGACCAACCGTAGCATTCTTAGTGGCATCAAAAGAAACCTGGAAGGTTCCAAAAAGAAATGGCCAGACGAATTACCATATGTATTATGGGCCTACCGTATGACTGTCAAAGTCAGCACGGGAGAGACTCCTTTCGCATTGGCCTTCGGAACAGAAGCTGTCACACCGGTAGAAATCGGCACCGTTAGCCTTCGGGTGGCTCATTTCAAAGAAGAAACTAATAAAGAAAGGTTACGCGCTAACCTCGACACACTTCCAGAAAAACACGAGGAAACTCTCCTAAAAACCCTGCACTACAAAAGGAAAATGGCACAATACCACAACAGGCAGGTGAGATAACGACTGCTTAAAGCCGGAGATTTAGTGCTCAGAGATAAGCAAGCGGTAGGGCAACGTATGGGAAAACTTAGCCCAAACTGGGATGGACCATATTGCGTCACCCGTGTTGTGGGGAGAGGAGCCTACCATTTGGAAACACTCGAAGGAATGCCCCTACAGAATTCTTGGAACATAGCTCGGCTGAAGCTATATCACGCTCAAAGCTAGCCTATCCTATCTGGTAATATCAACGTTATGCTAACATATGAATTAGATATGTTCTCCATGCGTTTGCTTTTGAAAAAATGCAGGTAACGAAGAATGCCAGGAGTGAAAATCCTATCCTTGTGATGGCTGGTCCTGATCAGACAGCTCACTAAGACGAGGCACGCCCTGGCATAACGAAGCGTTGGGAGTGAAAATCCTATCCTTATGGCAACCGTGCTCACATAGACGACCCATTAAGACGAGGCACGACCCCAACGCCCCCGGGAGTGAAAATCCTATCCTTGTGGCAACCGTGCTCACATAGACGGCCCATTAAGATGAGGCACGCCCCCGGTATCCTTGGGAGTGAAAATCCTATCCTTATGGTAACCGTGCTCATATAGACGGCCTAGTAAGATGAGGCACGCCCCAAGGAGAGACCAACTCCGTCCTGGAAGTGAAAATCCTATCCTTGTGGTAACCGTGCTCACATAGACGGCCCATTAAGATGAGGCACGACCCAGAGACGCGAGGTTTCAACGCTTGGGAGTGAAAATCCTATCCTTGTGATGGCTGGTCCTGATCAGACGGCTCACTAAGACGAGGCACACCCCAAGCCAATCTTTGACTTATGGAAAGAAAGAATACTCCAGCTAGTAACCAAGCGGTTGATACTCGGTGAAGTAAAGGCGGAGAGATATCCATACCGCAACAACATTGTCACGGCAGGCCCAACAAGGCTAGAGGTTTCCCCCAGCAACAAAGGGTGGCATGAAATTGAGCGCAACACGGGCAGAGGTAACGCAACAAACATCATGGGTGAACAATGGCACAAGCAGTATTATGAAGAAAAGCAGATAGCGAAATTCCATGCAAAAGCAGCGGCTTGATCGAGAAAAGAAGTAATATTGTCAATATTACAAAATAAGGTGGGGCACACCGGCCACAAAAATCAAAAAACATATAAAGAATGACGTCTAAGGAGCGGGTGGTGCGTTGCCTCCTCCTTGCTGAGCAAATCTCCAGCGGAAGAAGCCCTCATCAGTGGCGTCGGAGGCCTTCTCATCAAAATACCTAGAAAGGAAATCAACATCAAGGTTATCTACCCCATGCTTAAGCATAAAACCGTCCGACATGATAGCCCCGCCTTCCTTCAAATACCAACGACTCTTCTCAGTAGAAAGAGCAAGCTCGGCAGAATGCTTAGCGTTTCTCTGCCTTTCTTGACGAAGCCCGCTCTCCTCTTGAGAAAGGCGTTCGCTCAGGACAGCGCTTTTCCATTTTTCTCCCTCCAAATCAAGCCTGACGGCCTCCATCTCATGCTTAACAGTTGTTGCCTCTCGCCTGGCAGTCTCCAATTCCCGATTGGCAGCAGCAAGGGCATCCGCGTAACCCTGACGCTCAGACCGTAGCCTATTCAGCTCCCCCTGCCCGTTGGCCTCCATCCTGGCGTTCTCCTCATCCATATAATGAATATGGCAAAACGAAGAAAACGCTTGGGAGCGGAGAAAGTTTATGCGTTCCTGCGGGCTCTTAGCCACGAAGGCATCCCTTTCCCTCTGAAGAGACATAATCTCGGCTGCCTGAAGAGACATAATCTCGGCTGCCAAAAGACATATGAAAGTTGGGTGAGCCCGCAGGAACGCACCAGGATCAGGATCAGCATCCGCTGAAAATTGCAAATAGTTATCCCGGAAGCCGCGCAAGCTAAGCCGGTGAGTAGGCAAGAGGGGAGGAGTATATGAGGAGGCGTGGGCCTGCAAGCTGGGAGCAGGGCCACCTCTAGCGGCAGGAGGAGGAGATGCAGGAACAAAAAACAAAGTAGCAGGAGAACCGGGTCGACTGCTGGTACCTTCCGCGTTAGGGACAGAGGACCCGTCTCCCCCATGTACTTCAAGATTATAGACAGTTGGGTGAGAATAGATCGGAGAATCGCTCAAAATATGAGGAGCACCGCCGAAATCAACACTTTGCAACTGCTCAACAGACATACTCCCACCCCCGGGGGCCACAGAAGAAGGATTAGCAGCAGACAATGAGGGGCTATGTTGAAGCTCATAGCGGGCTTTCTTCTGACGCTCTCGAAGGGTCTCCGCCATAGACATGTCGTCTTGAGAGGACGAATTAGCAGAGACAGTGGTGGCCTCCTAGATAATACAAAAACAGAATAAGAAAGTTGCGCGAAAAGAAAGAAAACCGTAAAAGGAGAAAAATACACACCCCGGTGCCTAAAGAAGCTAGAGGAATTCCAGTGGGAATCGGGTTAGCTGTCTCCGAAGAGATTGCAGTCTGTGGGGAAACGGGATGCGCAACACGTGTTTGCCTAGCCCTTCTCTTCTTCGCAACACGAGTACGAGGAGGCGGTCGGCCAATGTCCGGAGCGATAGCACTGGTCTCTCCTTCAGCAGTAGCAGCTGCAGCGGTCACGGCGGCTCTGGCCTCCGCTTCAGCCCTCTTCTTTTGCTCTCGTTTCCTTTTCCTTCGGAAATATTCAGGCTCCCAACCAGGCGGAGGCACTGCACAAGTACAAAATGTTAGCGTTAGCACTTCTTGGCAACACAAAAGGAAAGGTCAAACGCTCACCCTTTTAACACTGCTCCATGTCCAACCCGTTAGCTACTTTACGGGCGTCAACACTGAAATCTAGTTGAAGCAGTGTCTTTAACCAACAGTCCTCCGGGTAAGAAAGGGGTTTCCGATTACCCCAAGCCCCATCTTTGATCTTCTCATTAAAGCCAGCCCTCCATACAGGCTCGGGTAGATCAACAATAAAAAATTCTTCTTTCCAGTGAGGAACAGAAGACTCGATGCCCATGAGTTTCCAAGTAAAGGGCTTCAACGAGTCATCTTCATAACGGGGGGATATTGACATAACCCCCTTGCGGGAATACAGTTGGAAAATATTATGAAGCAATGCCAAAGTGGGAGAAGCAAACCCCTTGAAATGGCACAAAGCGGCAAATGCACTAACAACGCAAATCGCATTGGGACTCAACTGAGCCGGAGCAAGGTCAGAATCGGCCAACAACAATTTTACAAGTGGGTCAAGGGGAAGACAAAACTCGTAATCAAACAATTTAGCATACAACATCCTACTATTATCAGGCAAAATGCTGTTCAGACAGAGCGATTCAGAAGCAGCATGTACGGGATAATCTTTGGGAAATCGAGCCTTAGACCCGGCAAGCTTACGATGAACTAAGGGCAAAGTGTAAAGGGAAGTGGGTGTACTATCAATTTTTTCTTCCCCAGCAGACCTGTGAGGATCCCCTTCCTCGGTAGTTTCCTCAAAATGAGTTGTAGCCATAACTAACAAAGGAGAAAGAAAAAAGAAAGAAAAGGGTGTGTACCTTGGCAAAAGAGAACACCAGGAGTCTCAGACCAGGAAAGAAGAAGCGGCGCGGGTTACTTGTCTAGAGGACAACAGCGGGCAAGAAAGGAGATTAAAAAAGAAAGAGAAGGTAGGGAAAACATTATATATAACCCTGAAAGGGGACGACCAATCAGCAGCTAACACATGGCGAAGCAGCGCGTCAAAAAGAAAGGCACGCGCGAGAAGGTCTAAGTTTTAAAACAAGGTTGAAATTGAAACGCTTCAGCATTCGCGTCTCCCTAGAAGACGCTTGCTTTAAACGCCTCTCCGAGAAAGGACACGTGCCCCACTTCATCATTACTTTTCAAATCACATCAAATGGGGGGGACTACGACATTTAATGACCTAAAAAGCAGTGCTAGCCTCACCAAACGGTACGACACGACGACACAAGGAAGATAATGAAGAAGCAACGGTAGCATCACAATGAATCAAACGACGCAATAAGGGTTACATAACGTCAGCATTATTACAGAAGGAATAATGACAAATGATCTTCAAGAAAGAATAAAAGAAAAAAAATAGCAATGAAAATAGCAGCGAAAGGAAGACCCAGGAATCCATGACGGAATCTAAGGCGTCCGTCAAAGGAAAACTCACACACCACCGTTACCGTCAGTAGGGGTGTCAAAACGGGACTGCGGGACCGGTCCCGTCCCGGACCCGGCAGTCCCGAAGAAATACGGTCGGGACCAGTCCCGGTCCCGAAAAAAAACGGGACCAAAATCTGGTCCCGGTCCCGGCCCGTATAAGAATCCGGGACCACGGGACCAGTCCCGAAAAAAATGGTCCCGGGAAAAAATGTCCTATTTTTTTTTTTTTTTCTTTTTAAACATGAAAAAAACCTTCTGCAAAAATGATAATCAACCACAATAATCATATAATTAACCATACCATGACATCAATACTGTTATAACATCCAAATCAGCAATATCAAAGACATCCAAATCAACACTAGAAATAAAGATTCAAAATCCAAAACAGCAAACAACACAGGAATTCTCTCCAATGTCTCCAAATTTCCAATGTCTGTGAAGCACACTAATGCAAGCAAAAAACAAAAGATGAGATGCGTGTCTGGTAGAAAAGAATAAGGAAGTCGTGGGGTACTGAAGAGAAAGAAAGCCTGGACAAATGTTTTGAATAAAATTTCAGCGTGCATACAACCACAATTCCAGTGAGGAATTCTCTCCATCCAAATCAGCGTGCATAAAAAGGTGGCAATCTTACTCTCAATTCTCTCCAATATCTCCACCACCTTCGACCTCTAATTCTATCACATTTAAACAAAGATTGTCGAACTTATTTTTCACATCTGCACAAACATATCACAAACACATAATTATAAATGAGTAATACGCAAATGAATAATTAACTTAAACATATTAAAACAAAATTACCTTCAGCTCCATACAACCAATCCCTAGTGCAAATTAGAGCCTCAACAATTTCCGGTAAAAGTGCACTTCTATATTGATCAAGTACTCTACCACCATTGCTAAATGCACTCTCAGAAGCTACGGTTGAAATCGGAATGGCAAGAATATCACGAGCCATTGCAGCAACTCCAGGAAATCGAAACTGACAAAACTTATAAAAAATATGTATGATTAGGTATTAATTAGAAGCAGGTAAGGAGAAAAATATGTATGATTAGGTATTAAATCTTTTATCTTTTCAGCTCAACCTTCCTGGTATGCTCATCAAACAAGACTTTTTTTTCTTTCTAGTTTATACTGTAGTTTCCAAATTACAACTTCTATTAAGGTTTTAAGGCTTAATTTGATTTAGTTGGATTTTATTTAACTGCAATAAAATAAAATAAGGTCCTCAACATTTACAACATAAAACAAATGAAAATTGTATAAAGCATTAGCATGATAAACTTAAAAAAGCGTCCAGTGTCAAGTTTTAGAGCTATTACTGATTTGTCAAGAAAACCAGCTTATGAACACGAAAGGCATAAACAACATGGCAAGTAAAAAACAGAAACAATATCACACAACAGGGAAAACCATCATCCAGTACACCGCAGGTACTATCTAAGCACGGTACAGAGAGAATACTCCTGACACAACCAAAGGCTGTAACAATTCGTCAAGAAATGGACACTCAAGCTTTTCCCCGATTAGACTCAGCATCAAACACAACAACAACAGTCTAAAAAATAAATCAAAAATACAAAAATCTAATCTGTTTTTACCCAAGCCTCAAATCCGGTAAGGAGAAGAAAAGGATCAAGTGCGTGTACGATATAGAGAGGGAGAGGAGGAGGAAGAGGAGTTAGTTACCTGGGGAAACGGGGGGATGCGGTGGCTTGGCTTTCTCGTCAAAAGATCCAATGCTAGAAGCCTAGAAGCAGATCCAATACTATCGCGATTTGAGGCGAAGAGAGGCGGCGGCGGCGTGGTGGAAGGGGAACCAGCGTCACTCCGGCGGATTGGCGATGAGAGGCGCAGCGACGTGTCAACTCGGCGATGAGAAGCGATGAGTGTGCGTGCTTTGTTTTCTTAGGGTTTTTCTTTTACAAAATGACGATGAGATGAGAATGAGATTGAGAGGAGAGGACTAGGGGTTTTCCTTTTTTAATTTAGCCGGGTCAGTCCCGGTCCCGACCCGGCAGTCCCGAAGAAATACGGGACGGGACCAGTCCCGGTCCCGACCCAATATGGGACCAAAAATTGGTCCCAGTCCCGGCCCGAAACCCCGGGTCCGGGACGGGTCTACGGGACCGGGTCCCGTTTTGACACCCCTAACCGTCAGCCTTTTTCCCCTCAGAGGCAGAAGAATCGCTCCCACCTTTGCTAACCTCATCCATCACGGTAGAAATATAGTCAGCAACCTGGGCTGAATTAGAAGAATCACCCTTGAAACGGGCTACAAATCCAGAAGTGAAGGCCTCCAAGACCTTCTTTTTCCATAGCTCCTCCTTTAGTGGTGCCCTAGCAGACTCCTCATCTCGAGCCAACATCTCTTCGCGGAGGAGGAGATTTCTCTTCTTCTCCAACGCTAACTCCGCCTCTAGAACCTCTATTTTTGCTTTCCCGGCAGACCTCTCTCTGTTCAGTTCCTTTTGTGACTCGTCATGAAGACGCGTTAGCAGTCTCACATGGTCCGCCGATTTTTGAAGCTGCGCCTTCTGAGCACACATCGCGCTAGAGAAATCTCGTTACTCGCGATCATGAATTTCGAACAGATAGTTCAGATAGCGGAAGGTATCCAGAGAATCATTCATAACATGCCGGAGACGGGCCGTTGGAGGAAGCTGAAGAAATTTCTCTTTCTCTGCCCGGGAGCCTATCATCTCCCCTATCAAGGGCGCGGTAAACTCATCTCGAGAAAAGGGTTGGGGAACCCAGACAGCGCGAAGAGCGTCAAAGCAGAATCCTACCGAGTTCATACGATAACCCGAGGTCCCGTTAGGGTCACCATAAGAAAGATTGATTGACGAAACGGTAGAAGAATCCTCAGTAAACACATTCATGATAGGAGTGAAAAACAGCTGTGGAAGGGCTTTAGGCGGCAGCCTAGCAGCTAAGCCCGCAGCGGAAGATGTGGTCACTATGTCAGGGATGCAGTGAGAAATCGGGGAATCAGGAGCGTTAGCTGTAGGAGGAGGAGGACATGCTGTCGGGGGAGCCTCCACCTCAGTAGAGTAGGTAGCACCCGGCACCTCAGTAATCTTTACTGGCTGAGAGGTCCTTGCCTCGGGCGAAGCGACAGGTGTAGAAACAGTTACCGCATCAGCAGAAGATGCCCCGGTAGCCTGTTCGCTTGCATCCACTCAAAGTTTTTTCTAACGCGAATGGCAAAGGTCTGGCTTAGCATCCATATCCTTGTCGTCGCTATCAATCACCCTTGTTGCGGTTTGACTAGAGTCCGATCCCCTGCGACGATCTGGTAGCCAATTTTCCATGAAACGAGAAGCTCGGACAGAGCCGCCGAGCCCTCACCCCCCCCCCCCCCCCCGGGCAACCGTCTTGGTTCTCCTTCTAGGGGGTCGAACACTTTCCTAATTAGAGCCCTCGGCAGGAGACGAGGATGGTAAAGTTCGGAGTGGCGCTACATTCAAAGGAGCCCGAGTATCACCTGGAAACCGACCGTTAGCATCCTCTATAAAAGAAACGTACAAGGATGAATGAAAAAGAAAGAAAGAAAGTATGAAAAGAGACAGACCCACCCATAACGCACTCCTCCACAGGCTTGAACAATGCGAAATCACGGATGCGATAGCAGGTGCCCTCGTCTAACAAAGCGTTAGCCTGATTCAGTTCAGCTCTAGTGAATATCACGGGATTCGTCCAAATGGGGCCTATGAGCTCCTGGTTGAAATTAATGCGCCACAAACGGGACGGTAGCTCGAGAACAAAGAAACTACTTTTCCAGTCAGCCACACCCTTCTCAAAGCCACAAAACCGCTGCCAGAACGACTGCACGAACGCGTCATCCCACCGAGGAGTGATTTCGATTAAACAATTATGACAGTTCATACTAAAGAATTTTCGAAATAAATTGAGAGATGGGGTGAAAATGTTCTTCAACTCACAAGCGCGAAGAAAAGCATAAACCGCACACCAAGAAGAGGGAGTTATCTGGGCAGGATTAAGGTTGTGCTCCCGCAGCAGTGTTAGTATTGATTCATGAACGGGAAAGCGGAAACCATAAAGGAACATCTTAAAATAAAGTAGCCTACAGAAACCCCACGCCGGATTGTGAAGCCGCATATGACCTTCAGGAATAAAGGGTTCATGCCCGGGAGGAAAGGTGATACCGTGTTCCTCCAGCTCAGTTTTTAGAACCACTTCGCATGTAAAAGTATTGGGTGATTGCGCGACTTCCGGATCCATGGGTCTCCAGATAACCTGGCGAGGCCTATTCCTAACCATAATAAACCAGCAAAAAGGAAATCTGACAAGGATTAAAGGGGTACCTTAGAAGGGAAGATTTACAGGAGAATCGGCGGACGACGGCAGGCAGCCAGAAAGTTATTCGGAGAAGAAGATGAAGGAAGATGAAGGGAAAAATTCGAAGCGAAGGCAAAAGTTTTGGAAAGAGAAAATGGCCCTTTTTAAAGAATTAAAATGCCACCGCATTAATTTAACCGCCAATCAGGCTATGACGCGTATAAAAAAGAAGTTGGCCACGTGGAAAGCATTAAAAGAATACGAAAAGAGAAGTTATTTGTTGTGATTCCCCAGAAGGGCGACAAAGTTGACCAGGCCAAAATAACCGCGAAACGGTTGCCTCAGCAAGGCTAATCCCTCGCGTTAGCTATCAATGCAACCAACCGCTAACGGAAAGGCAACGACAAAGAGGAAAGATACAAAGCATCATTTTATTCATAAAATGCCCAGGGGCATGTACAATGTGCCTAACGTAGAGACGCTACTCCTCATCAGGCCAGTAAATGCCGTGGTGATAAACCCCGTCGTCATCCAGGAATGACATCTTCCCGTCAGCATTCGGGACAGGTTCGTCCACTTCCCTCCCTAAGCAGGACCCTGACGGTCCTGACTTTCCCTTGACACCTGACCCCGCCAATCCAACACCGGCAGCGGTAGAGGAAATTTTCTCCAACGAACAGTCAGAGAAAGGAAAGCTTCTGTCGCCCTCTTGGGTATTGGAACCAGAAGAATCTAAAGTCATGACGAACACCGTGGAAGTTCTTTCGTTTCGCCTCTTTCGACCCTTTCGACAGACCAGAGGCCTCCACGGCGGCGACGGAGGAGGGTGGTCTGAGTCCGGCGAAGTTGAGACAATTGAGACAGAGCATTCATTGCTAAATTCCCGGAACACAACTACTGCAAGGGCTGGGTCCCGAGGAAGGCTCATTTTCAGTTGGGCTTGCAACGAATACTCCCAACCAAAGCATCAAGAAATCAAACAAGAAAAAGAAGACTTGATAAAACCAGAAACAACCATTTATTTATGGCCCAAGCGGCCTAGCGTTCAGATATGTACAAGAAAGCATAAAAGAAAGCAACAAGAGGAAGCGAAGATAGAGGTCAGGCATTAGACCCAGCATCATCTTCTCCGGGCACGACGGGAACCTCCCTCAAGGCATCAGCTACAGAGGTCAACTCAGCAGAACAAGCCCTCATACCCTTTAAGCAGCAGGCCAGCAAGTCTTTCCTCTGCTGCAGCATCGAAGCGACCACATCAAGATGAGAGGTGGTGGTGGCCAGCTTTGCCAAACTCTCCAGAGGGCTAAAGTCCTCCAAAGATATCCCCAGCTGCTTAGACAAAATAGGGGTCAGTATCTCCTGCAATTCCAGAACATCCTCGGAGGTTTTGAGGATCATCCTCTCCAGGAAACCGATATCGCCCTCAGTAAGGTTCTTCAGGGTCTGAGTTTTGGAGATCAGGAAATTTCTGGTCAGCTCATCCATGGTGAAATACGAAAAGAAAGGACAAAAAGGGGTGAAGAAATTGGCGCAAAGAAAGCTTCAATTTATAACTTCTGGACAAGTGCGGTCAGGGTCAGCCCACTTCCTGACAAAGAGCCGCTCCGGTACATACAAGATTTATGCTTAAAGAGGGGGCGTTAGCCCTTGGTAAACACTCGGGCTCATTTTCAGTTGGGCTTATGATAACAATCCACCTAACGACAAGGGCATTTTCGTCTGTTTGCCCCATATGGAAAGGAAAGAATCACTATTCCTACCGCCACGGTAGGGGCAAGGCTGTCATTCCCCTCTACGGGACCAACGCCAGGAGGGCTGACGTCTCGTTGGGGGTCCCCGCATCGAGCTTGTAGACGATCGGAGGTGCTATCCCACCCCAAGGGAAACGCACTACCATTACCTTACCGGAGTAACAACTACCCCATACCTACCGCCATGACGGTACATCATAACACGGGCAAACCATAGCCCCTGACGGGACCGGTTGCTCCCTAGCGATCCTACTCGCACAGACAGGCTTATTTCGTCTATAAATACCTCCCCCACAAAGGAGGAAGGTAAGCGAAATTCACTGGCCAAAACTCTGCCAATTTCACCACTCATACTAACTTAAGCATCGGAGCGTTTCCGCCGGAGACCCCCTCCGGCGTCTTGCAGGTACAACGGACCACCGTGGATACTGAACCGGAGAAGCATCTTCCCTTTCTACCCTTCGGCCGAAGACAAATTCTTATCAGATAGCTTGCATGTATCCCGATAGGTTTCTCCTGATAGTTTGCACAAAGGATGTAGGGTTGGCGCTGGCCTCGCCTATGTTTCCCGACTTCCTGATAGCTGACTTATCTCCCGATAGGTCATTCCTAATTTCTTGCTTATCTCCGGATAGACCCTTCCCGATATGGTACTCGACCATCATTACCACCTGATTCCTAGCTTCGGGCGACTCCTCACTCAACTTGGCCTCGAAGCAAAGGGCTAGTTTCTTGGTCATGTTCTAGGTGATTGGTCCTCGCGGCGGAGAGTATACGGTTGGTTCATCCATGATCACATCATCTCCCTAGAAATATTTTGAAGTAGATTTCCTAAGTCTATGCTTAGAAGGAAGCCGGGCAGTAGAGGTTCTAGAAGGTTGGACCAAAACGCGAAGTATTGATGAGAGATGAAGAAATGCGTGTTTTCAAAGTTTCTAGATAGAGACCAGCTTCAACTTTAAATATGTATTTATCCAAAAGATCAAATACATTTTTAAATAAGGATTTAGGAGATAATTAAGGGAGGAAAAAATTATTTAATCTTTCCATTATTATCAACATAGTGAACTTTTAATCTTTGATTTTGTTTTAAGCTTTAAAATCAGCTCCCTTTGCTTCTTCCTTGAGACAAGGGATTTTTATGCAATTACATTTTTATGCTTTTTAATTATTAAGTTTATGTCTAGCTAAACTTTTAATTCCTACTGAAGGCAATAAAGGTTTATGGTTCAATATAATTGTGAGATCTAAATGTTTCTCTTAATTTCTGCATTTATGTTTCTTCATTCATTGATTTAATGCCACTATTACTCATGTTATGTTTAGGCCTGATCATCTTGAAATTTAATTTGAATAATTAACGTAGGTATAGAAGGTTGTGAATTAAAAAACGTGAAGGATAAGTAGACAATTAAATCGATCCTAATCCGAGGCTTTTGAAGACTATAGTGAATGAGAAATTAGGTTTAATGGCTATAAGTGAACTTTAGTCTTCTCCTAGAGTTAGTCTTTCCCTAGATTTATAAATTGTCTAGTTAAATCTTATAAGTGTACTTTAAGGTTACTAGATGACTAAGGTTTCTTAATAAGTGTACCTTTAAGTAACTTGTTACGAGTGGAAAGGAAGGAACCTAAGTGATACGACTCACGGTTTTGCTTGCATTTGGGTGATGTTTTGCTCACCAAAACATAAGAGAATGAAAGTGGAGACTTGTGATTTTCTTCTTTAAACAAGGATCTAGTTCAGTTAAGTGATTGGTACCAATATAATACAAGATGATTCACAACAATAACAAAAACACAAGATGTAGAAGAGTAACTTAGCCGAAGGCCAAGATTCTTATTTTGGACAAGATTGAACTGAGTAAACACAAGTATTTATTCGATCCAAGGATGACTAAAAAAAGTTGGAAACTTGTTATTTTTACTTGACTTAAACCACAACTTTCTAAACCAAGGTAAACACCAAATGAGACCTTTGAAAGGAAAGAGGCTAAGCACTCAACTTCAAGCTTTCAAAATATAGTCTAAGTGTTAAAATAAAGAGAAATGTGCTATATATATAGAAGTTAAGAAGGGGCTGCACTTGAACCGTGAATGGGCTTGAGTGATGAATAGTAGAAGCCTTTTGCCTATGTGGCCGTGTGCGTTGGCCGCGCCTCATGCATGCACGTCTCGTGCGTCTTGCACTAGGGTTTCTGCACGCTGCTTTGCATGTCTCGCACTAGGCCCACGTGTCTAGGCTTCATGGCTTGCTAAGGTTGTGCATCTCGGCCTCATGGTTTGCTCGGTCATCTCATGTGTCTCGTGCGTCTTGGCTTCATGGCTTGCTAGGGCTTCGCTCGTCTCGGTTGTGATAAAGTTGATCATCCAATTTTCTTCTTCATCCATGCTCGTATCATCCCATCACCCTTCCAAAGGATTCGTCCTCGAGTCCATAGCTTTACTAACCTCGTTTCCTACATCATAAAGGGTTAAATCATTAATGTGAAACAAGTTATCCAAAAATCCATACTCCAAAGATAAATAAAAATCATAAACATGGTTAGCAATCCAACGAAGTATCTTGAAAGGGTCATCGCGTCTTGGACCCAATTTGCCCTTTTGTTCACTTCCGTTCTCTGCCATTCTTGTATTAGCTTGCTCACGGCTTGTGTACACACGCTCGTGTGTTCTTTGCATCATGGCTGCCTTTGTCCCTCCACCTATATTCTTTAATACACTAACAAGCAAATGTGAGAAATCAAGAGGGTTCAAGCATGCATGAATGATCATACAAAAGTTCACCAAATGTATGGTTTCTTTCTCGATTAATCACATCCTGTTTATAATCACGCACATTGTCTCTTAAAATACCATGTAACCGTATTATATTTTAAAAGAAGGGTTGTAAGACATGGATGGCATCACAAGTCATAAAACAAAGGAAGTAATGAATCATTTTCTCAATTCAGTTCACAATAACAATCCAAGAAAATTGAGAACTACTAACACGTACAACATATTTAGAGATGCCAAGAAATTACCGCAAAAGAAAATACAAGTCATGGTAGGATTGAGAACATGTGGTTTTTAACAAATTCGGGCGGCCAAAGAATTGTTTCTATATAACAAACAAAGCGTTCATGGTTTTCAAATGTAGGGTGAGTTCCTCATCATATGGTGTCTACACAAGCAATTCATATATGCTAGACTTAGAGATGCAAAACTTATCATGTTTGAACAAGAAAGGATCATACTTGATGAAATGCAATTGAGGGGTTTTAGAACATGCTACGAAGTTTTCACGCAAGTATTTATCATGTCCAAATAGAAAAGGATCATGATACACTGTTGGACATGGAAAACTTACCTTAAGTTCTTGCCCTTGTGAGCACACTTATTGAGTAATCACGGTTCCAATGCTACTTAGGGGTGATAGACTGCTTGGTACCTCCTTTGGAAGTACTTCTATAACTTCTTTCCTAAGCAAAACAAATGGAATGGTAGAGGAAAACGGTTAGAAATAAAAGGAAGTGAAGTTCGCTCATACTTCACGAGCTTAATTCCCTCACTCTCCTTTTGTTCAATTGATTCATTCTCAATAGCATGCTTGTTGTTTTCATGCCATGTATTGTGCTCACTCTCAATGACATGCTTGCTGTTTTCATGTCGTGTCTTTTGCTCTCCACTTTCTTTCTTCTCTCCACTCTCTTCTCTCTCACTTACAAGCTGACATTTTTCACTCATCATTACAATATTTTCAACCACACTCTTTTCAATCAAATTGCATTTTACAAACTCATTCGATTCAAAGGATTAAGGAGGTGTAGGCGGCTTTTGGTAAGTGAATTGCTCATAGTGAATTGCTAGGTTCGGCTTGTGTTCATAGGATGTTAAAGGAGGAGACTTTTGGTTCCTTTCGCAACGTTGGGATTAGCTACAACTTGGCTTCATTGAGGACTCACGAGCTTGTAAACTCATAAAGTTCCAGCCGACATCGAAGTTTTTCATTCAATCCATTTTCAAACCGCTCCATAGCCACGTCCTCATCTTCTTGCATGTTAGTCTTGATGAGTAAGTCATCCAATTCATCATAGTAAGCTCTCACGGACTTGAACCCTTATTGGATAGAAAATAACTCATTTTCTAACATCCGCCGATGGTGTGAGGGTACAAATTATTTTCTCATTACGTGTTTTAATTCGTCCCAAGTAACAATCAGTTCTCTTCGGCTCCTTTCTCTTTCACTACTGATTTGGTACCACCAAGCATAGTCATCAAATGTCATGGCAGCAAGCTTGACTTTCTTGCTTTCCGAAGGTTGATGACAATCAGTTAGGCATTGATGTTGGTATTCCCATTTGATATATTCGGTCGGATCGGTTGTTCCCTTAAAGATGGGAAGTTAAAACCGTAGGCTATTGGAAATGTCTCGGCCATGATGGGATTGAGCACTAGTGGAAGAGCCATAGCCAAGGCTTTGTTCAAAGAAACCTAGGCCATAGCTTGAGCGTTGCAGACTTCGGACACGGGATGACCTACTATGGTTTGGCATTGATGTTTTACCATGATGGAAGGATTGATCACTTTAGCCTTGGTGAGGCACACGACTTATGGAAGGCTCTTGGTAGCCTTAGTAGTAAGAATCAATTCGGTAAGAAGACCTTTGGACCTGCAAAATAAAGACAAACTATATATATACACGTTAGTGAAAACACTCACTCACGTGTTTAAACTCTCGCAAAATTTGTGCTCATAAATCTCTCAACTCAGTCCTCCAAGGACAGGCACTTCTTAGAACAAGTTAAAGGGGCCTCTATAAGACACAAGCGGCTGACTCAAAAGACTAAAGAAAGACACAAACAAAAATAAGACTCAAAGTGAAACCCTAATTGGAAAAAAACCCTAATAGAGACTCGAATGATTTGTGACTTAAGGAGGTGTTTAAGACTTGGAAACTTAACTCTAAGACTTTAAGACACAAAGATGAAATACTTAAGTGAATGTTCATGACAAGTAGTCGCTCACGATTGATGTTTAGGACTTCTCATATTTTTCACTCAAAAGGCTAGCCGGATAGGTGCAAATTTAGGACTTTTTTGTTTGCAACTTTTCTCTCTTTAGTTTAGGACTTTAGTGTAGCCTAATCACTTCACTTAGCTCTGCTATTTTGTAGCTTACAATAGGCTAAATGATACAAGCACGGCCACCCCCTCTTTTGTACCCAATCCACCATGGTCACTCGGGGGTCAAATAGCACGAGAAGATGGCGAAGAGACGCACGCATGCAAAGCCCTATCATCCTAAGAGACAATCCCCGCATTCACATATGGTTTAGCCAGCCAACCCATGAGGAAAGACACGCCAAAACCCTAGCAAGGCAGGAAACCGCGCGCACGAGCAACATTTTGCATTTTGAAGATAGTACTTAACGATATACCGTTAAGCCACTAACGACATATCGTTAGCGTCAGCTTTCAAAGATTATCATTTCTAGCGTGACTAACGGCAGTTAAGCCAATAACGGCATACCGTTAGTCACTGCCCCAACTGAAATTTGACCCTTTTGCAACCTTTTGAAGAGCAACCCTTGAAAACCTAGTATAAATAGCTCTTTTCTATCATTTTGTAAAGTTAGCTTATATTTTTGATGAAAACTTAGTTGAGTGTTTTGCCTCCTAATTCTCATTGTAAGCTCTCTTGGTGCTTATCTACTTGGTTTGGGAAAGTCATTGATTTGAGCTAAGTAAAAATATTGAAAGTTTCCTCCTTGTTTTAGAGTCAAATTTGTGTTGCACATTTACTTGTGAGTTCCAACATCAAAAGGCCAAACAAGATCCTTAACCCTCACGGTTAAGTTCCTTTCCTCACATTTGGGATTGTTCTTGTTTGTGTGAATGTTCCTCATTTCCTTGTGTCAAGCGTACCCATCATTTATCTTGAACTGGATCCTTGTTAAAAGATCACACTCTCACGGTTTCCTCACCATAAAACCCTCACCTTGCTACACAATTTCCACACTCATTTGCTAGAGGAACCCTGACCGTATCACTAAATCAAGGCCTAAGATGCAACAAAAGGAGGTAGCACAGCAGTAGCGACTTTAGGGGACAAGTTGTTCGGATTTTAGGGGAAGTAGATGATGGCTAGATGTGTCTAGGACTAGGTGTGCAGTTTAGAGACCTTTGATTGGGAACTTGGCTACAAGTCTTAGCTGATTGAAAAACCGGCTAAAAGAGGGTTTAAAAGAGGGGTTAGATGCTATATATATATACACACACTTGTACTAAACTCTTGTGACGGTTTTGTAGCTAGTGAGATGTGTAGAGTAGGTGTTATATGTAGCTTGTGTAAGAGAAGTGAGGGGTGGCCGACTTGTCAAGCTTTGATGAGGGGAAACAAGACACTTAAAATAAGGACTAAACTAAGGGAAACACATTCCTTACAACCGACTCAAACCAAAATGAATCAAGAGGAAAAGACTAAAGAACAAATGAAGAACACATAAAGAACACTATTGATGTTCTTGACTCTAACTTTCGACTTTTCCAATAAAAAAATAGAAAACACTTGCTTTAATTCACAATCTTGACATAAGACACTCTTAAGACAAAGGACTATAAGTTTCAGCCAAGAAAGACCAAAACATTTGGCTGAAAACAAAGAAAAATGGACCAAGAACACAAGAAAAATAATTTGTTCAACTTTCGGCTAGAGTGATTTAGACATGGAAAAACTCTAGTTTAAATCCACAAACTTGACTCAAAAGACTTTAAAGACAAGGGACTACAATATCCAACCAAGAAGGAAGAAAACATTTAGCTGAAAACATAAGGAAACGTACCTATCTTTGAACCGTCTTTGCTCCGCTACTACTTCATACGGCTCACGGTCTTGCTTTACTTTTGGTGATGTTTTGCTCACTAAAATAGAAACTTTGAAGCAAGGAAGCTGATGTGGTTCCTAATTCGGAAACTTTCCAATTGTTGGTTCGTTGCTCAGCGACAAGGATTTGAATGCGGAAAACTAACTCGTCGGAAACTCCAACCCTCCTAAGTGCAATACCTAGGCAACCTGGACGAAATCCTTCAAGGATATTCAATAGAACTCTGACTCTCCTAGGTGCAATACCTAGACAACCCAGACGAAACTAAGGAATGGAGTGATAACTTCGTGTTTTACTTGAGGCTAGATGCGGCTTATCAAACCGGATATAGAACAAGGATCTTGAAGATCAAAAGAAGAAGACTCTTCTGTGTTTTTAATAAACTGAACTGAACTGATTTATTAAGCCAAATGGCTGCCTTTAAATAGGCAAAAACAAATACAAGTTTAACTAAGACTAGAACTCCTAAGTAACTTCGAAATAGAACTTCTACTAGTCTAATAACTGTAAAAACTAATTAATAAATACAAATAAAGCTTTCTAGAACATCCTAGAAGCATTCGCATCATCAGGCCAAGGTTTGGGCCGAATTCTCCAAGCTGCGGTCTGCTCGCGTTCACACTGCGTAGTAAAATGTCTCATAGGTCTATCTTTCAAACGGTTAGTCCAAACGGGCTGAAACTTGTCCCATTCGATAGCTAAGACACAAAAATAGTAGGAGGGTGCTCCTCTTCCTGGTCCGGGCATGACTGGTCCAAATAATGGTCGTTGGCGTTGACGGACGCAGTTTGAAGTCCTCATCCGCGTAGGACTACTGTCAGCGAAAATGTTTCGATCGATAACAAACAAACGGCTGGGCCGTTTGATCTGAAAATTGTACACAACGAAGAAGACATCCTGAGGTTTCATAATTGATATAGATCGCACGATTCGGACCTCTGATGATCGAGATATGGTCCGACGAAGTTGTCCGTCACGTTTGCGCTTAGGGCACTTGTGCATGCAAAAGTAGCAACGGGCCATCTTGCAAACTGCTCATCCAAATGTCCTCAAACTTGGCAGAGGATCTCCTACGATCCCAATCGGTCTTGTATTTATCTTGCAACCTGATTTGGAATCTTTCTTCCATGAATTGCCTCGTGAAAAAGTGCAACCTTGCACTATGCGCCTCCAAGCCACCTTCCATGTCGTCCTTCGCCTAAGGACTTGATCCAGCAACGTTCCTTGCCTAGTTTCCATGTCTAGAGGTTGTTGTAACCTCCCTTGATGCTTTGGAACGTCTTGGGCTTGACGTTTTGGGTTGATTGGCCTTGGTCGCAAGGCGTGTGCGCGCGCTAGGGCTAGTCTCGGGGCTAGGATCGTATCATCCCCTCCCTCTTCAAAAAGATTCGCCCTCGAATCTACATCTAGACCTGCACCACAATACCTTAAGTTAGTAATATCAAAGTAAGCACACAACGAACCATACCAACCTCTCAATTTCAACTTGGCGGCTATGTCTTTGAATATGACAATGCATCGAATAAGACCATTGCCCCAAGCGATCTTCTTCACTTGAACTTGGATTGGAACCCATCCTTGGTGTAAGCGCTGCCAACTCCAAGTTCCTAACTTGAAGGATTCGCTCATCCTTCCTTGACATCTCAAAATTGCCATCTTGACATGCAAACGCATATGGTAGCGCTTGGTTTGTCCATGGGCTGTCCGCATCATCTCAATTTCCTTGCTGCCATCTATACTAAATAATAAACTCAAGAGCAGCAACATTAAATTGAATAATGTCATTCCAATCATACCACAACAACTCATTAAACGACTCTCAAACGCATCATATTTATTAAAATTTCGCAAAATGTCATGTGACCTAAATAAGCGATTGCGCTTGAATAGAATTCCCTCAAGTCCAGTTGACTTACTCACAAATTTAACATTAAATTCACACATGGCAGAATGATTATGTAATGTAAATACATGTGAAAATTCAATCAATTTGGTGTTAGGGAAAACATGATGCACATCTCTCGACCTAGTCCAAATGTCAAAACGTTTATGCTTTCTCAAGTAGTTTTCAAATACATATGAATTGGCCTTCGGCTCTTGCATATAACCATCATTCATTAAAGTAGTTTTAAGACCAGAATCATAAGAATTAATGAGGTTAACATGCTCACACAAATCAGACTTAAGGATGGAAAGATATACCATACTGTTGCAGCTAGGGTTAGCCGAACTAGGTACCATGGATGATTCACACTCCTTAAGTTCTCTTGGCACTTTGGAATGAGACTTCTCTTCTGCCAACATCCTTCTCTTTATCTACAAATTAGGAGAAACAAAAATAGAAGGGAAAACAAACGAGTTAAGGTTAGGAAAATCTAAGCGCAATGGCCAAAAATTCAGTTTTTGGTGGCTTGCGCCAAAACAGATTTTTTGCTCACAAAATGCTTTTCTCTCCTGTCCTCTCTTGGCGTAAACACTCACCTCTCCTTTTTCAAATTCGCCACTCTCTACATGCTCTTTATTTTCATGCAAGTGTTTTGAACTCTCACTCTTTTCATCTCTTGTCCCATGCTCAATCTTTTCATGGGGGCTGTTTTGCTCTTTTTCTTTTAAGGCTTCCAATTCTTTTAAGCCTTTCTCTTTTCTTTCTTTTTGAAAGTCCGAACATGACTTAACAAGATACTCTTGATCTTTATGGACTTCCGAAGGTGACAAAGGCTTCAATATGTGTTCTCGGCCGTCCTTGACAACCGAAAAATGATTGCTCTTGCCCTTGTGAACTGCTTTCATATCGCGCTTCATCATCTCACTGTACGTCTCGGTTTTAGCTATCAAACCAACCGGATCTTTCCTCCTTTCAATCTCTCCTCTAGGCTGCCTCGGTGGAGGTCTCCTTGGCCTAGGTATAGTCTGAGTCACCCTTGTATCAGGCCGGCCATTAGGGTTGGATCCCTCTCCAGACGGCATGCCATAGACGTATGGTGAACTCCTTGGTTTGAGAACTTGGGTGTACCGAGTATGGGCCTGCCTTGTAGCATTGGCAGCCGCTTCCCTCTCCTTGGCAATCCACTCCTCCATTTCGTCAAACCTCTCGGTTAACTTACGCATCATGGATAGCATTTCAGCTCGCGCTTGTGACTCCGTGCTCTTAGGCGAACTATCTGCCATCTGAAATCACAATAACAACAAAGAACAAGCGTAAAATTGTCCTATCTAAAGCACTCCCTCACGTGTTTAAACCCTCGTGTTTAATCACTCTAATGCGCTCACAAATCACTCAACGAAAATTCTTCTTCAATCAATCCAAGATCCGCAGACTCAAAGAATGTCAAGGAAAAGCTTCCAATAATTCGCAAGGACAACTCAAGCGTAGAAAGAATAAAGATGTGATATAATTGAAGATTACTTTGTCAATTAATCAAGCAATTATAGCACAGAATAGATAGGTCATGTATCACAAGAGCTCAAAGAAAGACAAGATATTTGAACTAGTTCGGATTTGTTTTAGAACTAGGGTTTTAGGTGTCCGATTTGTTTCTTTGATAACTTTTGATTTACAACTCCGTTTTCTATGATTCTTGTTGCGTTGGAACACTCTTTTCTTGCTGATTTTGATTCTGTTTTGATCGCAAGGTTCCTCTTTTGTTAACACACTGAAAATTTAGAATTCGCTTTCTGTTCTGTTTTTGTGCGAATGAATTCTTTTGTTTTGTTTTGTTCTTTTTTTTTTTTTTTGTAAATAGGAATTGCAAATACTCGAAACAAAATAAACTGACACTTTGTGGGACTTTATTTTCTGTTTTCTGACTCAAAGAAGATAGCAAATCAAAGGGCTTGATTTGTTACCTAAACAAGACGCAACTAGTTACTAGTTTCGACTCCTAACACAAACGGGAAAACAAACAAGATTGGTATAGATTTGGCTAAGGAAATCAAGGAAACCAATCTCAACAAACGAAAACAATAATTAAAAGGATAGATACCTATTCGGTGAGCAGCCTTTGCTCCGCTACCAGCGGATGTGGTTCCTAATTCGGAAACTTTCCAATTGTTGGTTCGTTGCTCAGCGACAAGGATTTGAATGCGGAAAACTAACTCGTCGGAAACTCCAACCCTCCTAAGTGCAATACCTAGGCAACCTGGACGAAATCCTTCAAGGATATTCAATAGAACTCTGACCCTCCTAGGTGCAATACCTAGACAACCCAGACGAAACTAAGGAATGGAGTGATAACTTCGTGTTTTACTTGAGGCTAGATGCGGCTTATCAAACCGGATATAGAACAAGGATCTTGAAGATCAAAAGAAGAAGACTCTTCTATGTTTTTAATAAACTGAACTGAACTGATTTATTAAGCCAAATGGCTGCCTTTAAATAGGCAAAAACAAATACAAGTTTAACTAAGACTAGAACTCCTATTTTAACTAGAACTCCTAAGTAACTTCGAAATAGAACTTCTACTAGTCTAATAACTGTAAAAACTAATTAATAAATACAAATAAAGCTTTCTAGAACATCCTAGAAGCATTCGCATCATCAGGCCAAGGTTTGGGCCGAATTCTCCAAGCTGCGGTCTGCTCGCGTTCACACTGCGTAGTAAAATGTCTCATAGGTCTATCTTTCAAACGGTTAGTCCAAACGGGCTGAAACTTGTCCCATTCGATAGCTAAGACACAAAAATAGTAGGAGGGTGCTCCTCTTCCTGGTCCGGGCCTGACTGGGCCAAATAATGGTCGTTGGCGTTGACGGACGCAGTTTGAAGTCCTCATCCGCGTAGGACTACTGTCAGCGAAAATGTTTCGATCGATAACAAACAAACGGCTGGGCCGTTTGATCTGAAAATTGTACACAACGAAGAAGACATCCTGAGGTTTCATAATTGATATAGATCGTACGATTCGGACCTCTGATGATCGAGATATGGTCCGACGAAGTTGTCCGTCACGTTTGCGCTTAGGGCACTTGTGCATGCAAAAGTAGCAACGGGCCATCTTGCAAACTGCTCGTCCAAATGTCCTCAAACTTGGCAGAGGATCTCCTAAGATCCCAATCGGTCTTGTATTTATCTTGCAACCTGATTTGGAATCTTTCTTCCATGAATTGGCTCGTGAAAAAGTGCAACCTTGCACTATGCGCCTCCAAGCCACCTTCCATGTCGTCCTTCGCCTAAGGACATGATCCAGCAACGTTCCTTGCCTAGTTTCCATGTCTAGAGGTTGTTGTAACCTCCCTTGATGCTTTGGAACGTCTTGGGCTTGACGTTTTGGGTTGATTGGCCTTGGTCGCAAGGCGTGTGCGCGCGCTAGGGCTAGTCTCGGGGCTAGGATCGTATCAGAAGCCATGTGTTGTTCTTCTTGAAATGAGGATCTATTTCAATTACATGATTGGCATGATACACTCAAGATGATACACAACAAACAACACAAACACAAGTACGAAAATGACTAACTTGGCGAAACCAAGGATCTTATTTTGGACAAGATTGAACCAAGTAAACACAAGTATTTATTCGATCCAAGGATGACTAAGCAAAACTGGAAACTTGTTGTTTTTACTTGACTTAAACCACGACTTTTGAAACCAAGGTAAACACCAAATGAGACCTTTGAAAGGAAGGAGGCTAAGCACTCAACTTTCAGCTTTCAAAATATAGTCTAAGTGTTAAAATAAAGAGAAATGTGCTATTCATATAAAAGTTGGGAAGGGTCTGCTCTTGAACCGTGAATGGGCTTGAATGATGAATAGTAGAAGCCTCTTGCATTCGAGTCCGCGCTGCTTCGCGTGTCTCGCTCTAGGCCCATGTGTCTCGGCCTCATGGCTTGCTAGGGTTGTGCTCGTCTGGGCCTCATGATTTTTTCGGCCATCTCATGTGTCTCGTGCGTCTTGGCTTGCTAGGGCTTCGCTCGTCTCATCTGCGATAAAGTTGATCATCCGATTTTCTTCTCCATCCATGCCCGTATCACTAAGTGTTCCTAGTTTCTATAGCTACTCCATGAATCATAAATGAAAACTCTTTATCAATGATCAGTTACACTTGAACCATAACCTTGATATTGTCTTTGCTAGGAGTCTTTTTCCTTATTTGTTTATCAAACCACTCCCGGACTTATTCCATTTTAATTTGCATTATTTTTATTGTTTATTTTTAGTCATTTCTCAAACCAAAAACAACCCTCCATTCTATTTTATTCGTTCTCATTGGTCAAAACAAATTTTCCAAAATTACACATTTTTCTTAGGGAACGAACCTCTTATCACTGTCCACAATTCATTTTGTCTATTGGTATTAAGTTTTAACTTGAATTATTATTTGAAGGATTCGACACCCATCAACATCATTCTTCTCCTCACCACCGTCATCATTTTTCTTCCTCTTACTAACCCTCTTCTTGCCCTTAGAAGTTTGCGTTGTGTAGGGGCTCCTGGCAACCTTATCGGGCATCATTTTGCCAGAATCGTTTAAGCAATGCCACATCAAAGACCTAGTTTGCCTTCCTTTAGGTGTTACAACCGCCTCTAGTGTTGAAGTCCCTATCATAACATAATAGAGAAAAAGCAATATAAAAAACATCACCACTTAAAATACAAAACTATAAATCATTTTCACCAACAGTAATCTTTACAAAGTCTCTCATCTCTTTCTCCCCTACCTTCACCTCCTCCCCTGAGTCTTTCTCCCCTACCATCACCTCCACCTTAATATCTCTATCTCCTGTAATCATTTCGTCCACCAAAACCTTTTCCCCTTCAATCACCTCCTCCCTAATATCTTCCACCCCGTCATTCAAAAGGTTTGTCTCAATATCTCTCTCCCCTATGATTCTCTTTCTCCATATCTCTCTCCTTACATCATCAACTTTCTCCACATCTCCTTTCCTGCATTCAACTCAACCTCAATATCTCTCTCTCCTAAATTAATCGATACCTCTATATCCCTATCTTCTGAATTCACCTCCTCCCTCAATTCACTAACTTCTACATTTAGCTCCTTGAGGACATTCTTCACATTGCCAAATGCATCAGATGATTCGAAGCACCTCTACCATTGGTCTTACCATCCTACCCACTCCCAACATCGATGTTGTTTATTTCGCCTATCCTCGGAGAACCATTGTCATCCTCATTGCAACATAATTCTCCATCTTCATTCCTATATGTCAACTCACAACTAGCATCAACATCAATCCCACCATCAACATCCCTTCCACCTATATCAATACTAGCAACCTCAACATCCCTCCCACCATCAGCAACACTCACAACATCATCATTCCTCCCACCATTTTCATCCTTCTCAATGTCATCATTCTAACCAACATCAGCGCCCATCCCTATCCTACTATCATCATTACCACCAACATCATAATGCAGCATCAGCATCAACATCCCTCCAACCATCATTATCATCAACTGAATTGAAACTAATATTTACACTTCCTCCCGATACCACCATCATGATTGTGTACACCTATAGCGGTTTCATCTTTACACCTCATATTCTCTCCCCTATTTCTCCTAATAAAATTCTTCAGGAATCTAGCAACCATATCACGGTAGCCTCAACGCGATTAGAAATGCTCATTGATACTACTAGTAAGGCGCCTTTGTGAAATAAGCATTGAATGCACTAACCCTACATCAATATTTTGTTCATGTTATATCCATTACCTATCAATTTCAACTACTATATTTGGAAAACACAAACGGGGAACTCAAATTTCAATATAGCACAGAACAACAACAAGAGATAGTCAATTATAATAACTAGTTTCTACAAACTACTTACCAGCTGCTCAACTACTTCTGATTCCCTCTTGTTTGTTCCTAACCATGGTTGAGGAAGCTCAATCTCAACCTAACAATAGAAATATATAAATCATATGCTAACACTTCAATAACTCATTTCATATAATAAAATAAATATATAATTTCCTAAGCTACTACTACACATATACAAGATCATATGTTATTCCACCCAAGTCATTCACGTGTTTGTACATTGCAATTTTTTCTTCTGATCCTAGTAACAAATCGGGGGCGGCGGGGGGGGGGGGGGGGGGGGGGGGGACTCTACCTAGGTATGACATTGAAACATTGGGTGCTGGACTTTAATGCAATCTAAATACTTGAGCTGGACTGCAGATGGAGGAAAATGATACATTAAAATGACAATAAAGGTCACAACAATAGAACTCCTTTCAAATCAAAATAATTAAATGATTTAATCATAAATGAAATACATACTTCTAGTACGAACATGCATCTAGTCAACCAAATGGTCTTCTTAGACTTCAAAGATCGCTTTTGTCTATACAACACAATACCATTAACACCGCCATCAACCACAAATTTAGCCCAGTTCAAATACTTAAAACCTTTAATGTCCCTAAATAATGCAAAATTAGTTTTGCTAATGAAATTATAGGTCTTTGGCCATAAAACGTTACTAATCAAATACATTTCAAAATGTGTCTTGAACTTAGAACCAAAAAAATCAAGGAAGTCCGTATAAATATTGGACATTGGTTTTGCTCTCACCAAGCCATACTTATCATCCATGTATTTGTAACTACCAAGTGTGAGTTGCACATCATATCTAGAATGATTAAGTCCTAATAAGTACTCAACATATTCTTCGTTGAGCGGTATCTCATGACCATGAACGGGCAACAGCATCCTCTCAAGGTCAAAGAGGTCCATCAGCTCAATGACATGACCTAAACTAATATTTTGCTCTTTCATAGAAAGTAGGGCTCCGAATCCAATAGCCTTGATTGTCTTTATTTGTTTTCTGTTTAACTTTTGGGTGAGCTTGCTAATATTACGCACGTTGCACCTATTGTAAAACCTTTATTGCAAAATATTCAATCATATTAACAGTAATTAATTCATCATGAATGAAACTAACATTGCAAAACAACAATAAATAATATTTACCTTTGGTTCAGGCTTAGGCAACACAATCTTAGTAGCCTTGTGCTATGCAAATGGACTCGTTACCTTATCATCCTACTCATTTTGGGTTTCCGCTAGCAATTTATGCCACAACTTACCCACTACACTCGCAGCCTAACCAAAAAATTTGAATTAATTTTACATATAATCTAAACAAAATAAAAGTTAAAACTAGAGAGTGTTTTAATACCAATCACTTCTTCCCTTCGCTCTTACTCTTGGCACACTTTTGCATATAGTTACTGCAACAATAACAGCGAAAGCATAGTGACTATACAAACCAAAATAACTACCTAAATAAAGAATGGTAAAACAACAATAACAAGCTAAAAACGCACCAGTAAAGCATGTAACCATTCCGAGGCCTCTTCAATTTCTTCACATGTATGTCTTCCAACTGCCCATCTCCTTCACCATCAGGGATAACTATATTTGTTGAAATATACTTATAGAAGAGAAAAAAATGAGGGGGTTAAACAACAATAATAGATAGACGGTTTCAATCAAATCAATGCATCACCCAAACGCAAAAAAGGATATACAATTACATGACAAACGAGGAAAACTTTTCACACCCTAAATTTACTAAAAAATAACTCGACGCATTTCATATAATTAGTAAAGAGAAATAACTTACGAAAATATTCCAGACAATAACATCGGAGAACTAATATCAGAGAGCACTCATCGCTCTAATCATCTACAGACTGATACCGCGAAGAAATCCATGCTTCTTTGATTTGGGAAAAATGGTGTCAAATTAGTGATACGGTTTAGGTTATCAGTAGGACCTTTTGTGCAAGGATCTAGCCTTAAGTTTGTCACAAAACACACAATAAGAAAAACAGAAGAATATTTGGTGGAAAACTAAGGGAGGACGCAACGGAAGAAGCACAAAAGACATACACAAAGAGATGAATGATAAATACCAGTAAGGAGGTCCCGGTAGACTCTTCCGAGCTTGGTGGAAAAACGTATGGCACCAAAGTTGTGTGCTTCTTTAGAGAATTCGTAGGATAGTGGATGGGGAATGCGGATGAGACTTGAGATGGTAACTTGAATAACGAATAAATGATTTTTTAATTACTCACTCGTTTACAACATGAGGTAGCAACGAACTACACGAAACTTGGAAGAAATCCAAGGTTTTTGTTTAATCAAAGTTTTGCCGATGGCCAATGAAGTCAGACTTGGTTCTATGGATGATAAAACAAAGTTGGAAATTTGAATGTTTTTACTTGACACAAACCAAGGCTTTCCAAACCACAGTAAGCACTAAAATGAGACCAATTGAAAGAAGGAGGATAAACACTCTCTTAAACTTTCAATCAGATTTAGTCTTCATTATAAAATGAGGAGGAGAGACTTATTCATACTAAGTTACAAGACGGCAAAAACTATTACATAAAATGAGCTTTAAAACCCTAGAATTTCCCAATTTCGTATTTCTTTCCCAATTTCGTATTTCTTTCCCATAGCTAATGGTATGTCGTTAAGGGGCTTAACTTAACGGCATACCATTAGCTTCAGCTTTCAATTTACAAAATATACTCGTCTGCTAACGGTATGTTGTTAGTGTGCTTAATGGTATACCGTTAAGCACTGGGCTTCCATGTAGTTTGGCTTTGTCAAGGGGAATTCGATGGCTTCGTATATCTCTCT
The DNA here is from genome assembly GCA_963691705.1 of Viola odorata. Classification (NCBI taxonomy): domain Eukaryota; kingdom Viridiplantae; phylum Streptophyta; class Magnoliopsida; order Malpighiales; family Violaceae; genus Viola; species Viola odorata. The sequence goes on along the minus strand of OY829539.1, from coordinate 35,791,510 downwards.
CAGCTTCCTTTTTGCTCGCCATGACATTATCCACTTTGTCCAATACTTGACCCCCCTCATGCTCGTATCACCACCGACCCATTCAAGAGGATTCGCCCTCGAATCTATATCTCAGAGAAGGTGAAGTCGAGGCACTCTTCTTGAACACTTCGGGCGCTCTCTTAGGTGCGCCTTTCACATGAGCAAGAAAACTTACCATAGATGAGTCTTGGTAAACTTTCAGAGGGAATGGACAAAATAACAAAGAACATACCAACATACGCTCACAAAGTTGGCTAGGGATGTAGCAAAGGAAACGGTCCTCGTAAGTGCCAAACTCCTTAACAAAATAAGTAGGAAACTTTTGCACAATAGGCTCACAAATAGAAGAAAAAGAGAGATCAATGTTAGAATGAGTTAAACGATCCTCATTGCTCAAAGGCCCGCTCATTGGATCGTTAGCAAAGAAAATATTCTCTGTAATTCTCATCTCGTTTCCTTCGCTCTCACTTTCAACCCTCTTTTATGTTTTCTCACTCTTTTCACTCCCAAAAGTCGAGCTAGCAACCTTAAGTAATCAATCACAAGAAAACAAACTCGAGATGATGCAATAAAGACACAAAGGTTTAGGAGCAGTGACTAACGGTATACCGTTGCTGGAGAATTTTGGAAAAAAATCTGAACTTGAGTAGGAAGAGGAGATAAAGACAAGAGATGACTATAGGAGTAAAAGACTTGGAAAACATGACTCTAAGACTTTATAAAATAAAAGATGAAAGACTCAAATGAGTTTAGGATAATGAAAGTCAGCTCACCCATTTGTTTAAACCCTTTCATGTTTTTCTCTCAAAACAGATAGCTGGGTAGGTGCAAGTTTAGGACTTTGGTTTGTATCTTTATCTCTCTTTTTTGTTTAGGACATTTAGTAGCTTGAATACCACACTTGACCCAGCTATTTTATAGCTTAAATTAGGGTTAAAATGGGGTATGAAACGTGGCAAGAGAGGTAGCACAACAACAATTTTCCTATATACAAAAAGCTTTCCTGAATTTAAGGAAAAGTTGTCAGCTAGGGGTGTAGGACAGTTTGTATTGTTTGAGGTCTTTTGGGTAGGCTTTTCTTGCTGTCAACCTTAGCTGTCAAAGGAAGCTAGGAAAGGAAATTTGCAGCTGGCTGATCTCATTTGGCAATAAACACAACACTAGTTTTGCAGCTAGGAAGAGAGAGATGTAGGGTAGTTGGTTGGGTAAGTTGACATTAGGGGTTGGTTTTGACAAAAGAGAAAGGAGCTGCCAAGCTTTGACGAAGGGAAAAGTACACATCAACAAATAAATATTAAACAAGAGGGAAATAAAGACTTTTAGATGTTGGCAATCCAGATGGATCAAAAGAAAAAAAAAGACTCAAGAACAATGAAGAACACAACAAGAACAGCAAGTTGTTTGATGGAGCTATTCTTGGACAGACCTTTAGATTTTGACACTTAAAAATAGCAAACGATGGAAATAATTCATGAAATTAAATATGGACACTCTTAAGACATATATATACAAGTTTCATGAAGGAAAGAAAAAGAAATTCCACAGAAAATACCGAGAAAATGGACCAAGAACACAAGACTTGTACTTCTTGAAGGAAATTTGCACACTCTTTTATTTTGGCCAAAATGCATGAAATTTTTACATAATTTTCGTGCGACTTAAAAGTAACATTTATCACACACAAACTGAAGATTTTGGACACAAAATTTGGGAATTTTTTGGGCGGCAAAACATACACAAACGAAATAAACATAAGACAACAACAACAAACTCAAGAGCAGTCTTTGCTCTGCTACCATTTGATACAATTTTGGTTATCCGTAGGACCTTTTGTGCAAGGATCTAGCCTTTAGTTTGTCACACAACATACAACAATAAAAATACAAGAATATTTGGTGGAAAACTAGGGGAGGATGCAGCGGAAGAAGCACAAAAGAGATACACAAAGAGATGAATGATAAATACCCGTAAGGAGGTCACGGTAGATTCTTGTGAGCTTGTGGAAATCCGTATGGAACCAAAGTTGTGCGCTTCTGTAGAGAATCTGTTGGATTGTGGATGGAGAATGTGGATAAGACTTGAGATGGTAACTTGAATAACGAATAAACGATTGTTTAATCACTCACTCATTTACAATATAAGGTAGTAACAAACTACACGAAACATGGAAGAAATCTAAGGTTTTTTTTTAATCAAGATTTTGCTGAGGGACAATGATGTGAGACTCGGTTCTATGGATGATAAAATAAAGTTGAAAATTTGAATTTTTTACTTGACTTAAACCAAGGCTTTCCAAATCTAGGTAAGCACCAAAATGAGACCAATTGAAAGAAGGAGGATAAACACTCTCTTAAGCTTTAAATCAAATTTAGTTTTCATTACAAAATGAGGAGGAGAGACCTATTTATACTAAGTTACAAGATGACAAAAACTATTACACAAAATGAGGTTTAAAACCCTAAAAATGCCCAATTTTGTATCTCTTTCCCGTAGCTAACGACATGCCGTTAGCTTCGGCTTTCAATTTACAAAACATACTCATATGCGTAACAGCATACCGTTAAGCACGGGCCTTCCATGTAGTTTGGCTTTGTCAAGGGGAATTCGATGGCTCCGCGTATGTTTTTCGGCTTCCTTTTTGCTTGCCATGACATTGTCCAATATTTGGTCCCCTTCATGCTCGTATCAATTAGACTTTTTAATTTGGGGATCGAGGAGATAAGAGAGATTGAGAGAAAAGGGGTAGGGAGTTTGTCTACTTTTCATTCCAAATTTCAGTTCCAAATTTAACTTCTTTAATTTGCAAGTTGCCATCTTTCTTTTCGTTTACGCTGATTTCAAATTTCAAAATAAAAAGAATAAAACTATTTGTTTCTTACCGAGCTGAGTAGAATTCATCAATCATGAACAAGCCGGTTGCAACTACTCCTGATCGCAACTTATCACACCTCTACGTAAGTCAGAGTACTGTTTCGCTGATGTTGTGTGTCAAAGAAAGTCTGTCCAAAGGAAGCGAGTCCATTTAGGATATTTTTAATATAAAATTTGAGGGACTTAATTGTTGTTGTTCGTGTGTCAATCTTTTTCCACGGGACAAGCTTTGTCGCCCCAGTTTTTCCCAGAAACCAAAAAGAGTAGGGCGGGCTTTCTCTACGGAAGAACAGAGTTGGGCTCGGCATTCATAAAGCAAATAGTGCAAGAGCAAGAATAAAGAAGAAAGAAGAAAGAAGCAAAGTATCTTTTGGATTGAGAATGGAGGGCAAACGCAAGCGCGGCGATTTCTCTCCACCAATTCCCAACGGCAGCGATATCGACCTCTCTATCCTTGAAGCCCTAGAGAAATCTCAAGGCGCCGCCGCCTCCTCCGCCGTGGAAGTCCTAGACATCCGCACTGTCAAGAAGCTGGTCCTTTCCTTCGAACGTCGTTACAAAGAGAATATCGAGGCCCGCCTCAAGTATCCTGACAACCCCGAAAAATTCGCAGATTCCGAAGTCGAGCTCCATCAAGAGCTCCAGAAGCTCCGGGTACTTGCTGGTGGGCCCGAGTTTTACCCTGACCTTGTAAACCTCAACACAATCCCTTCCATTCTGCCCCTCCTTTCCCATGAAAATACCGATATTGCCATCGATGTCCTGCAGCTACTACAGGACCTCACTGACGAGGATGTGCTGGAGGATAACGACGAGCCTGCGGCGGTTCTTGTGGATGCACTTCTCCAGAACAACGTGCTAGAGTTGTTGGTGCAGAACCTTCACCGGCTTTCAGAATCCGATGATGCTGACGAGATGGCTGCAGTGTACTCCACGCTAGCTACGATTGAGAATCTGATGGAGGTGAAGCCGGCTGTCGCTGAAATGGTTTGTGAGAAGACGAAGATAATGCGGTGGCTTGTGGGGAAGATCAAGGTGCGGGAGTTTGATAGCAACAAGCAGTATGCCGCAGAGATACTTGCAATCTTGCTTCAGAACAGCACTGTGAATCAGAAGAGGCTGGGGAGTATGAATGGGGTGGATGTGGTATTGCAGGCAGTGGCAATGTACAAGTCCAAAGACCCTAAGACCTCTGATGAGGAGGAGATGGTGGAGAACCTGTTTAATTGCTTGTGCGGTTTGCTGATGCCTTACGAGAATAAGGAAAGATTTGTGAAGGCTGAAGGGGTTGAGTTGATGATTATTATCATGAAGCAGAAAAAATCTGCTTATGCTTCTGCTGTAAGAGTGCTCAATTTTGCCATGACCAACTATCCTCCTGCTTGCGAACGCTTTGTGGATGTTTTAGGCTTGAAGACTGCTTTTGCAGCTTTCATGGGTAAGGCAAGTGCCCTTTGCTTACTTTCTCTTTACCTGGTATTTCTCTAGTTGTTTCTTTTCCTTTTTCTGTACCTTACTACTTTTCCTTCACATTATGCAATCCGCTTTTCTTTTGCTGTTTTTAATGCTTAACTATACCACTCAACTAGCTAAGGTCATAATGCTTGAAACTGAAGATGAGCCTATGGTCTTGTTTACTATTCTAGATTATAACATGCTTACATTTTGTTTCTTCAGGTTCCCATGATCAAGAAGAACAAGAAAGAACGATACCAAGAGGAGTTGGAGGAACGTCTGATCTCCCTAATCGCATCTTTATTTGGTAAGCAGGCAAGTTAAACTCGCTTCATTTTGTAGTTGTAGGCAACTCTGTTCAAAACTGTTGTATTACCTGTTATTTGTCGACACTGCTGCTGGCCTAGAATTGATTTGTCTTATTCTTTAAATTTTCCCTTTCTAGGTGGTATTTTGAGAGGTACAAGAAGGGAAAGATTACTAAGTAAATTCGTAGAAAATGAGTGTGAGAAGATTGACCGTCTTATGGAACTCTATATGAGGTAATGATCTTTCTTTTCTCTTTTGGCCTCAATTATCTGAGCATAAGATGAGCTAGACCTTTTGAATTTTGATATCATCCGTCCTTCCTCCCTCTCCTCCTCTTTTGTGTTGCTTGGGATCTTCAAGATGTCATGCCTGCTCCCCTTCTGTGGCTGCGGGAAAGCAGGCAGGAACTTTTAGTTTAAATTAAGCTTTAATGTGTGGATTTATATCTCTAACCTCTCACTGATGGTTAATCTTCTTTCAGATATTCTGAAAGAGTTAAATCAGAGACTGAACGGCTGGACCAGCTTGAACTTGATGATTTGGAGGTGTTTAAATTTCTTATTTTGTTTCTTGTCTCAATCCGACTTTGGAAGCAATTTATTTACAAATGGCCCCTGATTGATGCAGATGGATGAAGATGAAAGATACAGTCGGCGCTTAGAATCTGGACTCTACACTCTTCAGGTTTGTTTTATCTCGGTGGTTCTTATAACTGTCTGTAAAATCTATTGTCATAGATGAACTTGCACAATGTATAGCTGTTATGATAGAAAGCTGTGCTGCTAATCTGATAGTCATTGTTTAATGCCATGAAATTTTACTATTGATGGGGATGAAACAGATTTCATTTTACATTTCAGGGATGTTTATGTTGTTTCTTTTTATTTGCTGTAGATTTCTTTGGTTTAGGTTTTATTTTATTTTTTATATTTTATAGTTTGTATTTGATCTTTTAATGATATTTAGGTTGCGATAGTATAATTAGTATCATTAGAGCTTCTTAACTGGGAACTTATGTTTTAACATTTAGTGCTTATTCTAGTATGAGTTCTAGTTACTTATAATTGCATCTATAGTACCTATGGTAGTAATGTTTTATTTTAGAGTTGATTGACAAATTGTTAGGTGAAGCAATTAGGTTTCGGTAAAGTTGTAAGATGCAATTTCCCTCCTAGATGTGATGCTTAGTCTTTTTTCATCTTTCTTTGAACCTATGTACTGAAGTGTCCATATTACTCTTTTCGGCCAAGAACTAGCTACCAAAACATCACCTGAATCATTAGATCAAACCCTACAATCCGTAGTTCCATTTGCATCAAACATTAACCCTATCACAATGTGATCTGCTTTAAACATCCATCCCCTTCAGCTGCTAGAACTGAGGGACCAATTAAACCCCTCGTAAAAGTGTTAGAACGTAAACATGTTTGAGTAAAGCTTGAATGGGAAAAGAAAAGATGGCCTTAGAAATCCAGGAGAGAACATATTTTTATGCCAGACAAACAAGAGATCCTAATATGTACATATATATATATAATTTTTTTTGGTTCCTTTTTTGAGATCCTAATCTTTCTAGGAAAGAAAACCAACTTATCCTTAAAGGGATACAATCTGTATCCTTGTAGGCCATATAATGCAACACATATAATTGTGCATTAACAACTCACAAAGCACCGATATTTTAATTACTCGGTCCTATTGTACCTGATCAGAAAAACTAGGACTCAGCAAACTGGTCTAGCTTACTATTTTGACCTTGTTTTTTGTGTCAGTGTTAAGTCCATTAGACCTCCGGTGTAGGATCTTTTTTCCCATATAATCAAAATTATAATTCTGAAAATTCTCAATTTTCTTAACTCATGCACATACTTTGAAAATCATCTCAAAATCACTCCTCAAATACATGATAGGAAAAGTGTAACTATGCATATGTTACATAAATATGTAACTCACATGTTTTATTTAAAATCCTGATTGAACTCTAATTGAACTTTAGACCTGTGACCCTTTCCTCTCCTGGGTTAATCAGACTGGCCATGCTACTGGACAAGTTGATCCAAATAGCTAATGGACCGATGTTTTTCTTGCTCTGGAATAAGTTTCACAGGGAGAAACACTCTGGTGAGACGCTAGGCGGAGACAAAAATAGGAGCAAGAAATAACAATTAAGAGGTAAGAGTGCTGACAAGAAAAAAAACGATTAAATAACAAGACAACAACACATCTTTGAAGTTTTTTTTTTTGGAAGCTAAACATATTTACTTCTGAACAGAACGTGCTTGAAAATTCTTAGTGCCAAATATAAAAATAAAATAACACGAAAAAGATTTGATTGGGGGCGCTTAAGGTATGTGGTTGAGGAAGAACATGAATAAACTGAACAACCAAGGGAAATATGCCTGCGTTAATTAGTCCAATTTTTGGGAGGAATGGTGTTCCTAATGAACACTCTGACAAAGTAACAGAGAAGAATATCAAAACTCATTTAAATATTGGTATAAATGTTTGTTAGCTAGCATAACTTATGTGCGCTTGTAGAGGCATACTGAGACTAGATTTCCTAATATTGCAGAAATGCTAATAAAGTAGGGAAAAGAAAGCTAACACTGGTGTCTAGAGTTATGCAATAAACATAAAAAATAAATCCTAAAACTAGGTAATTTTGTCCTTGTCTGATTAGGATGGGTTTTGCATCATAATAGTTGTAGGAAAAAACTAATATAGGTACTCAGTGTTTAAATTAATAATAACTCAATGCTAGAAGTTCCAGATATCAAAAGGAGTCCTAAACTAAAAGTGAAAGAGGAAAGAAAAGAGAAAAAAGCAACTAGAAGCTCATGCAATGGTGTTGCTCAACTGTTTACTTCATTGTGCTCACGTAGTTGTTATATTGAAATGGCCTAGAACAGCTTAGGCAGGCACTAAAAGTAATTTTGCATAGCTACGTGTGAAGCAACCTGAATGATGAGATAGAGTGATTACTTCACTATTAATGACATTCCTCAAGTCCTTAATCAATCCTTCCTAAACTAAATTATTGTTACATTTGGAAGACATTCTAGAATCAAGTTTGTTTAAGAAGTATACTTGTATCTTGGAGAGCAGTTTGTTCGACATGGAATGGAATAGAACACTTGGTTAAATTTGTGATAGGTTGGGATGCTTAATTGGGTGTGATACCATTTAATATTTTCCTGGATTATCCTTAAACTCAATCGAGCTGTCAGTGTTTTTGTTGTAAAATTTCAGAATGTGATATAAGTTTATTCAATTCAAGAGCAGCTATTTGGCTACAAATTTCATATTAGATTTCAGTGACTTCCTAAATTTGTGCTCAACAACCGTGGTAACTCAAATATAGTGAAGGTGTTTTTGTGGCAAAATATATCAGTGGTCAGTTGGGCATCAGATCACAATAAAAACATGTGATTTTTTGGAGCATGGAAATGATGTTTTTTAGTGGATTTTGAATTGATTTTTGCAGCCATTTCATCCAGTCAAACATAAGTGTGTTGATTGTGAAATATTGAGTTGACTTCCATCTATTTGTTGCATTCCAGGCAACTTGTCATTCATGAAACTCTTATCTTTCATTGAATTAGAGAGGTTTAGCATAATAAACCATTATGATTTGCAAAAAGGAGTAGTGTCTCTCTGTACCTTAACTCCCAAATTTGGTTCTGATCCTTATCTTTTTTATCATATGCAGTTGATAGCCATCATTCTTGGTCATCTTTGGTGCTCTGAGTAAGTTCTCATAATAGTCCTGGTGTTAGTCGCCTTTGATGGAAAATTGTTTGGACTTTGATCCCTTTTAGTCCTTCTTTCTTTAAATATTATGTGATTTGCTTTTGCGTAGGCATCATCAAATGAGAGCAAGGATTGAACTATTACTCAAACAGCAAAAACTTACAAAGAAAGATGTCAAGGATATACTCCAGGTACATTCTTTATAACTGCAGCTGTATCCAGGCAACTAAGGTTCCATCTTCCACAGGACAAAAATGATTTTTTTTGTTACTGTATGACATATGTTCTGAAGCTTTTCTGATGACTGTGTTCCTAAGTTTGATTTGTACAACTATATTGGGTCTAGTCAAATGCTAGTCACCCTTAGCAGTGGTGAACCACTTCATGTGAACTTGCCAATCTAATTTGCTTTACAAGATATTGTAGACATTGTAGATTGTGGTCCATCAGAAACAATCATTTAAAGACAACAGCCTATTGTGCACGATTTTAGCCAATATTTATGTGGTACAATTTACAAGAAGTTCTAATATGGGATTTTTTTTGCAAGAGGCTAGGCTGAACACAAATTAGGTTAAATAGGGAACAAGAGAATAAATGCATGGTTGTAGGAACATCACTAGGTCTATAATGAATGGATAAAATAAAGATACCGAAGACTCGTGATGTGCACTTTATTTGTTCGGGCACAGAATCTGATAATTCTTGATATGTGAGTAGTTTCTAAAATACCCTAGACCTAGTCCTAGTCCTAGCCCTAGTCTTGAATCATACTTTTAGACACTATTGTGCATTTGACCTACACTTTTTTTGGTCTTAATATCAGCTTATGCGTAAACTGAAACTGTCTTCTCTTTGGAGGTTGTCCATTTTACACATTTTTCCCCTTCTGTTGGAAGAATCTGTAGCATTAGTAGCCAGCCCTTATAGTTTCTGAGAGTTGGAAATTCATAACTGCAATCATAATACATAGGTTGAGTGAGGATAATGTTGGATTATCGATACATAAGTTGAGTGAGCATTAGTAGCCTTTGATACTGAGAATTGATATTGGATTATCGATATTCTTTAACATAAGTTGTATGAGGATAATGTTGGACCGGTAGGCACTTGTTGTACTCATTAAAATAATCGTTGCACTTACTTCCTTTTCCGTGTTGTGAACAATAGGAATATTATGACAATATTGGTGACCTTGATGGACCTGAAGAGAAGGAGCGATCACAGGCAAGGATTCAAAAGTTTATATCAGCGTTTTGATTCCCAGTGTTGCCTAGAGCTTTTGATAGAGTCAAGGGACCTTTTTGTTTGTTTGTTTTTTTAACCAGTTCTTCCTGCCTTGTAACCCCTATAACACTAACAGTTGACGGACAAATTTGTCCCTCCTCCTTTTAAGAACATGCTTTCTACATTTACTGCTTTCTATCTTAACGAACTCTTATACTCCCTCTTTTAGTCTCACTTAAAAGAAAAACCCTAAATACTAGGCAAAGCAACGGGTAACCTGGAAATGCAGTCAGGTTTGGAGGTGGGAAAAAATGACGCCATAAACCTGACCCATGAATTCATGTTACGTTATGGGTAGTGATTTTTGACTGAAAATACAAGACTTAGTTCTTTTTTCCGGTAAATTAAATTGTATTAGTAATGAGTGTGGATGATGTGATCAAGCGTAGCCCAACCTTGAGGATGTTCACATACCATAGCGAGAGTTGACCATCTACCGGGAGCCTAAGGGGAGTCACCGGAAACGACCACCTACCGGTAGCTTTCAAGGAAAATATCGAGAATGCGCCCCTTATCGAGAGCAATTAACTGTCGGAAACCTTTAAGGGAGTTATCGGGAACACGCACGCTATTGGGAGATGCCATCTACTTGGAACCGATAACCCAATCCGAGAGACGAACCTTAATGGTGACCGAGCATTATACTAGAACCCAATAGTTGCATGTGCACATTACCGGGAGTTACCACTTACCGGAAACCCTAAGGGGAGTTATCGGGAACCGACACTCATCCGCGTAACGCACGGACCAACTGCAAGACCTCGCGCATCTATCGAGTCTATCGGGAATCGTTAGGTTGAGGGGCACTTACTAGGAGTCGATAACGCATCCGCATATCGGTCTAGCCTTAGGCCACTCGCGTGGCCTAGCTATCGGAAAGCTATTAGGAGATGTCAGTTGAGCCAGTACTTACCGGGAGCCTTAAGGGAAACTACAAAGCCAACCCCCATCCGCTTATCTACCTAGTCTTAGGCCACCCACGTGGTCGAGCTTTCCCTGCACAAGCACCAATCGAGAAGCTATCGGCATGCCGGTAGCCGAAGATGATTTTGGAGCCAAGTTTTGCGGAGATTAACGGTATGTCGTTTTAACGGCATATTGTTAATCCCTGGACAAATTGGCGAAAATGAAACTTTTAATTATTTAGAAGGGCAAACTTGTCATAAAATGCATATTTTTGTAACTTACTATAAATAGTTAATTACATGTACATTTACATGAAGCTTTTGATTGATGAATATTGATAGAGTGAGTTTCTCCTCCTTATTCGTCTAAAGCTCAATGCTTGTAGGATTCTAAGTTTCAATGGTGTTTTGATACCTTGCAAGGATAAAACGTAAATCTATCTTCAAATGTGTAGTTTGTTGCTACTTCCTTTTGTGAGCATTTGAATGAAGTATTGTGTATTTTGTGTTTGTTGTGTGATTGAACATTCTTCCCCGTGTGTGCTCAAGCATCCATCAAGCATGCTTCAAGAATCATTCACTCGTTAATCCAATTAACACCTCAAGTCTCATCCGCCTTTCTCATAGGTATTGTATCCTTCTTTCGTGTATATTTGTTTGTTTTTTATTTCCGTTGCGTCCTCTCCCTTGTTCTTGTGTTTTTCTACTGTTTTGTGTGCCACAAACTCATTAGCTAGATCCTCCCATTGTATCATACATTCGGCCAACACATCGGAGGCCGGATCGTATCAGGTGGTAGTGGAGCTCTTGTCGCTCTTGAGTTTATCTTGAGTCATTTTCATCTTTGAGACAAAGCGTTTGGGCTCTTGAGTTTGTTTGTGTTGTGTGACCTTCTTTGAATTTCTGTCCAACAAAAAGAGTCAAGTTTCTGTCCGAAAATACAAAACAGCAAGTGTCAAAAGTCGTTCATCTTATGTCTAATTTCCCGTTTGAAAATCAGCTTGTTTGTGTCTGTTTTCTATCCCGTTTTGTATAAGTTGTACCGCCCAGAAAAAATTGAAATTTTACATTCTTAAACTTCAATTTGCGTGGAACAAGTGTTGTTTTTGAGTCGTCAGTTAATTCTATGAAATTTTTATTCTCTTTTACCGCAAAAGAAAAGTGTGCAGATTTTACTCGAGAAAAACAGTTGTTGTGTTTGTGGTCTGTTTCCAGTATTTTCCCTTAGGAATCGTCCTTTCTTCCCTTTGTGAAAGTTGTAGTTCTGCCCTGTTAAATTTCGTGAATTTTAGTCATCGTTTCCTATTTCTTTGAGTTAATAGCCGAAGGTCTGTAAGGAACATTCATGTTGTTCATCATGTTCTTCGTGTTCATCTTGTGAACAGTATATCTTGAGTTTTCCAGCTTCGTTTTCTTTGTTTCTTGAGTCTAAAATATAGTCCTTTGCCACTAGTTTCTTGTGATTTAAGTTGGTGAATTTTATTCAAGTGTTTCTCGGTTTAAAAATCAGAAATCCGAAGGTCAATGTTCTTGGTGTTCATCCTATCACCTTCATCACCATCAACGTGTTCTTGAGTGAAATCCTTTGATCCATTTTGATTTTAAAAAGCAGAAAAGTGTTTGTTTCTCTTTAAACAAAGATATCAACTCTATCAACTAGCCATCAAAAGTTTCCAAATGTATTAAATGCCTCTGAGAAGTTGATAGAATCTTTTGACAAACACAAATCCAGCTTTTGCTCAAGTACCACCTACCCTACCTCCTCTCTCCCTAGCTATGACCGTTGCACCTGGTGTTCCTATAAGAAAAATAACCCGTACACTCTCTAAAAGTGATTCATATCCAGCTAAATAAACAAAAAAAAAACAAAAAAAAAACATGCATACAAAAGGAATAAACTAAAGAGAGTAGAAAATACACAAAGGTGCAACCCTACCCTACAACTAGCTAAAGAGAAATAGGCATGAGTGATTCCTAAACACCTACCATACGCCACCTTCTGCCCAAAGAAAGGAAAACATCAACTTGAGTCCTTTTTAATTTCCTTTTTCCAAGTTCTAGAGTATTTCAAGTCCTAAACTAAAGTGTCATCCAAGTCTTTCTTGTTTTCATTTAGGACTTGTTCTTTGAGTTTTGTTCTTTTGAGTCTTCTTTAAAATATTCGATGTATTTCACTTGAGTCTTCCTACCCAAGTTCAGAATTTTACCCAAGGTTTTCTAGTAATTAACGACATACTGTTAGTGCCCTAACTGTGTACCGTTAGTCGCTACTTCTGAACCTTTGTTTCTTTGCGTCTCTTTTCTTCATATCCTTCTTGCATCTCCTTGAGTCTGTTTTCTTGTGATTTATTACTTGAGGTTGCAGCCTTGAATGCTTGAGAAGACACGAGATTGTTCAAGTGAGTTGAGAGATTAGTGAGTATAATTTTTGTGAGAGTTTTAAACACGAGCGCAAACACGTGAGCTAGTATTTTTAACTAACGTATATACGTATATATAGCTTGTTTCCTTTTTGCAGGTGTAAAATGTCCCACCAAAATAGAAGTATTTCTTGCTATCAAGGCTACCATGAGCCTTCTACAAGCGGCCACGCGTTCCATCATGACCGAAATCCTTTTGATAGGCCACGAGTTCGACTTCCCATCTTTAGAGGCACCATCGATCCGACATAGTACATCAAGTGGGAATACCGACTCCAACGCCTTTGTGATCATCACTAACCTTCGGACAACAAGCAAGTCAAGGTTGTTGCCATGACGTTGGAAGATTATGCTAGCGCTTGGTGGTACCAAAGCAGTAAGGAAAGAGAAAGGGGTCGGAATGAACCGATCACTACTTGGAAAGAGATGAGACAAGTGACGCGCAAACGGTTTGTACCCACTCACCACCATTGGGAATTGGAAAATGAATTATTTTCTATGCGACAAGGTTCCAAGACCGTTAGAGAATACTACCAAGCATTTGATGACCTACTCATCAAAACGTTCATCCAAGAAGACGAGTGCGCAATCATGGAAAGGTTTGAAAACGGATTGAACAAAAAGATTATAAGTCGGCTTGAGCTTTATAAGTTTTCAAGCTTACCATCCATGTTTCGATTCGCCTTGAAAGTGGAAGCGAATGAGTCCTTGATGAAACCAAGCCGACGTTCATCCCAACTCTGCCAAATGAGCCAAAATTCTTCTCCCGTTACCGTTGAGCCTAAACCGCACTTAACACACAATGTGCAAGCCACCTCCCGAACGCTACACACACTTCCTCAATATTTTGAACCACATTTGATACTTGAAAATTATAAATTGATTGAAAATAATGTGGCTGAAATTACAGCAAGGAAGAGTGAAAAATGTGAGCTTGTAAATGTGATACAAGATGAGGGTGAGCGAGAGCTAGAAGAAAATGAGTGTGAGCGAGAGAAGAAAGTAAGCGATGAGAACAATACACGACATGAAAAGAGCAAGCGTGTCATCAAGAGTGAGTGCAAACATACCCTTGAAAGTGAGATGAAAATACGGCATGTAAACAGCAAGCATGCCAATGAGAGTGAGCAAAATAAGGCGAGTGATAGGGCAGAAAAATTGAGAAAAAAGTGAGGAAAAGATGCAAACCGAAGTGGTGATAGCTATTGATCAATTTCGGTGATGGGTGAGCCTACATGGGGAGGCCAAGATACATGCCCGGTACTATAAAAAATAGGTGAGATTCGTACCTACCCAAAGCTACCCGCATGGCTGAGCTTTCCGTCAAATGACAAGTTCAGAAGAGTTACCGGGAATCAACATTACTAGGAGCCATCAACTATTAGGAGTCTTCGGGGTAGTTACCGGGAGCAGTCACTTATCGAAATATTTTGGGAAGTTAACAGGTGTGGAAACCTGGGGGGTATCGGGAATGCACACCTTTCGGGAAAGAGGTATTTACTGGGAACTGAGGGAAAGTATCGGGAACCAATAACCGGTAAGTACTATCAAAAGCCATCTGGGAAGCTACTTACCGATAACCAACCCAAGCTGTCGACAACCGACAGCCAACCCACCCCTTATCAGGTCCATTCCTTCTTACCGTTAGCTACCGCTAGCAGACAACATATTGGGCCATTTCTGCAGCTTAGAATAAATAGCTAGACTCCTTTTTTATTTAGGCAGTTTTTGTGTAAAGTGTTTATTGCTTGCGTAGAGAATACTCCGCCCTGTAAAAACTAGAAACTTACCTTGTGAGGATCAAGCCCAGAAGATGACTTGATCCATCGCAAGTAAAAGATCCATAGTCTTCTACCTTTTAATATACTGTTTGTGTGTTAAATCCTTTACAATTTTTGGGATATTTGTAATCGATCAATATCTTCGATTTTTGTATTTGGATGTTTACTGGCAAGTATGATTTGTTGTTTTATTGTTAATCAATTATTTTGAATTAAGTATCCACTGGAATTCCATTTCGTTATTTTTCCATTTCCTTGTTCATCTTCATCCTGTTCATTCCACTGCATTCTTCGTCTTTCCATTTCCACAACTGTTCATCGTTTCTGTTCATAAACCACTGGGTTTTAACTAATAGCTCAAGCTAGATCCTTAGCTACAAAGCTCAATCACAATAGATTCTTCGAAAGGGAACTCAGGTCGCGTCATGTGGTAGCGGAGCTTTGTTGCTTTGAATTATTAGTTGGGATTTTGATTTTTGTTTCAATCCTTACAAATTTCTGTAAGAAAATCATTATTAGTGTGAGATCTGCGTTGATTTTGAGTTGCTTAGCTGTTGGTGAAGTTTTAAAAACCATTTGAACACTGGATTTGAAATTTGCAGATTTCTAAATTTTCGGTGTTCTTGGTGTTCATATAGCTGACGGTTTTTCATTAATTTTTTTTAACATTCGGCCTCGAATTGAGAGATTGGAGCCGAATTGATCTTGAGCTTCAGATCTAGTCTTCTTTAGGAGGATGATGAACCCTTTAATGATGGATTGAGTGCGGAATATTTGGATGTTTAGGGAGTTTAAAGGCAGCGGAATATAGATGGAGGAAATCGGAAAGGATTTATGGAAAACAAATATGTAACTTGCACACAAACATTTACAAGGATCTCTAGTCGAAGCCTTTCCTTAATTGATCATACAATGATCAAGCCGAAAGGAGTTAACTAGCTAAATGAAAATCGGTTTTAAGAACCCTAGGGCAAAGCCAACTAATTGGTCTTGAAAGGAGATAAACTCACAATGAAATCAAAGACAAGCTATAAAAGAGGCTATCTCCTTCTATTTATAGCTTGGACATTATTACATGGAAAACCCTACTCTACCCTTTACTTAAGATCCTAGCCGCAGGCTTGAAGAGATGGGCTTGGCTTGGTCTTGAAGGCTAATGCTTGGCCTCAGATGGCTAGCGCATGGGCCAAGGCGAGCGCTAGGGCTCGCGCACGAACTTGAGTGGAATTCCTCATGGGATGCGAGGGTTTGGCGCGACCTCGTGCGTGCTTCTTCATGGTTGGCTCGGCCATCCCGTGAAGCCTTGGCGCAAATACGAGTTAGAACCCTTGAGCTCATATCATCTCCTCCCTCTTCAAGTCGATTCGTCCTCGAATCTGCACACTCCATTCCTTTGCGAATGTCACACCTACTACCTACAAAGGAGAGACATGAATCAGCACTATAAAAAGGAGGTGGAAAATAACTCCTCATGAACCGTAGACATCCTTGTGCGCACAATCGCTTGGAGAGCCATAACAACATTAGCTCTAAAGGGGTGCGATGGAGTTTAATCACAGAAGATGGGTTGCTGCTGTTACCTATACAAATGTATCGACACCAAGAACAATGGAACAAGTCTATGGGGGAGATCACGAGAGACCCATAGTCATTCGTCACTAGAGATAATCCAATATACGGGCAAATTGTGTGAGATGAAACTAGCGCATGCGAACAACGACAATGTGTAGGCATGTGCAACTGTGAGAATGTATCATGATAATAAGTGACACACACAAAACGGACATGTACCATAATGTCTAACAAATGTGGCAAGACGAAAGTGCTACAAGAGAAAGGGATAGAAGGCACAAACGCTAGTGAAGACCCGTATGGAGCCGTGGTGAGCCACTCCTCTATAAGATCAACCGCCGAAGCTAGCACAATAGAAAAGATATCACTAGAAGAAACATGGTTAGTGTTAGCGAAATGTAAATAGGGATCCGTAAACTGTCAAAGAGCGCACGGTTTAAGGAAGGAATCCGCAACTCTCACCACACTCCTCTCGGCACCTAAGCTTACTCTTTTGGGTGCCATTTCCTCACTGTTTTCACTCGTGAACTCACTAGCTTGCTTGCTATTTTCAAGCCATGTTTTTCCCCTCCTTACAAGCTGATGCGAACACACGCATCAAGGTGCCGTTATCACCAGCCGATCCGTTCCAAGAGTTAACGTGTGGGATGACAAGTGAGGAAGCTGCAATTGAAGATAGAACCCCACGCATCCGGTCGATTCAACCTTGGAAAGGTGTGATGATGATTTGCCTTGACAGTTTTCGTGAATCGGCACTTATCCGTTTTAGCACTTGGCCGATTCACTTACCGTTGTCGCGTGCGTTAGAAACGGCACTGGACCGTTCCACTCAAACGGCACTGGACCGTTCCACTCAAACGGCACCTGTCCGTTTCATCTATCCGTTGCCGTTTGCTATGACCGTTCCGCTTGTCCGATGTGGAGGAAACGGTGTCTGGCCGATAGAGCTCGTTGGGGACCCTTGTCCGATGAGCAAGCCTTGGCGTCCACCCGATGCAGCAGAAACGGCTCTTGTCCGTTTCAATGGATTGACCGATTGTCTCAAAACGGCACTTGTCCGTTTTGCTTATCGTTACCGATTGCATATGCCAGTCTGCGCCTGTCTGCTCTTGTTGAAAACGGTTCATGCCGTTGGCACCTGTCCGTTCCACCAGATCAGTAGCTGGCGCGCGTGTCTTTGTCTGTTTTATTTATTTAGTCTCTGACTCTTTAATTAATTAGTTAGGTATCTACTTTATGTAATATTCCTCTTTTGGAATTAGGGTTTATTTGTAACCTATATAAGGAGCCTTTTGCCTCCTTAGACAGGGGGCTGTTATTTGATAAATTGAGTTAATCTCTTCAATCTCCGCCCTTGTTCAAGTCGGTTGAACCTTGTTCTTCTTGAGTCCGCAATACTTGAGTCGTGTACAAGTAAATCTTGGAATTGCATCCTACTTGTTGTTTATCTTCTTGTTCGGACTTTAGTTGGCTGTTGCTTAGCGTTCAGCAGGTCTTAGTTGTGCGAGTCTATCTTTAACAAGGACCCTCCCTTGTTCGGATCTTGGTTGGCTGTTGCTTAGCGTTCAGCAGGTCTTGATTGTGCAAGTGAGTTCTACTCATTCTATCTATTCCGCAGGAAATCCATCTTTGAACAAAGATCACAGTTGGTGTTACGCATCCTAAGGAGCCAGGATCGTATCAGTTGGTAGCGGAGCTTAAGGCGTTCAAAGATTGGTAAGTATCGTTCTTTGTTTCAAGTTTTCATCGTTGAAATCGGTAATTCATTCTACTCCATTCAAAACCGATTTCTTTGCTGTACTTGGTTAGTATATGTGCAAATTCTGGTCAGTTGTCAAAATTGTTTTAACATATCAGTTGGTAGCGGAGCTTAAGGCGTTCAAAGATTGGTAAGTATCGTTCTTTGTTTCAAGTTTTCATTGTTGAAATCGGTAAATCTTTCTACTCCATTCCAAAACCGATTTCCTTGCTGTGCTTGGTTAGTTAATTGAATGCGTTGGTCGTGTTTCAGTCCAGTTTGTTGTGTTGAAATTCTCTAAAATTACTTGAGTTTTCTACCCACAAAGAGGTCACGAAACACAAAAGAAAAATCTGTTCAGTTTCAGTTGTCAAAATTGTATGTTTAAACATAGCTACTGAAGTCCGATTTGAGTGAAACTAGTCTTGTTAGAAAGCTGTGTTTGTTGGGCGTTCAAATCTGAAAGAATCAGTTGATTCGGAGTTAAGGATTAAAAGTTATGATCGAAACAGCACACGGTGTTCATCTTCAATTATTGATTTGATTTGATTTTCTCCATAAAAGGAAATTCGGATTTTATCAATTAGTGGAGAATATTGCCGAGGGAATATTTCAACCTTTTGTTTGGGAATATTGCTTTCTTGTCTTCCACTAGACATTGCCTTTCGTCTCCCACTAAAAACAATTAGAATATTCCTTTGTCCATAACTTTTGGTAAATTAATTCAAAGGA
This sequence comes from Viola odorata, assembly GCA_963691705.1. Classification (NCBI taxonomy): domain Eukaryota; kingdom Viridiplantae; phylum Streptophyta; class Magnoliopsida; order Malpighiales; family Violaceae; genus Viola; species Viola odorata. The sequence goes on along the minus strand of OY829539.1, from coordinate 35,772,669 downwards.
GGAGTCTTCCCCTTATTCTTGTCTCCACTAGCCCAAAAGTGTGCCTTCCACTCATTTAATTAATTAAATTGAAACAAATTGAAGTGAGTCATTTCCAAGTCAATTTGTCTCTTTTCTTTGATTCTTTAATTTTGATTTCTTTTCCACTTGTTATTTGTTTAATTGGTTGCTCTTGCAATTATTCGAGTAACAAGTATCACCTTTTTGTTCGAAGCTAGTTGTCTTTGAGAGTCTTCTTGGAAGCTTTTCTTGGAAATCTTGAGTCTCACTAACACTTGAACATTGCAGGAGATTTTGTGTGATTTTTTGTGAGTTTATTAGAGAGATCTAAACACGAGAGTAAACACGTGAGGGAGTGCTAAGTTTAGTACAATTTTATGTTTGTTTGCTAGTGTTGTGAATTTACAGGAATTACAGCATGTCTGCCTCACAATGGTCCGAAAGGCGTGAAAGGAGTTTGAGGACTAAGGCCGAAACATGTAACGGACTTCCACCGTTTGTTGTAATGTATAGTTCGCATGCTTATTTGGATTGGGAGCGAGATGTACAATCTGTCTTTCGCTGCCATGATTATTCGGAAAGGCAGAAAGTCAGGTTAGCAGTGGCTGCCTTTACTGGGGACGTTTCACATTGGTGGAATCAGCTCAATCACCAGAGAACGGCTGTTTATGCTGAACCGATTGTTGAGTGGGGAGAGATGAAAAGGGTCATGAGGAATCAGTTTGTTCCTACTGACTTCAATCGGGAGCCGCTTCGACAGTTGAAGACCTTGACACAAGGAATTAAGAGTGTTGAGGAATACTTTAATGAGATGGAGATTGCCTTAGAGAGAGCACAAGTCGAGGAGACCGAAAGGAAGACGATGGCAAGATTCTTCGAAGGCCTCAATCGGGAGATAGCCGATCTGCTACAGTACGTTGAGTTCTTCTCCTTAGAGGATATGTTACAAACGGCGATCAGCGTGGAGAAGCACCGGAGACAACGACATCCTTATCATCGTTGCAGACCTACTGAGCTGACGGTGAGGAGGAAGCCGCTTGGGCAGAAAGCTGATATCGGTTTGAGTCCGATTCCAATCACAGATGTACAACCGGACACTGAAGTGAACGAGGAGCAACTAAAGCGGTTTCGAAAAGCTAATACCGATTCGCCAATTCCCAAGGATATTGAGCGAAACAGAGAGGAGATCGGGCATGAACCGATTCTTGAGATTCAAGTCGCTGAGGTGCCTGCTGTTACTGAAATTGTTCTCACTGACATCGAGCAAGATTCGAGGGCGAATCTTCTTGAAGAAAGGGAGAATGATATGGGTTCCAAAACGGAAATTTCTACGGAAATTTCTATAATCAAAGTTCAAGCATCCGACTTCTATGAAGACAAGTTCCTTATTCAAGAAGAGAAGTACAATACTTGCCTAGTGTTGGAACGAGAGCAAGATGTTTTGACAAGGACAAAGTTGTCTCCGTTGCAACAACCAGAGTTGGTTGCCATGGGTAATCCCTTTCCTCCATGTGTTTCCGTTCTTGATTCTAACAGAATTGTTATCTTAAAGGAATCAGATTCGAGGACGAATCTTTCTGAAGGAAGAGGGAATGATGTGAATCATCCTCCTACCGATCCTAGCATATCAGCCTGGAAGCGCAAGAGATGGCGCGAACATATAATGGGAAACCTTTCCTGGACAGACTATGCTGAGCAAGATTCGAGGACGAATCTTTCCGAATAAAGAGGGAATGATGCGAACACACGCATCAAGGTGCCGTTATCACCAGCCGATCCGTTCCAAGAGTTAACGTGTGGGATGACAAGTGAGGAAGCTGCAATTGAAGATAGAACCCCACGCATCCGGTCGATTCAACCTTGGAAAGGTGTGATGATGATTTGCCTTGACAGTTTTCGTGAATCGGCACTTATCCGTTTTAGCACTTGGCCGATTCACTTACCGTTGTCGCGTGCGTTAGAAACGGCACTGGACCGTTCCACTCAAACGGCACTGGACCGTTCCACTCAAACGGCACCTGTCCGTTTCATCTATCCGTTGCCGTTTGCTATGACCGTTCCGCTTGTCCGATGTGGAGGAAACGGTGTCTGGCCGATAGAGCTCGTTGGGGACCCTTGTCCGATGAGCAAGCCTTGGCGTCCACCCGATGCAGCAGAAACGGCTCTTGTCCGTTTCAATGGATTGACCGATTGTCTCAAAACGGCACTTGTCCGTTTTGCTTATCGTTACCGATTGCATATGCCAGTCCGCGCCTGTCTGCTCTTGTTGAAAACGGCTCATGCCGTTGGCACCTGTCCGTTCCACCAGATCAGTAGCTGGCGCGCGTGTCTTTGTCTGTTTTATTTATTTAGTCTCTGACTCTTTAATTAATTAGTTAGGTATCTACTTTATGTAATATTCCTCTTTTGGAATTAGGGTTTATTTGTAACCTATATAAGGAGCCTTTTGCCTCCTTAGACAGGGGGCTGTTATTTGATAAATTGAGTTAATCTCTTCAATCTCCGCCCTTGTTCAAGTCGGTTGAACCTTGTTCTTCTTGAGTCCGCAATACTTGAGTCGTGTACAAGTAAATCTTGGAATTGCATCCTACTTGTTGTTTATCTTCTTGTTCGGACTTTGGTTGGCTGTTGCTTAGCGTTCAGCAGGTCTTAGTTGTGCGAGTCTATCTTTAACAAGGACCCTCCCTTGTTCGGATCTTGGTTGGCTGTTGCTTAGCGTTCAGCAGGTCTTGATTGTGCAAGTGAGTTCTACTCATTCTATCTATTCCGTAGGAAATCCATCTTTGAACAAAGATCACAGTTGGTGTTACGCATCCTAAGGAGCCAGGATCGTATCACAAGCTCACCACTCTCTAGTATGATATTTTCCTCACTCTCTCCACTTACTTTCTTCACTCCACTCTTCTCATTTTTGAAATCAGGTATGGGAAGAAGCATAAATGGAGCACACGCCTTGGAGAGCTTGGCTTGGTCCTCATATACTTGGGAAGGTCGCTAGGGAGGGATGAGGAAATTGTGGCCTACGTGCTGGAATTTGGACATGTTGAGGATCCCCGCATGGGCAACCCTCTTATCAAATTGCCACGGCCTACCAAACAACAAATTGGCAAAATCCATTGGTGCACATCACAAGTTGTCTCATTCACATACTCACCAATCGCGAAAGGAATTATCACTTGTTTAGTGACCTTGATGGAGATGTCCTCCTTAAACCAATTGAGTATGTATGTGTGTGGTTGTCGTGATGTTGTGAGGTTCAAGGAATGCATAAGGAGGTTGTTGTTTGAGTATGTGTTTGGCTTGGGGGTGTGGGTTGTGTGGTCTGTTGGCTAACTTTAGGAGGTAAAGGAGAAGAATTCCAAGTAGGCTTATAAAGAGATGAAGAAATGAAAGGAGTTTTAGGTTTAGCGCTTACTTGGTGTTCTATCTTGAGGGCAAGATGGAACAAGTCCTCCAAGGAGTCATAGGAGTGACAAGCCAGCTGGTAAGAGATCTCCTTATGTAGACCGCCCAAGGCCAGAGCTATGGTGTCCCTATTGTCCAATTTGACCGTAATACTCAAGTTGCACCAAACTACTACACCATTTGCCCCTTCTGGTAATGATGGTGCCCATAATGGTGGAACAATGTCATGTAGACCATGCAACGGCCGAGAAAGTAGTTAGTCTAGGGGTTGTGTTTGTGGCTGAATTTGGGGTTGAGTTTGGGGTTGTGTTTGGTCTAGGATTAAGTCAAGGTCTCGGCTACCATATGAAAGGTGGTCACCGTTGGTGTCTAGGGCAAGAGACGGGGGCGCAACATACCAAAAGTCATCTGTGTGACTAGTACTACACTCATCCGCACCTTCCTCCAAGTCACATTGGCGTTGGGACCAAGAGTAGTCTATAAGGGTAGGGTCAGTTTGGTGTGGTCTTGGGCAGTAGTGTGTATGGAGGCGGCTGTGGAGGCGGCTGTTTGGACGGCAGCGGGTGTAATGCGGCAAGGGCCTCCAAAATGTCCAAATTGGATTGCTCTAGGCGTGCCCCTTAGTGGATTAAGGCATCCATGTGACTAGTACTACACTCGTCCTCACCTTCCTCCAAGTCACATTGGCGTTGTGACCAAGCGTTGTCAATAAGGGTAGGGTCATTTTGGTGTGGTCTTTAGAAGTAGTGTGTAGCTAGGTATTGGCTGGATTGGTATGGAGGCGACTGTGTTTGGTCTAGGGTTAAGTCAAGGTCTCGGCTGCCATGTGGGAAGTGGTGGCCGTTGGAGTCTAGGATGAAAGAGGGGTGCGCGCCTTCCCAAAAGTCATCCCCGAGGCTAGTACTACACTCGCCCGCACTTGCCTCTATCTCACATTGGCGTTGTGACCAATAGTAGTCCATATGGGGAGGGTCATATGAGTGAGGTCTTTGATAGTCCAATGTGTCTAGGGGTTGGCTAGTTGAGGGCGAAGGTGGTTGTTGGGCCGCTGGTGGGTGTAGTGCAGCCAGGGCCTCCAAAATGGCCAAGTTGGATTTTTTGAGGCTCGATCCTTGTTGGATTAGGGCATCCATGTGATTTGATAGATGATCTACTGCCGAAGTGGAGGTGGCTGGTTCCATTTCAGTCACCACCTAAGGAACATTATCAAGAGCCATACTAAAATGTAACTACAAAAAGAAACAAACGCAATTTAAAAATAAAGGGTTAGTCGCTCCCTCACGTGTTTGGGCTCTCGTGTTTCACACAAACACTCTAATGCTCTCACTAACTCACCCTCTCGTATCTCCACGCAAAACGAAGTAATGTAGCTTAGCACAAACTCTAAGACTCAAAACAGCACAAGGAAAGCAAGGAAAACACGCTTAGAAAGAAAGGTAGAGAAGGCCGAAATGAAATTCAAGGGATTGGTGCGTTGAACTTCAATAACCTAGAGTAGAAATGGTGTGGGAAACAAGGTATGAAAACTCAAGATACCAAGGAAAAGGCTAGCTCAACATACAACTCAAGAGGAAAAGGAAAAGGAGCGAAAATGAAAAATCAGAAATTGAAAGCACAAATGAAAACCGAAACTTGTGTTTTTCCACAAAGACACTTTTAAAAGCAATGTGATTCACTTCAATGCACATACACAAGTAGTCTCTTGCTTATGACTCAATTGCTTTTTTTTTTTTTTTTTTGAGATATGATGAACTTGATCACTTTTTTCTCTCTTTTTTTTGATCTATTTCTTTTAGTTCCTTTCTTTTCTTTTCTATTTTTACAAAGAGTGAAGAAGCCTCACTTGTATGACAAGTATTTTGAATGAAGAAGTGAAAGACAAGTAGTTTTGCTCTTGACTTGTTTTTCACTAAAATCCAAAAGTGAGGTGGCAAGTGAAAGTGATGTGTCCAAATGTGTGTGGATGACAAGGCAGGTGACAAGGCAAGTGATGTGGCTGGTATGACAAGAAAACTAAGTGTAAGGATGCAAATTAGGGCAGGCTTTGTGAGGGAGAAGTTTGGTGAGCAAGCTGAAATGCTTGGCTCACAATTAGGCAAATACTTGGCTCACAAAAGAGGTGATGTGGCCGGCTAGGGTTGGAGCAAATAATTTCGGCACTTAGCAAAGAAACAAGAAAGTCCACATGGCTCTCATGGCCACCATAGGAAGCTCTAATATCACAGTAGCAATTACACTTAAACAAGATGAATACAAGTCACTTTGATGCATACAAACACAAAAATAATTCAGCAAACTTGTTGCTTCAAGATCAGCACACTAAAATACAAAAATTCCTTAAGAACACCAAATTTTCAAATGAAGAGCAAATGATTCCTATGGTAGAAAATAATGTTTAAACCATAGAACACAAGAATCAAGGTGTTTGAACCATGAAAACTCAAGGAAAAGAGGTTTGAACTGAAGAGAGGAACGGTTACGGTGGAGAAGATGATTCCAACAGTGGGAAGAGAGTTTACCAACCTAGAAGACGATTTGGAGCTCCGCTACCACTTGATAACATTCGACCTCGGATTGAGAGATTGCAGCTGAATTGATCTTGAGCTTCGGATCTAGTCTTCTTTAGGAGGATGATGAACCCTTTAATGATGGATTGAGTGCGGAATATTTGGATGTTTAGGGAGTTTAAAGGCAGCGGAATATAGATGGAGGAAATCGGAAAGGATTTATGGAAAACAAATATATAAGTTTCACACAAATGTTTACAAGGATCTCTAGTCGAAGCCTTCCCTTAATTGATCATACAATGATCAAGCTGAAAGGAGTTAACTAGCTAAATGAAAACCAGTTTTAAGAACCCTAGGGCAAAGTCAACTAATTGGTCTTGAAAGGAGATAAACTCACGATTAAATGAAAGGCAAGCTATAAAAGAGGCTATCTCCTTTTATTTATAGCTTGGGCATTATTACATGGAAAACCCTACTCTACCCTTCACTTAAGATCCTAGCTGCGGGCTTGAAGAGATGAGCTTGGCTTGGTCTTGAAGGCTAACGCTTGGCCTCGGATGGCTAGCACATGGGCCAAGACGAGCGCTAGGGCTTGCGCATGGACTTGCGTGGAATTCCTCATAGGATGCGAGGGTTTGGTGCGGCCTCGTGCGTGCTTCTTCATGGTTGGCTCGGCCATCCCGTGAAGCCTTGGCACAAATACGAGTTAGAGCCCTCGAGCTCGTATCAATTTTCAACCGAATTTTCTTCTTCCTTCTTAGATGAAATTTGTTGTGCTGAGTCTTGTCGAGAATACCATGTTAGCAATTTGTTTTTTCCCAAGCTTTGCACCAATCCAAAATTTCCAAGTTAAAAACATTTGAATGTGTTCTTGAGCGTTCTTGACTTGGTTAAAGGTGTTTGATCCATTCGAGTCCTACCTATATATATAGCTTGTTTTATTTTACAGGTACAATATCTCAAGAAAGTGATTGTGAATCGTGTGACCAAGAAGCATATGATGATGATGATAGCTACCAGTGGAATGGTGATGATGGTTATGATTCCTATGATGACGCTAACAGTCATTTCAATGGTGATGAGGGCTACAACCCATATGGTGATGCTGACTACCACTCTCGTGCAAGTGATAGTTACCAATTTCTTGGTAATGAAGCATATGAATCTTATGGTGAAGATGACTATGAGCATAGTATTGAAAGCGCGGACGAATGGCAGGATCAAGATGACACAAGTTGCAGTGAGTATGAAGACTACGAAGAGCCTCAACCTCATGTCTCAAGCTATGGCCTAGGTTCCATTCCCGAAAACCTTCGGGAGAGTTACCGGGATCAGTCAACTACCGGAAGCTTTGGGGGGAGTTACCGAGAGCCATCGACTACTAAAAGCCTTGGCCATGCCCCAATTCTAGCCGAACTGTCTTCTACTCAAGCACTCAGGTCCGAAACAATCATGATAGAACCTAAAGTCGAGCTACCGGTAACCCTATAGTTAACGGTACGTCCCGTGGTCCTCGATATACTAGTAACCCTACAATAAACGGCATGCCACTCATTACCGGTAAGTGAGCACCTCTCCTTTTTCCTCTTAGGGAACGACCTCACCAAGGCCAAAAGGTCCAAGAAATGCAGCAACACCCAAAGTGCTATCCTAAGGCGCCGGTATCTCCAACCATCCCAATTCCGAGATCCTCCTCCCTTAAGTTATGGTGTCGGTCCCTCCGAACAAGGCCTTGGCTATGGCCCCTATACTAGTGGTCCCTCCCGTCATGTCCGCAATGCCTCCAACAACCTCCGAGTTTCCCTTCCAATTTTTAGAGGAACAACCGATCCGGCTGAATATATTGAATGGGAATATCCCCACCAACGCCTAATTGATCGTCATCAACCTTCGGAGAGCAAGAAACTCGAGATTGTTGTCATGACACTTGATGATTATGCTTATGAACAGTGGAACCAACTAGTCCATAGAAGGGAAAGAAGCCAAAGAGATCCAATTGATACTTAGGATGAAATGAGGCGAGTAATGAGGCAACGGTTTGTACCTTCTCACCATCAGTGGAAATTAGAGAGCAAATATTATTCTATCCGGCAGGGGTCCAAATTCGTACTTTAGAGAGTTCGATGACTTGCTCATCATGGCTTATATTCAAGAAAATGAGAGCGTGATCATGGAGAGGTTTGAGGATGGATTGAATGAAAGAATACGATGCCAACTTGCACGTTATGAGTTCTCAAGCTTGGATTCCATGCACCGTTTTACCTTGAAAATGGAGGATCACGAGTCTTCAATGGAGCTGAATCGAAACTCATCTCAACGTTGCCCTAGTAACAAGGAGACCCCCTCTTCAACGTCCTATGATCACATTGCTCACCGATAACCAACTCTGCCTATTCAATCAAGTAAACTAAAATTATTTATTGATTGCAATTTGATTGAAAGGAATATGATTGAAAGTCCTGTATTGAAGAGTGGAAATTGTGAACTTGAGGGTGATAGAAAGGAGAATGATCTTGAGCATGAAAAGATTGTGAGGGGTGATGAGGAAATGACACAACATGAAAAGAGTAAGCATGCCATTGAGAGTGAGTGCAACCATACCCTTGGGAATGAGTAGGGTGAGCACATTGAGCTAAATGTCTTTCAAATTTTTGACAACCCTCTGTTTGAGCTTGGAAATATTACTTGGGAGAGTGAAAAGAGTGGGGAAAGGATTAGAGAAAATATTTTGTATGCTAATGATCCATAATTAAGTAACCGAGGCTCCATAATTAAGGTTATGGATTCAAGGACGAATCCTTTCGAAGAGAAAGGTGATGATGCCATCAGTCCTAGCTCCATTTCGGTGATGGGTGAACCCACATGTAGAGGCCAAGAGACATGCCCGGTACCATCAAAAGTAGATGAGATTCGTACCAACCCGAGGGCACCTACGTGGTCGAGCTTTCCGTCAAATCACAAGTTCAGAAGAGTTACCAGGAATCAACATTACCAGGAACCATCAACTATCAGGAGTCTTCGGGGTAGTTACTGGGAGTAGTAACTTACTGGAAGATTTCGGGAAGTTAATGGGTGTGCGCATCCAGCCAGGAGCGACTAAGTGTGGAAACCCGAGGGGGTATCGGGAATACACACCTTTCGGGAAAGGGGTATTTACCAAGAATTGAGGGAAAGTATCGGGAACCAATAACCGGTAAGTACTATCAAGAGCCATCTAGGAAGCTACTTACCGACAGCCAACCCAAGTTGCCGACAATCGACAGCCAACCCACCCCTTATCGGGTCCATTCCTACTTACCGTTAGCTACCGCCAGCAGACAACATATTGGACCATTTTTCCAGCTCAGTATAAATAGCTAGACTCCTTCTTTATTTAGGCAGTTTTTGTGTAAAATGTTTATTGCTTGCGTAGAGAATACTCTGCCCTCTAAACACCAAAAACTCACCTTGTGAGGATCAAGCCCAGAATACGACTTGATCCATCGCAAGTAAAAGATCCACAGTCTTCAACCTTTTAATTTACTGTTTGTGTGTTAAATCCTTTACAATTTTCAGGATATTTGTAATCGATCAATATCTTGGATTTCTGTATTTGGATGTTTACTGGCAAGTGTGATTTGCTGTTTTATTGTTAATCAATTGTTTTGAATTAAGTATCCACTGCAAATCCATTTCGTTGTTTTTATATTTCCTTGTTCATCTTCATCTTATTCATTACGTTGAATTCTTCGTCTTTCCATTTCCTTCTGTTCATCATTTCCGTTCATAAACCAGTAGGTTTTAACTAAAGCTCGAGCTAGATCCTTAGCTGCAAAGCTCAATCACAACCGATTCTTCGAAAGGGAACTCGGGTAGCGTCACGTGCCTTTAAGCAATGAGGATCAATTAGCTAGTCCTAACATTGATGACTCTTCCTACTATTTGTGTGCCTTCCTTGCAGAAAACTCCTAAAGATCATGGCCATACATGCTAGAATATTCCAAGGAAAGAAAGTGGATTCACACCATCAACTTTAAGAGGCATAGGAAGCATGATTGCTCAACAATGGTGCACCCAAAGGTAAGCACATATACCCTCTCAAAATTCCAAAAGTTTAGTGCTTGCATCTCCTCATGATTCTTATTCACATGGTGGAAATTTACAAGATAATTATTTAGCCTGTGAAAAGGAACCATTTTTTGCACTTCATCAATTATGATCCTTTCTTGTTGGAGCATGATAAATCCCACATCATTGAATTTAGAATGCGTAAATTGCTTGTGCAAAAATCAAATGATGAAACTCTTCATTCTTTCTTGTGGCGATTGTGTAAAATTAAAAACTGTTTTGTACATGGTAGTAGTATTCAATTTTCTATTTTTGTAATTACTAACCAAATTTTACAAATGAGACATTCTAATAATTTTTGTAGGACTTACGATGCCATCCACATCTTGTTTAGTAGTTTAGGAAATGATTTAGATGATCGTAGAGACAATATGAATAATAGGAAATGGTTTCTTGCACTTAGCGCCTTCATGCGTAAGCATGAACATTTAATTTATTTTGTATTCTCACCTTTGTTTTCAAGTGTCCTTAAGTATGTAGGCGAGAGGATGAAGGCAGCCATGGTACAAAAATCACAAGAAGATGTGCGCACAAGCCGTGAGAACACATGTAGAAGAATAACCGAAGAAGGCGTTTAGGCGGAAGCCCAATTGGTTCCTAAACATGACGCATTATGGAATATGCTCCATTGGAATAATTCCAACGCGTTTAATTTTTATCTACCTTTGGAGTATAAATATACAAATCATTCGTTTCACATTTCTAACTTAAATAGTTTTATGGTAGGAAACGAACGATTTAAAGCTAAGGATTCGAGGGTGAATCCTTTCGAAGGGAAAGGTGATGATGCAATCACGGATCCCTTTGACATCAAAGAGCATGACACGGTGCCAAAAGGACAGGTCGCAAGCAGCGAGGCCTGCGCCAACCTTAGTGATAAGGGCATGAGAGCTCGCGGCTACTTCACATGAAGCAAGGGAATGGTGGCCATCCTATTAAAGACCTTTAGAGCCGAAGAGACCAACACGGAAGCAAGAGATCAATGGATGATGTGTTTTGATGCCACGAGCACGTTTGGCCTAGCTTCCACAATGTGCGCGCGAAGAGAAGTCCAAGATAGTGACCTAGCGGCATACCGCACCAACCCTAACGGCATGCCTCCAGCCTCGGCAATTTGGCAAGTTGTGCTGCTAAGTGGCTGGCGGCATACCGCTAGAGTTACTCGTTGGCCAATCCGAGCCCACTTCAGCAACCCAACTAGGCCTTCAAGGCCTTTTGTCCAAGGGTATTTTAGGAGTTTACCTTGTAATAATTCTCAAGGTATAAATAGAAGGAGATAGCCTCTTTTATACCTTGTCTTTGATTTTGTGAGATATCTCCTTCAAGACCAATTAGTTAGCCTAGCACATTAGGGTTCTTAAAACCGGTTTTCTTCATCTTGTCAAAACTCTTCGGGTTGATCATTTCATGATCAAGTAAGGGAAAGCTCGATTAGAGATCCTTGTAATCCTTTGATTATAAGTTATATATATATATTGTTCTTCCATAAATCATCTCTACAAATCCTCCATTAATTGCCGCTGCATATTACTCCATTAAACACTAAATACAACCTTCAATCTATCACCTAATCGAGTGTTTACCACCTCCCAAAGGAGACTAGATCCTTCCCTGAAGAACATCACGGCTTCATCTTCTAAGAGAAACTGAGAAGTTATCATGTGGTAGCGGAGCTCCAAGGTGTCTTCTAGGTTGGTAAACTCATTTGTACGGTTGCAAAACCTCTCCTTCACCATTTCCACGGCTGGATTTTTTTTCTTTCTGTTTTTCCCCATTTTCATGGCCGTTCATCTAAATTGCCACGGTTCAAATCTCTTCCCTTCCCATTTCCACGATTGAAACATTGTTTCCTACCGTAGGTTTCAATTATTTTCCATTTGGATTGGATTTAGGTCAAATTATTTGTCTTCTAGTGGTTTGATCTTGAAGAAACACAATTGCTGCAATTTTGTGTGTTTATGTGCATCTAAGTGACCAAATCTTCATCTTCTTAAGTGTGATTAATTGCTATGATTGGAGCTTCCTATGATGAGCCATGAGAGCCATGTGGACTTGCTTGTTTGTTAGCTAGTTACCATTATTTTTTGGCTCTTCTCCTAGCCGGCCATATCACACTTTGTGAGCCAAGTCTTTCACAATCACTGTGAGCCTCAATTCAGCTTGCTCACCACTCTTCTTTGCCTCACATAGGCGGCCCTAGGGCAGCATACTAGCTTGCACTTTTGCTTATCATACACCTTGGCACTCCTTGTCATACACCTTGCGAAGACCACTTGTCATACACACTTGCACTACATGTCATTCATTCACACTTTTTGGCATTTAGTGATAATTTTTTCATTTGTAAAACTACTTGTCTTTCACTTCTATTTTCAAAAATACATGTCATACAAGTGAGCTCTCTTGCACTCAATTCAAAAGAAACAAAAACAGAAAAGAAAAGAGAAAGGAACTAAAACAAAGATCAATTAAAAAAAAAAAGAGATCAAGTTCCTAAAATTCAAAAAAAAAATACAATTGAGTCACAAGCAATAGACTACATGTATGTGTGCATTTTAAGTGAGTTACATCTTTTTAAAGTGTCATTGTTGTGAAGAACACAAGTCAGCTACTTTCCCTCCAAGTTTATTTTTCAAATTTTGTGTATTAATTTTCGTCCCATTTCTTTTCTTCTTGAATTGTCCATTTGAGCTCGCCTTTCCTTTAGTGTCTTGTTTTCCTACATCTATCTACTCTAGGTCATTGGTGTTCAAAGCAATCAATCCTTAAACATCAATTCGACCATCTCTACCTTTCTTTCTAAGCTTGTTTTCTTTGCATTCCATGTGCTGATTTGAGTCTTAGAGTCTTGTGCTAAGCTTAATTATTGGTTTGCGTTGGAGATAAGAGCGGGTGAGTTAGTGAGATTATTAGAGTGTTGTGTGAAACACGAGAGCCCAAATACGTGAGGGAGTGACTAACTTTTCTATATATAAATTGCGTTTGTTTCTTTTTGTAGGTACGTTTCAGTATGCCGTTTGATAATACCATTTGGGTTGATGATGTCATGGGATCAGCCACCTCCACTTCGCCAGTAGCTCATCTCACGACTCACATGGCTGCATTACACCATCAATGGGCATGCCTAGAGCAATCCAACTTGGACATTTTAGAGGCCATTGCCACATTGAACTCGAGGGCTGCCAAACAGCCGCATCCGCACCCATCCAGCCAATACCTAGGATACACATTACTACCCAAGACCACACCAAAATGACCCTACCCTTATAGATTATGCTTGGTCACAACGCCAAAGTGACTTGGAGGAAGGTGCGGTCGAGTGTAGTACTAGTCATGCAGATGATATGTGGTATGATTCTCACCCTTTCTGAGACCTTGACATACACCTACACCAAACACAACCCCAAACACCACCCCTAAACAAACTACATAGTGTTGCCCCACCATTACGAATACCATCATTTAGGGATGCGGAAAATTATTTAGTAGTACGGCACAACTTGAGTATCATGGCCAAAGTGGATGACGAGGTCATTGAGCAACGGGAAAACTTATTCCATACCCGTGGAGTGGCAAACTGAATGGTCATTTCCATCATTATGGATCACACATACCCAACACCAGTAGATTTTGTTGCAGTACTCTTTAGTGTAATAGTCGAATTGTGATTAGCTTTGGTACATTTCTTATGATGGATCACTATATGACTTCTAGACAACTTATAAGGATATAGAAGGTCATCCTTAAGGTCTGCCTGATTAATCCCCTCAAGCATAGGTATGGTAGGTTTGTCCCTAGTTTTCCCTATGTAACTATTAAAGCATTCACTGGGATTGTTAAGCAGCAAACCAGACTTCACCTCATAGATCTAGAGATGCCTTGACCAATGATTAGGACCTAGCTTCATCAAGTAATCATATTGTTCTTTGTACTTCTCTTCAAATTTTTCCATGGCTTTTCTGAAGGTAGCAATTGTCATTTCTTTTGCTGCATCATCAAAAAGATCCTTGAACTCTTTGTTGTTCCAGCCGTCATGATTTTTAAAATTCCACCACACATGTTTGATGCAATACCTATGTTCTGCCCTTGTCCTTTCGATTGCTGGAATTAAACCCTTCAAAACACACATGTATTGTCTGCATCAGGTGGACAATGCACTTGGATATGTGATCCAGGAATTCTTGTTCTTAGCTCATCTGCATAGTCCCAAACCTATGCAAATTGTTTATCATATTTACCCATAATCTTCTCATTGGAAAGTGTTGTAACCCGATTTTTACGCAATTTTTAGCACTTTTTTCATTTATCACATTATCAGCCCGTTTAAATCGAATTCCTATCGATTTTTGATCTTTGGCTGTTTATTTTAATATTTCACTTCATCTCATGTCATTTTAGTTTTTCGTATTTTTTACTGTCTTTTCGCTCGAATTTCTATAGGTCTCGAGCGAGTTTCCTCGGACCATAGGTCTAACGCTTTCTTTCTTTAATTGAAAATTATCTACTAATATTTTGTTTCATGTCATCTTATTTTGTTTCGTTCAACTCACTTCGCTATAGCATTTATTTTTCGTTTGAACTTCTATCGGTTCCGAGCGAGCTTACTCGAGTCATAAATCGAACTTTTTCTTTGTTTACTGTCTACTATTTATTTCGTTTCATTTTACTACATATCTTAGTAATTTTACTTCGGGCTTTTATTCATTTCAAATGAGTTCTCTCGTGCCATTAGCTCGAACCGAAAATATCTCGTTTGTACCGCATTAATATGCATTAATGCACATAAATGCATTTCCTCCAAAATATCCCCTTGCCGACGTTCCTTCATCATAACACAAGCCACCGTCGACCTCCCAACGTCAACCCTTACCATCTCATTAATTCGACCATCAATGCCCCTGACAGTCAGTTGCCTCGTCGACGCGCTTTCATCATCACCGGCCTCGTCATCGCGCCTCGTCGACGACTAGCTCATGGCTCCAAACCGACTCCAAACTTCCCCTATAAATACCAAGCTTCTCACAACGAATTAAGGGGGACCAATTCATGCTCTCGTCCCCCCTTTTATTCATGCTCTCTCCCTCTACTTTGCTTTCAACTTATTGCCTTTCAATTATTTAAATTGCCTCCGTTTCAATTTAAATCAATTGCTCCTGTTTTATTTTCAATTAATTGTTACTCTTTCTATCAATCAATTGCTGCTACTATTTTAAATTAATTTTGTTATTTTACTTCGTTGAATTGCTTGCTATTTCGGGTTAATTTCAAGTTTGTTTTAATTAATTTCTTTTGCTTATTAACTTAAAATTGCCCACTATTTTTAATAAATTAATTTGCTGTGTTTGCTTGGTTGGATTGCTGCTAATGAGAGGGTGATTTTGGTCATTGATAACATTCGGCCTTGGATTGAGAGCTTGGAGCCGAATTGATCTTGAGCTTCGGATCTAGTCTTCTTTAAGAGGATGATGAACCCTTTTATGATGGATTGAGTGCGGAATATTTGGATGTTTAGGGAGTTTAAAGGCAGCAGATTATAGATGAAGGAAACCGAAGAGGATTTATGGAAAATACTTAGATAACTTGCTCACAAACGTTTACAAGTATCATCAATTGAAGCCTTCCCTTAATTGATCAACAATGATCAAGCCGAAAGGAGTTAATTGATTAAAAGAAAACCAGTTTTAAGAACCATAGGGCAAAGCCAACTAATTGGTCATGAAAGGAGATAAACTCACAATTAAATCAAAGACAAGGTATAAAAGAGGCTAAGCCCTTCTATTTATACCTTGAGGATTATTACATGGAAAACCCTAAACTACCTTACACTTAAGACTAGGCGCGGGCTTGAGGAGATGGGCCTTGAAGGTTGCCCCTTGGTGCGCGGATGGCTTGGAGGCTAAGGCGAGCGTGTGCTAGTCATGGGCCGAGCGCTCTTTGCCTTGTCTTGGCCGAAGTCGAGGCCTTTCTTCTCGGATGGTGTGGGCTAGGTGGGGTTCCTCATGGTTGTCTCGGCCATCCGGTGCAGCTTTGAGGTGGATACGAGTTAGAGCCCTTGAGCTCATATCATCCCCTCCCTCTTCAAGTGGATTCGTCCTCGAATCTGCATGCTCCATCCCTTGGCACTTGTCTCCCATAATACCTACAAAAGATAGACATGAATCAGCAACATGGCAAGCAGATGAGGAGTGACCAAAAGGTAAAAACAAACTAGGAGAAGAATAGGAGTCCGTAGGCATCAAAATGGAAGTGGTAGTCTCCCATGGGCGAAGCGAATCCTCTTGGCTGATGTGAAGTGCTTGTGGGTGCCTTGGCAGCTGCTTGGGACCTAGCAAAATAGATGAAACAAGCCGCGAGTAAAATGTGTTACGGTGAGTGAAATTAAGGAAAGGATCCTTGCGCGTGTTAGGGATTGCGCTCGCCTTTCTCACCGCGCTCTTTAGGGCACATAGTATAACCTTTCTCTTTGCCCACGGCTCACCATTTTCACTCTTGAGCTTGTCACTCGCTGATTTTTCTTCTCTCGGCGCATGCTTATTTTTTTCTTGCCCGTTCTTTTCCTCACTCAAAATACTCACATTTTTCACTCCACTCGGCACATGCTCAATATTTTCATGGCTGGTCTTTTCTACACTCACACTCCTTACGTTCTTCTCTCCACACCACTCACTCAAATTCTGGGTGTTGTTCATATTTTAATTAAAAAAAATGATGGGTGTTGTTCATAGCAAATGGGTTGTTCATATTTTACATTAAAAAAAAAATATGATGGGTGCACTCTTCATAGCAAATGGGTCATATGATAGGTGTTGTTCATATTTTTTGCTTTGTCCAATTCACAGCAAGGTAAATTGTATGGTAAATATGATGGGTGCAGAATTATTTAGTAGGGACAACTATTTCATTTATTCAACTTCTCTAATTATTTATTAGATATGTATTTATTAAATATGCAAAAAAAATGAGCCAAAACGGTAAAAAAATGAGCTAAAATGAAAAAAGACGAACCAAAATGAAAAAAATGAGCCAAAATGGTAAAAAACGAGCCAAAACGATAAAAAACGGTAAAAAACTAGCTAAAGTGGTAAAAAATGAGCCAAAATAATAAAACCGAGCCAAAATGGTAAAAAATGAACCTAATTGGTGAAAACGAACCTAAATAGTGAAATTTTCCTTAATTAAAAAAATAAATAATAATTTGCTGAATTGGATATCCATTACATACCCAATTGGGTATTGGGTTTATTGGGTATGGGTAATAATGGATATTTAGTTTTGGGTATGAATTGGGTATTTACCCATACCCGCCCATACACGCCCAAATTGCCATCCCTAGTCCCTCGTAGAGAACTTTTTCCTTCTACTTCTATAGATATTTCTACCATAGTACAGGGAACTCCTTCTGGGCAAGGGGATTTCCTCTTTGGGCCAACAATGGGAATATCATTCCCCCAGATGAATACTCCATCCTCCCAAATGGCAGGATCTAGTTTTTCCACTCCCCCTCCGATGAGATCTGTAATGGGTAGCACAAACAACCCTTTGGCGAGCTCTTTGTTGGCTCTGCGCGCCCAATTGGACCAGTTAACCGCGTTAGCCACCAGATAGACACTGGATGCCTCAGGATCCATTATTCCTTCGCACGTGATATTCACCCCGTCTATTATCACAGACCGGCCGTTATCACCTCTACAACACGGGAGCATCCCGATGACCTTGCCCACAACGACGCCCCCTGTCAAACTCATGAAACTCGCTCACGGACGGGCAGAATCTTTCGCGCCGCATATGCAGGAGATCCCTATATCCCTAGGAGAATGGTGGCACGACGACTATAGAGAACATTGGGATGGCAGACAAGATGAAGTAGTTAAGGATATGTCCCCTAGATGCAGTGAAAGATCTAGCAGTAGGAGGCATCGAACTCGCTCACCAAGGAGTTGCAGTCGGTCCCCCAGACGACATCATGCATCCGATCCTCGAGGAAAAGTATGTCGGTTGGAGATCTCACCTCCCCGTCAACCCCGAGGAATTCTTGAGGATACTACCGATCATCCGTTAAGCAATCACATAAGGCATCACAGAGTCAGTCAACACGTGAAACTCCCCACAGAGTCTTTTGACGGCACAAAGGATCCCATCACTCACCTTAACAAGGTGAAAGATTTTGTGCAATTTCAAACTCATAGTGATGCGGCCTTGTGCCAGATATTTGTCATGGCATTGTTAGGAGTCGCATGTCTTTGGTTTGAAGGACTCCCGACGGGGTCGATTGATAGTTTTTCACAGCTGGAAGCTAAGTTTCGAAGCTGGTTCAGCACGACTGTTCCTATCAAGAAGTCCGCTGCAACTTTGTTCGATATACACAGAAAATCTCAAGAATCTTTGAAAGATTTCCTTAGTCGTTTCGACATGGAAATGTCGTTAACGCTAGGTGTTACCATTGATTTCGCTATGGAAGCTTTGAAACGGAACTGTTGTTATGAAAAATTATGGGACACGTTAATGGTGGACCCCCCAACGACTTTAGATGCGCTGAGGCTGAAAGCCCATAATTATACAAGGATGGAAGAGGAAGAAAATAGGGATAGAGTCCGAAATGTGCCACAAAATGCCCCCCATACTCCTAGTACACTTACCAGTACGACGCTTGACGCTCGCTCTATCGACGATTACGCTCAACGAAAAGATCACATCCCTAAAGCCTCGAACCGGCAAAGAGGCAACCTTTTAAGGGGAAGACCCGGTAACTCCCCCACATAGCGACAAGCGGATCTACCCAAGGGCCGAGTTTATGACCCTAATCTTCCTTCCCTCATACTTCTGAGAGCGAAAATCTTAGCAATTGTTCAGCAACGGAATCTGCCTATCCGTTATCCAGCCCCTGCGAAATTGGGGGTAATCATGAGAGGAAGAGAAAATGCCTTTTGCAAGTTCCATAAAGTCAAGGGACACTCCATAGACGTGTGCAGAGAGTTAAAGTTGGTAATAGAATGTTTAGTGGAAGAAGGCTATCTCGGAGAATTCGCCACCAAGGCAAGAGAAGAAGCCAAGAGTAACCCGATAAATAGGGCCTCAGACAATAGACAGGGGCCTCCTCACACCCCTGGAAACGACGCTGCTCCTAGTGGGAGAGTCAGGGAAACATTAACAATCCATGATGAGGATATTCCCATCATCAACATCATAGCTAGGGGCACACCGTACCTCGATGAGTCTGGGCAGTTAACGCCCACCACAGGAGAGAAGCGAAAACGTGAAGGAGCGTTAGTAAAAAATGAAGCGATAAGTGTTTTAGATCGAATGGTATTTGTCCTTCTCCGAGGAAGATGAGAAAGGTGTCATTTTTTCACATAACGATGCGTTGGTGGTCACACCCGTTATTGGCAACCATGGAGTCAAAAGAACCCTTATTGATAATGGCATCGCGGTAAATCTATTTTCATTGGAGGCCTACAACCTCATGAAGCGTCCCACCAGCGAGTTGACACCTTGCAAGAAGCAGATAATTGGGGTAGACGGAGTTCCTATCCCAGTGACTAGAGTCACCTTGTTGCCTACATACTTTAGAGAAGACGCATCCAAAACATCAGAGGAATTGTTGTTCTTGATCGTAGATCTTACCTTGCCTTATAACGCCATACTCGGTCGCCCGTTTCTCAACCATTTTGGTGTAGCGATATCCCAAAAACACTTAAGGTTAAAATATCCCTCTTAGGATGGAGTGGTCTCAGTTAAAGGCGATCAGAAGTTGGCGACCGAGTGTTATCTACTCATGACGCAAAAGAGTTGTGATAGATATGTGTGTGTGACGGTGGATACCTTCAAATAGAAAGAGGAAAAATGTACCCAGCCAGTGGACAAGATGGTGCCCGTCCCTGTTAGTGGGGTCAGTGGGGCAAATTTCCTGGTTAGCGAAAAGCTAAGCCCAAAAGAAAACACATAGTTAGCTCGATTATTAAATAAGTGTAAAGGAGAATTCGCTTGGAAGCCCGCGGATATGCCTGGTATCTCACGAGAGGTAGCGGAGCATCGACTTAACGTCGATCCCCACATCAAATCGGTCCAGCAGAAGCGACGAGTATTTTCTATAGAAAAGGCGAAAGCCATTGACAAGGAGGTGTCAAAACTCCTAGACGCAAGTTTCATCCGAGAAGTCCAATATCTGACTTGGCTAGCTAATCCCGTCCTCATTCCAAAGCCCAACGGAGAGTGGCGCATGTGTATCGACTTCACTAATTTAAATGATACCAACTAGTCGACCAGACTTCCGGGTACGCATATTTAAGTTCTTTAAACGCCAACTCCGGATATCATCAAATTCCCATGGTCGTTGAAGACGAAGAAAAGACCGCTTTCATCACCTCGAAGGCTACTTACTGTTATACGGCGATGCCGTTTGGACTGAAAAATGTTGGCGCAACTTTTCAGCGTATGGCAAATTAGGTGTTGGAGAAACAAATCGGAAAGAAACTAGAAGCCTACGTTGATGATTTATTGGTCAAGAGTCAAAGTTTTGAGGACCACTTAGCAGACTTGGAAGAAGTGTTCAATGTGATGAGAGAGTACAAGATGAAGCTGAACCCCCGTAAATGCATGTTTGCATTTCAAACGGGTAAGTTCTTGGGTTATGTGGTCAGCCAGAAAGGCATCCAGCCTAATCCGTCGCAGATCAAAGCTATTCACGATATGATATCCCCCCGAACCGTCAAGGAAGTGAAAAAGCTCACAGGGCGCGTTATCGCTCTAGGATGGTTTATTTCCAAACAAGGTGAGAGATGCCTACCCTTCTTCAAAGTTATATGTAAAAAGGCTCCCTTTGGATGGACAAAAGAATGTGAAGAGGCATTTATGGGCCTGAAAGCTTATGTTTCATCTGATCTGGTGTTGACAAGACCAGAGTTGGGCGACACTCTATACTTGTACCTTGGTGTTGCCGATGAAGTGGTTAGTGTCGTCCTTGTGCGAGACGTCAACCACGTCCACCACCCCGTATTCTTTGTTAGCCATGTCCTAAAAGATGCCGAGCTGCGATATGCACGCATTGAAAAAATAGCGCTTGTATTGGTACAGGCCACGCGTAAAATGGATAGGTATTTTCAATCCCACCCCGTCATCATGCTCACAGACCAACCCTTGAAAAGGATTTTCAGAAAGCCTGAGTCTTCAGGAAGGATGCTGATTTGGGCCATTGAGCTCGAGCAATTTGGGCTACAGTATAAAGCCCGACCATCCATAAAAGCCCAAGTCCTAGCAGACTTCATAGCCGAGTGCACGTTTACATAGGATCCATTGATGGATTTACCAGAAGAAGAAAGAGATGATTTGGATCTCCCATTCCCCAAAACCTACACCAACTTGTGGGTTGTCCACGTGGATGGAGCCAAGAACCAAGAAATAGCTGGAGCAGGAATCTTAGTAACTGGACCACTAGGCATACAGATACGATATGCCATCAGAATCTTGCAACCGTTATCCAACAATGCGGTAGAATACGAGGCGCTGTTAGCTGGACTCAGGATAGGAAAGAATTTGTCCACGAAAGCCATACACGACGTCGGAGTAATGGGAGACTTGCGACTATTGATATAAGGCGACTCCAAGTTAGTGATAGACCAAGTCTTGGGCAATTCTCAAGCTAGAGAACCTATTATGATTCAATATCTCTCCAAAGTGAAGCGCGAGTTGATGGAAATAAGAAAAAATGGCATACAGGTCAACATCGAACACGTCCCTCGAGAAGATAACGCCGAGGCTGATAATCTCGCCAAGATTGCAGCAAGCCCGGGGGCATCCATACCCGCTAATGTATACTTCGAAGAAATTTCTGTGTCTTCCTTCATGGAAGAGCAAGTGTCTCTCTGTGTCGAAGAACTCGAAGACGACTGGCGGAATCCGGTAATAAAATTTCTAAAGCACGATGAATTGTCTGAAGATAATGCCGAAAAGAAAAAAGTGTTGAAATAGGTAGGATAGTGTACATATTACGACGGGGAATTGGTTCGGAGATGTTTCTCTCATCCAGTTGCCAAGTGTATAACGGAACAAGAAGGCCTCCACACCTTGCGAAAGATTCACGAAGGAATATGCGGTATGTATGTGTCTGGCGATACTTTGGCCACACAAGTCTTTAGGCCAGGATTCTATTGACCTACCATTCATAGGGACTGCGACAACTTCGTACGAACCTGTCAGAAATGTCAAGAGTTTGCTAAGATTCCCAGACGACCTGCCATAGAAATCTCTAAAATCGTTGCTCCTTGTCCCTTTGCTAAATGGGGAATTGACATCCTAGGACCGTTTCTAAAAGCCAAATCTCAGCTGAAATTTGTGGTCGTAGCCGTGGACTATTTCAAGAAATGGGTGGAAGCGGAAGCGGTGGCTAACATCACAACGGAAAAGATATGGTGTTTTTTCAAACACCAAGTTATTATGCGATTTGGCATACCTCGCGTGTTAGTCAGCGATAACTGGACACAATTTACAAGTCAATTCTTTAGAGACCAGTGCGCAGAATTCTAGATCGAGCAAAGATTTTATTTTGTAGCCCACCCACAAACTAATGGACTCGCGGAGGTAACCAATCGAAGTATCCTCAGTGGTATCAAGAAAACCTAGAAGGTACCAAAAAGAAGTGGGCAGATGAGCCACCGTATGTGATGTGGGCATACCGCATGACCGTCAAAACCAGTACAGGGGAAACACCCTTCACATTGGCTTTCGGCACTGAGGTCGTCACGCCGGTAGAAATCGATACCCTAAGCTTGCGAGTGGCGTACTTCAGAGAATAAATAAACGAAGAGAGGCTACGGGCAAACCTTGACGCGTTGCTAGAATCACATGAAGAAACCCTTCTGAAAACGTTGCATTAGAAGAGAAAGATGGTGCGATATCACAACAGACGCGTTAAAGAACGATTGCTAAAAGCAGGAGACTTGGTACTCAGGGATAAACGAGCGGCCGGACAACGCATGTGGAAACTCAGTCTAAACTGGGACAACCCATATCGCGTCACTCACGTTATAGGAAAAGGAGCATACCACCTGGAAACACTTGACGGTACTCCCTTACCAAACTCTTGGAACATAGCTCGTTTGAAACTATATCATGCTAGAATTTGACATGCCTCTATACGTTTGGATAACGTTAGAAGTAACATACGTTAACGGTCGAATCGAAAATATTGTCATGTGTTTTTGTGGTTGATGACGTGCAGATAACGAAGGGTGCCAGGAGTGAAAATCCTATCCTTGTGACAACCGCTCCTGATCAGACGACTCACTAAGACGAGGCACGCCCTAGCATACTTAAAGATTCAATGCCGGGAGTGAAAATCCTATCCTTGTGACAACCGTGCTAACATAGACGACTCACTAAGACGAGGCATGCCCCCGCACCCCCGGAAGTGAAAATCCTATCCTTGTGACAACCGTGCTAACACAAACGGCTCACTAAGACGAGGCACGCTCCGGGGAAATGAAGACTCCACCTTGGAAGTGAAAATCCTATCCTTGTGATGACCGTGCTAATACAGATGGCTTAGTAAGACGAGGCACGCTCCGGGGAAGTGAGGACTCAACGCCTGGAAGTGAAAATCCTATCCTTGTGACAACCGATCCTGATCAGATGGCTCACTAAGACGAGGCACGCTCTAGGCCAACCGTGGAAATTCAAAACAAACAATGATATCCCAGCAAGTAATCGGACGGCAAATACCCGGTGAAGTGGCTGGATTAGAAAGTGACATGAGTAATGCCCCGATAAGGCCGGATCCAGCGAGTCTGGATGAAAAGATAACACACATAATGCCTCGGTGAGGCCGGATTTAGCGAGGCTAAATGAGAAAGCAATACTAGCAATACCCCAACATACGCGGGTGAATGCCTATAGAGGCAATTAATGTTTATCATTACATACCATTTTACTAACATGGTAAAGCAACATTTGAGAATGTGCAAAAAAATCGATGAAACATCAAAACAATAAAGAGATCAACGCCTATGAAGGTGGCAATATCACACAGTCGCGAGTATACTATTAACGGCAAATGCTCCATCATCCTGATTCATGAAACATTACCAGGTAATTTTAATGTCAAACATAGTAATCCTCCCAAGGATATGATATCTTCCATCTAAGGGATAAACAGAAATCCGTGGTTATCCACAAGGTATCCCTCATTATTAACGAGGGAATACAACGCGGTAAGGAGGGCAACACTGTTAGGGGAAAACTTCCGCGCACAGTGTTAGGGGAAAACTTATCGCCGTATTATCTCTCTCCGGCAGGGGAACATATATTCTACCATGTTATACTGCCCTGACATATATTCCTGCAGAAAGGACACGTCTACATCTATTAATATGGCATTCTCTGCCACTGATGAAAAATATCCATGGCAATACAGCGTTATTATGAAAATTCTCGCTCCTGAAGTCATCTCGTTGATCAAATTATCTCTTGAAGGGAATAATGGCAACATCCGAGCCAGCAACGCCTCCAGAATGATATTCTCGGTTTGATGGCGCATACGGCGATAACGCCATAATATCTTCTCTTGCTGAAAAGGATCATATGATACATTTCGGGGATAACATCTATTATGATATCTCGCTATCGTGAGTTGTGTTTCTAAAGCTATCTGTTAAGAGAATGATAAACAGTGTAAAGAAGACCAACAGGTAAGGGCGATAGCAAACAGAATACATAGTTGTTCAAAAACCCCAAGGGTTACAAAAGGCAAAAGCCCCAAAGAGAGAAACAAAAATGGGCGACGCCCAGAATTCAAAAATGCCTGGAGACACCTACGGAAGCGCTGTTGTCCCTCTATCCCCTTGGCCCTCGCGTGCCTTTGCCTTGGCCAGGTAAAAATTCTCATCAGTAAGGACTTGGGATTTCTCACGAAACAAGCCCGAAATATCGCCAGGGTGAAACGTATCTGCCCCGTAACACGCCATAAAGGAGTCAACCATGGCACCCACAGTCTCCCGGTAATACCACTCGCATTTCTCCCCTGACTCCTTCTCTAACGCGGCATTCTTACTCTTTTCCGCTGCCAACTCAGTGTTAAGAGCAGCCACCCTAGCAGCTTCCTGTTTACTAGTATCTTCCATCTCTTTCTTAACAATCGCCAAGGTTGTTGCCAGACTCTGACGTTCCCCTGATAACCTCTCCACTTCTTCCTGCTTCTTAGCATATTCCTCTGAAATCAAGCGATGGGCGCAACGCACATCATCGGAGGAAGAAGTAAGAGAAGCAACTTTCCTCATCATATGCTTGGCCTAGTAATGAAAGTTATAGAAAGTAGAAAATATACCGGAGCGTAGCCAATGCACTTGCTCCTCAGGAGTCTGAGAAAGAAACACCTCCTCCTCCTCCTAGAGCGATAACACATGAGAGGCCAGTAGAGAAGAAGCCTCAGAGGAGTCATCACCCTCTATAGTCGGGAATCCATCCCTACGCAAGCCACCCAGGTTGATTTGATGAGTAACGGGCTTAGAAGGAGCTAACGTGCTCAGGTCAGCAACAAGACGAGGAACGACAACCTCCCCCTCAGAAGGCGGAAACACGGGAGCGTCCGACGGAACAAAAAACAAAGTAGTAGGGGATGGAGGTTGACGAGAGGAAAATTCTGATAACATGCCGGAATGAATCATGAGAAGAGAAGGGTGGAAAATCAGACTCCAGGAGATCGGTGGTAAAACCCACGACATGGGAAGCGGAAGGAGGAGGCGACGTGCCGAAAGAACTGGGCGAAACATGAAAGGGCTCGGTAGCTTCCGTAGTCCTTAAAAGATCAGAAACTTGATCACTAGAAGGTGCTTCAGAAATGGAGGCGGTACCACGCTCTCCCTAATTGATAGCGCGTTCCTCTAACGCCCCTACAGTATCCTGACTATGTCGCGCCTTCTTATGACGCTCTTCAAACATCCCGGACAGATCCATGTTATCGTCCGAGGAAGCACGAACAGAAGCAGTGGTAGTCTCCTAGAAAAATGATGCATCAGAAAAAGTAAAGAAATAGGAGAAAGCGTTGAAAAATGTTAAAAAATGCACTTGAGATAACGAGGGAATTGAAGAGACGCCTACGGGAATGGTCTCGTCAGCTGTTGCTTCTGAAGAAGTAACCGTATTGGAAGACGGAGCAGGGGCGTTAACGCTTCTTGTTTTTCTCTTCCTGGTAACGCGAGGCTGAGAAGACGTCTGAACAGGCGGCAACAGCTCCCTCGCTAAAAACAGGAACGGTGACACCTCCCTCGCCAATCTGAGAAGAAGACGCTTGAACGAGACTAATAGTCGTAGAAGAAGACGCTTGAACAGGCGGCAGAAACAGTCGGAACTAAAACAGGAACGGCGACAGCTCCCTCGCCAATCTGAGAAGAAGACGCTTGAACAAGACTAATAGCCGTAGCAGATGATTGAACAGGATTAACAGCCGCAGCGGCGGCAGCGGCGGCTTCCTCTCTTTCCTTCTTCTTTTGAGATCTTCTATACCGTCTCCTAATGCATTCAGGCTTCCAGCCGCGCGGAGGAGCTGCACAATCACGAGATAACGTTAGCGTTAGTATTTCCCAGAACAACAAAGAAAATGGCAAAATACTCACCCTCAACACATTCTCAAAGGTCGATCCCGCAGGCCAATTTACGAGTATGGATGCTAAAATCCAACTCGAGCAGTTTGTCCAACCAACCTTGCTCGGGTGAAGGAAGAGGTTGCCACCTACCCTAGGCCCCGTCCCAGATATCATGATTAAAACCAGTCCTCCACCAAGGACCAAGCAAATTAATAATAAAGAATCCATCTTTGCAACCATCAATGGAAGACTCAAGGTGCATGAGCTTCCAGGTAAAGGGTTTTAGTGATTCGTCATCATAACACGGTGTTATCGCTATCACGCCTCTACGACTATACAATTGAAAAAGGGAATGAAGCAGTAAAAGGGAGGGAGAAGCAATCCCCTTAAATATACAGAGTTTTATGAAGGTGTAAATACAACAGTATGCATTAGGGCTCAGCTAGGCAGGATTCAAATCAAGTTCGGTAAATAATTGCACCACTAAGGGTTCAAGAGGAAACTGGAAACCATAACCAAACATCTTGGCATACAAAATCCTACGGTTGCCGGTTAATTCACTGTTGAGACGGAGCGAATTAGAGGTAATCTCAACCAAACAACCTTCAAGAATGTGGGCATTATATTTATTTAACCGCTGCTGGAACACGACCGGTGAAGTGATAGTGGAAATGATGTTTTCAATCTTTTCCTCCCCAATAGATTTAGGTCGAGGACGATGAGTTCTCGCCATGAGAATAGTAAAAAAGATGAAGAAAGTGACAGAGAAGAACAGAAGTACCTTACCAAAGAGAAACCCAGAGTATCCAAACGGTGGAAAGAAGAAACGCAAATCGCCGTTTGGAGTATTATGGAAAAAGTGAAATAACAAAAGAAGGAAAAGAAGCATATGGTAGGTTTTATAACCCTAGCGGTTAACCAAAATGACTGTTGTAACGGTCGTTGCGTGGGACGCGTCAGAGGGAAAAGACACGCGCAATGAGTGCAATTTTGAAAAAGTGAGAAGACGCTTCGATTTTACCAATCCCTAGGGGGCGCCAACTCATAACACCTCCACGAAGGGACATGTGCATTCTGGTCATCATGACTTCCTCCCTCGCATTAATGAGGGATTCTCAAGCATTAAATGCTCTGAAAAGCGGAATCAATTCTCAAGTCAGAATAAACGCGATAACGTGACAGTCAAGGTAACGCGGGATAGAGCGTTAACACGATTGACAACCGTCAAGATAACACGAAGGAGGAAGATAACGCTACAAAGATCAATTATTATTTAAAAATGAATGACGTCAATGTTCAAAGAAACAATAATTAACGGGGAGGGGCGGATCCTTCTACGTCCTTCGTGCCACCTGAATCATCCGACAACGGGAGCGCCTCGGTATCGCTGTCATCGCCTACTTCTTCCTCTCCTGAGGAAAGGAGACCTTCCTTGCTCCTGTCAATCTTATTCATTTTTGCAGAAGTATAATCGGCTATCTTAGCAGGATCAAAAGTCCTACTGCAGTAATAGTCCGCGAAACCAGCATTAAAGGCCCACATAGTTTTCTTCTTCCACAAGTCTATCCTCCACAGGACCTTGGCCAAGTCCTCGTCATGGGTCAATATCTCTTCACGAAGAAGAGAATTTTTCTGCTCAGCTGCCACCAGCTCTGCCTCTAGGGCCTCGATTTTAGCTTTCCCCTTGGATTTCTCCCTTGCGAAGTTTGCGCGACAGTCGTCCAGTTCTGCTTGAGTCCAATTCTGGAGCCGCGTGAACTTCCTCACTTTGACCCTTTGTGTCGGATGAATCTTGAAGCATGCCACCATGAGCCTTGATAAAATAATACATTTTGCAGAAGTTGACCAAAGAATCATTCATAACACGTGCGTGCTGAATATCGGGAGGAAGCTGTAGCAACTTTTCCCCATCCTCAGGAAGACCTAACATTTCACCCACTAAAATGGCTATCAGTTGATCTCGTGACAACGAGTCCGACACCCCTAAGGCACGAAGCCCGTCAATTCCATAGTTCGACAGGTCCAACTGAAAAGAAGGAACCCCCTAAGGCCCTTGAGAAGAAAGATTGACGATAAGAGAAGGAGCAGAACCACTAGCAGAACTGCTAACACCCTGAACGGAAGCAAAGAATAACAGTTGAGAAACTCTCACCGGCGGATCAGGAAATGCGCTCGAATTCGGAGCTGGTACCGCCACGTCAGGAATGCAAGAAGAGATAGGAGAATGTGGAGTCTCAACGGCAGGGGAGGCATTTGTCGTCAACGGTGTTTCCGTTGGCACCACAGAGACCTCGATAACAGGAGAACTTCAGCAGTCGAGAAAGGGGGCGTATTGGTAAAATTCCAGCCCCCATCGAAGGAACACCTTCGGCGGTACCAGAAGAAGTGGCAATATCGGAGAAAACAAGACCCGTCATTGGTGCCAAAGGAGGGCACGCAACAATCTCACTCGCCTGACTCTCTCTTTCTTCCCTAAGCCTTATTCGCTGAGCCTTAGAAACCTGTCGAAGGCAAGGCTCCATGTTCATGTCCTCACCCTCGTATGAAAAAATCTCTATCTCGACCATTGTCGGGCCTGAGCTAAGCGTGATATCCCGAACGGGCAACCAATTCTCCACAAAATTAGAAGCGTGACTAGAAATGTCGTGCCCCCTTTGAAGGGTTGCCCCCGAAGTCCTTCTTTCCTTTAATGGGACCCTCCGGTCAGGTGGAGCCCTAGAAAACATGGAGGAAGACGTTGTTGGAGGTAACACGGCTATCGGACGAGCGTCATCCACTTCGGACGATTGATTGATAATGCCTCCTATAAAAAGTCACATCAGTAAATGAGAAAGAAAGATGATAACGCAAAAATTTAAAGACTCACCTACGACGCACTCGGACAGAGGCTTGTACAAAGCAAAGTTTCAGATCTGAAAAGGCGTCTCCATCTCTAACAAGGCGTCAACTTGAGCCAACTCCTTTCTAGACAAAACCACTGGCTTCACCTAGTCGGTATCGGTGATACCCAGGTTAAAGCCCGTGCGTCATAGATGGGACGACAACTCAACAATGAAGAAACAGTTCCAGTCATCAACACTTTCTTCAAACCCTTGAAAATTCTGCCAGAAGGACTGGGCGTACGCGTCATTCCATATTGGAGTAATATCGACCACACCATTGCGACAAACGAGGCTAAAGAACTTACGAAATAAATCGACAGATGGAGTAAAGATATTCTTCATCTCACAAACGTGAAGGAAAGCATAAATACCACTCCACGACGGAGGAGTTATCTGCGCTGGGTTAATTCTACACTAGCACAACATATTCTCTATCGAAGTATGAATAGGAAGGCGAAAGCCGTAAAGAAACATCTTAAAGTATAACATCCTACGGGTTCCCCACAGTCTGTCATGAAGTCTCAAATGCCTATCTGGAAGCCTAACGGTGTAACCGTTGGGGAAGGAGATGCCATGACACTCTAACTCAAGCCGCAGAACAGTTTCACAAGAAAAAACACTAGTGGTATTTTCAATCTTAGAATCTAAAGGCTCCCGAGGGGTTGTCTGAGATCTCGTGCGGTGTATGATAAACAGACAACGAAAGAAAAACCAGAACAAGGTATAGTAGAGTACCTTAGAGAAGAAAGTAGTGGACAGATCGCCGGAGCCGACGAATGGTTATGAAAGCTTCTTCGAGAAGAAGAGAAAGGCAAAGAATAGCAGAAAAAATTGAAATATGAGTAAAAGAGCAAGAAGAAAGAAGTTGTTTCTTCTTAAAGGTCAAACCTCACGAAGGTGACCAAACGGCCTATCAGAACGAGACACGCGTAAAACAGAAGATGACACGTGGAAAGGCATTAAAAGAAAATTTAAAGCCAAGCACCCGCGATTCTAAGAGGAAGACAGTTAACAATGAGAAGTTAAAAAGACAGTTGTGCGGAGCAATAATTAACCGCTCGGCATCAATAACCCAACGATCATAGGGTTAACGCGAGAGCAAGAAAAGAGAAAACGGGAAATGTTGCTTTATTCATAAAAATGTCGTACGACATCTATAAAGCGCTTGACGCGCATGTCAATCCTCGTCAAGCTAGTAAGAAGGCCAATAGAAATCATCTCCATCCGAAGATGACAATTCTTCGTTAAGTAAAGGAAAAGTTTCGTTAGGTTTTTTCTCTTTGCCTTGCTCTGACCGGGGGTCCTCCGAAAGCCTTTTCCCCTTCGAAAGAGTCGTGCACGAGTCCCCCCTAATGGCAGAGGTCATAATTTTAGGACCAACGTCACGAGCAGGGATTTCTTCCCCCGATATGAAGCGTCTGACGTAAGGAAATAACCCATTATCGCCCTGTACTATTGGCGAAGCAAAAGCAGAATATCACAAACGAGATAACAGAAAGTCATTTTATTTATGGCCTAAACGGCCTGAGCATACATACAGTTACATGGAAAAATACAAAAAAAGGGAAAAATAGGATGATGACCACAAGCGGTCAGGCATTGGACCCAGCGTCATCACCCCCTTTTATAAAAGGAATCTCCCTCAGAGCATCCACGATGGAGGTCAGTTCGGAGGAAGAAACCCCCATGCCCTTCAAGCAGCACCCCAACAGGTCCTTCCTGTGCTGCAACATAGTGATGACCACCTGGATGTGGGAGACAGTGGCGGCTATCTTCGACACATTCTCTAGAGGATTGAAATCCTCCATGGGAGTCGCGCCTTGCCTGGACAGTAGAGGGGTCAGCATCCCCTGGAGTTCCAGGACATCCTCAGAAGTCTTGGTCACCATGGACTCCAAAAAGGCGATGTCAGCCTGAGTCAGATTCTTCAGAGTGTGGGTCTTGGAGATCAGAAATTTTTTGGTCAACTCATCCATGGTGAAAATGCTAAAAGAGAAAAGCAGAAAAGATGTGGAGAATTAGTGCAAAGGAAGGATCAATTTATAGGCTTAAAGGAATGACGGTTTGAAAAGACACGTCTCTCGATAATCGAACCACCCTGTTACCTTGAAGACCGTTAAACAGACAAGGCCAAAAATGAAGCGGCAGCCCTTGGTAAACACTCGGGCTCATTTTTGGTTGGGCTTGTGATAACTATAGAAGTAATTCTAGGGGCATTTTCGTCCTTACACCAGGCGTTAAGGACGGAACACTGTAGCTCCTACCGGGCGTGCACCACCGGGGTCATCGCCCCTCAACCCACGCAGAACTCTGGGATGGTCGACATCAGCGGGCCAGGGGGTGGGGGGGTCTCCCCCGATATCTATCCACGTACACGGCGTTATCCAATCCCAGATAAGACAAGGCGTCACTTAAGGGACTTGGGCATTATCTTCCCAAGATAACGCCCACCCTCTAGAGATAACACCCCATTTTGCCTATAAATACCTCACCACTCAAGGTAAAAGGTAAGCCTAGGATCGCTAGTCGAACCCTTGCCATCTTGAACAACCATACTGACTTAAGCATCGAAGTGTCTACGCCGGAGACCCCTCTGGGGCTTTGCAGGTACACCGGATGACAAGAACAATGATTCCAAGCGGCCATTTTCCTCATCTACCCTTCTCAAGAACTTCGAATCTTATCAAGTAGAAGACTCACCAAGAACTTCATTACAAGTAACCATCTTGTTCCTATATTCATCCACCAAACTATAACAAACATCACAAATCTCTCTAACTTTAGCTGAATATTCTTCCCCGTAGATCTTAAAAAAGAAAAATTCAAGCAATTTAAGCTTATATCTAGGGTCTAAAATAGTAGCTACCCCCATCAGTTTATGAATCTCATTCCAGTACTTGTTAAACTTTGACAAGATGCACAGTGCCATCTTTTGCACTACCTCCACTGGTGAGCTTAACCACTCATGCAATGCTAACTTTAACTCACAAATCTTTGGAAAATATATTTTAGCAGTTGGGTATTTAACACCTGAAAATAACTCCGTGACAGTGCAAAACAATTTCAATTTCTCACAAATTATTTTTGCAATTTCCCAATCACCATCACAAGGCAAGCATGTATAAGTGTTATCCCTTTGCTTGCACCGAATAAAAACATCCTTATACCTTAGAGCATCGTCAAGCATCACATAGGTGGAATTCCATCTAGTCGGACAATCAAGAGACAACTTTTTTGAATATGTAACACGCAATTGTCTACATGTTTCTTCAAACCTTTCATCTCTTTTAGGGGAAGTAGTCCAAAATGCGACACTTTGACGAATTTTTCAATCCCCTTCTTAATAACCCCTAACCCCTCTCTCACTACTAGGTTCAAGATGTGAGCACAACACCTCATGTGAATTAAAGAACCAGATAATATCAAAGACCCTCTATCCAAATCAATCAATAGTGAAGAAATCATTGCATCATTAGTTGAACAATTATCCACTGTAATAGTAGATAATCTCCTATCTATGTTCCAATCCATCAAGCAATTTGAATAACACTAAACAAAGTACTTCTTTAGTGTGAGGAGAAGGCACATATGCAAACCTAAATTAATAATAAATTGAATTATAATCGGTATAAGCCAAATTAAAACATGTAGAGAGTTATTTATAAGTTAAAAAGTTACCTCAAAATGCAGCTTTGCAACTTCCAATTGTTGTCAATGAAGTGAGCAGTAATTGCCATATAACCTTTCTTTTGGTTATCTGCTGTCCACATGTCTGTAGTAATTGCAACTCTACCTCCACTCTCGTCAAAAAACTTGATAACTCGCACCTTTTCTTCTATAAAAACACTCAATATATCCTGCTTAATAGTGTTTCGGGAAGGGCATTTAAATTCAGGCTGAAGTGAACTAATAAATGTCCTAAACGCAACATGATCAACAATAGACAGGGGGTACTCATGAATGATTATCATATTTTCTAGTTCTCTTCTTGCAATATCATGATCAAATAAATAGGTTGAACTTTCTACCTCTTGATTACTACTTGCTCTTTCTCTATCTGTCTCTCTCTTCTTAACACACGTTCTGAGATGTGCATGCAAATGAGACGTCCTTGCTACACTAGTTCCAGCATAATATCTACGACAATAAGTGCACTGTGCTTTATAAATCCCCTCAATTTTTACTCTTAGAAAGTGTTTCCATACAACACTTCGTAGCCGGGATTGAAAAAGTTCAACAGCAATATCAGTGACAGAGACTTCGTCACTTTCTTCAATAAAAGTGACTTGATTTACGCCACTAGCAGCATCCATTATAACCTGAAAATTTACCCAAGTGTTAGAATAAAATCTAAATAATACACTTATAGAATTTATAGGGTTAATAAACATTGGCATAATACACATTCATCAAAGTTTTCATGATATTCATTGACAAAAAAATAACAACATTAGGATAAAAGTATCATGCTAGCTATTACCTACCATCAGTAATAAACAAAAAAATAACTACCATTAGGATAAAAACTAAGATGTGAGATGTGATGTTACTCTCTTTTTTATGATAAAAAATTTAGAAATACCATCAACATATGACATTTACATCAGTAAGGCTTGGCTACTAGTGCAAAAGCTAATATAGATTCTAGCAATGATCCTATGACATCATGACAAGTAGGTCTACGAATATGCTGGCAACAAAAATAGATTCATGGTTAATTCCAACCTATGCCTATAATAAATTTAACCTTTCTGTAATCCCATGCCTGTCGTCCTTATGAACTTTCAGACAAAACTGGATATACCTCAGTAATAAATGGACAAGAAAATGCAAGGACGGAGGTGTGGATCCAACTAGTTAATGGAAGCACCAATGAGTTTGAAAACTAATGTTCAATATGTAAAACAACACTAGAAAGAGTGATCTGCTACTACAGGCTTGATATTTCAAGCTAAACACAATATTCAAGAGTCTTAATGGTTATAAATAAATAGATGGATTACGTGATATAACAAGCACTTTAATCAACCTTTATTCAGGCTAGAGTTTATTCTTGAACTACAGTTGTAAATACCAACCTATGCCTATAATAAATTGTAGTTAATGTCACTATGGAATTAACAAAGATACCTTAAGCCTAACTTCTATTTTTTTCAGTGCTGCTCATTGCTGATATTTCTTCACCTAGGATTCAACAAACTTTGTTGTTTAAGGAACAACAAAAAACTAAAATATAATACCTAGGTCATCCATCTTTTTTGCTCCAAAT
Source organism: Viola odorata (assembly GCA_963691705.1). NCBI lineage: Eukaryota > Viridiplantae > Streptophyta > Magnoliopsida > Malpighiales > Violaceae > Viola > Viola odorata. Next base: position 35,737,928 of record OY829539.1, on the reverse strand, counting down.
GAGGAGGCACTCTTGTTGCTATAAGCAGAAGCTAAGGAAAGGGCTTTGGTCACCTGAGGAAGATGAAAAACTTCTGAGGCATATCACTAAATATGGCATGGCTGTTGGAGCTCTGTCCCAAAACAAGATGGTAATTTTGTACCCCCCTGTTTCTTTCCTCTATTTTGAACTCAACAATGTCCAATCAAAAATGGGGTTCTCTCTTGTTCAATTTCTTAAATTTACAGAACCCAAATAGACCAAACACACATCAATCAACACAGAGAAAACAAAATAAAGTGAATCGACTAAGAAAATTGAACTATGGAGATGAATCGACTAAGTTATTATGACCCAAGAAGCTCAAAATTCGAATTCAAAATAACACAACAATCCATTCAAACACAAGAGTGCCAAATTGAACCAGAGAGATGAATTGACTAAGCAAATGAAAAATCAAACAGGAAAAGAAGCAAACAAGAAGAGGTACGAACCTAAAATTATGATAATCTCTCGCGGGTGAGCTCAAAACACAAATCGATTAGAACGACACAGACAAAAAGTGAAGGCCTGGAATCGTTAGAAAGACGTGGTGGCTCGCGGTTGATTGTAGTCGTTGTTGTGGTGGTGATGGAGGAGGGAGAGAGGTGGCAGTCTGACGGGGGAGCGTGGAGGGAGGAACCAAATGTGTTGACAACGGGTAAAAATTAGGTATACCCGTTCGGGTATAAGCCGGGTATCATACCCGGCCATACCCAAATTTATCAATCCGGGTATTACCCGTACCCGAACCATACCCGATCAAAGCGGGTATTACCCGGTCAAACGGGTATGGTTACGGGCGGGTACCCGGGTACGGGTACCCATTGCCATCCCTAACTCAAATTATCCAAAACAGTAGGGAGAGTAAGGGCAACACACGTCTTGGCCAACTTGGCTTGGTCACCATAGACTTGGGATGGCGGCAAGGGTGGGATGAGGAACTTGTTGTCCCGGTGTGTCAACTTGTATGTGTTGAGGAAACCATCGTGGACAACCCACTTATCATACTACCATGGGCGCCCAAGAAGGAGGTGGCAGGAATTCATGGGCGCGACATCACACACATGTTCGTCCTCATAAGCGTCAATGGAGAAGGGAAGTGACACTTGCCTAGTCACGTTGATGGCGCTACCATCATTGAGCCAGTTTAGGTCATAAGGGTGAGGATGCAAAGTTGTGGACAACCTCAAAGAGTGGACAAGAAGCTCACTTGCCACATCAACACAACTTCCATTGTCCACGAGGATGGAAATGACTAAACCATGCGCTAGGCCTCGGGTGAGAAACAAATTGTCCCTTTGCTCAAGGGCAGCCGCTTGGACCTTGACGTGGATGGAAAAATTGTGCCTAACTACTAAACACTTGGGTATCTCTACACGAGCGTACCCCTCATCATCTTCCTCCTCCGAAATCACTCCACCCGCGGGAACTAGCCCTTGGCTATCCTCGGATTCCTCATTATCGCTCACTAATTCCCCGCTGTCACGCATGATCATCACCCTCCTATTAGGACATTCCACCCTCATGTGGCCTTTTCCCCCACATTTAAAACACGTGATGTTCCTCAAAGGGGTTCTATTGGTAGGGTTGGTGTTTGGTGTTTGTTTGGGAGCCAATGCGGCGGAAGGGGTGCTATTTTTGTAAGTGTTTGGCTTGGGTGCTTGGGTCAGTAGTATGGATTCTTGGCTGACTTTAGGGGCTAATGAAGTGGAGTTCCAAGTAGACTTATAATAGATGGAAGAGGTGAAAGGGGTTTTGGGTTTAACACTTACTTGGCGTTCGATTTTGAGTGCGAGGTGGAGCATGTCCTCCAAGGTGTCATAGGCGTGAAAGTCCAACTGATACTAGATCTCCTTATGTAGCCCTCCCAAAAACCGAGCTATGGTGGCCTCATCACTCTCGTGCACATCCGCACGCATCAAACCATGGGAGCCTTGGTTTAACCTTTAAAGGCGTTGGTGGAGATCACGGAGATAGTATGAAGGTACAAACCGAAGCCTCATCTCATATTTTAGCTCCTCCCAAGTATCCACCGAGGGCAGCCTCTCAAGTTGCTGATTCACTACAAGCCGATCCCACCAATGGATGGTCATCCCCGTGAATTCCACAATGGCAAGTCGCACCTTCTTGTGCTCCGAATAATTATAGCAACCAAAAACCCGCTCCACCTTACTCTCCCAATCGTAGTAGATGTCGGGGTCATCTTTGCCTTCAAAGATAGGCATGGACAATTTAATGCTCGAGAGGTTGCTATCCACTCTCTCCTCTTGTGGCCTACGACCGCCTTACTCATAGCCCTCGTCATAATCAAAACGCCTTACCCCGTGGGCATGCTCATAATGTGGGGGACGTTGTGGGGGCTATCTTGGTCTATCTCGGAGAGCTAAAGGGACTTGAGGTCGAAGGGGAGAGACATAGGTGTTAGCTTGGTGTAGGGGTACGTCAAGGTGGTTGGTTATGGTGTGAGGGACATGGCATAACTCTCTAGGGTTTAGGCAAGGGTCATGGCTTTGGAAAGGGGGAAAGGAACGGCTACGTCCATGGTTGTGGCCTATAGGAGGGCTTTGGATTGGCGGACGAATCAGTTGCTCATCATCATCACTATGGTCCGATTGCACCCTTACACCTTCCACATTATCGCATTGTGGAGGTTCAGCATACAAATTTGCATTGCACGGGTCATTTAGGCCTGTTCTTTGGTGGCAATGTGTGGTTGTTTGAGTAGGGTTGGGTGGAGGTAGAGGTGGGGATGTTTTAGGGGTCAAAGCAGCGAGGGCCTCTAAGATGGCCTTGTTGGTGTGCGCTTGGGAGTCCCATTGGTGTTGCAAGGCAGCCATTTGCACTGTGAGGGTGTGGCCATGGCCGGATTGAGGGTGGAGGACTCCTCGGACCCATCCTCTCTATGCGAGTGATTAGTATTCATAATGAACGGTACCTACAAAAAGAAAACAAACGCAATTCAATAAATAAACAGGGGTTAGTCGCTCCCTCACGTGTTTGGGCGCTTGTGTGTCAAAGAAACTCTCTAATGCTCTCACTAGCACACCCACTCGTATCTCCAAGCAAAACCTAGTAATGTAGCTTAGCACAAACTCTAAGACACAAAATAGCACAAGGAAAGTAAGGAAAACCAGCTTAGAAAGAAAGGTAGAGAAGGCCGAAATGAAGTTCAAGGGATTGATGCGCTGGACTTCAATGACCTAGAGTAGAAATGGTGTGGGAAACAAGGTATGAAAACTCAAGACACCAATGAAAGGCAAGCTCAAAACACAACTCAAGAAGAAAAGGAAAAAGGAGCGAAAATGAAATTCTGAATTTGAAAGCACAAAATGAAATCCGAAACTTGTGTTCTTCCACAAGGACACTTCAAAAACAATGCAATTAACTTCAATGCACATACACAAGTAGCCTCTTGCTTTTGACTCAATTGCTTCTCTCTATATTTTTTTTTTTTTTAGATTGAGGAACTTGATCACTTTTTTCTCTCTTTTTTTTAAAAAATCTTTTTTCTTTTAGTTCCCTTCTTTTCTTTTCTGTTTTTGCAAAGAGTGAAGAAGACTCACTTGTATGACAAGTATTTTGAAAGTAGAAGTGAAAGACAAGTAGTTTTTGCTCTTGAATTTTTTTTCACTAAAAGCCAAAAAGTGTGATGTGGCAAGTGAAGATGATGTGTCAATATTTGTGTGGATGACAAGGCAAGTGATGTGGCTGTGTATGACGAGCAAACTAAGTGTAAGGATGCAAATTAGGGAGGGGCTTGTGTGGTGAGCAAGCTGAAATGCTTGGCTCATAAAGAAGGCAAATACTAGGCTCACAAATGAGGTGATGTGGTCGGCTAGGGTTGGAGCAAAAATTTCAGCACTTAGCAAAGATACAAGCAAGTCCATATGGCTCTCATGGCCACCATAGGAAGCTCCAATAATAACAGCAGCAAATACACTTAATCAAGATGAATTAAACACCACTTTGATGCACACAAACACAAAAATATTTCAGCAATTGTGTTCCTTCAAAATCAGCACACTAAAAGATAAAAATTCCTCAAGAACACCAAATTTTCAAATGAAGAGGAAATGATTCCTATGGTAGAAAATAATGTTTAAACCTTAGAAAATATGAAAGAAGGTGTTTGAACTGTGGAAACTCAAGGAAATGAAGTTTTAACCGAAGAGAGGAACGATTGTGAAAAACATAAAAAATTTCGGCCAAAAATAAACTCTACGGTGGAGAAGATGATTCCAATTGTGGGAAGAGAGTTTACCAACCTAGAAGAAGATTTGGAGCTCCGCTACCACTTGATAACATTCGGCCTTAGATTGAGAGCTTGGAGCCGAATTGATCTTGAGCTTCGGATCTAGTCTTCCTTAAGAGTATGATGAACCCTTTTATGATGGATTGAGTGCGGAATATTTGGATGTTTAGGGAGTTTAAAGGCAGCGGATTATAGATGGAGGAAACCGAAGAGGATTTATGGAAAATACTTAGATAACTTGCTCACAAACGTTTACAAGGATCATCAATTGAAGTCTTCCTTTAATTGATTAAAAGAAAACCGGTTTTAAGAACCCTAGGGCAATGCCAACTAATTGGTCTTGAAAGGAGATAAACTCACAATTAAATCAAAGACAAAGTATAAAAGTGGCTAAGCCCTTCTATTTATACCTTGAGGATTATTACATGGAAAACCCTAAACTACCCTCCACTTAAGACTAGCGCGCGGGCTTGAGGAGATGGGCCTTGAAGGCTGCCCCTTGGTGCGCGGATGGCTTAGAGGCTAAGGCGAGCATGTGCTGGTCATGGGCCGAGCGCTCCTTGCCTTATCTTGGCCAAAGCCGAGGCCTTTCTTCTCAGATGGCGCAGGCTAGGTGGGGTTCCTCATGGTTGTTTCGGCCATCCGGTGCAGCTTTGAGGTGGATACGAATTAGAGCCCTCGAGCTCGTATCAGTCATTCAATTTCTTATTTCTGTCGCCGGTTTATTCCTTGGCCGCTGGCAGTGGCGCCGGCGAGCCAAGGAAGAAGACGAAGCCGAGTAGGGAAGGAAAAAAGAAAGGCTGGGTTGTTTTAATTAATTGTTTGGTCATGGGATTGGCAAGGAAAGGAAGAAAGGAAGCATGGGATGCCTTTGTTTTAAATTTTGGTAATGGGCTTGGACAAGACAAGCCCAAGCCTGAAAAGTAAAAGGTCATGGGCTAGGGCTGTTCCTAGCCCATCGGGAAACGAACCATGGGTTTGGGCCTGTCTTGGGTAATGGGCTTGAATTCTCAGCCCGTTTAAGTTAATCCCATCGCAATATTTTTTGTATTAATTAATCGTTCGCTTGTAATGTTTAATTAATTATTTTTGCTTGCTTTTAAGTGTTTAAATAATTATTTTGCTTGCTTTTAATTGTTAATCATTTTATTTATTTGTTCATCGCTTATTATTACTCGGACTAATAATTTTGGCTTTTGTAGGGTAAAAGTCAAATCTTCGCTCGCAGGTACACTTTTCTTATCCCTTTTATTTATTCGACATTTTTCCGAATATATATTTGTATGCGTGACTATTTAGAATCGTTAGAATTTAAAACCAATTCACATGAATAATTTATTTAATCACTCGCTTGGATTGCCATGATTAAATGTTTACTTTATGCTTATTTTAAATGCATATTTTTTGTGACTTCGATCCCACACCTCGGTTTTATTTTCCGCATTCATTAATCGGTACTTTGTTAGTTTTATGCATAATTAGATCACCTAGTAATTAAAATTTCATCATGCATGGCCCGATGATGAAAGAGGGCGCCCACTTTAGTAAAGATTAAACGGTTAATTCCGTTAAATAATCAGTCCCGACCAGGGACCAACGAAAAAATACTAAAGCGGCGATTCCTCTGAGGGACCCATTACTTGTTTTTTCAAGTGTTTTTAAACACCTCACTTTTTTACCAGTAGCCTTTTTAGGATGAGACTTGGGTGCCTAACTGATGTGGTTCCTGATTCGGAAACCTTCCAATTGTTGGATCGTTGCTCAGCGACAAGGATTTGAATGCGGAAAACTAACTCGTCGGAAACTCCAACCCTCCTAAGTGTAATACTTAGGCAACCTGGACGAAATCCTTCAAGGATCTTCAATAGGACTCGGACCCTCCTAGGTGCAATACCTAGACAACCCCGACGAGACTAAAGAATGGAATGATAACTTCGTGCTTTACTTGAGGCTAGATGCGGCTTATCAAACCGGATATAGAACAAGGATCTTGAGGGATCAACTGAAGAAAACTCTTCTGGTTTTTAATAATAATCAACGTCTAACTTAACAATATCAGCGGCATGCTCTTTATAAGGAAAGAGATGCGCAAAACCCTAATCTAGGAAGTTCACATGCGCTATACTTCCTAGAAAGATCTTCTAATTATCTATCTACTTAATAATAAAATCCACCTAGATAAATAATAGTCAAATAACTTAAACAATAGATTAATAAATACAATATAATCATTCCAGAACGCATTCGCATCATCAGGCCAAGGTTTGGGCCGAATTCTCCAAGTTGCGGTCTGCTCGCGTTCACACTGCATAGTAAAATGTCTCACCGGGCTACCTTTTGATTGACTCGTCCGATTGGGCTGAAACTTGTCCCATTCGATAGCTAAGACACAAAAATAGTAGGAGGGTGCTCCTCTTCCTGGTCCGGGCCAGACTGGTCCAATGAATGGTCGTTGGCGTTGACGGAAGCGTTTTGAAGTCCTCATCCGCGTAGGATTGCCGTCAGCGAAAATATAATGAACCATAACATAAAATCGGCTAGTACGTTTGACCTGAATTTTGGACACAATGTAGAGGACATACTGAGGTTTCCAAAACATATTTGAACGCACGATTCTGACCGCTGTAGCTCCGTCTAGGTTCTGTCGAAGGCGCTGGTTGCGTCTGTGCGTCCTCTCCTTGACAGCAAGAATGTCACCATGAGCCATCTTGAGTTCTACTCGTCCAAAAGCTCTGAAACTTGGACACAGTCTTCCCAAGACTCCAATAGGTCTTTTATATGTTCTGGATCTCTGATTGAAGCCGTTCTTCCATGGGTTGACTGGGGTGATAGTCAAACCTTGCGCTAGGTACCTCCAAGCTACCTTCCATGTCATCCTTCGCATAAAGGCTTGATCAATCAGCGTCTCCTGCCTTGCCTCCATGCCTAGAGGTTGTATTAACCTCACTGGATGCTTTTCAACATCTTGGGCTCGACGCTTTGGGTTGATTGGCCTTGATCGCAAGGCGTGTGCGTGTTGTAAGTGCGCTAGGGCTAGTCTCGGGGCTAGGATCGTATCATCCCCTCCCTCTTCAAAAAGATTCACCCTCGAATCTGATTTTAGATCTGCACCACAATACCTCAAGTTAGTAATACTAAAGTAAGCACAAATCGAACCATACCAACCTCGCAAGTTCCACTTGGCAGCAGATTCTTTGAACATGTCAATGTGTTGAGTAAAACCATCGTCCCAAGCGGTCCTTTTACACAATTCTTCCCATGAGTCGCTAAGTGACTCCTTCCTCTGCGTACTAAGAACACTCCAAGGGATAACATGTGAAAGCATAATATCCTTGAAGATTATATTAGTAATAGTTGTATCACAATAGTATACTATGCCATCATCATGTGATCTAGTCATAGTAAAATTGTGCAACGGATGATGCCACCAACATAAGCGCTCGCTCTTGCTCTGATGCCCTTTATACATATACAACCTTGAATTATGTTTAAATAAATAATCATTGTAAGTTCTACAAAAGTCAGAATCAATAGCATAAGGATGAAATTCATGTGACAATTCAAGCAACTTCGCGAAAAAAGGTTTTTCATTAAAACTACTTCCAAAACTTAAAGGAACATCATGTGAAGACATAACACTCCTAAAAACCAAGTTAATAATTTTAATTATACCACAGCAACTCACCAAACAAGTATCAAACGCATCATGCTCATTAAAACTCCGCAAAAGGTCATGTGACCTAAATAAGCGATTGCGCTTGAATAGAATTCCCTCAAGTCCAATCGACTTACCCATAGCTTTAACATGAAACTCACACATGGCAGAATGATTATGGAATGTAAATACATGTGGAATTTCAATCAATTTTGTGTTAGGGAAAACATGATGTGCATCTCTCGGCCTAGTCAAAACGTTAAATTGCTTGCGTCTGCGCAAGTAGTCTTTAAATACATATGACTTGGCCTTCGGCTCTTGCATATAACCATCATTAATTAAATCAATTTTAAAACCAGAATCATAATTATTAATGAGGTTAACATGCTCACAAAAATCAGACTTAAGGATGGAAAGATATACCATACCGTTGCGGCTAGGGTTAGCCGAACTAGGTACCATGGATGATTCACACTCCTTAAGTTCTCTTGGCACTTTGGAATGAGACATCTCTTCTGCCAACAGCCTTCTCTTGTTCTGCTCATGAGAATAAACAACCAAAACAAAGGAAAGAAATGGATTAGGGTTAGAAAGATCAAGGCGCAATGGCCAAAAATTCAGATTTTTGTGGCTTGCGCCAAAACAGTTTTTGTTCACTTCTCTCCCTATGGCATATTCATTCTCTCCTTTTGTATTCATGCCAACTAACGCATGCTCTCTATTTTCATACGGGCTGTTTTGACTCTCATCTCTTATCCCATGCTCACTCTTTTCATGGGGGCTGTTTTGTTCTTTTTCTTTTAAGGCTTCCAATTCTTTTAAGACTTTTTCTTTTCTTTCTTTTTGAAAGTCCGAATATGACTTAACAAGATTCTCTTGATCCTTATGGACTTCCGAAGGTGACAAAGGATTCAATATGTGCCTTCGGCCGTCCTTGACAATCGAATAATGATTGCTCTTGTCCTTGTGAACTGCCTTCATAGTATGTTGCCACGGTCTTCCCAAAAGGATATGACTTGAAGTCATGGGTACCACGTCGCAAAAGATAGTACACTCAACTCTTCCAATGGAAATAGTGACCAAAACGAAGTGTGTTACCTCTAACTCCTCGTCGTTGGTCATCCCTCGAAGTTTGTATGGCTTCGGATTCTCAATCAATGGGATATTGAGTTTGTGCACCAATAAATCGCTTGCAAAATTCTCTGGACTCCTAGTGTCAATAGTCAATGAGCACACCTTCTCTTTAACTCGGCAACGGGTGTAGAATAACCCCTCTTTTTATTCCTCTCCTCTAGGCTGTCTTGGTTTGGGTCTCCTCTGCCTAGGTATCTCTTCTTCTCGGTGAGGTGTAGTCCGAGTAGTCCTTATGTTAGGCATGCTATTAGGGTTGGGTTCTTCTCCAGGCGGCATGCCATAGACATATGGTGAACTCCTGGGATTGAGGACTTGGGTGTACCGAGTATGTGTCTGCCTTGCGACGTTGGCAGCAACCTCCCTTTCTTTGGCAATCTCCCTTCGCCAGTCATCAAACGCATCAAACCTCTCGGTTAACTTGCGCATCATTGTGATTACTTCATCGTTTGTCCCTGTGTTCTTAACCGAATGGTCTGACATCTGAAATCACAATAAAACAACAAAGAACAAGCGTAAAATTGTCCTATCTAAGCACTCCCTCACGTGTTTAAACTCTCGTGTTTAATCACTCCAATGCGCTCACAAGTCACTCTAACAATTCTCTTCAATCAATCCAAGATCTGTAGACTCAAAGAATGTCAAGAAACGCTTCCAATAATTTGCAACGAAAACTCAAGCTTCGAAAGAAATAGATGTGATATAACTGATTAATTACTTTGACAATTAATCAAACAATTATAACACAGAGTAGATAGGTCAAGTATCACAAGAGCTCAAGGAAGACAATTGATTTGCAAAAATTCTGCACTAGTTCGGATTCGTTTTAGAACTAGGGTTTTCGATTTGTTTCTTTGATAACTTTTGAATGACAGATTCGTTTTTGATGATTCTTGTTGTGTTGGAACACTCTTTTCTTGCTGATTTTTATTCTGTATTGATCGCAAGGTTCCTGATTTGTTAACACACTGAATTTTTTTTTAATTTCGTCTGTTGTTCTGTTTTTGACGAATGTGTTGTTCTTTCTTTTTGTTTTTTTTTTTTTGTAAATAGAAATTGCAAATACTTGAAACAAAATAAACTGACACTTTGTGGGACTTTATTTTCTGTTTTCTGACTCAAAGAAGATAGCAAATCAAAGGGCTTAATTTGTTACCTAAACAAGACGCAACTAGTTACTAGTTTCGACTCACTAACACAAACGGGGAAACAAAATAAGATTGGTATAGATTTGGCTAGGGAAGACAAAGAAACCAATCTTAACAAAACGAAACAATAATTAAAGGATAGATACCTTTACGGTGAGCAGCCTTTGCTCCGCTACCAGCTGATGTGGTTCCTGATTCGGAAACCTTCCAATTGTTGGATCGTTGCTCAGCGACAAGGATTTGAATGCGAAAAACTAACTCGTCGGAAACTCCAACCCTCCTAAGTGTAATACTTAGGCAACCTGGACGAAATCCTTCAAGGATCTTCAATAGGACTCGGACCCTCCTAGGTGCAATACCTAGACAACCCCGACGAGACTAAAGAATGGAATGATAACTTCGTGCTTTACTTGAGGCTAGATGCGGCTTATCAAACCGGATATAGAACAAGGATCTTGAGGGATCAACTGAAGAAAACTCTTCTGGTTTTTAATAATAATCAACGTCTAACTTAACATTATCAGCGGCATGCTCTTTATAAGGAAAGAGATGCGCAAAACCCTAATCTAGGAAGTTCACATGCGCTATACTTCCTAGAAAGATCTTCTAATTATCTATCTACTTAATAATAAAATCCACCTAGATAAATAATAGTCAAATAACTTAAACAATAGATTAATAAATACAATATAATCATTCCAGAACGCATTCGCATCATCAGGCCAAGTTTTGGGCCGAATTCTCCAAGTTGCGGTCTGCTCGCGTTCACACTGCATAGTAAAATGTCTCACCGGGCTACCTTTTGATTGACTCGTCCGATTGGGCTGAAACTTGTCCCATTCGATAGCTAAGACACAAAAATAGTAGGAGGGTGCTCCTCTTCCTGGTCCGGGCCAGAATGGTCCAATGAATGGTCGTTGGCGTTGACGGAAGCGTTTTGAAGTCCTCATCCGCGTAGGATTGCCGTCAGCGAAAATATAATGAACCATAACATAAAATCGGCTAGTACGTTTGACCTGAATTTTGGACACAATGTAGAGGACATACTGAGGTTTCCAAAACATATTTGAACGCACGATTCTGACCGCTGTAGCTCCGTCTAGGTTCTGTCGAAGGCGCTGGTTGCGTCTGTGAGTCCTCTCCTTGACAGCAAGAATGTCACCATGAGCCATCTTGAGTTCTACTCGTCCAAAAGCTCTGAAACTTGGACACAGTCTTCCCAAGACTCCAATAGGTCTTTTATATGTTCTGGATCTCTGATTGAATCCGTTCTTCCATGGGTTGACTGGGGTGATAGTCAAACCTTGCGCTAGGTACCTCCAAGCTACCTTCCATGTCATCCTTCGCATAAAGGCTTGATCAATCAGCGTCTCCTGCCTTGCCTCCATGCCTAGAGGTTGTATTAACCTCACTGGATGCTTTTCAACATCTTGGGCTCGACGCTTTGGGTTGATTGGCCTTGATCGCAAGGCGTGTGCGTGTTGTAAGTGCGCTAGGGCTAGTCTCGGGGCTAGGATCGTATCATCCCCTCCCTCTTCAAAAAGATTCACCCTCGAATCTGATTTTAGATCTGCACCACAATACCTCAAGTTAGTAATACTAAAGTAAGCACAAATCGAACCATACCAACCTCGCAAGTTCCACTTGGCAGCAGATTCTTTGAACATGTCAATGTGTTGAGTAAAACCATCGTCCCAAGCGGTCCTTTTACACAATTCTTCCCATGAGTCGCTAAGTGACTCCTTCCTCTGCGTACTAAGAACACTCCAAGGGATAACATGTGAAAGCATAATATCCTTGAAGATTATATTAGTAATAGTTGTATCACAATAGTATACTATGCCATCATCATGTGATCTAGTCATAGTAAAATTGTGCAACGGATGATGCCACCAACATAAGCGCTCGCTCTTGCTCTGATGCCCTTTATACATATACAACCTTGAATTATGTTTAAATAAATAATCATTGTAAGTTCTACAAAAGTCAGAATCAATAGCATAAGGATGAAATTCATGTGACAATTCAAGCAACTTCGCGAAAAAAGGTTTTTCTTTAAAACTACTTCCAAAACTTAAAGGAACATCATGTGAAGACATAACACTCCTAAAAACCAAGTTAATAATTTTAATTATACCACAGCAACTCACCAAACAAGTATCAAACGCATCATGCTCATTAAAACTCCACAAAAGGTCATGTGACCTAAATAAGCGATTGCGCTTGAATAGAATTCCCTCAAGTCCAATCGACTTACCCATAGCTTTAACATGAAACTCACACATGGCAGAATGATTATGGAATGTAAATACATGTGGAATTTCAATCAATTTTGTGTTAGGGAAAACATGATGTGCATCTCTCGGCCTAGTCAAAACGTTAAATTGCTTGCGTCTGCGCAAGTAGTCTTTAAATACATATGACTTGGCCTTCGGCTCTTGCATATAACCATCATTAATTAAATCAATTTTAAAACCAGAATCATAATTATTAATGAGGTTAACATGCTTACAAAAATCAGACTTAAGGATGGAAAGATATACCATACCGTTGCGGCTAGGGTTAGCCGAACTAGGTACCATGGATGATTCACACTCCTTAAGTTCTCTTGGCACTTTGGAATGAGACATCTCTTCTGCCAACAGCCTTCTCTTGTTCTGCTCATGAGAATAAACAACCAAAACAAAGGAAAGAAATGGATTAGGGTTAGAAAGATCAAGGCGCAATGGCCAAAAATTCAGATTTTTGTGGCTTGCGCCAAAACAGTTTTTGTTCACTTCTCTCCCTATGGCATATTCATTCTCTCCTTTTGTATTCATGCCAACTAACGCATGCTCTCTATTTTCATACGGGCTGTTTTGACTCTCATCTCTTATCCCATGCTCACTCTTTTCATGGGGGCTGTTTTGTTCTTTTTCTTTTAAGGCTTCCAATTCTTTTAAGACTTTTTCTTTTCTTTCTTTTTGAAAGTCCGAATATGACTTAACAAGATTCTCTTGATCCTTATGGACTTCCGAAGGTGACAAAGGATTCAATATGTGCCTTCGGCCGTCCTTGACAATCGAATAATGATTGCTCTTGTCCTTGTGAACTGCCTTCATAGTATGTTGCCACGGTCTTCCCAAAAGGATATGACTTGAAGTCATGGGTACCACGTCGCAAAAGATAGTACACTCAACTCTTCCAATGGAAATAGTGACCAAAACGAAGTGTGTTACCTCTAACTCCTCGTCGTTGGTCATCCCTCGAAGTTTGTATGGCTTCGGATTCTCAATCAATGGGATATTGAGTTTGTGCACCAATAAATCGCTTGCAAAATTCTCTGGACTCCTAGTGTCAATAGTCAATGAGCACACCTTCTCTTTAACTCGGCAACGGGTGTAGAATAACCCCTCTTTTTGTTCCTCTCCTCTAGGCTGTCTTGGTTTGGGTCTCCTCTGCCTAGGTATCTCTTCTTCTCGGTGAGGTGTAGTCCGAGTAGTCCTTATGTTAGGCATGCTATTAGGGTTGGGTTCTTCTCCAGGCGGCATGCCATAGACATATGGTGAACTCCTGGGATTGAGGACTTGGGTGTACCGAGTATGTGTCTGCCTTGCGACGTTGGCAGCAACCTCCCTTTCTTTGGCGATCTCCCTTCGCCAGTCATCAAACGCATCAAACCTCTCGGTTAACTTGCGCATCATTGTGATTACTTCATCGTTTGTCCCTGTGTTCTTAACCGAATGGTCTGACATCTGAAATCACAATAAAACAACAAAGAACAAGCGTAAAATTGTCCTATCTAAGCACTCCCTCACGTGTTTAAACTCTCGTGTTTAATCACTCCAATGCGCTCACAAGTCACTCTAACAATTCTCTTCAATCAATCCAAGATCCGTAGACTCAAAGAATGTCAAGAAACGCTTCCAATAATTTGCAACGAAAACTCAAGCTTCGAAAGAAATAGATGTGATATAACTGATTAATTACTTTGACAATTAATCAAACAATTATAACACAGAGTAGATAGGTCAAGTATCACAAGAGCTCAAGGAAGACAATTGATTTGCAAAAATTCTGCACTAGTTCGGATTCGTTTTAGAACTAGGGTTTTCGATTTGTTTCTTTGATAACTTTTGAATGACAGATTCGTTTTTGATGATTCTTGTTGTGTTGGAACACTCTTTTCTTGCTGATTTTTATTCTGTATTGATCGCAAGGTTCCTGATTTGTTAACACACTGAATTTTTTTTTAATTTCGTCTGCTGTTCTGTTTTTGACGAATGTGTTGTTCTTTCTTTTTGTTTTTTTTTTTTTGTAAATAGAAATTGCAAATACTTGAAACAAAATAAACTGACACTTTGTGGGACTTTATTTTCTGTTTTCTGACTCAAAGAAGATAGCAAATCAAAGGGCTTAATTTGTTACCTAAACAAGACGCAACTAGTTACTAGTTTCGACTCACTAACACAAACGGGGAAACAAAATAAGATTGGTATAGATTTGGCTAGGGAAGACAAAGAAACCAATCTTAACAAAACGAAACAATAATTAAAGGATAGATACCTTTACGGTGAGCAGCCTTTGCTCCGCTACCAGCTGATGTGGTTCCTGATTCGGAAACCTTCCAATTGTTGGATCGTTGCTCAGCGACAAGGATTTGAATGCGGAAAACTAACTCGTCGGAAACTCCAACCCTCCTAAGTGTAATACTTAGGCAACCTGGACGAAATCCTTCAAGGATCTTCAATAGGACTCGGACCCTCCTAGGTGCAATACCTAGACAACCCCGATGAGACTAAAGAATGGAATGATAACTTCGTGCTTTACTTGAGGCTAGATGCGGCTTATCAAACCGGATATAGAACTAGGATCTTGAGGGATCAACTGAAGAAAACTCTTCTGGTTTTTAATAATAATCAACGTCTAACTTAACAATATCAGCGGCATGCTCTTTATAAGGAAAGAGATGTGCAAAACCCTAATCTAGGAAGTTCACATGCGCTATACTTCCTAGAAAGATCTTCTAATTATCTATCTACTAAATAATAAAATCCAAATAGATAAATAATAGTCAAATAACTTAAACAATAGATTAATAAATACAATATAATCATTCCAGAACGCATTCGCATCATCAGGCCAAGGTTTGGGCCGAATTCTCCAAGTTGCGGTCTGCTCGCGTTCACACTGCATAGTAAAATGTCTCACCGGGCTACCTTTTGATTGACTCGTCCGATTGG
This sequence comes from Viola odorata, assembly GCA_963691705.1. NCBI lineage: Eukaryota > Viridiplantae > Streptophyta > Magnoliopsida > Malpighiales > Violaceae > Viola > Viola odorata. The sequence continues at coordinate 35,722,499 of OY829539.1, read as the reverse complement.
GCTGAAACTTGTCCCATTCGATAGCTAAGACACAAAAATAGTAGGAGGGTGCTCCTCTTCCTGGTCCGGGCCAGACTGGTCCAATGAATGGTCGTTGGCGTTGACGGAAGCGTTTTGAAGTCCTCATCCGCGTAGGATTGCCGTCAGCGAAAATATAATGAACCATAACATAAAATAGGCTAGAACGTTTGACCTGAATTTTGGACACAATGTAGAGGATATACTGAGGTTTCCAAAACATATTTGAACGCACGATTCTGACCTCTGTAGCTCCGTCTAGGTTCTGTCGAAGGCGCTGGTTGCGTCTGTGCGTCCTCTCCTTGACAGCAAGAATGTCACCATGAGCCATCTTGAGTTCTACTCGTCCAAAAGCTCTGAAACTTGGACACAGTCTTCCCAAGACTCCAATAGGTCTTTTATATGTTCTGGATCTCTGATTGAAGCCGTTCTTCCATGGGTTGACTGGGGTGATAGTCAAACCTTGCGCTAGGTACCTCCAAGCTACCTTCCATGTCATCCTTCGCATAAAGGCTTGATCAATCAGCGTCTCCTGCCTTGCCTCCATGCCTAGAGGTTGTATTAACCTCACTGGATGCTTTTCAACATCTTGGGCTCGACGCTTTGGGTTGATTGGCCTTGATCGCAAGGCGTGTGCGTGTTGTAAGTGCGCTAGGGCTAGTCTCGGGGCTAGGATCGTATCATCCCCTCCCTCTTCAAAAAGATTCACCCTCGAATCTGATTTTAGATCTGCACCACAATACCTCAAGTTAGTAATACTAAAGTAAGCACAAATCGAACCATACCAACCTCGCAAGTTCCACTTAGCAGCAAATTCTTTGAACATGTCAATGTGTTGAGTAAAACCATCGTCCCAAGCGGTCCTTTTACACAATTCTTCCCATGAGTCGCTAAGTGACTCCTTCCTCTGCGTACTAAGAACACTCCAAGGGATAACATGTGCAAGAATAATATCCTTGAAGATTATATTAGTAATAGTTGTATCACAATAGTATACTATGCCATCATCATGTGATCTAGTCATAGTAAAATTGTGCAACGGATGATGCCACCAACATAAGCGCTCGCTCTTGCTCTGATGCCCTTTATACATATACAACCTTGAATTATGTTTAAATAAATAATCATTGTAAGTTCTACAAAAGTCAGAATCAATAGCATAAGGATGAAATTCATGTGACAATTCAAGCAACTTCGCGAAAAAAGGTTTTTCATTAAAACTACTTCCAAAACTTAAAGGAACATCATGTGAAGACATAACACTCCTAAAAACCAAGTTAATAATTTTAATTATACCACAGCAACTCACCAAACAAGTATCAAACGCATCATGCTCATTAAAACTCCGCAAAAGGTCATGTGACCTAAATAAGCGATTGCGCTTGAATAGAATTCCCTCAAGTCCAGTCGACTTACCCATAGCTTTAACATGAAACTCACACATGGCAGAATGATTATGGAATGTAAATACATGTGGAATTTCAATCAATTTTGTGTTAGGGAAAACATGATGTGCATCTCTCGACCTAGTCAAAACGTTAAATTGCTTGCGTCTGCGCAAGTAGTCTTTAAATACATATGACTTGGCCTTCGGCTCTTGCATATAACCATCATTAATTAAATCAATTTTAAAACCAGAATCATAATTATTAATGAGGTTAACATGCTCACAAAAATCAGACTTAAGGATGGAAAGATATACCATACCGTTGCGGCTAGGGTTAGCCGAACTAGGTACCATGGATGATTCACACTCCTTAAGTTCTCTTGGCACTTTGGAATGAGACATCTCTGCTGCCAACAGCCTTCTCTTGTTCTGCTCATGAGAATAAACAACCAAAACAAAGGAAAGAAATGGATTAGGGTTAGAAAGATCAAGGCGCAATGGCCAAAAATTCAGATTTTTGTGGCTTGCGCCAAAACAGTTTTTGTTCACTTCTCTCCCTATGGCATATTCATTCTCTCCTTTTGTATTCATGCCAACTAACGCATGCTCTCTATTTTCATACGGGCTGTTTTGACTCTCATCTCTTATCCCATGCTCACTCTTTTCATGGGGGCTGTTTTGTTCTTTTTCTTTTAAGGCTTCCAATTCTTTTAAGACTTTTTCTTTTCTTTCTTTTTGAAAGTCCGAATATGACTTAACAAGATTCTCTTGATCCTTATGGACTTCCGAAGGTGACAAAGGATTCAATATGTGCCTTCGGCCGTCCTTGACAATCGAATAATGATTGCTCTTGTCCTTGTGAACTGCCTTCATAGTATGTTGCCACGGTCTTCCCAAAAGGATATGACTTGAAGTCATGGGTACCACGTCGCAAAAGATAGTACACTCAACTCTTCCAATGGAAATAGTGACCAAAACGAAGTGTGTTACCTCTAACTCCTCGTCGTTGGTCATCCCTCGAAGTTTGTATGGCTTCGGATTCTCAATCAATGGGATATTGAGTTTGTGCACCAATAAATCGCTTGCAAAATTCTCTGGACTCCTAGTGTCAATAGTCAATGAGCACACCTTCTCTTTAACTCGGCAACGGGTGTAGAATAACCCCTCTTTTTGTTCCTCTCCTCTAGGCTGTCTTGGTTTGGGTCTCCTCTGCCTAGGTATCTCTTCTTCTCGGTGAGGTGTAGTCCGAGTAGTCCTTATGTTAGGCATGCTATTAGGGTTGGGTTCTTCTCCAGGCGGCATGCCATAGACATATGGTGAACTCCTGGGATTGAGGACTTGGGTGTACCGAGTATGTGTCTGCCTTGCGACGTTGGCAGCAACCTCCCTTTCTTTGGCGATCTCCCTTCGCCAGTCATCAAACGCATCAAACCTCTCGGTTAACTTGCGCATCATTGTGATTACTTCATCGTTTGTCCCTGTGTTCTAAACCGAATGGTCTGACATCTGAAATCACAATAAAACAACAAAGAACAAGCGTAAAATTGTCCTATCTAAGCACTCCCTCACGTGTTTAAACTCTCGTGTTTAATCACTCCAATGCGCTCACAAGTCACTCTAACAATTCTCTTCAATCAATCCAAGATCCGTAGACTCAAAGAATGTCAAGAAACGCTTCCAATAATTTGCAACGAAAACTCAAGCTTCGAAAGAAATAGATGTGATATAACTGATTAATTACTTTGACAATTAATCAAACAATTATAACACAGAGTAGATAGGTCAAGTATCACAAGAGCTCAAGGAAGACAATTGATTTGCAAAAATTCTGCACTAGTTCGGATTCGTTTTAGAACTAGGGTTTTCGATTTGTTTCTTTGATAACTTTTGAATGACAGATTCGTTTTTGATGATTCTTGTTGTGTTGGAACACTCTTTTCTTGCTGATTTTTATTCTGTATTGATCGCAAGGTTCCTGATTTGTTAACACACTGAATTTTTTTTTAATTTCGTCTGCTGTTCTGTTTTTGACGAATGTGTTGTTCTTTCTTTTTGTTTTTTTTTTTTTGTAAATAGAAATTGCAAATACTTGAAACAAAATAAACTGACACTTTGTGGGACTTTATTTTCTGTTTTCTGACTCAAAGAAGATAGCAAATCAAAGGGCTTAATTTGTTACCTAAACAAGACGCAACTAGTTACTAGTTTCGACTCACTAACACAAATGGGGAAACAAAATAAGATTGGTATAGATTTGGCTAGGGAAGACAAAGAAACCAATCTTAACAAAACGAAACAATAATTAAAGGATAGATACCTTTACGGTGAGCAGCCTTTGCTCCGCTACCAGCTGATGTGGTTCCTGATTCGGAAACCTTCCAATTGTTGGATCGTTGCTCAGCGACAAGGATTTGAATGCGGAAAACTAACTCGTCGGAAACTCCAACCCTCCTAAGTGTAATACTTAGGCAACCTGGACGAAATCCTTCAAGGATCTTCAATAGGACTCGGACCCTCCTAGGTGCAATACCTAGACAACCCCGACGAGACTAAAGAATGGAATGATAACTTCGTGCTTTACTTGAGGCTAGATGCGGCTTATCAAACCGGATATAGAACAAGGATCTTGAGGGATCAACTGAAGAAAACTCTTCTGGTTTTTAATAATAATCAACGTCTAACTTAACAATATCAGCGGCATGCTCTTTATAAGGAAAGAGATGCGCAAAACCCTAATCTAGGAAGTTCACATGCGCTATACTTCCTAGAAAGATCTTCTAATTATCTATCTACTTAATAATAAAATCCACCTAGATAAATAATAGTCAAATAACTTAAACAATAGATTAATAAATACAATATAATCATTCCAGAACGCATTCGCATCATCAGGCCAAGTTTTGGGCCGAATTCTCCAAGTTGCGGTCTGCTCGCGTTCACACTGCATAGTAAAATGTCTCACCGGGCTACCTTTTGATTGACTCGTCCGATTGGGCTGAAACTTGTCCCATTCGATAGCTAAGACACAAAAATAGTAGGAGGGTGCTCCTCTTCCTGGTCCGGGCCAGACTGGTCCAATGAATGGTCGTTGGCGTTGACGGAAGCGTTTTGAAGTCCTCATCCGCGTAGGATTGCCGTCAGCGAAAATATAATGAACCATAACATAAAATCGGCTAGTACGTTTGACCTGAATTTTGGACACAATGTAGAGGACATACTGAGGTTTCCAAAACATATTTGAACGCACGATTCTGACCTCTGTAGCTCCGTCTAGGTTCTGTCGAAGGCGCTGGTTGTGTCTGTGCGTCCTCTCCTTGACAGCAAGAATGTCACCATGAGCCATCTTGAGTTCTACTCGTCCAAAAGCTCTGAAACTTGGACACAGTCTTCCCAAGACTCCAATAGGTCTTTTATATGTTCTGGATCTCTGATTGAAGCCGTTCTTCCATGGGTTGACTCTGGTGATAGTCAAACCTTGCGCTAGGTACCTCCAAGCTACCTTCCATGTCATCCTTCGCATAAAGGCTTGATCAATCAGCGTCTCCTGCCTTGCCTCCATGCCTAGAGGTTGTATTAACCTCACTGGATGCTTTTCAACATCTTGGGCTCGACGCTTTGGGTTGATTGGCCTTGATCGCAAGGCGTGTGCGTGTTGTAAGTGCGCTAGGGCTAGTCTCGGGGCTAGGATCGTATCACTAACACTTTCCCGAGTCCATAATACGACCCCGAACCGTTGTTCTCGGGTTTAGACCCTTTTGCCTTAGTTGTTTTATTTTTATGTCATGACTTTAGGTTTCCCTAAACCTAGAAATAAATAGGGTGGCGACTTCATTGCATTATGTGAGACAACCCGTTTTGTCCCACATCCGTCCCGAACTTGTTCGCGTAAAATCAAAAAGGAGGTGCGACAGTTTGGTGACTTCACTAGGGATTTAGGGTTGAAGCCGGTTTTTGTTTATTTGAGGTGTTTATTTATTTACTCGCTTTGATAAATTATTGTGTGTTTATTTATTCGATTTGATAAATTGTTCATACGCATTTCACGCATGAATGCCTTACCGTCGGGCTATTTTCCAAATAGAATTAGGTTGGTATTAGTGAAGCCCTGTGGACCTAGCGTCTTAGTATGCTTTCATGAACCCTAACTCAGATTTGAACCCCTAAATGGATTGAAAAGTGGCCCAATTTGGTTAAGGGATCGGTTGACGCTCTACAATTCATTTACTGAGGGACCACTTCTATGGTATCGTCCGGGAACTTTTCAGCCAATTAGAAATAGTCGAAGTCAGAGCCCCAGCATGTGCATCATGATCATATATCTGGTTTATTGTTGCTCTGATTATCCTGTTTCTATGATTTTCATATTCCTTGCAATTTATTCTGCTTTTATCGTACTTTGTTCATACGAATTTTAGAAATTGTAATCTTTGCGATACACGTGTAAATTAAAAACTTAGGATTAATAAAACTTCATCCATTCAAATTACTAGCACTTGAACTTTGTCTTTATTTTTCCCATGGTAGACCATTCTATTTATTTGTTCAGTGGCGATACCAACGATATCTTCGTACATTAGTCGAGCCTACGACTATAAACAAGGGCGCTTCGTGGGACGCAACCTACGTGTTCTTTTCAATATTTCTATTTTTTTGTTAATTTTAAATTCAGAATTTTAGGATTTCTTTTCGTCAGGACTTACTATTTAACTCCCTTTTTATTTTAGGTACAGTGAGACTTATAAACTTGGGGGCAAGCGAGTGAAGTGATGACCAAAAGAAGGTGTTTGAAAATGTCAAAGCACATTTTACCGGGGGCAAGGCATAGAGAGCGATAATTCACAACAAAGAGCTCTGTGCGTCCATCCCACCTTTACTTTGGTCCACCACTACTCAACGGGACAGCGAAGTCATCCTCCTACCCATGACCGTCCATTCTACCCTCACTGCTTGCTGCACATATCCAGAGAAGCTCCACTTTCCTTTCTGCCTCTTTAAATCTTAGGCCTTGTACCGTCTTTGTACAGTCATTTTTCTACATTGGGGGCAATTTTGAATTTGTCTTTTAAAACTGTTAAGAGTTCTTAACTTTGTGGTTGTGAATAAAAATTTTGCTAAATAAAATCCACACTACCCTCAAATTTTCAGAACTTCCATAAATTGAGCATGTTCATCATTTTATTGCGTCACAGATGACTTGCATATTCATTTGAAATTATATGACATGCATGATCTCGTCTGTTAGCTCTTATATCCATGACATATTTTAGACGTAAGCAGTCACAAACATATCCCTGTGAGCATTTTGGGCGTTCACGTCTTATTTCTTTCATGAGTGCAAATGCTAAACTAAGTGCTAGTTAGATTTGCATAATATCCAGGGTACATGCACCATCAGACATAGGATAACAGTAAGACGACATTGGACTTTGCTCTTTGCTTCCATATTTCTTTTGTCTTCTCATTCTTTTGTCTTCAAACACTTATCCTTACACATTATCCTGCAAATTCTATTCACTTCTTTTATAAACCACTTGTAAAACCTTTATTCCCACTTGAGCTCCCTAATTAGTGAGTAATGCTCGATTGAGGTTGCTACCTGGAGATAAGGGGCACATCGAATGTGGTTTGTAAAAAAGGGATGAAAAGAAAGCCCTTAGAAGATTGCTGATAATCGACGCCAGAAGAAGGCAGAAGAAAGCGAGAATTGAAGATTGTCGTCCAAAACCGAGACTGAGGAAAGACAAGACAAAAACTGTACTTGCTTTGCTTGCTGATGTATTTTACGTTTGAGAAAAAAAAGAAAAAAAAAGAAAAACAAAATTCAAAGAAACAAAGGTGTTCAAAAAAAACACAAAAAAAAGACTTTTCCTTTTCTTTTACAGATTTCTCCTTTTTTTCTCCCTCGCAAAGTCCTCTTGATTATTAGAATGCCCATGCATGTGCATCTTTCACTCGGATTGACATTGCAAATTTAATTTTTATGCTATGTTTGTTGCATTTTTATGAGTGTAAACACTTAGCCTTGTTTCTGAGCGTGAGTACATACAATAATATCCGGTGAGGACTATTTACGGCTACATGTTGTTGGAAAGTCTTGTCCTTGAGGTCGTTACCTCCTGGGCAAGATGCAGATGCTTTTTTAGGCTTGTATCAGGCTTGCTCGTATGACAAGAATTGGATGACATGTTTCTCCTAATTGCTTAAATTGTTCAAATTTCCTTTTGATAGGGAAGTTATTTTTATCTTAATGTTAGGGGCAAGGCTTAGGGTAGTGTGGGAATACTTTCATATACAACATATATGATTCGATCTCTTTGTATCCCTGTTTATCAATTGCTCTCTCATTTTTTCCATCCATTACTGCTTCGGCTTGTTTCCTCCCTATTTGCAGGATACAGATATGCTTCGATGGAATCCCTCGCTGTGTAGATGGGTATCGATGAGAAAATTGTTGTAATTCCCTCGTCATGGATTTCCATCAACAAATCCAATCAAGTTATAAAAAAGCGGAGCCACCAGCCGGAGCAACAATCCGCAAATTCACAAGGTATCTAACTTGAGCCCTCAACATTCGAATGGAGTACATTACCACTCCTTAATCAATTTCAAATCAACATTCGAATGGAGGTACGTTACCACTCCCTGATCAATTTCGTGTGGTGGTTCATACCCCTACCAGCAAATCAACATCCGAATAAAGGTACGTTACCACTTCACTTCCAACTTATTTTGTGCGGTGACTTGGTCACCCACTCTTCAACTCATTTCGTGCGGTGACTTGGTCACCCGCGTTGGTGTGACGACTTGGCCGTCCACTTTTTAGTAATTTCGTGCGGTGACTTGGTCACCAGCGTTGGTGTGACGACTTAGTCCTCCACTTTTCAGTTATTTCGTGTGGTGACTTGGTCACCCGCGTTGGCGCGAAGACTTGGTCGTCCACTTTTTAGTTATTTCGTGGGTGACTTGGTCACCTGCGTTGGTGTGACGACTTGGTCGTCCATTTTTCAGTTATTTCGTGCGGTAACTTGGTCACTCACGTTGGTGTGACGACTTGGTCACCCACTCTTCAACTCATTTCATTCGGTGACTTTGTCACCTGCGTTGGTGTGACGACTTGGTCATCCACTTTCCAGTTATTTCGTGAGGTGACTTGGTCACCCGCGTTGGTGTGACGACTTGGTCATCCACTTTTCAGTTATTTTGTGCGATGACTTGGTCACCGTGTTGGTGTGACGACTTGGTCGTCCACTCTCCAGCTCATTTCGTGCGGTGACTTGGTCACCCACTTTCACTTTATTTTCGCACGGTAAGTTCGCGGAGGTGCAATACCCCGACTTACCACTTTATTTTCACATGGTAAGCTCGCGGAGGTGCAATACCCCCACTTACCACTTTATTTTCACATGGTAAGTTCGCGGAGGTGCAATACCCCTACTTACCACTTTATTTTCGCACGGTAAGTTCGCGGAAGTTCAATACCCGCACTTACCACTTCATTTCGCACGGTAAGTTTGTGGAGGTGCAATACCCCCACTTACCACTTCATTTTCGCACGGTAAGTTCGCAGAGGTGCAATACCCCCACTTACCACTTCATTTTCGCACGTGGCTTTCAACCACTCACTAGTTTATTCAAATACGGTGGCTTTCAACCACTCACCAGTTTTTTTCAAATACGGTCGCTTTCAACCACTCACCAGTTTATTCAAATGCGTTGGATTTTAACCACTCGCCAATTTTTTAAAATTCGGTGGCTTTCAACCACTCGCCAGTTTTTTTCAAATGTGGTGGCTTTCAACCACTCACTAGTTTATTCAAATGCGGTGGTTTTCAACCACTCACCAATTTTTTCAAAAGCGGTGGCTTTGAACCACTCACTAGTTGATTCAAATGCGGTGGCTTTCAACCACTCACCCGTTTATCCAAATGCGGTGGCAATCAACCACTCTACAGCTCAGTTCATGCGGTGGCTTCCAACCACTCTCCATTTCAGTTCGCACAGTAGGTTTGAGGTAAGACCTGTTTTCCTTTTACACCCTTTTTCAATGTTGTGATTGCTCACGTCCCTGCATCTTGTCTTTTAAATGTTGTGATTGGTCACGTCCCCACATATATAATGTCTTTAAATATTGCGATTGGTCACGTCCCCACATCTTGTCTTTTAAATGTTGTGATTGTTCACGTCTCCACATACATCATGTCTTAAAATGTTGCGATTGGTCACGTCCCCACATCTTGTCTTTTAAATGTTGTGATTGGTCACGTCCCCACATCTTGTCTTTTAAATGTTGTGATCGGTCATGTCCCTATATCTCGTCTTTTAAATGTTGCGATTGGTCACGTCCCCGCATCTTGTCTGTTTAGTGTTGTGATTGGTCACGTCCCCACATACACCTTGTCTTTTAATCTTGTGATTGGTCACGTCCCCACATACACCTTGTCTTTTAATCTTGTGATAGGTCACGCCCCCACATCTTGTCTTAAAATTTTGTAAGTCGTCACCCCTACCATCAGACCAACATCCAAGCAAAAGCGTATGACTGCGAGTGCTACCCTCGCCCTACGTGATTTACTTTTCTGCAGCAGCGTATGGACTGTGAGTGCTACCCTCGCCCTACGTGATTTACTTTTCTACAACAGCGTATGGATCGCGAGTGCTACCCTTGCCCTACCTAATTTAGATTTCTGCAACAGCGTACGGACTGCGAGTGCTACCCTCACCCTACCTGATTCACATCTTTGTCATTCGCGTTTACCCCGTTATCAGGGAAGTCATCATTTACATTTCCGTGATTTATGTTTTTCTCACACTAAGAGAAGTTTGCATTTTACACTACATGCATTTGTTTGTTCCCAACATGTCATGTTGTATTCAAAATGGGGAACCATCTTTACTGCTCATCAAAAATTTCAGTTACTCTATATTTTTTATCAGACAGTAAAGAGGGGGAAAGTGTTGTAACCCGATTTTTTACGCATTTTTAGCACTTTTTTCGTCTATCACATTATCAGCCCGTTTAAATCGAATTCCTATCAATTTTCGATCTTTGGCTGTTTATTTTAATATTTCACTTCATTTCATGTCATTTTAGTTTTTCGTATTTTTTACTGTCTTTTCGCTCGAACTTCTATCGATCCCAAGCGAGTTTCCTCGGACCATAGGTCGAACGCTTTCTTTCTTTAATTGAAAATTATCTATTAATATTTTGTTTCACGTCATCTCTTTTTGTTTCGTTCAACTCATTTCGCTATAGCATTTATTTTTCGTTTGAACTTCTATCAGTTCCGGGCGAGCTTACTCGAGTCGTAGATCAAACTTTTTCCTTGTTTACTGTCTACTATTTATTTCTTTTCATTTTACTACATATCTTAGTAATTTTAGTTCGGGCTTTGATTCATTTCAAACGAGTTCTCTCGTGCCGTTAGCTCGAACTGAAAATATCTCGTTCGTACCGCATTAATATGTATTAATGCACATAAATGCATTTCCTCCAAAATATGCCCTTGCCGGCGTTTCTTCATCATCACACAAGCCACCGTCGACCTCCCAACGTCAACCCTTACCATCTCATTAATGCGACCATCAATTCCCCTGACAGCCAACTGCCTCGTCGATGCATTTTCTTCATTATCGGCCTCGTCATCGTGCCTCGTCGACGGCCAGCTCATGGCTCCAAACCGACTCTAAACTTCCCCTATAAATACCAAGCTTCTTACAACGAATTAAGGGGGACCAATTCATGCTCTCATCCCCCCTTTTATTCATGATCTCTCCCTCTACTTTGCTTTCAACTTATTGCCTTTCAATTATTTAAATTGCCTCTATTTCAATTTAAATCAATTGCTCTTGTTTTATTTTCAATTAGTTGTTACTCTTTCTGTCAATCAATTACTGCTACTATTTTAAATTAATTTCGTTGTTTTGCTTCGTTGAATTGCTTGCTATTTCGGGTTAATTTTAAGTTTGTTTTAATTAATTTTGTTTGCTTATTTACTTAAAATTGCCCACTGTTTTTAATTAATTAATTTGCTGTGTTTGCTTGGTTGGATTGCTGCTACTGAGAGGGTGATTTTGGTCGTTCAATTTCTTATTTCTGTTGTCGATTTATTCCTTGGCCGCCGGAAGAAGACGAAGAATTCGAGCCAAGGAAGAAGACGAAGCCGAGCGAGAAAGGAAAAAAGAAAGGCTGGGCTATTTTAATTAATTGTTTGGTCATGGGCTTGGCAAACAGAGGTAAAGGAAGAAAGGAAGCATGGGTTGCCTTTGTTTTAAATTTTAGTTATGGGCTTGGCTTGTCCAAGCCTAAGCGTGAAAAGGAAAAGGTCATGGGCCAAGGCTGTTCCTGGCCCATCGGGAAAAGAACCATGGGTTTGGGTCTGTCTTAGGTAATAGGCTGGAATTCAGGAAGTTGCGCGGATGTGGCCAGCAACCTCCTTGTGTATTCCTTGGGCCTCGCGACATCACAGGACCCATACCCATATGCTCTCAATTGGTTCAACGAGGGCAGCACCATTAAGGTACACAAACAAGCCTTCATCCCTTTTCAAATTGGTACTTATATGGATGAGAGGTTGTGTGATGTAGCACTAATGCAATCCAACCACCTTCTTTTGGGAAGACCGTGGCAGTTTGATAGGAAGGTCATACATGATGGTTTTCGTAACACCTACAAGCTAGAGCATGGGAACCGCAAGTTCCTCATTCCGCCACTTGCTCCTAGCCAAGTCTATGAAGACCAACTCACATTGGAAAAGGCTTATGCCATTTTTGAAATTTCTTCTTCGCTTCAAAAGAGAGATGAGTGGAGTGGAGTGAAGAAAGTGAGTAATGAACATGAGGGAAAGAACGGGCATGAAAAAAGATAGCATGCGCCGAGTGGAGAGAAAAAAGAGAGTTGTGTAACTGTGAGTGATAAGACACGACTTGAAAACAGTAAGCAAGCTAGTAAGTGCTTGAGTGGAGTGAAAATGAGCAAGAGGGTGAGTTTGTTTGCTAAAGGCAAAGATGTGATGCACACTCTTATTTTGCGCAAACCTTGTATCCTAATTAGGTTCAAGGAAAATTGTTTACTTGCCACTAATGCTAATCTTTCTCTTCCTAGCAATATTTCTTCTCTTTTGCTTTCAAGGATGTCTTCCTAGCAGAACTCCCCAATGGACTGCCACCCGTGCGTAGAATTGAGCATCGAATTGATTTCAATGCTACCAAATAGACCAGCGTATCGATGCAACCCCAAGGAAACACAAGAACTCCAAGCACAAATAGAGGGGATGTTAGACAAGGGATTCATTAAGGAGAGCCTCTCTCCTTGCGTCGTCCCCGTTCTACTAGTGCCCAAAAAGGATGGGAGTTGGCGCATGGGCATGGACTGCCGCGCCATCAACAAGATCACGGTAAAGTATTCTTACCCAATTCCACGTTTGGATGATATGCTTGATGAACTAAGTAGCGCTACAATATTTTGTAAAATTGACTTAGTTAGTGGCTATCACCAAATTAGAATGCATGAGGGAGACCAATGGAAAACAGCTTTTAAAACAAAGTTTGGCCTTTATGAATGGTTAGTAATGCCTTTCGACCTTACTAATGCCCCTAATGAATCACGTGCTTAGACCATTTATAGGGAAATTTATTGTGGTGTATTTTGATGACATTTTGGTTTATAGCACATCTTCACAAATTGCATCAAATTTTGGACCACTTGCACCAAATTTTCCTAACCCTTCGTGAACATCAACTTTTCGCTAAGTTGTTGATAAGGGCTCAACTTCTGTTTTGGAGAAGAAGAGACCGAATTGCTGTTCTTGAGCCGGATCTAGTCCTCTTGTGAGAGGTTGGCAGCTTGGATGGATGAACGGATGAAGGTGTATAGATGTTTAAATGGAGAGGATAACGTCGCAATAAGGTTGCGGATTGTGCAGCGGATTAATGGATGAAAAGGAGAGTGTTTTGATGAACAATAATAAGTATATAACTTCAATACCCAACAAACCCTCTCTAGGCTAGCTAGAGCAACCTTGTTACAAAGTAAGGAAGATGAAGTGCTGGTTTGAAGAACCCTAAATTACCTAAGCTATACTAGGGTTTGGTCTTAGAGAAATAACATTCAAATCAAAGACAAGTGCTGAAATGAAAGAAATGCACTTTAAATAGTCTAGCCTAAACAAAGTGGGTAAATACCCTAATACCCTTTATCATTTAAGGGCCTTGAAAGCTCCTTCCTTTCTTGGAACAAAGGCTGCTTAGACGCACCCTCATGGTTGGCTAGGGTTTGGCGTGAAGCGCTCATGGCTGGTCCGATCAAGGCGTGAGGTGCAAGTGAGAACATTCACGCTGGTATCATGGAGTCTTTAAGCTCGTATCATCCCATCCCCCTTTGAAGAGATTCGTCCTCGAATCTAAGCTTTGGAGGGGGGGGGGTTTCCGAAAGTGGAGTGAGAGCCTTTAAGCTCGTATCATCCCCTCCGCCTTGGAGGAGATTCGACCTCGGATCTAGAGGCTCAATCCCTTGCAAGGCTAAGCGGGCTAAGGAAAGCTCGCGGCTAGTGATCACACACGGAACCCTCAAAATACAACTCTCGGAGAATATAGGCCAAGGTGGAGGCCGTCCTCGGGCAAGGCAAGTAGGCGCGGACGGGAAAAATCCAAGAACAACCAAGTATCGGCCAAGACGGAGAAGGGATGAGATGCGGATCATGTGCGGGTTCCTAGTAGCGAACAATGAGGCGTGGTCACAAAGGACGGCCAAAGGAGTGCCGGAAGGGTTCCGGATATAGTGCGGGACCATGACACCACATGGAGGTGCCAAAAATGGAAGGAAAGGTGTGCGGCTCACATGCCCAAAACCAAGTAGGAACGGGTCCTCAAAGCTATGTGTAGGTATCTTTGGAATGATGGAAAAATCACTCCCAAGGGACCACAAATGGCGCTGCTGTGCTAGACCAAGGATGGCCTTCTCGTGGCTGCCCGAAGAGAACTCATAAGCCGACTCTATACTCCTATCGCTCCCAAAATCCAACCCATCCAAAGGAGCACTCGAAACCACCAACTCCGAAAGCTCAACCCCTAAAGTAACCAACTCCATATCAATACCGTCCGAAAGGGGCTCAAGTAATCCCTCATCCAATGGAGCCAGCTCACCCAAAGTAGCACTCGAATCCACTAAGTCCGAAAGCACACCAAGCTTATCCTCAAGAAGTGGTGGCAGCTCAGCAGAGTCAACACTAGAAGAAACTCGCGTATGAGTGGTGGAAGGGCCACTAGGAGAAGGTTGAGGTGGTGCTTCAACTCATTGAAACGAGGAGTTGATTACCTCCAATCTGCGTCGCAACTCGGCCAAGATATCCGAAGGGTTCTCCAAGTGGTCAAACAAACCCATGGATGCATGATGTGGTACTCGGGCTCGAGGGGAAGAAGTCTCATGCACATAGGAGCCCGGAGGGGGCTGGTGGACACGGTGGGAAGATGGCGCCGTGTGGTAAGGTGGGGCATGACGGGGAAGTGCACTAGATGATAAGGAGGCCTACAGTCAAGGCGTGATGATGGCACCTCATGATAAGGTGGGGCACGGTGAGCGGGTGCGCTAGGAGGCCTAAGGTCATGGCGTGATGATGGTGGCATATATGGAACATAGTCACGTCCGTGAGGATAAAGGAGGTGATCAACCGGTGCCTCTATCACGCGTGATGAGCTACGGGCACCATATGGAGGTGGCGCCACATAAGCGAGAGAGGGGCGGTGTGGGCGCTCATCAATGTGGTCCGGCTGTTCATACCCATAAGATTGCCGTGAGGGCTCACGAAGACCATACTCCAACCGAGAAGAAGAAGTGGCACTAGAGCGGCTGTCTCGGCTGTCCAATACATAGGCCCAAGAATCAAGTGATGCTTCATCCCCCTCGGGGCAAGCACCCTCATGGCAAGAACTAGTCCCATACGGTGACTCTACCTCTCCCAAGTAGCTCACGGCATGGCAAGAAGATACGCGGTCACTAGCCATGGAATAGGCCGCACTATAACATGATGCATCCTCCCAATCGGACCCAACATCCGAATAAGAGTAATGCGAAGACATAGCAAATAAGTACCTACAAAAAGAAACAAACACAATTGAATAGCTAAATGGGTTAGTCCCTCCCTCACGTGTTTCACTCGTGTTTATCACTCTAATAATCTCACAATATTCTCTCAAGCCCAAGCCAAACAGAAGCCAATAATGACTCAAAGACTCACTAAGGCACACAGAAGAAGCAAGGAAAACAAGGCTAGAAAGAAAGGTGAAAGAAAGCCAAATTAGTGATCAAGAAGAGACACTTGATTTTGATCACCAAATTGACTTAGAGTGGATAGATAGGTGTGTGGAAACAAAGAAAGGAAGACACCAAGACAAGCTACTCAAGACCAGACTCAAGGAAATAAGAAGAGAAAACCACAATTGAAAAGATAGACTCAAAACTGAAATTTCGGGTGAAAACTGCACACTGATTTTAAGTTGACGATATGTATGGGAACAAGACAGAATTAGCCGAAGACCAAAACATAAGAGTTGTTCTACTCAGGCTGAAGTTTCATCCCACAAAATTTCAGAACAAACAGAGCAAAGAAGCTCTCAGAAATGGCAAAGGCCGAAACTAGAAAGAAACTAGCTAAGAAAAATCAAAACAGAAAGTTTCCTTCACACAATTGAAAACCGAATTTCAAACAAATGCACACATAAATGTAAACTACTACACTTCTAATGGGATCATACACTAGTAGTCTCTTGCTTTTGACTCAATTGCAATTTTTTTTTTTTTTTGAATTAGGAACTTGATCTCTATTTTTTTTTTTTTTTTTTTTTGATCTATGTTTTAGTTCCTTTCTTTTCCCTTTTTTTTTTGTTGCAATGAGTGAAGAGAACTCACTTGTATGACATGTAGTATTGAAATAAGAAGTGAAAGACAAGTAGTTTTAGTGTTTGAAAAATTTTCACTAGGTGCCAAAAATTTGATGAGGTGGCACTAGTGATGAGGTGGCAAATTTAAGTGAGGTAGCAAGTGAGGTGTCAAGTGAGGTGGCAAGTGTGAGGTGATAAAATATCTAGAAGAATATTCTATGCATATCCTATATGAAATACTAGGCTGAAATGAAGAATAGGTGGATTAATATGGGCCTAGTATTTTAGAGGACACCTCCACATAACAACAAAATGGGACCACATTCTACACATGGCACACAAGACACTTGTCTCTCAAATGGATGAACAAATGAAAGCACCAATCACCAATTTCGGTTGAATTAAATAAATTGAAGAAAACAATTCATCAAACACAGATTTTCGGAATTAATGGGTCACTAAAGATCAAAACTCAAAAGTCTCAAGAACACAAGATGAACATGAAGAACACCAAGCACAACTTTCGCTCTATGAATCTTAAAACAGCCCAAATGTGGCCCAACAGTTACGAAAATCACAGAACAGACTCTAAAGACGAAGATCTACAACTTTGTAGAAGAAATGAAACTGAAATTCCAAGTGGAAAGGACTCAAAACAGACTCACAACACCAGACTGTTTTACTCGCGCGATTTCTGCACACTTTTCTTCCAAGGCCGAAAAGTGTACCAAGATCACTGAGTTAGCAGCAGACCAAAACACAAAAGTTTCTCTACACAGAAAGATGTTTAAGCACAGAAATTTTCAGATTTTTCTGACGTAGAAAACAGACCCAGATCAGAAAAGGAAACAGACTCAAAAACTGACCCCTGGACAGAGAAAATTTCAGCACGAAATTTTCGGCCAAAATGGATAAACACACGGTAGAAATGATGGATCGAGCCGTGAGAAGGGATTTTACCAACCTAGAAGACGATTTGGAGCTCCGCTACCACTTGATAAGGGCTCAACTTCTGTTTTGGAGAAGAAGAGGCCGAATTGCTGTTCTTGAGCCGGATCTAGTCCTCTTGTGAGAGGTTGGCAGCTTGGATGGATGAACGGATGAAGGTGTATAGATGTTTAAATGGAGAGGATAATGTCGCAATAAGGTTGCGGATTGTGCAGCGGATTAATGGATGAAAAGGAGAGTGTTTTGATGAACAATAATAAGTATATAACTTCAATACCCAACAAACCCTCTCTAGGCTAGCTAGAGCAACCTTGTTACAAAGTAAGGAAGATGAAGTGCTGGTTTGAAGAACCCTAAATTACCTAAGCTATACTAGGGTTTGGTCTTAGAGAAATAACATTCAAATCAAAGACAAGTGCTGAAATGAAAGAAATGCACTTTAAATAGTCTAGCCTAAACAAAGTGGGTAAATACCCTAATACCCTTTATCATTTAAGGGCCTTGAAAGCTCCTTCCTTTCTTGGAACAAAGGCTGCTTAGAAGCACCCTCATGGTTGGCTAGGGTTTGGCGTGAAGCGCTCATGGCTGGTCCGATCAAGGCGTGAGGTGCAAGTGAGAACATTCACGCTGGTATCATGGAGTCTTTAAGCTCGTATCAGTTGTCCAAATGCAAATTCTATTTGGAAGAAGTGCATTTTCATGGGTTTATCGTAGGTGCCTTCAGTCTCAAGGTGGATAAGAAGAAGATAAAGGCTATAGCTAAATGAGCGACGCCAACTAATATGGGAGAGGTCCGTTCCTTTCATAGGTTGGCCGGGTTTTATCGTCGTTTCGTCAAGGACTTCTCCGCCATCGCCGCCCCCCTCAACACTCTTACAAAGAAGAATGTGATATTTATGTGTGGAGAGGAGCAAGAGCTTTCCTCAAGCCCCGTTCATCACACTCAAGGAAAAGCTTTCCTCAAGCCCAGTCCTTACCTTACCCACTTTTGACAAAACTTTTGAGGTGGAATGTGACGCAATTGGCATAGGCATTGAAGTTGTGTTGCTTCAATACAAGAAGTCGGTGGCCTATTTTAGCGAGAAGTTGAAGGGCCCCCAACTCAAATATTGCATATACGACCGAGAGTTGTATGCATTTGTGCGGGCTCTCAATGTGTGGGAACACTACTTGCTGCCCAAGGAATTTGTGATGCACACGGACCACCTAAGCCTCAAGTACTTAAAGGGCCAAGGGAAGCTCAACAAGCGCCATGCCTCATGGATAGAGTTCATCAAATGTTTCCCATACCATATCAAGTATTTGAAAGGGAAGGACAATGTCATTGCAGATGCATTGTCCCGAAGGTACGCCCTCCTTACTTCCCTCCATTCTCGCCTTTTAGGCTTTGCACACCTTACCTCTTGTATGAAAATGATGTGGACTTTAAGGGTGCTTATCTTGCTTGCTCTAATGGTGCACATAACACATTCGTATTACATGATAGCTTTCATTTTTCATAAGGGTAGGTTATGTATCCCAAATTGTAGTACACGTGATTTGCTTGTTAAAGAAGCACATGGGGGAGGTTTAATGAGTCACTTTGGGGACTCTTAATGAGCATTTCTTTTGGCCTAAGATGAAGAAAAATGTTGCTAAGTTGGTTGTTGCTTGTATTGCTTGTAAACGTGCCAAATCTAAGAGTCTTACGCATGGTCTTTATGTGCCTTTACCGGTTGCATCTCATCCTTGGTGTGACATTTCAATGGATTTTATAGTTGGCCTTCCTCGCACCAAGCGAGGCAAGGATTCTTTGTTTGTAGTTGTTTACCGTTTCTCCAAAATGGCACATTTTATTCCTTGTCACACTACAAATGATGCATCGCACATTGCTACACTCTTCTTTCATGAGGTTGTTAGATTACATGGTATGCCATGCACGATTGTTAGTGATAGGGATAACAAATTCCTTTGTCATTTTTGGCGTTTGTTATGGGCAAAATTGGGTACTAAATTACTTTTCTCTATTTCTTGCCATCCTCAAACAGATGGCCAAACCGAAGTGGTTAATAGGACTTTAGGTACCATGTTACGTATCATGATTCAATAATATTTGAAGGCTTGGGAGGATTGCATTCCTTTCATTGAATTTGCTTACAATCACACTATGCACTCTTCCATACGTTTCTATCCTTTTGAGCTAGTCTATGGGTTCAATCTTCTTACCCCCATAGACTTGCTGCCTCTTTCTTTGAAGGATTGTACTAGTGTAGATGCCGAGGCGAAGGCATTTGAGGAAAGATCATTTTCCTACCCTTCGGAAGGGTAAGCTTAGCCAACGGGGCGATGGACCGTTTCTCATTGTGGAGAAAATCAACGATAATGCTTACCATCTTGATATTCCTTCTTTTTTTGGTAACATCAGCCCTACTTTTAATGTTAATGACTTGTCCTCTTACTTTGTAGGTGATGATAAGGATCTTCAAGTGGACAAGCCTATAGATTCAAGGGCGAATCATCGCGAAGGGAGAGGGGATGATACTACCATGGGAGCTCGCGGGTGCTTCACACGAAGCAAGGGAATGGTGGCCATCATATTAAAGACCTTTAGAGCTGAAGAGACCAACACGGAAGCAAGAGATCAATGGATGACGTGTGTTCATACCACGAGCACGCTTGGCCTAGCTTCCACAACGCGCGCGTGAAGAGAAGTCCGCCAGCCTCGGCAGTTTGGCAAGGTCTTGGAAGCGTGGCTAGCGGTATGCCGCCAGCCACTTAGCGATATACCGCCAGATTTACTCCTTGGCCAATCCGAGCCCACTTCAGCAGCCCAACTAGGCCTTCAAGGCCCTTTGTCCAAGGGTATTTTAGGGGTTTCCCTTGTAATAATTCTCAAGGTATAAATAGAAGGAGATAGCCTCTTTTATACCTTGTCTTTGATTTTGTGAGATATCTCTTTCAAGACCAATTAGTTAGCCTAGCACATTAGGGTTCTTAAAACCAATTTTGTTCATCTTGTCAAAATGCTTCGGGTTGATCATTTCATGATCAAGTAAGGGAGAGCTCTATTAGAGATCCTTGTAATCCTTTGATTATAAGTTCTATATATATATATTGTTCTTCCATAAATCATCTCTACAAATCCTCCACTAATTGCCGCTGCATATTACTCCATTAAATACTAAATATAACCTGCAATCCATCACCTAACTGAGTGTTTACCACCTCCCAAAGGAGACTATATCCTTCCCTTAAGAACATCATGACTTCATCTTCCAAGAGAAACTGAGAAGTTATCACTTAGGCCTATCGCGAAGCCTTTCGATTATCGCGCCAACTCTATGTCGTCTGCATGGCCTAGCTTTCAACCCGCGCGCACCGCGTGCCCCTTTTCTGATACTCCATAGAATTAATTATAATGATTTTAATTCCACACTAACAATTTGTATATTTTATGTGGCAGGAAATGAGGAATTAAAGTTATGGATTCGAGGACGAATCCTTTCAAAGGGAAAGGTGATGATGTGATCACGCCTAGCCCAACCTTGAGGATGTTCACGTACCATAGCGAGAGTCGACCTCCTACTGGGAGCCTAAGGGTAGTTACCGGGAATGACCACCAACCTGATACGATCCTAGGATCGCATCTAGCCCTAATGTGCATCAATACCAAGAGACAGGTAGCCATGGAACCAAAGTATGCGAAGGAGCACGCTAAGAGGGCCTTGGAGAGTCAAGCGAGGTTAGCAAGAGCCCATAGAGCCAAGATGAAGGTCAGCGCACGAAGGAGACGCACGCTAGGAAAGCCAATGCGTGAGGCACATGCCCATAGAGATGTGATGGAGTCAGCCCGAGCCAAGGTGAGGAAGATCAGCGTCGATTGGACTTCTAGATGAAATACAAGACCCTTCTATGTGTTAGGAAGGACGAGGCCAAATTTTAATTCATTCAGACGTGGGGGTCAAAAGTTGGCCTGAGTCAACTTTCAGCCAAGCACTAGGCGCGCGCACAAGGGCATAGGCGGACTGACTTAGAGCCAAAATGCAAACCACTCGAGCGTTTGGACTAATTCCAATTTCATTATGTTTCTAAGTCCAGAGGCTAGTTCGTGTCAAGATTTGGGCTGGTACGCACGAGCAAATTGGAAGATGGCCGAATTAGAGTTTGCGTCGGACAAGGATACTAGGAATCAAAGTGTGACTTGGCTTGAAGACCGATTTCAAGCTTAGTCAAGATTCTAGAATAAGAGAGAAGACTCTAGAAGTTAGATAGAGTAAATAATTGTATTTATTTTATTTATTTAATTAAGTTAGAGTTAAGATAGAATTAGGAGTTCTAGTTCTAGTGAAAGTCAAATTTGTAAGTCTTGTATAACTTGTACTTTGCACCTATTTAAAGGCTTTCTTATGAAATAAATCAGATCAGAATTTCTATTCAAACACTTTACCAAATCTCCATTCCATCATTCTACCTTCTTACTTTCTCGATATCCGGAGCAAGCCGTTCTTGTGTTAACTTAGTCGTGGACTCGGTTAGGGCTAGTGAAGCGTGGCGTTTGTGGATTCAAGAGTGGAGGTGCGTGAACTAGTGTGGCAGCAAAGCATGGCATTTATGGATTCAAGCGTGGAGTTACGTGAGCGAGCGTGTTGACGATTCATGGACTCGATCGTCGTGGGGATTGTGGACTCAATCTCGGTGGGAAAGGTTCGCAAGTGGATCTCTTACAAATCGGGTCTCAGGTGCCAGTCAAGTACTTGGTGTGCTGAAGAGTGGATTCTCTTTAGGGTTCGACTAGGCCGATCATAGGCGGGTGGATTCTCATCATTAACCTCAACTCGGAGGGTGGATTCCTTCCGAAATGTATCTAAGGGATTTTCGTTCTAATTCCGCACCCCAAACCTACAAGAGAACTAGATCGTCACTTATGCGCATCCTAGCTATCTAAGATCGTATCAAGGGTAGCAAGAATTGTATCACTACTAGTAGCCTTCAGGGGAAATATCGAGAATGTGCCCCTTGCCGAGAGCAATCAACTGTCGGAAACCATTAAGGGAGTTATCAGGAACACGCACCCTATCGAGAGATGCCATCTATCAGGAACTGATAACCCAATCCGAGAGACGAACCTTAATGGTGATCGAGCATTATACCGGAACCTAAGAGTTTCATGTGCACATTACTGGGAATGACCACTTATCGGAAACCCTAAGGGGAGTTATCGGGAACCGACACCCATCCGCGCAACACATGGACAAGCTGCAAGACCTCGAGCATCTATCGAGTCTACCAAGATTCGTTAGGTTCAGGGGCACTAACCGGGAGCCAATAACCCATCCGCATATCAGTCCAGCCTTAGGCCACGCTGATGCGTTCCTTATAGGCTAGAACACTTTCCTTAGATCGTTGTCCGACGACATGGCTTTCAATGTGAAAAATAACTCGAAGAAGACACGTGAATCTCCAAGTCGCAATGCTTAGCACTCCACGCAGAATCCCTTGAGGATCTTGCGTCAAACCTTTGAATCTCCAAATCGCAATGCTTGGCAATCCAAAGAACAGATGACTCAATGAAAGGTGCTTTCAAGTTTTACTTGACAAGCTAAGCGAATGCACGAAACTCAATTAGTTGCAAGGTTCATCGAGAACAAGTGGATAAAGATCCAAAGCAATCTGCTTTCAATAATCAATAATCAAGTCTAAACAAAAAATAACATGGGCGACTCCTTTTTAAAGAAGCGCTAAACCCTAATTCCAAAAATGGAAACTAGTTTAGTTTCTAAATAATGACTTAAACGAAAATGGCAACAAGCCACCCTTCCAAATAAGTTCCGAAACCCTAAAATAATATAAATAAAGTCTACTAAATAGGATATAAGTGCAGGCACCGCCGTTTAGGTCAAAAGGCCCAAGTGGCTTTGCTTGCGGGTCCGCCGAATCACATTTTAAGGAAATAAGGCGTTTTCCTTATTCCCTCGAGCGTTCCCACTGAAACTTGGAGGGACACTTCCGAACACATAGATGAAGTGATGGGCTGAATATTGTGCGAGGAAATATGCTCCAATCTTCAAAAGGCTTGGCAGTGGCTTTCGTTGTCCAATGTGAGCTTGTGATTTGGGCCTGTCCCAAATCCTTTGAGCGTTTCTCCTGATTCTTGGCCTGGACTCCTCTCTTGTATTATAAATGATCATGGCCTGGTCAAAAATGGGAGAAGGCACTGATGGTCCTAAAGGTCCGAGGTGGCCATGTTTGACCCATCCGTAGGCGTGCAGATTAGGGTCACGAGGCGCAACTGGGGCTCGCCTAGGCTAGCTCCCTCCGAGGCTGTCTCTGTCTTCAGCTCCATGTGAATGAGGCTGCTGAGTCTCGTCTGCAGGGTTCGGGCCCTTGAGCGGGTGATCGGGCCCGTGGGCGGCAAAGGAAGGTTTGCGGCTACTGCTCTAGGGCTGGCTCGGGACCTTGAGCGGGTAGGACTGGTTCGGGACCTGGAGCGGGTGATTGGGCCTGTGGTCCTCGGGATCGTATCATCCCCTCCATCTTGAGAAGGATTCGCCCTCGAATCCAGATCAGCAACATCCTCATCTACTGCATCAAACAACCTTAAATCAAAAATATTAAAGGATCCATGAATGGAACCATACTCACTTGGGAGGTCTAGGCGGTAAGCGCTGTTGTTGATTTTCTCAACAATTTGAAACGGTCCATCTCGTCTAGGGGCTAATTTTCCTTTCCTCTTCTCTGGAAATCTCTCACGTCTTAGGTGCAGCCACACCCAATCGCCAATTTGAAAGGACGCGGTCTTGCGGCCTTCATTGCGCTTGCGCACTAGGCGCTCATTTGTGCGCTCAATGTTTGCCTTAGCCTTCTCATGTATCTTCTTGATGTGTTCTGCCCTCTGCTGTCCATCTAAATTAGAAACATCACTCAAAGGCAAAGGGGTCAAAATCGGATTAAAACCATAAACTACTTCAAAAGGTGAACAATTTGTAGTAGAATGGATTGAACGATTATAAGCAAACTCCATGAAAGGCAAATGATCAGTCTATTTAGACACATGTTTAGTAACTAAAGAGCGTAAAAGGGACCCTACAGTACGGTTAACTACCTCAGTTTGGCCATCGGTTTGAGGGTGACAAGAAGTCGAATATAGCAATTTAGTGCCAAGGCGACTCCACAACACTCGCCAAAAGTGGCTCAAAAATCTTCCATCACGGTCACTAACAATACTAATAGGCATACCATGGAGGCGGACTACCTCTCGAAAGAATATATTAGCAACCTAAGACGCATCATTAGTATTTTTAGAAGGCAAAAAGTGTGCCATTTTGGAAAACCGATCCACTACAACAAATATACCATCCCAAGATTTAGGTAAACCTACAATGAAGTCCATGGATAGATCGGTCCAAGGTTGGGAAGGTACGGGTAGTGGCATAAATTCACCATGACTAGCTAACTGAGATTTTGCCCTATGGCAAGTTACACATCTAGCAATCACACGCACAACATCACGTCTCATCTTAGGCCAATAAAAGTGTGATTTCAGCATGTCATAGGTTTTATTAATGCCAAAGTGGCCCATCAATCCACCACTATGTGATTCATGCACAAGTAATTCATGCAAAAAACACTTAGGAATGCAAAGGCGCTTGCGCCGAAATAGATAGTTATCATGCGTATAAAATTTCTACGTTTACGCCGGAATGTTTTCTACGTTTGTTTCTCCCTTCCGCACCATTTTTTTAGTAATGCATGTAAAGAACCTAGTAACACATTTTGTGCAAATTACTAATACTAGAACTCTATTTTATTTTTCCCCCAGGATCCATCCTGCTTGTTCAAATGACAGTGCCTACGTTGCTTTCACTTGATACTTTTAGGGGAAGAAGTTTTGAGAACCAAGCTGCACGAGGGGATATGTTGAAATCCGGTTTCATTCCCGATATTACGGCCAAGATTGGGATGGAGGATAGAGTGATGCAAAAAAGGAGAGATTGCGTCATTAGAATATTTTTGATGAGCAAACGAATCCCGACTTCCAAGGTTAACGCCTTCAAAATCGTGCATCAAGCTGCTTAGATTTTATCTTTTCACCCCATGTAACAATGTTCCTAGACTTTGTCTACTCGCTTTCTTGACGAATCTAGATAGTTGAATCAAACGTACAATGGTTGTAACCCCTTTTGGGACGAAAAAAACCAATGACAAAATTCGCAGTTACTCCTTCTTAGGCATCCAAAAGACATCGAACGGCTATCGCCTACGATCAAATCAACCTTTCCCCTAAAATAAACCACATATAGAGCCCAAAAAAAACACACAAAAGACTAACCTTGGAGATAAAAGAACACTCACCGAAAAAATTCATAACGCAAGGACAGCTGCTCCCTCTTTTACCTTGGCCAATATGAAGGCGATGCCCCTCAAATTTCCACTCGACTAAAATACGAAAGATGTTCATCACACATGGAAGTTCGCTCTTACAAAATTTTAGCATTTTCTGGGAAGCAAATCTCTTGTAAAAAAAATCAGAACGTGAGAATGGCCGTTTTTCCCGGCCAGCCGCACACTCTTTTGTTTTCGCTAATATTGACATGATTGGCTCGGAATTTCCACTTGGCCAAAACATGAAAGACGTAGACAACAAGTTTAAGTATGCCCGCGCTAAAATTTAGATTTTTCTGGGTAGTACTTCTCTCACAAACAAATTCGGAATGCAAAGGTCGTTGTTTCTTCTCGGTCTCAGCCGCGCGATCTTTTGTCTCGGCCAATATCAATGCGATTGGCTCAGAATTTCCACTCGTCCAAAACATAAAATACATAGACAACAAGTTGAAGTATTCCCACGCCAAAATTCATATTTTTCTGGCTAGTACTTCTTTCACAAACAAATTCGGAATGCAAAGGTCGCTGTTTCTTCTCGGTCTCAGCCGCGCGATCTTTTGTCTCGGCCAATATCAATGCGATTGGATCAGAATTTCCACTCAGCCAATACATGAAAGACGTAGACAGAAAGTTGGAGTTTGCCCACACCAAATTTCAGAATTTTCTGGGTAGTGCATCTCAGTCCCAAGGAAGGCCCACAGAAAGCCACGATTGGCTCCCATGCCGCTAGTCTTATCCCCAAAGTCATTTTCGGCCTCTGAGTGTCGCTCCAGGTGCTTTCCAGCCAAGTTTTATCATCTATGTTCATCATGGACATGACTTTCGTCTCTCAATTACTCATCGAAACCTCTCGGCATGATATACTCGCTCTCCAAATAAAGAATAGACTCATCAGCTCGTCACGAAAAGAGAGTTCCAAACGGGATAAACTCTAGCCACTCGCACGGGTTTGTTTTAAGGGTTCCATTGACGACATCCCAGGCCACATTCCTTCGTTGGAATGAATGAAAAATTCCTTCGTATCGCCGCCAAAAACACCAATCCAAGATACGCCCGTTTTTCGTTCCCCCCAAAAGTATCAAGTGAAAGAGTGGCCAGAAGAGTGACTAAGCAGCGTAGAGGCCTCGGGATTGCATCACCTATAATAACCTTTTTATTTCCTTTTTCTATTTTTTTTCAGGTTAACGATAGCTCCTCGAAGAAAAACTACTCCCCCTAGGCTCCCCTCTACTAGACTTCAAGCGCAAAAAATGGCCGAACAAGCCAAGACAGAAGAGAGGTTGGCTGCTAGAATAGCAGAGTTGGAAGAGCAAGTCAGGGTTACTACAGAGAGGGCCACTCAGGCTGAAAAAGAGCGAGATAAAGCCACCTTAGAGCTCCCATCCGGTTTTGATCCTACTCAGATGATGGGACCTTCTTCATCCACCATAGCTGGACCTTCGGTACCCCAATCATTCTCTGGGCCCACGGGTCAATGGAAGTGGATTAATCCGTTTGTCAGACCTATCACCACAAATCCCGTAGTCAACACAGGTGAAGAAGTTACTACAGCACTACAACATTCCTTAGTCAACCTCACTTTGGACCATGGTAAAAATCAAATTCATCAGGAATCTCAAGGTTGTTGCCCTCTTCGGGATCACTCTACTCAAGTCGTGATCCCCGATCCTACAGGAATTCGTCCTCCTCTCATCAACCCAACGCCACCACCATTTACGTCAACACCACTACTACCCCTTGGCCCTAACGTGGTCGTCGTGGAAAGGCCAAACGTGGATAGATTGAGCCTACTAGAAGAAAGGCTCAGAGCCATTGAAGGAACGGATCCCTTTGACCCTACGGGCCCAGCTGACATGTGCATGGTCCCAGGGATCATAATGCCTCCTAAGTACAAGGTTCCAGATTTCAAGAAGTATACTGGGGTCGAGTGCCCAAGGACTCACCTTAAGGCCTATTGCAATAAGATGGCCGAAATGATACACAATGAGCCTCTCCTGATCCATCTGTTCAGGGAGAGTCTGGCCAAGCATGCGTTGACTTGGTATATGGGCCTAGACAGGGTCAAGATCAAGACTTGGAGAGATCTATCCGATGCTTTCTTCAAGCAATACAAGTTCAACATGGAGGTGGCACCAGATCGCTCCGATCTCCAATCCCACCGACCCCAATCCCACCTACCCAACCCCCTACCCAAAGTGGTACGATCCTAATGCCAGATGCGTGTACCATGCTGGAGCTCTAGGCCATACCATAGAAAATTGCGTTGGCTTTAAAACCAAAGTCCATTACTTGATCAAGTGCTGATGGATCTCTTTTGAAGGGTTAGCTAACGGGCCTAACACCACCACCAACCCTCTCCCAAACCATGCCCAAGGGAGTGGAGGGGTGAGCGCCATCTCCATGGAAAAGGTTAAAGATCCCCTCCCTCTCATCTTGGAATTGCCTCGAGAAAAGCTCTTTGCAACACTAGTCGAGAGTGGTTACCTACCACGCTCACAAGGAGGTTTAAGCATTTGTTTGTTTTGTCATCTGGCAAGAGACCATAAAATCCAAGACTGTGGTCTTTTATGGAAAAATTGAAGCAACTCGTGGATTTCGGGGTGATCCAAGCTGAAAAGGACACCCGCCGAATAAAGGAAATCGGCACCATTGAGGATGGACCTCCCACCCCATATACCTTCAAATGTGTAGCTCAAGCCGAGGCACCCATTGCAATGCCACTCAGGCTAGTCTTCCAGTTCGCTCAGAACACTCATAGCCAAGACTTGCACATCGTCCTATTCAACTACGGATACACAGTCGTTGCAACTCCTCCCTTCGCTACATCGGCGGCCGAGACCTTTAACATTGGGGGCATGACTCGCACCGGGAGATGCTACATTTTGGAAGAGGTTGAGAAACAAAGGCTAGCCAAGGGGAAAGGCCAATTGATTCCCAAAGAGGTAGAGGAAAAGGCACAAGGAGTAAATAAACCTGTAACCGAAGACGATGCGGCCGAAATTATCCACTCGGATCAACCACGGTCGGCATAGCTCCGGATTTCCATGTCTGGACACTCGAAGAAGAAGCATCATCTCAAGGCTTAGCCATTTTCGTGAAGAAGTCTGAGGGGGGCCGTGTGCAATTGTACCGCCATCACGCTTCTTGATGTCCACTTGTAAATATATATGCATGTTTTGTTGTCTTTTATAGGAACTTGCGTTCCTCTTCGGTTAAAAAGAAAGAAAAACACAAAATATAACTATATATTCATGTCTTGTTGTCTTTTATAGGAACTTGCGTTCCCCTTCGGTTAAAAAAGAAAAACAAACAAACAACAAAAAAACACAAAATATAACTATATATTCATGTCTTGTTGTCCTTTATAAGAACTGGCGTTCCCCTTCGGTTAAAAAAAAAACAACAACAAAACAAAAAAATGAGAACCTTTTTGAAATAAAAACTTACGTGTCAAATCTTTTGAGTTTTAAATAACAAAAGGGAAGTGTGGTGTTGGCCGCACCTAGGAGTAGTTAGGGTCACAAGAACCACATTTTGACTAACCCCATTAACCCAATGCTAAGTTTTATAGGTACAATGATAGGTGTGTGTGTTCACACATGTTTCAATAGGTGAGTTTTTCTCCATACACACAAGCAATGGTGATGAAGAGGCCATTCTCATCTAAAATACTATTCAAGCACTTAATGGCTATTCTTCAAGATGCTATGATGGAACCGTCAGAAATATCGACGGCTAAATCTAGGCGAAACAGTCCACACCCTTACTTTCGTCCATTTGATCGCGAGGAAGCTTCGCCATTAGTCGAGCCTCCGACTTTAAACAAGGACGCTTCGTGGGAGGCAGCTCACGTGTTCTTTTCGATATTTCTATTTTTTGTTCAACATCTTGGGATACTTTTTCCCTATGAATTTACTATTTAATTGTCTCTTCAGTTCAGGTGCAACGAGACTTGTAAACTTAGGGGCAAGCAAGTGAAGTGACGACCAAAAGAAGGTGTCGAAAAATATCAAAGCTCATTTTTCAAGGGAGTTGTCCTTTTACATTTTTGCAATATTGTTTTTGCAATTTACATTTCCATAGTTTTACATTTCAAAAGCAACGAGACTTGTAAACTTGGGGGCAAGCGAGTGAAGTGATGACCAAAAGAAGGGGTCGAAAAATGTCCAAACTCATTTTTCAGGGAAGTTATCCTTTTACATTTTTGAAATTTCCATTTCCGCAATTTACGTTTCCGTAATTTATGTTCTCGCAATTTACATTTTCGCAATTTTAAATTCCTGCTATTTACATTATTGCAAGAGTGCATAATGTTGGCTAAAATCCTTAGTTTTTGCAAAATTTTCTCTTTATACATGTACTGCTTGGGCTAAAAAGAAGAAAAAAAAGTTTTTTGAACCTTTTAAATCAAAGCATTCATCATTTTGCGTTCATTAGAAATTGTAGGAACATACGAGATTTTGTCTGTTAACTCTTATATCCATGACATGTTTAGATGTAAGCAGTCACAAAACATATCCCTGTGAGTATTTTGGGCCTTCACGCCTTGTTTCTTTCATGAGTGTAAATGCTAAACTAGGTGCTAGTTAGATTTGCATAATATCCAGGGTACATGAACCATCAGACATGGGATAGCGATAAGATGACATTGGACTTTGCTTTTGCTCTTCTTCCACATTTTCATTTTAACTTTTTGCCCTCAAAACACATACTTGTACACCATGTACGATTCTATTAAACACTCAAAACCAAGCCTCTTATTCTCCTAACCAAGTGAGTAGTGCTCGACTGGAGCCGCTAAACTGGAGTTGAAAATACACGTCAAAGCAAGGGAATGACAGGGGAGCCCTTAGAGGATCGCTGACAAAACAATGTCAAAAGAAGGCCAAACAAAACAAGACTTGGAGGCTTCTGCCAAAGACAGAGAGGATGACAGACCAAACAAAAGTTGTACTTGCTTTGCTTATTAAAAAAAACAACAAGAACAGAACAAATAAATAAAATAAAATAAAAAAAAGAGATGTTCAAAGAACACCAAGACAACAACAAAAGCAAGTACAAAACAAAAAACGGCCAAATATCAATGGCAAAATTGACTCAAAAAGGAAAAAATCACTTCTTGCGAATATTGAAGGACTTGGGCACAGTGCCCTCAAGACAATCCAGAAGGAACATCTCAAGCAAAGATTCAACAATTTGTGCACTTTGCCCTCGTCGCAATCAAATCGTCGAGCATCGTTCACCGCAATTTGTCCTCATCACAATCAGTCGTCGAGCACAAACTCATTAAAACCTTTCGCCCAAAAAAAACACAATAATTTCTTCTACAAATTCCTCTTTTTCTTCCTCCCTCGCAAAGTCCTTTTGATTATTAGCAAGCCCATGCATGTGCATCTTCATTTGAAGTATATTCACTCGGATTGACATTGCAAATTTAATTTTTGTGCTATGTTTATTGCATTTTTAGGAGTGTAAACACATAGCCTTGTTTTCTGAGCGTGAGCACAAACACTAATATCTGGTGAGGATTTCTTATGGCTACATGTCATGGGAAAGTCTTGTTCTTGATGTCGTTATTCCCTGAACAAGACACAGACATTATCTAGACTTGAATCAATCATGTTCATATAACGAAAATTGGACGAACATTTTATCCCCAAAAAAAGGGCTTGAATTTATTTTCTTAAACAAAAAAATCATTTTCATTCCAAAACAAAAAAAAAGGGAACTTGGGGCCAAGCCATGGGTTAAATGTGGGAGTACGTGATATTTCTCGCATTATCAATTGCTCTCTACTTTTTCTATCTGTTGCTGCTTCGTGTTTGCTTTCTTCCTATTTGCAGAACATAGATATGCTTCGTTGGAATCAACCATTGGGTCTTCGATGAAGGAATCATTGTAAAGCCCTCACCTTGGATTTTCATTAAAATCCAATCAACATCGAATGGAGAACGTTACCACTCCTCACACCATGGGTCTTCGATGAAGGAATCGTTGTAAAGCCCTCACCTTGGATTTTTCATTAAAATCCAATCAACAAACGAATGGAGTATGTTACCACTCCTCAACCATGGGTCTTCGATGAAGGAATCGTTGTAAAGCCCTCACCTTGGATTTTCATTAAAATCCAATCAACAAACGAATGGAGCACGTTACCACTCCTCAACCATGGGTCTTCGATGAAGGAATCGTCTTAAAGCCCTCACCTTGGATTTTCATTAAAATCCAATCAACAAACAAATGGAGCACGTTACCACTCCTCAACCATGGGTCTTCGATGAAGGAATCGTCTTAAAGCCCTCACCTTGGATTTTCATTAAAATCCAAGCAACAAACGAATAGAGCACGTTACCACTCCTCAACCATGGGTCTTCGATGAAGGAATCATCGTAAAGCCCTCACCTTGGATTTTTATCAAAATCCAATCAACAAACCGAATGGAGAACGTTACCACTCCTCAACCATGGGTCTTCGATGAAGAAATCGTTGTAATTCCCTTTGTCTTGAAATTTTGTCAACAAATCCAATCAAGTTATGAAAAAAACGGAGCAACAATCCGCAAATTCACAAGGTATCCAGCTTGAGCCATCAATATCCAGGTGAAGGTACGTTACCACTTTATTTTTTGCACGGTAAGTTCACGGAGGAGCAATACCCCCACTTACCACTTTATTTTTCGCACGGTAAGTTCGCGGAGGTGCAATACCCCCACTTACCACTTTATTTTTCGCACATTTCAGTTCACGTGGCACCCCCACTATCAAATCAACATCAGAACAAAGGTATGTTTCCCTCAATCAATATTCTGAGCGAAGGTACATTACAACTCTCATTTACAAAATTCTGTCTTTAAATTCGTGTCTAATTACTACTCCTCCTTGAGCGACTATATCTTTCAATTCATGTTTTAAATTCGTGTCTAATTACTACTCCTCCTTGAGCGACTATTTCTTTAAATTCATGTCTAATTACTTCTCCTCCTTGAGCGACTATATCTTTAAATTCATGTCTAATTACTACTCCTTCTTGAGCGACTATATCTTTCAATTCATATCTTTAAATTCATGTCTAATTACTACTCCTCCTTGAGCGACTATATTTTTAAATTCATGTCTAATTACTACTCCTCCTTGAGCGACTATGATAAGAGCTCAACTTCTATTTTGGATAGAAGGAGGCCAAATTGCTGTTCTTGAGCCGGATCTAGTCCTCTTGTGAGAGGTTGGTCTTGACAATGGATATAGGGGCCTCGGATGGAGATGGAGAGGGGACACCTTGGTGAGTTTAATGGCTGAAGCTGGTGTTTAAGGAGTTATATGCAGCGGCTTGATGGTTGTTTGGTAGAGATGGAACGGATGAACACAATAAGGAACTCAACTACTTAGAAAACCCTCTTGTTCATAAGAACAAGCAACCTTTCTGCAAACTAGTTAAGGATCTCTCTTTAATAGAATTTACCCCTTAAGAACAAAGCTTAAGGAGCTTAATTACAAGAAGAGATGGATAAACAATGGTATTCAGCTCTAGCAGCCCTGGTTACCAAGAACCCTAAATTACACTAGTTTACTCTACTGATTTGGCCAAAGAGAATATCATCAAAATCAAAGGTAAGTGCTGAAATGAAATGTTTGCACTTTAAATACTAAAACCTAACAAAGGGGTTTGGCCTTGGCAGCAATGAAGATGGTCTTGGAGGATGGGCTTCGGCCAAACAGAAGGGAGTCTTGGCCTAGACAGTAGGTTTGGCCTAGACGGGAGTCTTGGCCTAGACAGTAGGTTCGGCCTAGACGGGAGTCTTGGCCTGGACCGAAGGTTTTCCCTAGACAGCAGTCTTGGCCTAGACAGAAGGCAAGACAAGAGAAACGAGCTGGAGCCTTTAAGCTCATATCATCCCATCCCCCTTTGAAGAGATTCGTCCTCGAATCTAAGCTTTGGAGGGTGGGGGGTTCCGAAAGTGGAGTGAGAGTCTTTAAGCTCATATCATCCCCTCCTCCTTGGAGGAGATTCGACCTTGAATCTAGAGGCTCAATCCCTTGCTCGGCCGAACGGGTCAAGGCATGCTCACAGCTTGTGGATACACGCAGAAACCTCAAACTACACCTTTTGGGGAATATAGGCCAAGGTGGAGGCCTTCCGCGGGGAAGATAAGTAGGCGCAGATGGGAAACAGCTAAGAATAATCATGGATTGGCCACGACAGGGCAAGGAGGTGACTCGGGCCAAGTGCGAACTCCTAGAAGTGGGAGGGACCGTGAGGCCACTTGAAGGCACCTCAAATGGAAAGAAGTGTGTGCTGCCCATGTGCCCAAAACCAAGGAGAAACAGGCACTAAACTCTCCTCATGCGGGTTGTTTGGTACACACTCCAAAGGCACTCTATTGTTCGGACAAACATCACACAAATGCCCCCTTCCCGTGCAAGTGGTACAAAAGAGATCTCTTGCGCGATAGGAAGGCAAGGAAGGGCCAATAGGAGGGGGAGAAGGAGATACCTCAACCCGGCTGGACCTTGAAATAATTGTCCCTACTTGGCGTTGAAATTCAGCCACTGCATCCACAAGATGCGATTGATAGTGCTCGCGGTGATAAGGAGCCGTGAGGGCATGAGGTCCTTGATCAATGACATATGTAGTGGGTCCGTGGCCACGGCTAGGAGTGGGAGGAACTAATTGGTGTGTAGGAGGAGACGGGGTCCTACGGTCAAGGTGGGGGGGCTGCTCAACATGATACCAAGATGCGTGGCTAGTAGAAGCAACCCTCAAATGCGGCGGCACGTAGGAAGACATAGAAAAATTCCTACGAAAGGAAACACAAAAACAGTAGATAGAAAACAAGGGGTTAAGCTCTCCCTCACGTGTTTCACGCTCGTGTTTGTCACTCTTAAATACTCACACTTTTCTCTCACACTCTTATCTCAATCGCAAACCAGTCACCAAAGCTAGAAAGACTCTACGAATCAACTAGGGTTTAAGGAATGCAAGACAACCAAGGTAAGAAAGAAAGGCAAGGAAAGTCGCACTATTGCCCAAGGAAAAATGGATTTAATTTGGGCAGTAAATGGACATAGAGAAGAGTAGTAACGTGTGGAAACAAAGTAGAAAACAGCCAAAACACAAGCTACTCAAGAAGAAAAGAAAGAACGAACACAAAAAGGGTGTAAAAGAAAATGCAAAAAGTAAGGCCGAAGTTGTGTTCTTCACACCAATGATTCTTCTAAAAATGTTGTAAGTCACTTCAAATGCACACACACAAGTAGTCTCTTACTTTTGACTCAATTGCTTATCTTTTTTTTTTTTTTTTGAATTAGGGATTTGATTACTCTTTTAATCCCTCTCTTTTCTGTTTTTAAATTGATTGAAGAGAACTCACTTGTATGACATGTATCCTTGGAATAAGAAGTGAAAGACAAGTAGTTTGGTCATTTAAAAACTTATCACTAAATGCCAAAATATTTGCTAACATGCACACAAGTTTTTCACTAAAATGCACCTATTGTTTTGCTAAGATGCACCAAAGTGTGTGGCAAGCAAGTCGGCTTGTATGACAATGAGTTAGGCAAAGTGTATGACAAGCAAGCTAAGTGTAAGGATGCAAATTAGGCCCGGCCTTGTGAGGGAGAAGTGTGGTAAGCAAGCTGAAATGCTTGGCTCACAATGAATGAAAAATACTTGGCTCACAAAGGAGTGATGTGGCCGGCTAGGAGAAGAGACCTAAAATGTGGGACTCTAGCTAGAAAACAAGCAAGTCCACATGGCTCTCATGGCCACCATAGGAAGCTCCAATAAATCAGCAGCAATTACACTTAAGAAGAAGCAAATTCGTCCATTTTGATGCACACAAACACCAAAAAATTCAGCAAATGTGTTCTTCCAAAAATCAGCACACTAAAAGACAACAATTTCGTCAAGAACATCAGAATTTCTGAACTTGATTTAAATCATTCCTATGGTTGAAAATAATGTTTTAACCATAGTCTCTTTAGGAGGTTGGCGTTTGGATAATCGGATGGATGAACGGATTATTTGAGATGGTGATGGAGTTGATAGTAGCGGACATAAATGGAGGAAAAGGAAAGTGTATTGATGATAACAAAAAGGAACTATTGTTCTTGACAAACCCCCTCACCTCTTGGATGAGTAACCTTGCCGAAAAGAACAAAGGATCTCTTAAACAAATACAACCCTCTCACCTCTTGGATGAGCAACCTGATTTGTTTAGATAGTTGGTGCTGGTTTTAAGAACCCTAATGCTTAAGCTAAAAGTTTGGTCCTTGAAGAAGATAACACAAAAACAAAGACAAGCTATAAAAGAGGCTATCTCCTTCTATTTATAGCTTGAGAATTATTACATGAGAAAACCCTAAAATAACCCTTCATTTAAACCTAGGAAGGCCGGTTGACTTGATCACCAAAACAGTCCCTAATGTGCTAGTTTTCGCCGTGAGATCCAAGGCTGGTCCGAGAAAGGCATAAGGACGAGCTGGAGCCTTTAAGCTCATATCATCCCATCCCCCTTTAGGGAGATTCTCCCTCGAATCTATACGCTCCATTCCTTGCTCGGCCAGCCGAGTCTTAGCTTGTTCACGGCTGGTGGACACACGTGGAAATATCTTGATAATTCCTTCGGAAAAGATAGGCCAAGCGGGAGGCCTTTTGCTGGTTATGTACGGGTTCGTGCTCATATCAGGAGGCTTCTTGGAAGGCCATGGAGCTGCTCTTAGGCTCGTATCATCCCCTCCCCGTTTGCGAGGCTTCGTCCTCGAAGCCATTTCTTCAAGCTCCTCGACTCTCATACCTACAAACTTAATCACACTTGGAAATAAAGGTGAGAACTCAAAATGAGCGATGAAAGAGGTGTGGCCAACAAGCTCGACTCCAAAAAGAAAAGGATCCGAATAGCTAATGGAGGGAACCGCCGGCAAGATAGAGAACTCACTGCCTAGATGTGCAAAGTGGCGCTGCAATTCAAGACAATGAAGGGCTCTCTCATGGCAGCCCGTATACAACCCACTAAGCCCTAAGTCATTCCCCTTGGTGTCACCCACCACAAGATCATCATCACATGAAGTTACACATGGGATATCAACCTCGTCAAGTGACGGCACAGGACCTATCTCTTCCACAAGTGGGGCCGAACTCTCCTCACTCGAATGTGGATCGCAATAGGCCACACTAGACTCAATGATGGGAGGAAGTGGAGGTGTGTCAACCCTCGGTTGCAAGGAGTTATATGCCTCTGAAATGGCAGCATTGGGTTGCTCTTGTTGCGCCCATCGGCCTTGCAATTCAGTCGAGTCTTCCAATTGCCTTAAGTATGGCAATGATGGTGTCTAATGCTTGATAGGAAACCAAGGTGGAAGGATGCTCTTGCGGATAGGAAATCTCATGTGCATATGAAGGAACACGGGTATAGGAAGGCTCGCGAACATAGGCAGCAAGGGAATTAGTCCCGTCGGAGTAGCTCTCTCTCATTATCACGATGCCGAAGATGAGGTGGCACATAAGAATGTTGAGGAGGTTGCCGAACAAACACGCTAGAAGTGGAGCCATGGTTTGGAGAGGCAGCAGCCGAGCTCTCTCTCTCATTATCACGATGCCGAAGATGAGGTGGCACATAAGAATGTTGAGGAGGCTACCGGACAGACACGCTAGAAGTGGAGCCATGGCCACGGCTATGGTAGAATGTGGAACCTAGGCCATGGCTTGGAGAAGAGGCAGCCGTGGTGTAGAAGTCCTCACCCCAATAGGACCTAACATCCTCATAATAATAAGACATAGGCAAAGCTACCTACAAAAAGAAACAAAAGAAAACAGAATTGCTATATACCACCGGATTAGTCACTCCCTCGCGTGTTTCAGTCGTGTTTAAACTCTCGAAAAAATTTGGTCTCACTAAAATCTCTCAACTCATCTTCAAACTGAATCGATTCTTGTGTAACAATCAACCAGCAAGCTCAAGTTCAATCACGAAGACCCAAACAAGAACGCTAGAAACAACAAGACAGTTTGCTGGAAATTTTCTGGCAGTTTTCTTAGAATTCGGCTATTGCCCTTTAAAAATATAAAACGGTGGAATTAATTCACCAAATTAAACGTGAACACTCCTAAGATAAAGCTCTACAAGTTCCATGAAGGGAAGAAGAGAAAATTCCGTTTGGAAAACACTGTAAACAGACCAACAACACAAGAATGACTCCTCTCGGATGGAAACTGCGCGCCGATTTATTTTGGACAAAATGAAGACGATGTGCTTAGAATCTATGGGAGCCTCAAGAATGAAAAATGTTAAGCACAGAATGAAGTTTGTTTCCAAAAAAATTTAGAATTTTATGAGTGGGGGAACTTATATAACAGTGACAGACACGAAAGATTGGATGACAAGGAGTACAAAATAGTTTCACGAAAAGTGTATGACAAGGAGTACCCAAGGTAAAGTGTATGACAACAAGTGAAGGGTGTATGACAATGATCACAAGTGTGAATGTATGACAACCAAGTCTAATATGTATGACCAGTAGTGTTTGCAATGTGTATGACAATGAGTTCCCAAGTGTATGACAAGCAAAGCAAAAAGAAGTGTGCTGCCCTAATTTTGATTGATAGGTGCGGCAGCTACAAACACAAATTTATTCAATCTTTGTGTGAAAACAAGATCAAAACTCAAGATAAAATTAATTTCTCAAGAACGGAAAAAATTTCAGATTTAATTTAAATTGTTTCCTATGGTAGAAAACAATGTTTAAACCATAGAAAAGGAAAGAGAAGAAATTTGATCTGTGGGAACAGCTCGGAAAAGTGTTTTAGCAATTTAAGGGAACGGTCCTTGAAAATGAACCATGGAAATGATGAACAATATGATTCTGACCATGAATAAGAACAATACCAACCTAGAGAACATCTTGGAGCTCCGCTACCACTTGATAAGGCCCAAGCTCTGATTTGGAGGAGTTTGGCCGAAGGAATCCTTGAAGGAGTCGAATCTAGTCTCTTTAGGAGGTTGGCGTTTGGATAATTGGATGGATGAACGGACTATTTGAGATGGTGATAGAGTTGATGGCAGCGGACATAAATGGAGGAAAATGAAAGTGTATTGATGATAACAAAAAGGAACGTTCTTGACAAACCCCCTCACCTCTTGGATGAGTAACCTTGCCGAAAAGAACAAAGGATCTCTTAAACAAATACAACCCAATCACCTCTTGGATGAGCAACCTGATTTCTTTAGATAGTTGGTGCTGGTTTTAAGAACCCTAATGCTTAAGCTAAAAGTTTGGTCCTTGAAGAAGATAACACAAAAACAAAGACAAGCTATAAAAGAGGCTATCTCCTTCTATTTATAGCTTGAGAATTATTACATGAGAAAACTCTAAAATAACCCTTCGTTTAAACCTAGGAAGGTCGGCTGACTTGATCACCAAAACAGTCCCTAATGTGCTAGTTTTCACCGTGAGATCCAAGGCTGGTCCGAGAAAGGCATAAGGACGAGCTGGAGCCTTTAAGCTCATATCATCCCATCCCCTTTTAGGGAGATTCTCCCTCGAATCTATACGCTCCATTCCTTACTCGGCCAGCCGAGTCTTAGCTTGTTCACGGCTGGTGGACACACGTGGAAATGTCTTGATAATTCCTTCGGAAAAGATAGGCCAAACGGGAGGCCTTTTGCTGGTTATGTACGGGTTCGTGCTCATATCAAGAGGCTTCTTGGAAGGCCATGGAGCTGCTCTTAGGCTCATATCAGACTATATCTTTAAATTCATGTCTAATTACTACTCCTCCTCGAGCGACTATATCTTTCAATTCATGTCTTTAAATTCCTGTCTAATTACTACTCCTCCTTGAGCGACTATATGTTTCAATTCATGTCTACCTAAATACTCCTCCTAGAGCGACCATGTCTTTAAATAATTCTACATTTCTGTATAATTATTACTTGAGTGACTATCTTTCAATTCATGCATGATACCACGTCTCAATCGGTTATGATATATTCAAAACATGGTAAAGACTTGGGGCAACCGTCTTTACTGCTTATCAAAAATTTCAGTTACACTGTATTTTTGATCAGACAGTAAAGAGGGGGCAATTGTTGCTACCCGAATTTTGACTTACGTCACAACTTTTTTTCATTTTTATTGCATGTCGCATTAATAGCCCGTTTATGTCAAATTTCAATCGATTTTTTATCATGGGCTATTTTTTTTAATATTTCACGTCATTTCACGTCTTTTGAATTTTTCTTATTTTTCTCGTATTTTCGACTAAATCATATTTTTCGGTTTTCGTCAACGCATTTACGTATTTTTATGTTTACAGCATTTAATAGCTCGTCTAGGTCAATTTTTTGTCAATTCTTGGTCCTAGGCTAGTTTGTTTAATATTCCGTGTCATTTCGTGCCTTCTCATTTTTTCGTACTTTCCACTGTCTTTTTGCTCGAACTTTTCTCGGTCCCGAGTAAGTTTCCTCGGACCGTGGCTCGAACGCGTTATTTCTTTAATTGATAAATACGTACTATTTTTCTCTTTCACGCCATCGAGTTTGGTTTCGTTCAATTTTTGTCGTAAGGACATTTATTTTGCGTCCGAACTTTTAACATTTCCGAAAGAGAAAATAAATGCGTTAAATCAAGTTTTGCATTTCTTCACTGTATACTAGGTTTCTCATCTTATTTTTCTACACGTCGTGGTTTCCTCGGCTCGGATTTATTTTCATTTTCAAGCGATTTCGCTCGTATAAAAAATATCTCGTCCGTGTCCTAAAATAGGATAAACTTCACATTAATGCCATTTAATTCATTCTCACCCTCCAACTCGGCACCAGCTCACCTAGATCATCACAGTGTCCCATCCGATCAACCTTGGCCACAAGCAACCTCCCCTAGCTCACTATTCCGGGCTAGAGCTCATCATCACCTCCCACTTTCCTTCCCGTTGGTTTGCAGCCACATGTGCAAACCGACTTCAATTTTTTCTTTCCTCTATAAATAGCAAGCAACTAGAAATGAATCAAGGGCACCAAAATCTCCTCTTAATCTCCATTTCTTGTTCATCCTTCTTGGTCCAAAACTCTCCTGTAGAGGTAAGCATTTTCCTTTAGTTTGCTCTTTAATTTTCGTTTTTGCTTATAATGCATGAATAAATTGTTAAAACTTGCTTCACATGCTTAGTTTTCATGTTAGTTATACTTTCCTTGCCTCAATTTAATTGCATGATGCACTAGCTAATTAATAGCAATACATGCATGGTAAATAACTTAATCTTTCCATGTAAAATTGCCACTGTTTTTGAGTTGCTTTGGTTGTTGTTTTTGGTGTTTTGATTTACTGTTTTGATACCATAATTATTGGGGCCATTTTGGGTAAGAGTGGTTGAAGTGTTGGAGCTTGAGTCGCCGGCCATGGTGGTCGGCGACGTGAAGAAGAAGAAGAGGTAAGTAGGGCAGGAAAGGTAGGAAAGAAAGAAGAAAGGTGATGGGCTTAGCCCATCTTTGTTTTAAATTTAAATTTGGGCTTGGCACATTTTTTAATGCCCAACAATTCCTATGTGGGGCCCGGCCCATTTATTTTTCGTCAAAATTGTGCAAAATGTTCGTATGCTTTTATAACATGTTTAAATTAATAAAAACGTTTGTATGCTTTTATAACATGTTAAATTGCATAAAACATTTGTATGCTTTTTATTTGTGTTTAAATGATATTAAAATGTTCGTATGTTAAATAATATATATAAATCGTATGGATTATTTGTATGTTTTTTTATGCATTATTCAAGTCATATGAAATACTCGTATGTTCACATGACAATAACGTGTTTATGCCATGTTTAAATTATTGTGAAATTTTTAATATGCTTGCGTGTTATAAATAAATGGAGTATTAATTATGCCATGCTTAATTTGTTATGAATTGCTCATATGCGAGAAATGAATTAATTGATTACTTGCTTGCCATGTCTAATCAATTGTTTACTTGTTTCCTATGTCTAATTATTTATTTGTTTGGCATGAAATAAATTGCTTATTTTGTTCTTCGTGTTTATTTAAATATTTATTCGACAAATTAAATAAATATTGCATGCGCTCTTTATTATTTATTTATTTTCAAACCTTCGCTAACACTCTCGATTTGCAAGGAAGATCAAGATCACGCAACGCGAGTACGCTTTCTATAGCCTCTTTTATTTATTTAATGTTTTTTGCAAATATTATTTGTATACATGATATTTAAAAATGCTAAAAACTCATATATTTTATGCATGATAAAATCAATCCACATGCTTACATGTTTAAATCACTCGTTTTGTTTATACCATGAAATTAATTGCTATATATTGATATGCAAGCATGGTGGCTTCGAATCCCACACGGTTATGTGCATTCATAAAAATGTACGATGTTAGTATTTATCCATGATAGGATCGCGTAGTAATTAATTAATCATGCATTGCCCGATGATATAAAGGGAGGAACGTCCGCTCTAGCATACGAACAAACGGTAACCCCGTCCTTCTGTCCCAATCGTAAATAACATGTCTCAACGAGAATGCTAAGATGTAACGTCACCTTTGAGGGCCCAAATCGTGTGTCAAAAATGTTCGGACGACACTTTACTATCGTTTACCTCGTAAATGCTTGAAAGGTGGCCCGTTTCCGTGCGCGGGATTGGTTGACATGCTTCGATTATTCATTCGTTTTCGTATGAAAAAATGCTTAAGTGATTGGAAAGTGGCTCAATCTTCGTAACAGGATTTCGGCCGACACTTTGCTATCGTTTACCTCGTAAATGATTGGAAGGTGGCCCATTTCCGTGCACGGGATTGGTCGACATGCTTCGATTATTTATTCATTTTTATGTTAAAAATTGTTTTCCAAACACCTTTTTACTGGTAATTTTTTTAAGGATGTGACTTGGGTGCCTAACACTTTCCCAAGTCCATAATACGACCTCAAACCATCATTCTTTGGATTTGACCAATTGTGTCATAGTTTTTTTATTTTTATATCATGACGATTAGATTCCCTAAACCTTAGAAAATAAGGTGACGACTTCATTGCATTATGCGAAGCATCTATTTATGCTTAGCATCCGTCCCGAACCTTAAACTCATTTTCAACGAAAAAAGAAGTGCGACAGAACTTGATCTCCAAAAAATAAGCACCATTTATTATTTTTTTTTTTCATGCCATAGAACAGTAGCTTACAATATATAAACCTTCAACGAAAAGACTGCTAGCATACTGTAAATTGGTAACTGCTCAAGCATCCTTTGAGCTGGGGGGGCAGAAACACATCTTGGTTAATGGAAAAAAGTTTCTAGTCCAAAGTCTAGACTAATCTTTACATGCAAACCAAAGGTAAATAAATACAAGAATGAAGTCAACTACAAAGAAAGCACCCCTTAAAATTCATGTTCTATCCACAGCTTAAAAAATGCAAACAACAACCAATAGCAGCAGTTTGATCTATAAAAGATGCACTTTTCCTAAGAAGTCTCTGACATCTCCCGGAACCTAGCAAGAGCCTTCTTATGGATAAGAGTTTTGTAACTATCGCCGGCATTCACCTCAAGGCTAGGATCCAACGTCTGCTTCTGACTCCCAAGTCCAGCTCTATTTTCCCTTGCACGTGCTTGCACAGGCTCAGTCATTCCACTTCCATCCTTCCCCAGTCCCTGCATTACATTTCAAATGCACAAAGCAAGAGGCGGCCATCCACAGAATGGAATTGTTAGAATCCAGCTGCGTAATTAATCAAA
The DNA here is from genome assembly GCA_963691705.1 of Viola odorata. Classification (NCBI taxonomy): domain Eukaryota; kingdom Viridiplantae; phylum Streptophyta; class Magnoliopsida; order Malpighiales; family Violaceae; genus Viola; species Viola odorata. The sequence goes on along the minus strand of OY829539.1, from coordinate 35,679,163 downwards.
GCACCGATTGGCCATTGGTATACCGTTCAACTATAGAGTTCAGAGAAATGAGCATATCACATGACAGTACGTTCAAGAAAAAAAATTAGGGAAGAAAAAACATTAGGTGGCATGTTTTGTATTTGTGAATTCATTGGGTGACTATAAACCCTGTTTTCGTTGAATTTCTGCAATTCAACTCAATTGAACTAATCTGGAACAGAACTTCTCAAGGACTAATTTTCTAAAGGGAAAATCAGTACCAGCTCTCCTGTTATTCTACATGTATGAGACCATTGGGTCAATTAACCCCTGTTTACGTTGGATTTCTACAATTCAGCTCAACTGAACTAAAGAACGTAACTGTTGTTGACTAAACCTAAAATTTGCATGAAATGAAATACTTTCTACCAGGTAACAATTCGGCTGAACTGCACAAATTTAATCTACCTGGTGCAATTTGTTGAACCCTTCTGTAAGTGCAAAGTTGCAAACCAGAAGAAAGCACAGGCAAGTACTATGCCAGGACAAACAACAACAAAAAAAAGCCCAAAAGCGGATTAACAAAAATTGCATATTGGCAAAGGAAAAAAACTGGTCCACAGCAATAGAATGACTATTGCGATATTGACAAATTATCTTCGTTTGCCTATTTGTTGCCAACCAGTACTACTGTAGCACAGGGCCTTCTTTTCTAGAATAAGAAAGCCATTTAAACAGAAAAAAAAGCAAAAGAAAGAGAGAAACTAAAAGATGCCTGAGAGCTGACCAGGTGTATTCCATCTTATAATAAGGACAGTGAAGATCCAACCAAGTGCATGCAACGAATAGTAAGATGATCAAAAAATAGTGTGCAAGAGGAGGAAAGGATACCAAGCCATCATGCCAGCCCATACTGCGGAGCATACGGTTGCCTACATTGTTCTCATCAATTGCCTTGTCTGCAGTAATCACCTCATAACTCTGAGCATTGGCAGTATCTCCAACCACCCGTCCTGCACCAACACCAGGGGGGAAAGGCATCGAGTCCAAACCCTTTCTGAATGCAGAATCCCGATCTTGAAAATTCACAATAATAGACACAAGTATTCATCACAAGTTAATTGAAATATAGAGATATAAGTAACTAATGGACCAATCAACCCAGAGAACTGAAAGACAAGAGTAAAGATTTGACAACTATCTCATGTTATGATGTTAAAGGTGCTGCACTGCAGTAAACTTAACAAATCTATCGTAAAAAAAAGTATGAAATGTGTGCGTTTGGTTCTGTGTCTATTAAACAAGCTTACTTGAATCCCCAAAACCAATGTCAGGCAGGTCACCTCCACTAGAAGATGAACCATATAAGCTTCTTCTTTCTGCAGCACGATCTCTGTAAGCATTCTGCTCCTTGGTACTAGAAGCAGAAGAAGGGGGCATCTCAGAAAACCTCCTCTTGCCACTTGTGGAAGCCACAGGCAGTGTGGAAGAAGCCAAGGCAGATACATCCGTCTTGTAAGGTGTCACAACTGCAGAAAAATCTACATTTGCTGTTCCTGTAGAAGCAGTTGCAGTTGGAGTTTCTGAGGACATGGAAACTCTGAAACTTGAGTGTGAAACATCTGATTTCAAAGCACCTCCTCCTGAGCCTCTTATGACTCCCATCAGAGTTCCCCCAGAGCTGTTAGTTCCCACTGCTCTTGGCTTGACTGGAGACTCTAAACTGCCAATCTCAACATTGGATGCTTTTACGCCAACTCCTGAACTGGATACCGTACTCTCCTTGGGGATCAATGTATCAGGTTTAAACTTCATCTTTGGTGTCTGTCCAACTAATAAAGGCCTATCATCAGCAGAAGCGGATGGATGATTGTCATCAAGAACCAAGCGAGGTGCTTGCCCTTCATGACTCCTCTGCTTCCACATTGTCAATACATTGTTCATTTTCTTCTTGTTAGCCAAGATACTACTCTTTGAAGCAAGTTTGATCTCTTTTGACTTCTCCTTCTCTTTCTTCTCAGCAGCCAATGCTGCTGCAGCAGCAGCGTGGACCGTATCATGTAATGAGGGAGCCTTCTCAGCAGTTGTGATTGTGGCAGGTGGAGCAGAGATTACTGCCTTGCTATTATTGGAACTATTTGATGGCTTGGAATGATGCTCGGACTGCTTACTAGACATAGCATCTTCATTTGGATTTGTGCAAGGGATATACTGCTGAGTTTGGTGGTCAAATGAATACCAAATCCCGTTGTTACCATCATAATACAGGCCTGCACATCACAAGGAATCACAAAACGGTATTAACTATTATTGACTTCACAATAAATCATACTTGGGCATCAAAGTACAGCTTAATTATGAGATTGTGGTTGGAAAAAGCTATGACTTCTTTACTGAACACCTTTACATGCAAGCTTTAGACTCAAGCTCTAACTTGCCACCACTACTATGGGGCCAAACAGGTACTTATTGATTAAAGTCCCATTACTCTATTTAGCAAAATGAAAGAAATAAAGGACCTGTATTTCCATCATAGTAGAACCCAGAAGCAGCATCATAGTAATAACCAGAAGCTTCATCCCAAACAAAGCCAGATTGTGGAGCAGAACCACCTTTTTTAGCAGCAACTTCCACCCCTATAGCTTGCTCCTGCCTACTGGTAGATTGCTTTTCATCTGGGTTATATTCCTTAGGTGCCCACCCAATAGCATCATACTGACACGTGCAAAAGAAACAAATTCAATGAGTATCCAAGCATAGTAACCATATTAGTAACAAATAAAAGAGCCTGTGAATGTGCCCAAGGGAACAATAACTGATCTGTATACCGTCAATGGATTAATGCCAAGCAAATATAGATTCTCTGAACGATCTCTCACCATTCAATTAAGTGCAGGAAAACAATGTATTAACGTAGACAAACTTTCGAAAAGTTTTTTCACAAAACTCTCGAAACAAACAGCAAATTGAAATAACACAGCTGCTTATACATGATGCAGGAGATATTAAAACAGATTGTAAAGATATAAGATCTCCAAGTATGGACTTCACATGACCAAGTTGCATCAAGTCCAAAATGCAAATCCTATTCATGTTGCATGATGAGAAATCTATAAAGCATGTTCTTTTGTTATTTCTTTTCTTATATTCTTGTATCATTTCCTAAGCCCCATGGCAATGGGCATTAGATGATTCTATGAAGTCATGAATTCTTAAATGAACACCAGAAAAAAATTATTTCCTGACTAAGAAAGCAAGCAAAATCTTTCATCATTATTCAGATCAATTAATTGCCCCTTCCCTTTCCTTGACGGCCTATTTTGACTACTCAGTCAAGCTCATCAAAGGGAGCTTGAAACCTTGGACCTCGTTAGAGAGAGCTCCAATCTCTTAGAGTTTGGAATCACTTTCTGCTTGTTTATTCATGAGAAAGTTTGCCTCCCTTAAAAGAGGTATACAATGACTAGATCAAATAGTAGACATACAACAAATTTATAGAGATATTACTAAATTGTAGTAGAGATACTACTAAATTAAAGACACTACTAAAGTAAATGGATTCCCATAGAAGAATGTTTATTCTAATTAAATTCAAATCACTAAATCCCACCTTATAGCTTCACTTGCCATGCCTGATCAATAACAGGGAACTAGAGAACATATGGAATTGGGGATTAATTAGAAGGATGATTAACTGGTTATTTTAAGGGTTGCTTCATCAGTAAATAATCATGTGGCACTGTCACAGTAAAACTTTTTGGAGGAAAGATGGAAAGCAAAAGCTTCATGCAAAGAATACTTAGAAGTCCCACTGACATCATAAAGTTTGACTGAAAGAAATTGCTCTATACAGAAAGCTCTAGCCAGTATAAATGTAGAATACCAACGATGCACAAGTATATTCATCTATATTGGTAAAGAATAAGGTATCCAGACAGAAGCAACTTAATTAGGAACTAAGAAGACCTCGAGTGTGAAGATGAAAACCCAAAACATCAAGACCACCAAGAAATTTGGTAATTAGAGAATAGCCTACGGAAAAATATAATATTGATCTTTATGGCATCACTGACAATTGACTTTCCTAGTTCTAGAATTTTAACTAAACCTTTAAAATCAAGTAACATATAGCTAATGTGAGGGAAATACCTGTTGGGCAAATGCAGCTGCCTCAATTGCAGCAGCTGCTAGGCTGCTTGACTGTGGAGGTCCAGATGCCCCAGATCCTGGACTGAGAATGCTCTTAGCATATGCAACTCTTAGAATCTGCCCATTCTTTTCAAGAGTTGTTCCGTTGGTCACATCAAGAGCTTTAGTAGCATCCTCAATCTAGACAATCCAAATCATTAAATCTCGTGGAATGAAACATCTCTGACAAGAAACTAATATTCTTTTGTTTATAATTCAGTAACAGAGAAGTGGTGTTCACAACATAACACATATCGAGCAATTACAGTAAAAAGAAAACGGAAGACTTATCAAGAAACCTTCAAGTATGCTCAAAATAGTCTCTTTAGGGAGGCTAGTCAGTGACAGTGCCCATATTCACAAGTTCAGACACCTATTTTAAACCCATTGTATCATTTGTTAGTTCTAATCAATTAACTGGAGCAACATTAGGACAGCTAAAGATCATCTATTCTAGGTGCTTTAATAACAATCAGTAATGCAAACATTGAGCTACTTCAGGTCTGCAAATATGTGAATCGACAGCAATTCATTAAAATGGAATATACACAGATCCCTTCTTCTTCCATAAGACTTCAAAGTACCATTACACCAAAGCACCATGAACTTCATATTTCTTCACAATACATTATCTTGAAAGCTAGCATTTTATTACATCTCAGAGACCGCAATCACCTTTACTGGCTATATTTGCATATTTTTTCTCCAATACCTCCAACATTACTTTTCTGAACTTATAATCTGATTTGCATGACAACCACTAAGAGAAACAATCAATGAGTCATATAACCAGTGACAAATGGGAGTACCGAGTGAAAATGTACAAATGCAAAGCCCCTTGAAACATGAGTAAACTTGTCCCTGGCAAGACGAAGATCCTGCAAATCAAGAATGAAAGGATTACACGTTGACCAAGGGATAAATTATTTCCAGTGAAACAAAATGAACAAAACAGATTTTACCTTTATTGGAGCATGTTTGGAAAATTCATAGCGAAGCATCTCCTCATCAGCATTTTCGTCCAATCCTCGAACAACCAGAACATGAGTCGGACCTGTTAGTTATCAACTTAGAGATTTGCTTCACATAAAATATACCAAACAGAACTGAAAGAACATCTTAAACCAACCTGCATCAAATCCCTTCCTTCCTGAGGGTGTTGGATTTGATATGTCTATGTCAGCTGATGGTGCATCATCACTCCGTGCCTCGTTACACTGAGAAAAGGATAAAAAAATTCTATTATTTCAGCATCCCAAAACAAATCATAAATTACAAAGAAACATTTTGCTTTCAGTTTTGACGACCACATTTCTTTTATGTTGTAGAAACATCAAGCAACAATTCATCAAGAAATATAACTGCACACATTCTACTTATTTTGCGAAGCCACCAAATAAAAGATACAAGTAGCAAGAAGGTGGCAGAGCCACCAATGTGATCTTTATCATGCCTATGAAACATACAATACAATGCATGGAACAAAATTGTCAATTTCCATTTCAGGGGAATAAAATGGCAGCAAGAGAAACAAATGGCTCACTTTAGTTTGTCACCGTTCTTCACCATAACTTGTCTAACAATTGCATTAATAACCAGCAGCAAAGAAGGATGACTACCAATTATTCTTAATTTGTCAGAACAGAGGGTGTAGAAAACAAACCTGAAAGCAGGATGTTCTACGAGCAAAGTTAACACAGCCACAAATGGTGCACATCCAATCACATGGCACAGTCATACTTCTGTGATTACTGTGACCTGATTTCATAGCAGTCTCTTGACCAAATTGTCCACCTGCCCCCCCAGTTGGCTTACTACTGAAAAAACAGAAAATCCAAATGAGAACAATTATCCATGGAGTTCATATTGTAAGGATGCCATGTCTAAAAGTGTATAGCATAATATTTTCCATTTCTTTTAGCAAATGAAACAATCTTTGATCAAAATATTACAAAGCCAAAAGTTGAGAGTATTTTCAACAGAAGCCAAAAAACTTAACAAAGTTATAGCACTATAAACATTTCACCAGCACGAATTCCAAAATACTGCATACAACGGAAAGCAATATTAACTTGTTGCAACAGTAAGATTGTGAAATTTGAGGAGGAAAAGTAATACCTATATTCAAAGAAAAGCTTCCTACCATCCACAACAAGACCATCATCGCCAATTCTATCCATCATTGCACATGCTGCACCCTGTTACAACACAAGATTATTGTATGCAATTCCTCAACCCCAAAATAGAGAAGACCAAGATAAAATAGTAAGTACCACCGATGGAAAATCAATAAATGCAAATCCTCGAGAGATGCCTGAATTGCGCTCTTTGATTACACGAACATGGCGGAGAGGGCCCCACTCAGCCTGATTACAAATAAACACAAGTTGTGAAATTTTTTTAATGAAATGAACTGGTAGGATTTGGAGAGAACATAAAAGCTTTAACCAAGTACCAGCATCTGATAAAGATCTTCTTCAGTTGTTTTTTGTGAGAGACCCTTCACAACAACAGTGGCAGATGGGGCCTGTAAGAAACCAGATAATAAGTTAAAAAATATGATTAAAATTAAACAAAAGAAACTGAAAATCCAGTAGCAGACACTAGACTTATTTGAAGTACTCAGGAAAGCATACCACAGAAAAATTTGCAAGAGGGCGCTTCTCTTCCTGATCCCTTCGCTTTTCAATTTTGTCATGTCTACCATCATCATAACTATTCTCACGTTGACTCCAACCATGACTCCGACCACGAGGGGATCTTGATCTAGCGCAATCATAATGTCCACGAGAGTGGGAACGCTCATGTCGTCTACGTGGACTGATGGATCTTTCCCGACTCAAGCCTCTCTTATCACGCTCTCGATCGCGGGATCCTCGCTGCCTCCAATTATCATCTCTTCTAGTGCCCCTCTCATATTCTGAATCATAGCTGTAACGATCATAATCATAATCCCTCTCATGGCTATCCTCCCTATTTTGATGAGAGATGCGGGATCTGTAATCAGAGCCATTGAATGCATAATCATCATGTTTACGTCCCCCAAACCTAGTAGCCCTGTCAATGTGGTGACCATGATAGTTATCAACATCACAATACATATCCCGAAACTGGTCGACTTCGTGAAATGGACCAATCTCACGGTCACACAAGCTATCTATTTCACGATAGGAATCCATATATGGCTTTTCATGCCTCATAGACTCTCTATCAGCAGGATATTCTTCTTCATAAGTCCTCCTTCTGGATTGAGGCCAAACACCAGTAGCAGGAGGTGGGGGATAGTTGTCACTCTCCAGTACATCCTGGTGGAAGGCATTTCTTGGGTAGACATTATCCCTCGAGTATCGTTCATCCACAAACCTACTATCATCATATGAACCAGCCGCCCTGTAAAGAGATAAAATTGGAGGGGAAAAAACAAGAGATAATGTGATAACAAGCACCCATGATAACTGAAATAAAAGCATAGTTAAACTCATCACAAACAATTACTAATCAACTACCAATATCTTGCATTAAAAGCATACAAAGGACCTTCTAAAATAATAGTAAGAAAAAGTGACTCCTGCATCCACGGTTTAGCCAAATGAACACCAATTAAATACAGTTGCAATGGTAAGGACATGAAAGCACTCACCGGTAGTTACGGTCATTTACTGCACCATACCCCTCCGGAGCCTGTGAATTCAAGAGAAGAAGCTGTGTCAGCAACAAAATAGCAATGATGATAGGAGGATAGGGAAATCCATTCCATATGGCCACTGCCCCACAGCTTTCTCTAAATTTTCTTTAACGAAGAGAGCAATCACAAGACCCTTTAAAATTTCTTGTATTAGTCATCATCTTTTTTTCTTTTCTTTTTTATTAGGGAGGAGACCACAATTACGCTGTTATTATCCCATCCTTGTTGGAGAGAATAGCGACCAGGATCCATTTCTTGAAATGCTCTTTCCGGGTGATATCAAGCTGAGAACTGCTGTAAATTAACTTGTTCCACCTGTAACCAAAATGGTATAAACAAACAAACAGGCGTGTACAGTTATAGTGGGGTGAATCGAAAAGAAATAACAACTAATTCCGGGTCTTGCAAATTCCCAACTCAAGATACTCCTCCAATGAATACTTATCAAATACAATGGGGGAAAAGGAAAAGAAAAGCAATTAGCTACCACATGGCCTGAAGCATTTGTTTTCTTCCTTTTATATATATGAAATCAGATAAGTGAAGCAGGCAGGTAAACTAATGGTGTTACAGTTCCAGATCCCATTCAAAGATATCCTATTACCCGCAGCATGTATCTTAGCATGCAAACAGAAATATAACATTTTACAGATGTCTTCCTACAACCTTATCAATACCATTTTCACATATCCACAATCCAAGCTTTGGAAAATAAAAAGCTTAGCACACAAAACACATAAATCATTTTCAGATTCCTCCACAACCGCCACTAGAACCAACACGGCAGCCAGCGAGACACCCATTATGGTGTCGTCGCCATATCTCTCACCCCATTCAGTCTCCACAATAAAAGACCACAAATTTCACAAAGCTTTAATATAAGCTCTACCCACCCCAAGATAAATCATGGTTAAAAATTAATTCGGGCATGAATATGATGAAATTAGTTGTCATACAATCGAATAACAAACCATATGGACTGGCAGCTGTTGATGGAGATGGCACGTGTGACACCGCGTACGAAACGGAGTTGGCCGTCGCCGAAGGAGATGGCGACGAAGATGATCGATTTGCTGAAGGACAGGTTAGATCTTCAGGGGTTGGTGTAGAGAGTTTACAGTGATCGTAGAAAAAAGGATGCTGCTCAGTGCTTTGTTTCGTTACTTTTTTTTCAAACAAAAAAAAACATCTATGAGTTATGGATTGGATTGGCTTGGGCTTGGGCCCTTTCAAGCCAATATTTTTTTTTTTGTGTGTGAACTTTCTACCCTACAAGTAAACGTTCAATTTCAGGGTCTGTTCGGCATCATTGTCGTTTCTTGTTTTTTCATATTATTATTTATAGAAAACACAAAACCTATTCGGCACACCCGTTGTCTTTTATTTTTCCTTAAGCACATGTATGAGAGGATTAGAGTGAAAAGGAACTAAACAGAAAGGAAATTTATAAAATTTCCCTCATATGGAAAAAAAAGTGCAAGGGAATGCAACACAATATGGAGGAAAGAAATTGTAAAGATTTCCTTCCGGCTCACAAAATATTTTATAAATTAGAGGGAAATAAAAAATTATTCCATTATTATCCTGGTTAGTTTTTCACGTTTTTTTATTGCAGAGTTTTCTTTTCTTGATTCCCTCTCCATATTGAATAAACGCTTCCTCTTCTTAGTTCTCTCTCCGTATTGCACAAACGCTTCCTCTTCTTCGTTCCCAACAGGTAAGTACATCTTGTTTAAATAATCTCAAGCTAACGATTTGCAAATTGTGATTCTCATGATGGTAATAGAACCTATTCGGTTTGCACATTTCACTTGGCTCATATGTCATACTCTTGCTAGTCTTACTGCGATGGATGTTTACTACGGTAACATAGATTGTACTTCATCGATGCTTGCTTACAATTCCAAATAACAAAATCTGATCCATGATGGTATATCTGGCTTGATTTGCATCTTGTACCATAAACGTCCGGCCTGCTGCCTTTGTTGCTAGCCACTTGTAAATTTCAGTATCTATTTCTCTTTTTCCTTTTTGTTTGGTGTTCGCTTCATGTTCCAATATATATGTTTGATTAAGCAAAATCCTAAAGGGAAATGCTTTATGGAATGCATAATAGAGGCTTCTAATAGATATGGTTATCTGACCAGCATACATTTCTAGTTGCATAGAGTTTTGGAATTTTAGAAGATGCAGCAAACATCTTTTCTACCATGTTGAGTAATTTTTAGTGTGGTGGTTTCCAATCTGAGAAATAAATTGCATATTTAAGCCACCAAAAGCACATGTGACGAATGTTATTTAGTTATTTAAAGTTTAAACCATTTTGATTACAAAATTCAATCAACAATAGTTTAATTTTCTTGTGAATTAACTACACTCTCTTAGCTTTACTATATAAGCCACCTACACTGTTGAATTTCCTGTTTCTTATTATGATCTGTCATAAAAAATCAGGATAATAGTAGACATGTAGGGAATAATTGTATTCATTTATGTTCCAAGAATAATAACAATGGTTGTTTATGTTAATTTTTTGAGAAAAGAATTGTAGTATAAAATGTACAACTTTCTAAATTCTAGATGAGACTGTGTCTATATCTAAGGTTATACTTGACTTCAATTTCATCGCAGCATCCTAGTCTTTTGTTTTGTGCATGCAACGGATGGTGCATTACTAGAAATTTAGAAATAAGGATGGTTTTCTATTTCTATTTTGAGTTTAATTGTGTCAAATTGATTGGCAGATAGTAGTGCTTGATTGGCCATATGGATAACCAAGAGAATTTTGAGGATAACTTATTAGAGGATGACTTAGAAGAGGAGTGGATAGAATGGGAGAGATCAAGGACATTGGTTGTTGTTCAAGCCATTTGTCAAGTAATTCATGCACTACATATTAAATATAAAAGTTATAGGCGACGAGTTGTAACTCCATCAATTTTAGAACAACGTACACGGGAAGAAAATAGAGTGCAATTTAGGCTAGCATTGATGGACCATATTAAAAGATTTCCAGGAGCTTGTCATAATTTAACTCGTATTAGTCCAAGAGCGTTGCAAGGTTTATGTCAAATATTTCGAAACAAGTGTGTGATCAAAGATAGTAGGCGTACTTCTATTGAAGAAAAGGTTATAATATCTCTTGTCATTTTAGGACATGGTCATACAATACGTACATTGTCAGTTTTCTTCCGTCGGTCACTTGAAGTTGTAAACAATTATTTCCATCAAGTGTTACGAGCGTTGATTTTATTAGAGGATGAATTTTTAAGACAACTTGATGGAACTTCAGTCTCTCCCGAAATCCAGAATAGCACTAGATTTTATCCCTATTTTAAGGTAATAATATATTTGTTTAGATGCATTAGTTATAGTATTAATAATGAATTTACATTAATACATAAAATATTTTGCAGGATTGCATTGGTGCAATTGATGGGACCATATCTGTGTGAAAGTATCAAATGAAGATGCACCTAAATTCCGAGAAAGAAAAGACTACCCAACTCAAAATGTGTTTGCTGCATATTTATTCGACTTGAGATTTAGATATGTGTTGGCTGGATGGGAGGGTACTGCATATCTGATTCTAGAATTATAAAGAATGTATTGACAAGAGAAAATAATTTAAAAATTCCCCTAGGTAGTTTTACCATTGAACACTTGTTTATATTTACAATAAAGATAAACCAATACCATAATACTAACTAAAATTAGTGTTATTAGGTAAATATTATCTAGTTGATGTAGAGTTCATGGTTAGGAGTGGACTCATTCCACCATAAATCACTTGAAAGAATACTCATCACGCGGTCCAGAAAAGGCTACAAAATTGTTTAACTTTCAGCATGCTTCCCTACAGAATTGTTTAACCTTCACTTGAAAGAACACTCATCATTTAATTCCACTAATTATCTAGATTCTAGACTGCAATCATGGACTTATGTTTCTTGTTCAAGAAACCTTGTTTGCTACTTATTTTATCTTTTGGATTTTTGCTAGTTAAATTAAATGGAAACTAACATTAGTCATTAGTATTTTGGCTCTGCTGAATCTGTTATCATATATTACATTTGTTAAAAAGATTAATGCAATTTGATTGTTTGTTCTTCATTTTTATTTTATTTTCTCATCTTGCTAATCTCATAAACTATCAACCAAACATGGGATTCTGTTGCCATAAGAAAAAGGAAAATTAATCTCAAAGGAGTTGGCATTTTGAGGCAACATGAATTAATAGATGACGAAAGAAAAGGATGTAATGAGGTTTGTTGACAAAGAAGTGCAAAATAGAGTTACTCAGCTTCAATCTAATTGAATATAGCTAGTAATTTGTTATAAAGGTAAAGTGGTAAAAATAACTAAATTTCCTTTCCTTTCCTTTCCATTCACGTTGTCATACACAAATATTAAAATTTCCTTTCTTTTCCCTTGTATATAAAAGATGCACCCATATAAAGGAATTTCTCTAGAAATTTCCTTCCTCTCCTTTCCTTTCTTTCCCCTTGTTAAATTTCCCCTTTTTTCTTCGTGCATTTTAGTCTCATACAAAGCATAAGAAAAAAAATTGTTTACCACAACCGCAAAAAGTAGTTTACTTGAGTACATTTTGTTCCCTCGTCTCCAATTCTTTTTTTAATGACTGCCCATCTCCAATTTTATTACGTGAGATATCATATTGTTCGAGGTAGGGGTGGCAAAAATATACTCGTACCCAATTATATACCCATATCCAATTAATTAAATAACTATAGGTATTAAATGATTCATATAATTTTTAAATGAGTAAAGATGGATAGATACCTATTTAAAATAAAATAAATGAGTTTAATTGGGTTTGGACATAGGTATACCAATTATAACCGTATCCTATTAAAAATACTTCTCCTCTCTCACTCTCTCTCTTACACGCGATTTGCATGTTATTTCTGTATATGCTTGCCAATACTAAATGTTTGCAGACTTCTTATGATGTGGTTGTCTACTAATTAATTGAAGAAACTATGAGTTTTTACTGCTTTCCTTTCTTCTTATTTTTAACAAAAAAATAAAATAAACTCATGTCGAGAATGGGTCAACCGGTTTTTGAATGAGTCAACTTGTACCCGACCCACTCAATTGGCGGATCAAAATCAGTGACCCTAGCCCCCCAAAAGTAGGTTGGGTATGGGTTGAAGCCGTTTTGAGAGCTCTAGTCGACATCATTATGACTATGATTGATCTATAAATACTAAAAAAAAAAAAAATTTAAAATTATTAGTATTTATCTTCAAATAAACATATAAACTATAAAAAAATCAATAAATAAAAAAACATACAAACTTCAATTTAAAACTATTAAAAGCATGTTTCTCCAAATCGGAACCGGAATCGTCCCGATAAGAACCGGAAAAAATAGAACTGAACCGAACCGTTAAATGGTCGAAGCCAATACACAGTCAAAATAGAGTCACATGGTTAAATTTGGTCAAAACCTATATTTTTTTGTCAAACATTATATTTCTGGGTTAATGGATGGGTATAAATTAAATGGGTCTAAATGGGTATGGGTACCCATTTAAAAAATTACATGGGTAATAAATGGGTATACTACCCATACCCACCCATACCCATTTAGGGTATACTCGTACTCACCCAAATCTACCCATTTGACCCATTTAGGCTAGAAACATGTAAAGTGTATGGCTAACTAATTGAGTGTAAAATTCTTATATTTTTACTGTTAAATTACTTGTAAATTGAGTAGTAAACCTATTGATAAATCCAATTCTTTCCACTTTTGCAGTAAATGATAGGAGATATGACTAAAAGAGGACATCAACAAAGAAGAGAGTGAAACAGTTGAGAAATCCTTCTTGATCACCTTCTTGGCCAAGAAGGATTGAGAGAGGTAAAGTTCGGAGGGAGACTTGGAAGACCGGCGTGAAGATCGGGAATAATAGTAGCGGTGATCGAGATGACTGAGGACTCTTTATCATCATCTGTAGACATTCCTAGCAGGAGTCTACATTAGATTTAAATCATGAACAATTTTACTTAGGATTTGATTCTTTTCGGATAGTGTTTTTAAGTAGGATTAGGATTGTAGCTAAACTATTTAAGCTACAAGGATTCCTTGGAGAAGAGAGCTTCTCCTCCCGGTATCAGTTTGTTTAGTTTTGTTTACGTGAACCTTGCTCTGTGATTCCAACTTTGGCAATTACAGATTCTAGTTTTATGAAATTAATTCGTATGTTTTCTTCATCCATCCCCATGTCTAGCTAAACTCCCAATTCCTAATAAGAGCAATGGAGTTGTATTTCTTATGGCCTCGTGAGATCTAACTGTTTCTTATAATCCTCATCTTTGTATTCATAAGTTTTCAATAAAAATAAATCGCTTTTCAAGTTAGGTTTAGATCTAATCAATCCAAGTCCTAATCTTACTAGTTAAAGTCATTCTTGAACGGGACGGTAGACTTCGAAACGGGATAGATATAAGTAGACAGCTAATATCGTGAAGGTTAGAGAAAATAAGTGATCTAATTCAGTCATGATTGACAACTGATACGATCCAACCCTCCTATGGAGTTGGTCGAATGTATGAGACAATGGGAGGATCTAGCTCTAGAGTTTATGACTCATTAACCATAAGAAAACAACAACAAATATGGAGGAAACTAAGATGGGGACGTAGTAGAAAATACAAAGATAAATACCCGAATGAATGGTAGAAGGATTAGAGATGATTGCTTGAATAATGACCGAATGAATAATTGAGATATGCTTGATGAGTAGCTTGAACACGGGCAGAATATTCTGGATATTCAACAAACACAAACCGTCCAAAATGAACACTCAAATATACACTTAATCGCTCACAAAGATGGAGTAATAAAAGATCACACAAGTGAAGGATTCTTGAGTCTTTTTTATTGACTCAAGCCACGACAATCCAAACCTAAGGCAAGCACCAATATTGAGCCCCAGATGAATAAGGAAGGAGTAAACTCAACTTAATCAATTATTCATCATCAAAGCTTTGTGTAAATGTACATGAAATGAACTATTTATACTAGGGTACAAAAATAGGTATTTTATGACAAGTTTGCCCTAAAAAACCCCTTGAAAATCAAAGCTTCGCGTCCCTTCTCTGTAGCTAGTGGCATGCTGCTATGACGTGAGCTTCTGCTCGTCAATTGAAATAATTCAACTCCTGGCAGTATGGCTTAGCGGCATGCCACAAAGCTAACGACATGCTATAGTGACAAGCCAAAAATTAGTCTTTTTGGCTTCGTTTGGGATTTTTGCGACCTCCGTCCATGTCTTTCGGTCTCTGATAAGGCGTGCAATCATCTTCAAGGCCATGCTATATTTTGGGACCAGTCCTTGTGGCACCGTGTCATGCTCCTCGGTTTCAAAGGTAGGCGTGAACACATCACCACCTTTCCCTTCGAAAGGATTCGTCCTCGAATCCATAGCTTTAATTCCTTCGTTCTTTCCACGAAAAATATACAAATTATTAGTGTGAAATGAGTGATTGGTATATTCATACTCCAAAGATTTATTAGAATTAAAAGCTTTGTAATTAATTCTATGGAGTATGAGAAAGGGGGCGCGCGGTGCGTGCGTGGGTTGAAAGCTAGGCCACACGGGTGGCCTTGGCTTTGTGTGGCAGTAGGGAAGCTTCGGGATAGGCATAAGGTTGGCGCGAGTCTCTCGCTACTCATGGCCGGTCCTCTTGGCACCGTGTCATGCTCTTTGATGTCCTTAGAAAGAATTCGACCTTGAATCGTTAGTTTCCTACCACAAAAATATTTAAGTTAATAATGTGAAATGAATAAATTATATAGTTATACTCCAAAGGTAAATAAAAATTAAACGCGTTGGAATTTATCCAATGGATTATATGCCAAAATTTTCCATGTTTAGGAACCAATTAAACGTCCGCCTCAACGCCTACTATGGTTAGAATTGTGCATGTGTTCTCACGGCTTGTGCACACTTGCTCTTGTGGTTTTTGCACCATGACTGTCCTCGCCTTCTCACCTACATACTTAAGGACACTTGAAAACAAAGGTAAGAAAACAAAAGGAATTAAATGTTCACGCTTAAGCATGAATGCGCCAAATGCAATAAACAAGTTCCTATCATTCACAATATTCGTACATTAATCTAATTTATTTCCTAACATGTGATACAAGATGCAGATGGCATCGTAAGTCCTACAAAAATTGTTAGAACGACTCATTTGTAAAATTTGGTTAATAGTTACAAAAATAGAAAAGTGAATACAACTATCATATACATAAAAAATTTAACTTCTAATCAATTTCCCCAAGAAAGAGTTATAATTGATGAGGTGCAACAAAGGTTCTTTTTCATATGCTAAATAATTAACTTGTAAAATTGCATCATGTGAATAAGAATTTTGAAGAGGTGTAATGATACGAGCATGGACCCACCAGCACCCTCACACATTGCACGTAAAAGGCCTCCTGCGTAGCCTATCTTCCCCGAACGTGCGCGACGAGAAGGCCAAGACAGTGCCTGCTCATGGTCCAATTCATGGGCCATGAGCAAGACCATGAAGTCTGGGCAGACTTGAGTTTTTGAGTGACTTGTATTTCACTTGAAGGGCAAATAATTATTTAGTATAAATAGGCTATGTTAGCCATTTTTAGGGCTGGTCTTTGTTTTGTTGAGTTTTCTTCTAAAAAGAACACTTCACATTAGGTGAGCCAATAGGCAAATTTAGGGTTCCTTAAGAACCGAACTTCATCTTCTTGTCCAAATTAGCCGGGTTGCTCATCCAAGAGGTAAGAGGGTAGGCCTTGTACAAGAGATCCTTCATTATTTTGTAACAAAGTTGTCTAGACTAGATCTAAGAGGGTTTATTGGGTATTGAAGTTACTTACTTATTTTCCATCAATATATATTCCTTTTCTTCCATTAATCCACTGCATCTTTCCACAACCTTCTTGCGACGTTATCTTCTCTATTTCCTCCATATTAGCCGCTTCCTATTTACTCCATTTAAACACTAAACACAACCGTCAAATCCATCTTCTATCCGTGCACTTACCACCTCCCAAAGGAGACTCTAGATCCTTCCTTCAAGCTCACAACACGATTTCATCTTCCATTTTGAACCAAGCTCTTATCAAGTGGTAGCGGAGCTCAAGGCTATCTTCTAGGTTGGTAAACCTCACTTTGACACCATTTCTACGGTTAGAATCATCTCCTCTATCGTAGACATCTATCATTTTGTGCTGAAATTTTTTTCTTTTTTGTGGTCGTTCCTCTAAATTGCAAAACTTCATTTTCTCACCTTTCCTCTGGTTGAAAACTCTTCCCTCACCTTTCCTACGGTTGAAACATTATTCTACATCGTAGGCTTCACGCTTATTTCATTTGGGAGCTTTTCCGATTTAGGTCAAAAACTTTGTCTTTTAGTGGTTTGATCTTGAAGAAACACAATTGCTGCAATTTTGTGTGTTTATTTGCATCTAAGTGGCCGAAATCTTCATCTGCTTAAGTGTGAATACTTGCTGTGTTGGAGCTTCGAATGATGAGCCATGAGAGCCATGTGGACTTGCTTGTTTGTTAGCTAGTTATCTCATTTTTGTGCTCACCTCCTAGACTTCCACATCTCTCATTATGAGCCAAGCATTTCAGCTTACTCACCACTCCACTTAGCCTCACATAGCCGACCTTAGGGCTGATATCCTTACACTTATTTGGGTTGTCATACAAGGTCACTTGCTTGTCATACGCATCCACATCACTTGACACATATTTTGCCTTGTCATCCACACATATCTTGACACCTCACTTTGACTTGCCACATCACACTTTTTGGCATTTAGTGTGAAAAATTTTTCACTTGCAAAACTACTTGTCTTTCACTTCTTCTTCAAAAATACATGTCATACAAGTGAGCTCTCTTGTACTCAATTTACAAAAAAAAAAAAAAAAATACAGAAAAGAAAAGAGATCAAAAAATCAAGTTCTAAATTTTTTTTAAAAAAAAGAGAGAATATAATTGAGTCACAAGTAAGAGACTACATGTGTGTGTGCATTTGAAGTGCATTGAATCAATTTAAAGCGAAACTTTTGTCAAGAACAATTTTCGGATTTTTCCCTCCAAATTTTGAAAATTCCGAATTCAATTTTTTTCTTTTTCATTTCTTCTTCTTTTGTTTAAGCTAGCCCTTCCTTTAGTGTCTTGGAGTTTGCTTCTCTTGTTCTCAACGTCTATCTACTCTAGGTCTTATTGGTGTTCAAAGGAATCAATTCCTTGAACATCAATTCGACCTTCTCTACCTTTCTTTCTAGTCGTGTTTACTTTGCATTCCATGTGCCTTCTTTAAGTCTTAGAGTCATTGTTGGTGGATTGTGTGTGAAGATACGAGTGTGTGAGGTTGTGAGATTATTAGAGAGAAGAGTTAAACACGAGTGAAACACGCGAGGGAGTGACTAATATGTGTATATAGCAATTCTGTTTTGCTTTCTTTTTGTAGGTACTTTTCCTATGTCTCGTTATTATGAGGATGTTGGGTCCTATTAGGTGAGCCAATAGGGAAATTTAGGGTTCCTTAAGAACAACACTTCATCTTCTTGTCCAAATTAGCCGGGTTGCTCATCCAAGAGGTGAGAGGGTAGGCCTTGTATAAGAGATCCTTCATTATTTTGTAATAAGGTTGTCTAGACTAGATCTAGGAGGGTTTGTTAGGTATTGAAGTTACTTACTTGTTTTCCATCAATACATATTCCTTTTCATCCATTAATTCGCTGCATCTTTCCGCAACCTTCTTGCGACGTTATCTTCTCTATTTCCTCCATATTAGTCGTTGCCTATTTACTCCATTTAAACACTAAACACAACCTTCATGATAAGATTTGAACTTCTGGAGAATCGGGGTAAGGATTATGGCCGCTCAGAGTTACTGTAGTTGTCGTCGAGTGTACCTGCAAAGTGCCGGAGGGAGGGCTCCGACGTAGACACTCCGATGCTTAAGTCAGTAAGGCTGCTCCAACTAACAGAGGTTCGAGTAGCGATCTTAGGCTTACCTCTCATTTCGAATGGTGGGGTATTTATAGGTAGAGCGTGGGCGTTACCTCTAGGGGGTGGGCTTTATCTGGGGAAGATAACACCTCGAGTGACGTCATGGCTGACCTAGGATGGGATGATGTCGTGCGTATGAGTAGATAACGCGTGAGACTCCCCCCCGCTGATGTCGACCATCCCAAGGCTCTTCTCTTCAAAAGGGGGCAGCAACCTCCACGGCTGACGCCCGACTGGCACTGTAGGGTTCCGGTCTCAAGGCTGGTGTAAAGACGGAAATACCCTTAGAATTGCCTTAATTGTTATCACAAGCCCAACTGAAAATGAACCCGAGTGTTTACCAAGGGCTAACACTTCTTCTCGTTACCATGTCATGCTTGACGGTTCTCGAGATATCGGTGTGGCGCGGCTTTCGAGGGATACGTATCCTCAGCTGCTTCTTACTTGGGCCTATAAATTTAAAATTTCACCACGCAAATTTCTCATCTTTTTTAGCACTTCTTTTGGCATTTTCACGATGGACGAACTAACCAGAACTTCGTGCTCTCCAAAGCCCACACTCTGAAGAATCTGACTGAGGTCGATGTTGATTTTCTGGAAAACATGGTAAGGAAGACCTCTGAGGATGTCATGGAGCTCTAGAGGATGATGAGCCCGCTCTTGTCCAGGCAGCTCGGGACTTCCTTGGAGGACTTCAACCCCTTGGAGAGCGTGACGAAGCTGGCCGCCACCGTCTCCCGCATCGAGGTGGTGGTCACCATGTTGCGGCACAGGAAAGACATGCTGGGGTGCTGCTTGAAGGGAATGAGGGTCTGTTCCTCTAAACTGTCCTCTGTTGCAGATGCGATGAGGGAGGTTCCTGTGGTGCCGGGGGAGGACGATGCCGGGTCCAATGCTTGACCACTCGCTGCCGTCGTCGCTTTCCTTTATCTTCTTTTGGATGTTCTCAGTGTGTAGGCGGATGTATACTTCGGGCCGTTAGGCCATAAATAAAGCATCTTTTCGTTACCTTGCATTATTTCTCCCTTCTTTTTGCAACGTGCCAGTTAACATTTCAGTTGAGTGCCACATCAGCCCAACTGAAAATGAGTCCGCCATTGGTTGAACTTCTACATCGCTTGTTTTTTCTTGGTTGTCAGGTAGCAACGGTTACTCTTGTGAACCGTTCTACATTGACTTCGCGCCGCCTCTTCAGTATCAACTGATTGGGCGATTTTTCAGTGTCTCTTAAGTAGTGAGAAATTTTGACAGGCGCGATCACAGGATCTGCTTCTGCAATTAAGATCGTTCTTCTCGAAGCGCATTGACCTTTCTCAAAGGTCGCGCGAGAAAGCGAGACGTCCTCTTCGCTTCGGTTATTTAATGAGATTTTTTCTTCTTTTTCCTATTGATCTTCTTCTTCTCATTTCTCCGTTGAGATTGCTTAAAATTCCATGGCTGATTCATATTTCGGAGATGTCATTGAGCGCGAGTCCCCACCAACTCCTCCGACTTCGCCGGATTCTGACGATCCTTCTTCGCCATGTCTGAAAAGGCGACCTGCCCAATGCAAAGGTCGCAAGAGACTAAAGAGAAAGGCCTTCGAGGCAGCCAGCGTGCTGTTTGACCTCTATGTCCCTACTGTTCGGAGGGGCGATGAACTGTTTCCTCACATCAATCATTTCATGGGAAGGGGTTCCTCCAGCGACATCGGTGTCAAGGTAGCGGCTCCCGCTACTAAAAGGGAGTCAAGTCCACCAAAGCCTGGTCGAGAGAAAGGAGCTGACGAGCCTTTCCCTTTCGCTGACGAGGAGTTTCCGTCCTCGGATGGAGATAACTCCTACTGGCCTTCTTACTGGCTTGACGAGGATTAATCTTCACACACTATGCATATTGTAGATGCCTTATGGCTTATCATGAATAAAATAACGTTATTGGCGCTTGCTTTCTTGCTGTTATATTCCGCGTTAACTTCTACGACCCTTAGACTGTTAACGCTGAGCGATCGGTTATCGCTCAATGCAACCGTTCTTCATTTTTCAATCGCTAACCGCCTTTCCTCAAGGATATAAATTCTTAGTCATAAATATTCCTCTGAAGCCGTTCCACGTGTCATTTTTTACTTTGCGCGTGTCTTATTCTCACAGGTCGCTCAGTTGTTGAGTTTGACCTTTAAAAGGGAATAACTGCTTTCTTCTCACACTTTTACTCGCACTTTGAATTTTCCTCTGTTATACTTTCTTTCTGCTTCTTCTTCTACTCAAGGGAAATTCCTTCAACCGTTCGTCGGCGCCGGTGGCCTACTCATTATTTTCTCCTTCAAGGTATTTTGCTTCTCCTTCGCTCTGGTTTTTCTTTTACTAGTTCAATATGCGCTACACTAGAGCTACTATGGGTCTTCAGAGGCCTCTAGATCCAGAAATCGAAAGGACGTGCAGTATTTTCTCGTGCAAAATGATTCTGAGGGCTGAATTAGAGGGTCAAGGTGTTTTCTTTCCTCCCAACTATTTTCCTGTCATTCCCCTAGATGACTGCCGACTTCATGATCCGTTATGGGGGAAGTATAGAATGGTTTATTTTAAAATGTTTCTCTACGACTTTCGCTTTCCATTTCACACTTCTGTAGAGAGGTTGCTGCACTGGTATGATCTTAATCCCGCTCAGATAACCCCTTCTTCTTGGTGCGGTATTTATGCATTTCTTCGCGCTTGCGAGATGAAGAATATCTTTACTCCATCCGTCAATTTAATCTGCAAATTCTTTAGCCTGAGTTGTCATAACTGCTTGGTCAATATCGCCCCGTGGTGGAATGACGCATTCGTGCAATCATTCTGGCAAAAATTTCAGGGTTTTGAGGAAACTGTAGCTGACTGGAAGAGCAGCTTCTTCGTGCTCGAACTACCTTCCCGTTTGTGGTGCAGGGGCTTTAATCAGGAGATTACTAGTGCTGTCTGGGTAAACCTAGGGGTGTTGACGAGGGATGAGTTATTCCATGCTAACACCTTACTAGGGATAGATACATCTTTCCGTATTCGAGAATTCGCTTTGTATAAGCGTTTAGAAGAGTGCGTTACGGGTAAGCATTTCTCCTTCCGCGTTATCACTTAATTTTACTTGCCGTTCTAACACGCTTCGTTGGCAGAAAACGCTGAGGGTCAATCGTCTGGAGGGAATGACGCTCCTTTAAACGTGATACCACTCCAAACGCTACCGGCTTCTCCACCGCCCGAGGGTTCCAGCCGTCAGACTACTCCGCCAAAAAAGAGGAGAACTAAGACAGTCGTAGGGGGAGGGCGTGACATCTCTGCCCGAGCCTCTCGCTTCCTTGATAATTGGCTACCTGTTCGGGGTAGAGGAGCAACTTCGAGTAGTCCTACAGCTAGGATAATTGACAGCGATAGCGAGGAAATGGACATCGAGGCAGAGCTTCGTCATGCTTCCCCGACTCAACGGAAGAAACTCAGAGTGGAGAAAAACAATCTGACTGCTGAGGTTTCTTCTAAAAAGGTCGGCGAAGTCCTTACCATGGTGATTGACGCCTCTTTTGTGGCGAGTACTTCTGAAATAGCAAAGGTTGCTGAGGCGTCAACTGACGCTCCTCCCAAGGTTACTGAAGTTCCGTTAGCGGCAGATTCGCTTCCACCGACTAACGCCCCTGTCTCTCCTATTTCTTCTTGTATTCCCGATATGGTGATGTCAGCTCTCGACTCGAGCGTGCTTCCTGACACACCGATAGGGGGTCCCCAACCGTTATTCTTTACTTCCATTTCGGGTGTCGACGGTTCCACCAAGGGTTCTTCTCCCTCCATTATCGCCAATCTTTCTCCTCAGGGTCCTCAAGGAGTTCCTTCTTACCGGTTGGATTTGTCAACCTTAGGCACTAATGGCCTTCGTGCATTAGGGGTGTCGGACCCGTTGTCGCGAGATCAGCCGACGACCTTCCTAGCGGGTGAGATATTCGGTTCGCCTGAGGATAAAGAGGCGTTGCTGTGGCTTCCCCCCGATATTCAGCACGCACGTGTTCTGAATGACGCACTGGCCGGCTTTCGCCACGTGCATTACTTTCTTGAGGCTCATGGTGACAAACTTCGAGGTTCGTCTGACTCGAAGGAGCGATTGGATACCGCCTTGGCTAAAGTGAAGGAGTTAACACGACTTCAAACTCGTACCCTGGTGGAGATGAATGATTGCCACGAGGAACTTGCCAAAGAAAAGTCTAAGGGGAAAGCCAAAGTTGAGTTGCTAGAGGCAGAGCTGGTTAAGGGGGAGGCCAAGGTTGGGTTGTTGGAGGCAGAACTGGTGTTGGCGGACAAGAGAAATTCTCTTCTTCGTGAAGAGATATCGGCTTGTAACGCGGATCTGGCAAAGGTGCCTTCAAAGATAAACTGGTGGAAGAAGAGAGCCATGTGGGCCTTTGCCGCTGGATTCGCAGACTACTATCTCGGTGGGTCTTTTGATCCGGCAAAGATAGCCGATTATGCCTCTGAAAAAATGAATGAAATAGACGCGAGCGAGGAAGGTTTCCTTTTTTCAGGAGAGGAGGACGAAGGCGACAGGGGCAATGCCGGGGTGCTCCCGTAATCAGACGGTGCTGATGCCGCGGGGAATGTCAAGAGCTCCTCTCATCTCCGTTAATTATTCTTTCTTTTTATTCCGAACATTGATCCCATTCGGTTTGTAATAATTAATAACGCCCGGCTTGTGACAGCGTTTAGAATTCCCCTTCGAATAATGATTGATCTTTTTGCTCTATCTCTTTCTTTTGCGTTATCTCAACAGTTGTCCGTGGAGTTAACGTTGCGCCACAATATTTTTGTCTACGCGTTGTCGTGCTTGTTTTGATTTGAAAATCGATTCCACTTGTCAGAGCATTTAATGCTCGAGATCCCCTCATTAATGAGAAGTCATGATGGCTAGAATACACGTGTCTGTTCGTGGAGACGCTAGGGATTGCCATGCCCTAGGAACTGACGAGATCGAGGCGTCTTTTCGCTTTTCTAGGGTTGTACTCATTACTCACGTCTTTTCCAGGCGACGATGGTTACAACAGTCATTTTGGCTGACCACTAGGGTTATAAAACCCAATACATGTTATTTTTCCCTCTTTTGTTATTTCATTTTCGCTTCTCCCTCTCGAGCCGACTTGTGTTTTTTCTTTCCAACGTCTGGGCGTTCTGAGTTTTTCCTCTAAAAAGGTATTTCTATCCTCATCTGCCATCTTCTTCATCTTTTTCTTTATTTTTGCCATGGCTAGAATTCGTACCAAGTCTGTTGATGAGGAAAAAATTGAGAGTACTGCCACCACCATCACCTCCTCATCCATACTTCAAGATCATTTGTCTAAGGACAATGCCCATATCCCTGAGGACTATAAGCCTTCTGTTGCTTCTGATTCACTTCGCCTTAATAGTGTAATGCTTGGTAATAGCAGGCTCTTGTATACCAAGATGTTTGGCTATGGCTTCAAGTTCCCTCTTAATCCTTTTATCGAAAGGTTGTTTGTTGCTCTGGATGTGAATCCCGTTCAGTTGGCTCCTAACGCGTACTGTTGCGTTTATGCGTTTCTAGAAGTCTGTAAATACAAAGGGATTACCTCTCCTTCCCTTTTATTACTTAAATTTCTTTTCCAATTGTATAGTCGTAGGGGTGTGATAGCGATATCACCCCATTATGATGATGATTCTCTTAAACCCTTCACTTGGAAATTCCTGCACCTTGAGTCTTCCATTGAAGATTGGAAGAATGAATTTTTTTGTTATCGAGCTACCTAGCCCCTAGTGGCAGACTGGTTTTAACCATGCTATCAAGGACAGTGCCTGGGGTCATTGGACGGCTCTTCCTCAGCCTGAACAAGGCTGGTTAGACAAACTGCTCGAGTTGGACATCTACGTTCATACTCGCAAGTTGGCTTGCGGCACTGACATTCAAGCCTGTATTGAGAGTGAGTGTTGTGTCGTTTTCTTTGTTACTTCCGGCAGTACTAACGCTAACGTTATGTCATGATTGTACAGCTCCTGATCCTGATCGAAAGCCGAAAAGTGTTAGGAGACGAGAGCGGAGGGCTTTAAAGAGGAGAGAGGAAATTGCCACTGTCGCTGTCTCTGCCGCTGTCTCTGCCGCTGCCACTATTACTCCAGTCATATCATCTACTGTGACTGTAAACCCCATCCAAGCGCCTTCTTCCGCGGCTGGTGAGGGATCCGTCACCATTCTTGTTTCTATCCCGGTTGTATCCATTGTCGTTGCTCCTATTCCAGCATCTTCTTCCCGGGCTCCCCCAAAGAAGAAAAAGAAGAAGACAGTGCGCGTTGCCGCCCTTACTCTTTCTTCAGACGCGGTCGGTGACACTATCACTGTATGTGTTTCTTTTATGCTCACACTATTTCAGTCACTGCTTCTTAGCGCTCTTTGACGCTTTCTTTTGTTTTCTTATCCTTCTTACTCGTGGTTTCTCTGCAGGATACCGTTGTCGCCCCTACCCAGTTACCGTCATCAGGCGACATGGACCTAGGCCATGTACTTCGACGTACTGGCAAGAGGCAGCGACCCGATGGGGAAAACGCGAGTCCGCCAACGAATCCTGTTATCAGTGAAGGGGACAATGCTGCCCTTTTTGCTTCGATGCCGCCTCTTGACGGCCAGTCTTCTGACCCTTTGGGGGCTATGGGCGTTTCCGGGTCTTTTGACGCTTCGCCCAATTCTCTTAACTCCGCACTTCCTCCTTCCTATTCCACTGTCCTGGGCTTTACTGAGAACTTTACGGGGGTCGGTTTTCCGCCCTTTCAGTCTCACGATCCTTTTGAGCTTCATGGGGGTACTTCTTCCAACCAACCTCCATCTCCTCTTACCCTGCACTTTGTTCCTTCCAGCGCCTCAATCTATTGCCCTGCTAGCGATAACACGCCTCATATGATGACCGATCTAAGTTTGTTGGGGGAGTCTGGGCCCGTTACCCATCAGGTTAACTTGAGCAACTTGCGCAGAGTTGGGTTTGTGGCCGCTGGGAGAGATAGCTCAATGGGAGTTTCTTCTTTTTTAGCTGCTCACGCGTTAACGTCTCCCGAGGAGAAATGGGCGTTTCTTTCCCGGCCTGTTGACGAGCAGTTGGCTTTTGTGTGTTCTACCTTATTCTCTGGTTTCTCCCAGTTTAACTACTGGTCCCAGTATATATTGCAGGAGGTCACCTCTCTTGCTTCCACCCGCCGTGATCTTTCCGATGAGCTCGCTAAGGAGCGAGAAGAAAAGAAAAGGTTGTCGGGGGAACGTCAAGGTTTGGTGGTAGCTTTGGCGATGGGCAAGAAAGATTTGAAAGTGACCAGGGAGCAGGAGGCAGCTAGGGCGTCTAATCTCGAGGCTGCACTAACGGTAGAGAGAGCTGCCGGGGCGGCATTGCAGGAGGGAAAAGCCGTGTTAGAGAAATAGTCGTCTGAGAAGGGCAAGTGGTTCACTGAGAATAAGACCCGCATCATGTCTGACTGCTTCGTGGAAATTTACGGAGAAGACGTGTATGACACTGAGGCCCTCATTGACGCCTTTCGGAAGAGATCAGGGAGTCTTACGGATGACCACTTTCGTCGAGAGAATGAGGGGTAACGAGGGACAAGGGGACAGCGAGGCTGGCGCGCAATAGGCGCTGTTATCACCCCTTTTTGTTTTTTACTCTTGAGGGTTTTTTTGCCTTTTTGTAGCCCCTTGAGGGTTTTTCGAACAGTTCACACATATATATTATTTCTTTTCATAACTGATCCCCTTTCCCACCATCTCTTTTTCTCTGAACTTTCACGATAAGATAGTTGCCATGGCGGGATAACATCATTCCGCCAGAGGATGAGATCACCATAGCGTCACCCTATACTCTGCAGAATGGCAAACATTGATAACGAATTCCGCACTAGATATCGCGACATGACTTAACCATGCGTCTTCCAATGCCGGTGTAGAATAACGCTACTCAACAGATAATTTCAGAAGTAGAACTCATAGAAGTGACTCCTAATCAATATTATCCACGACGCGTGGCGTATACCCGCACACGCCATCGAAGCGGCAGTATACTTCCGGAGGCGTTACACCCCTTGAAGAGATAACTCCATCGACGAGACTTCATCTGGGATGAGCATTTTTATAATGGCATCGTGCTGACGCAAGTATTCTCGATGAAAAATTCCTTATAGATGAAGAATTCCATATAAATAAGCACGGACTTATCCCCTTCCACAATAATAGATATCCAAAGGGGGCCAATCGCGTGCACTCTCCTGACTGTATTTCCCTAACTGAGGCGGCAGAAACTCTGGCCATTGCCCATGCACCTATTGCCATGGCAGGCCTCACGATGTTATTGCTTGCGCGGGCATCAATTTCCCCCTCGCTTCCACAAGATCCTGCACATTCTCAGTCGATGCTATAGCGCATTAGTCAAAATATTATGCGATAATTAAACATTAATTACCGTTTAGGAGCCGTCGCGCCTCTATATCCAAGGGTCGTCAGCATTATCTATGTCACTTTCTCAACCAACCATCTTCACCAGGGATTTCCCATCTGGTTACTCGCTGGGATTTCGCGACATATCGCTTTCTCAACCAACCATCTTCACCAGGGATTTCCCATCTGGTTACTTACTGGAATTTCGTGATTTCTTTCCGTATTCCTAAATTTCCACGGTCAGCCCGGATAGTGCCTTATCTTAGTGAGCTGTCTGATCAAGACCAGCCTTAACAAGGATAGGACTTTTCACATCCAGGCGTTGACCTCGCATCCCGAAGTCTTGCCCTCACTTAGCCGTCTGTATTAACCCGGACGTCACAAGGATAAGACTTTTCACTTCCAGGATGGAGTTTCTATCTCTCTGGGACGTGCCACTTCTTTGTGAACCGTCTGTGTTAGCCCGGTTTCAAGGATAGGACTTTTCACTCCCAGAGAAGCCGGGGCGTGCCTCACCTTGGTGGGTTGTCTGTGTTAGCATGGTTGCCACAAGGATAGGACTTTGCAATCCCGGGGGTGTCGGAACGTGCCTTGTTTTAGTGGCCCGTCTGTGTTAGCACGACTGCCCCCAAGGATAAGACTTTTCACTTCCGACACTTATTTTTAGGTATGCCAGCGCGTGCCCTCACTTAGTGAGCCGTCTGATCAGGACCGACCGTCACAAGGATAGGACTTTTCACTCCTAGCACCCTTCTTCATTTATCATCTGCACATAGTCAACAACCACAAAACACACAAGAACATTCTCTATTCTAGTGTTAGCACAAGTTAGGGCCGACATTAGCAGAAAGGTGCAGAGATATATCAAGATCTAGCATGGTATAATTTCAAACGAGTAATATTCCAAGAGTTGGGTAAGGGAGTACCATCAAGTGTTTCCAGGTGATACGCTCTCTTTCCGATAACGCGGGTAACGCGGTATGGGCCGTCCCAATTCGGACTGAGTTTTCGCATACGCTATCTGGCGGCTCGTTTGTCTCTGAGTACTAAGTCACCTACTTTCAGCAGTCGTTCTTTGATACACCTATTGTGATAACACGTCATTTTTATTCTGGTAACGGTCATGCGGTACGCCCACATCACGTATGACGGCTCGTCTGCCCATTTCTTTTTAGATCCTTCCAGGTTTTTCTTTATGCCGCTGAGAATACTTCGATTCGTCACCTCCGCTTGACTGTTGGTCTGCGGGTGAGCCACGGAAGAGAACCTTTGTTCGATCTAGAATTTTGTGCATTGGTCTCTAAAGAACTGGCTGGTGAATTACGTCCCGTTGTCGCTGACTAGGACACGGGGTACGCCAAACCTCATAATAACTTGGTGTTTAAAGAAACGCTAAATTCTCTCCATTGTGATGTTGGCAACCGCTTCCGCTTCTGCCCATTTCGTGAAGTAATCTACCGCCACGACCACAAATTTTAGTTGAGACCTTGCCTTTGGAAACGGTCTTAGGATATCGATCCCCCATTTCGCGAAAGGACAAGGGGCCACAATTTCAGAGATTTCCGTAGCGGGCTGTCGAGGAATCTTGGAGAACTCTTGACATTTCTGACATGTTCGTACATAATTGTGGCAATCTTTTCGAATAGTAGGCTAGTAGAATCCAGACCTGAAGACTTGCATGGCCAAGGTGTCGCCTGCTACGTGCATGCCGCATATCCCTTCATGGATTTCTCGCAAGGTGTGAAAACCCTCTTGTTCTGTTATACACTTAGCGGCTGGGTGAGAAAAGCATCTTCGAACCAGTTCCCCGTCATAGTATGTGCACCATGCCGCTTGTTTCAGCACTTTCTTTTTCTCAGCGTTGTCCACAGGTAACTCCTCATGTTTCAAGTATTTTATTACGGGGATTCGCCAGTCATTTTCAATTTCTTCCACGCACAGCGACGCTTGCTCTTCCATGAAGGAAGGTACCGATATCTCTCGGTAGTATACGCCCTTAGGTATGGACGCGTCCGAATTTGCGGCGAGTTTGGCCAGGCCGTCTGCCTCAGCGTTATCCTCTCGGGGAATATGCTCAAAGCTGACCTGCATGCAACTTTTCTTTATTTCCAACAATTCGCGCTTCACTTTAGTGAGGTACTGAACCATGATGGGCTCTCTGCCCTGAGAGTGTCCCAAGACTTGGTCTATTATCAATTTAGAATCTCCGCAAATCTTTAATCGCAAGTCTCCCATCATTCCCGTATCGTGTATGACCTTGGTGGAAAAGCTTCTCCCTATCCTGAGTCCAGCTAGTAACGCCTCATACTCCGCTGCGTTATTGGATAACGGCTGCAGTATTTTGATGGCGTATTGTATCTACATGTCGTGCGACTCGATTATAAAGATTCCGGCTCCGGCTAGTTCTTGATTTTTGGCTCCATCGACATGAATGACCCACAAGTCAGTGTAGGTTTCAGGGAACGGGAGGTCTAAATCATCTTTTTCCTCTTCTGGTAGGTCCGTTAACGGTCCTCTATGAAGGTGCACTCGGCTATGAAGTCTGCTAGGACTTGGGCTTTCACGGAGGGTCGATTTTTATACCACAACCCGTATTGCTCGAGTTCGATAGCCCAAATCAGCATTCTTCCCGAAGACTCAGGTTTCTGAAATATCCTTTTCAAAGGCTGGTCAGTAAATACTATGACGGGATGGGCTTGGAAGTATCTGTACATTTTCCGCTTGGCTTGAATTAGCGCAAACGCTATTTTCTCAATGCGAGCATATCGTAGCTCAGTATCTTTCAAGACGTGACTCACGAAGTAGATAGGGTGGTGCAGACGGTTGTCGTCTCGAACGAGGACGACACTAACCACTTCGTCGGCAACGCTGAGGTATAAGTATAGGGTGTCGCCCGGTTCTGGCCTTGTCAACACCAGGTCGGATGATAAATAGGCTTTCAGGCTCATAAAATCCTATTCACATTCCGCTGTCCACCCAAAAGGGGCTTTCTTGCGAATGACTTTGAAAAAAGGAAGGCATCTCTCGCCCTGCTTGGAGATAAAAGATCCTAGGGCGATAACACACCCTGTCAATTTTTGCACCTCCTTAACAGTTCGAGGAGATATCATGTCTTGGATAGTTTTGACTTTCGAGGGGTTGGGCTGGATACCTTTCTGACTGACCACATAGCCCAAAAATTTAGCCGTTTGGAACGCAAACATGCATTTACAGGGATTCAGCTTCATCTGGTACTCTCTCATCACATCAAAAACATCTTTCAAGTTGAGCAAGTGGTTCTTTAAGCTTCGGCTTTTGACTAGTATGTCCTCAACGTAGGCTTCCACGCTCTTTTCGATCTGCTTTTCAAATATTTTATTCGCCATACGTTGGAAAGTTGCTCCAGCGTTCTTCAGCCCAAACGGCATCGCCGTGTAGCAGTAAGTGGCTTTTGGAGTGATGAAGGCGGTCTTTTCTTCATCCTCGACAACCATAGGAATTTGATGATATCCATAGTTGGTATCTAGCGAGCTTAGATACGCGTACCCGGCGGTCTGATCGACTAGCTGGTCGATTCGAGGGGGCGGGTAGCAATCTTTAGGGCAGGCATCGTTCAGGTCGGTGAAGTCGATGCACATACGCCAGTCTCTGTTGGGCTTCGGAACAAGAACTGGATTAGCCAACCAGGTTGGATATTGAACTTCGCGAATGAAACCTGCGCCCAGGAGCTTCTTCACCTCCTTATCAACGGCTAACGCCTTTTCTAGGAAAAATGATCGTCGTTTCTACTAGACGGGCTTGACACAGGGATCGACATTAAGTCGGTGTTCCGCCACTTCTCGCGAGATACCAGGCATATCCGCAGGCTTCCAGGCGAATTCTCCTTTATATTTGTTCAATAGTCGAGCTAATTGGAGGTTTTCCTCGGGGCTGAGCTTTTTGCTAACTAGGAAATTCACCTCCGTGATCCCGTTAACTGGTACGGGTACCATCTTGTCCACAGGCTGAGTGCGCTTCTCATCATTCTGGCCATATGGATCCACCGGTACACGTACCTGTCACAACTCTTCTGGGTCATGAGTAAGTAGCATTCAGCCGCCAGTTTCTGATCTCCTTTGATTGAGACCACTCCATCCCATGAGGGATACTTCATCCTCAAATGCTTTTGAGATATCCCTGCCCCGAAACGGTTGAGGAACGGTCGCCCGAGTATGGCGTTGTAAGGCAGGGTGAGGTCAACGACTAGGAATAACAGCTCCTTTACCGGGATTGGTACCCCATCTACCCCAATTATCGGCTTCTTACATGGTGCCAGTTCGCCATCTAAGCGTTTCATGAGGTTATAGGCCTCTAACAAAAATAGGTTCACTACGCTTCCATTATTAACTAGAGTTCTTCTAACCCCATAGTTGCCGATAACAGGTGTGACTACTAACGCATTGTTATGTGGGAACACGACGCCTTTTTCATCTTCCTCGGAGAAGGATAACACCATCCGATCTAGTGCAGTTATTGCTTCACTTTTTATTAACGTGCCCCCTCGCTTCTGCTTGTCTCTGGCTGTGGGCGTCAACGGTACAGACTCGTCAAGGTACGGTGCACCCCCAGCGATAGTGTTGATGATGGGAAAGTCGTCTTCGTCAATCGCAAGCATTTCCCTACCTCTCCCGGTGGGTACGTTGTTATTTCCCGGAACGTGAGGAGGGGGCTGTCTGTCGTCAGATGTCCTGTTTATCGGGTTGTTCCTGACTTCTTCTCTTGCCTTAGTGGCAAATTCCCCGAGGTATCCCTCTTCTACCAAACGCTCTATTGCCAGCTTTAATTCTCTACCCGCGTCTGTAGAGTGTCCTTTGACTTTATGAAATTTACAGAAGGCATTTTCCCTTCCTCCCATGACCACTCCTGGCTTTACGAGAGCTGGATAGCGGATAGGGAGGTTCTGCTATTCCACAATCGCTAAAATCTCTACCCTTGGCAGTATAAGGGAAGAAAGGTCCGGGTCGTAAATCTGGCCCTTTGAAGGATCTGCCTGCCGCCGAGTAGAGGAGTTACCAGATCTTCCCCTTGAGGAGTTGCCTCTTCGTCTGTTGGAGGTTTTTGGGATATGATCTTTTCGTTGGGCGTAATTGATACGATCCTAGCCCCGAGACTAGCCCTAGCGCACGCACAACGCGCACACACCTTGCGACTAAAGCCAATCAACCCAAAGCGTCGAGCCCAAGACATTGCAAAGCTTTCAGAGAGGTTAATACAACCTCTAGACATGGAGATAGGGCAAGGAACGTTGCTGGATCAAGTCCTTAGGCGAAGAAAGACATGGAAGTTGGCTTGGAAGCGCATTGTGCAAGGTTGCACATCTACACGAGCCAATTCATGGAAGAAAGATTCCAAATCAGGGTCCAAGATAAATACAATACCGATTGGGATCTTAGGAGAGCCTCTGCCAAGTTTGAGGACATTTGGACGAGCAGTTTGCAAGATGGCCCGTTGTTACTTTTGCATGAACAAGTGTCCTAAGCGCAAACGTGACAGACAACTTCGTCGGACCATATCTAGATCATCAGAAGTCAGAATCGTGCGATCTATATCAATTATGAAACCTCAGGATGTCTTCTTTATTGTGTCAAATTTTCAGATCAAACGGACTAGCAGTTTACTTGTTATGGATGGAGACATTTTCACTGATGGCAATCCTACGCGGATGAGGACTTCAAAACGCGTCTGTCAGCACCAACGACAATTATTCAGACCAGTCAGGCCTGAACCAGGGAGAGAGGACCTTGTCCACTATTTTCAGGTGTTATCTTTCGAATGGGACAAGTTTCAACCCAATCGGACGAGTCAATCAAAAGATAGCCCGGTGAGACATTTTGGCGCGCAGTGTGAACGCGAGCAGACCGCGACTTGGAGAATTCGGCCCAAACCTTGGCCTGATGATGCGAATGCTTCTAGGATGTTCTAGAAGGCTTTATTTGTATTTATTAATTAGTTTTTACAGTTATTAGACTAGTAGAAGTTCTATTTCGAAGTTACTTAGGAGTTCTAGTTAAAATAGGAGTTTTAGTCTTACTTAAACTTGTATTTGTTTTTGCCTATTTAAAGGCAGCCGTTTGGCTTAATAAATAAGTTCAGTTCAGTTTATTAAAAACATAGAAGAGTCTTCTTCTTTTGATCTTCAAGATCCTTGTTCTATATCTGGTTTGATAAGCCGCATCTAGCCTCAAGTAAAACACGAAGTTATCACTCTATTCCTTAGTTTCGTCTGGGTTGTCTAGGTATTGCACCTAGGAGGGTCAGAGTTCTATTGAAGATCCTTGAAGGATTTCATCCAGGTTGCCTAAGTATTGCACTTAGGAGGGTTGGAGTTTCCGACGAGTTAGTTTTCCGCATTCAAATCCTTGTCGCTGAGCAACGATCCAACAATTGGAAGGTTTCCGAATTAGGAACCACATCAGCTGGTAGCGGAGCAAAGGATGCTCACCGTATAGGTATCTATCCTTTTAATTATTGTTTCGTTTGTTGTGATTGGTTTCCTTGATTTCCTTAGCCAAATCTATACCAATCTTGTTTGTTTTCCCGTTTGTGTTAGGAGTCGAAACTAGTAACTAGTTGCGTCTTGTTTAGGTAACAAATCAAGCCCTTTGATTTGCTATCTTCTTTGAGTCAGAAAACAGAAAATAAAGTCCCACAAAGTGTCAGTTTATTTTGTTTCGAGTATTTGCAATTCCTATTTACAAAAAAAAAAAAGAACAAAACAAAACAAAAGAATTCATTCGCACAAAAACAGAACAGAAAGCGAATTCTAAATTTTCAGTGTGTTAACAAAAGAGGAACCTTGCGATCAAAACAGAATCAAAATCAGCAAGAAAAGAGTGTTCCAACGCAACAAGAATCATAGAAAACGGAGTTGTAAATCAAAAGTTATCAAAGAAACAAATCGGACACCTAAAACCCTAGTTCTAAAACAAATCCGAACTAGTTCAAATATCTTGTCTTTCTTTGAGCTCTTGTGATACATGACCTATCTATTCTGTGCTATAATTGCTTGATTAATTGATAAAGTAATCTTCAATTATATCACATCTTTATTCTTTCTACGCTTGAGTTGTCCTTGCGAATTATTGGAAGTTTTTCCTTGACATTCTTTGAGTCTGCGGATCTTGGATTGATTGAAGAAGAATTTTCGTTGAGTGATTTGTGAGCGCATTAGAGTGATTAAACACGAGGGTTTAAACACGTGAGGGAGTGCTTTAGATAGGACAATTTTACGCTTGTTCTTTGTTGTTATTGTGATTTCAGATGGCAGATAGTTCGCCTAAGAGCACGGAGTCACAAGCGCGAGCTGAAATGCTATCCATGATGCGTAAGTTAACCGAGAGGTTTGACGAAATGGAGGAGTGGATTGCCAAGGAGAGGGAAGCGGCTGCCAATGCTACAAGGTAGGCCCATACTCGGTACACCCAAGTTCTCAAACCAAGGAGTTCACCATACGTCAATGGCATGCCGTCCGGAGAGGGATCCAACCCTAATGGCCGGCCTGATACAAGGGTGACTCAGACTATACCTAGGCCAAGGAGACCTCCACCGAGGCAGCCTAGAGGAGAGATTGAAAGGAGGAAAGATCCGATTGGTTTGATAGCTAAAACCGAGACGTACAGTGAGATGATGAAGCGCGATATGAAAGCAGTTCACAAGGGCAAGAGCAATCATTTTTCGGTTGTCAAGGACGGCCGAGAACACATATTGAAGCCTTTGTCACCTTCGGAAGTCCATAAAGATCAAGAGTATCTTGTTAAGTCATGTTCGGACTTTCAAAAAGAAAGAAAAGAGAAAGGCTTAAAAGAATTGGAAGCCTTAAAAGAAAAAGAGCAAAACAACCCCCATGAAAAGATTGAGCATGGGACAAGAGATGAAAAGAGTGAGAGTTCAAAACACTTGCATGAAAATAAAGAGCATGTAGAGAGTGGCGAATTTGAAAAAGGAGAGGTGAGTGTTTACGCCAAGAGAGGACAGGAGAGAAAAGCATTTTGTGAGCAAAAAAATCTGTTTTGGCGCAAGCCACCAAAAACTGAATTTTTGGCCATTGCGCTTAGATTTTCCTAACCTTAACTCGTTTGTTTTCCTTTCTATTATTGTTTCTCCTAATTTGCAGATAAATAGAAGGTTGTTGGCAGGAGAGAAGTCTCATTCCAAAGTGCCAAGACAACTTAAGGAGTGTGAATCATCCATGGTACCTAGTTCGGCTAACCCTAGCCGCAACGGTATGGTATATCTTTCCATCCTTAAGTCTGATTTGTGTGAGCATGTTAACCTCATTAACTCTGATGATTCTGGTCTTAAAACTACTTTAATGAATGATGGTTATATGCAAGAGCCGAAGGCCAATTCATATGTATTTGAAAACTACTTGAGAAAGCATAAACGTTTTGACATTTGGACTAGGTCGAGAGATGTGCATCATGTTTTCCCTAACACCAAATTGATTGAATTTTCACATGTATTTACATTACATAATCATTCTGCCATGTGTGAATTTAATGTTAAATTTGTGAGTAAGTCAACTGGACTTGAGGGAATTCTATTCTAGCGCAATCGCTTATTTAGGTCACATGACCTTTTGCGAAATTTTAATGAATATGATGCGTTTGAGAGTTGTTTGATGAGTTGTTGTGGTATGATTGGAATGACATTATTCAATTTAATGTTGCTGCTCTTGAGTTTATTATTTAGTATAGATGGCAGCAAGGAAATTGAGATGATGCGGACAGCCCATGGACAAACCAAGCGCTACCATATGCGTTTGCATGTCAAGATGGCAATTTTGAGATATCAAGGAAGGATGAGTGAATCCTTCAATTTAGGAACTTGGATGTGGCAGTGCTTACGCCAAGGATGGGTCCCAATCCAAGTTCAAGTGAAGAAGATCACTTGGGGCAATGGTCTTATTCGATGCATTGTCATATTCAAAGACATAGCCGCCAAGTTGAAATTGAGAGGTTGGTATGGTTCGTTGCGTGCTTAGTTTGATATTACTAACTTAAGGTATTGTGGTGCAGGTCTAGATGTAGATTCGAGGGCGAATCTTTTTGAAGAGGGAGGGGATGATACGATCCTAGCCCCGAGACTAGCCCTAGCGCACGCACAACGCGCACACACCTTGCGACTAAAGCCAATCAACCCAAAGCGTCGAGCCCAAGACATTGCAAAGCTTTCAGAGAGGTTAATACAACCTCTAGACATGGAGATAGGGCAAGGAACGTTGCTGGATCAAGTCCTTAGGCGAAGAAAGACATGGAAGTTGGCTTGGAGGCGCATTGTGCAAGGTTTCACATCTACACGAGCCAATTCATGGAAGAAAGATTCCAAATCAGGGTCCAAGATAAATACAATACCGATTGGGATCTTAGGAGAGCCTCTGCCAAGTTTGAGGACATTTGGACGAGCAGTTTGCAAGATGGCCCGTTGTTACTTTTGCATGCACAAGTGTCCTAAGCGCAAACGTGACGGACAACTTCGTCGGACCATATCTAGATCATTAGAAGTCAGAATCGTGAGATCTATATCAATTATGAAACCTCAGGATGTCTTATTTATTGTGTCAAATTTTCAGGTCAAACGGACTAGCAGTTTATTTGTTATGGATGGAGACATTTTCACTGATGGCAATCCTACGCGGATGAGGACTTCAAAACGCGTCTGTCAGTACCAACGACAATTATTCAGACCAGTCAGGCCTGAACCAGGGAGAGAGGACCTTTTCCACTATTTTCAGGTGTTATCTTTCGAATGGGACAAGTTTCAGCCCAATCGGACGAGTCAATCAAAAGATAGCCCGGTGAGACATTTTGGCGCGCAGTGTGAACGCGAGCAGACCGCGACTTGGAGAATTCGGCCCAAACCTTGGCCTGATGATGCGAATGCTTCTAGGATGTTCTAGAAGGCTTTATTTGTATTTATTAATTATTTTTTACAGTTATTAGACTAGTAGAAGTTCTATTTCGAAGTTACTTAGGAGTTCTAGTTAAAATAGGAGTTTTAGTCTTACTTAAACTTGTATTTGTTTTTGCCTATTTAAAGGCAGCCGTTTGGCTTAATAAATAAGTTCAGTTCAGTTTATTAAAAACATAGAAGAGTCTTATTCTTTTGATCTTCAAGATCCTTGTTCTATATCTGGTTTGATAAGCCGCATCTAGCCTCAAGTAAAACACGAAGTTATCACTCTATTCCTTAGTTTCGTCTGGGTTGTCTAGGTATTGCACCTAGGAGGGTCAGAGTTCTATTGAAGATCCTTGAAGGATTTCGTCCAGGTTGCCTAAGTATTGCACTTAGGAGGGTTGGAGTTTCCGACGAGTTAGTTTTCCGCATTCAAATCCTTGTCGCTGAGCAACGATCCAACAATTGAAAGGTTTCCAAATTAGGAACCACATCAGTAATCGTCTATAAAACGGCCGTCAGGGATCGCGTTACTAGGAACCTTAAGTGCCTGAGGTACGTTTGGTGGCACGTTTCGGGTTTTGTCTATGTTTTCTTCTTCCTCCATTCTTGCGTAATTATGAGCTTTCAGTCTCAACGCGTCCAAGGTTACCGGGGGGTCCACCATTAACGTGTCTCATAATTTCTCATAATGACAGTTCCGTTTCAAGGCTTCCACGGCGAAATCGATGGTAACACCCGGCGTTAACGAAGTTTCTAGGTCAAAACGACTGAAAAAATCTTTTAAAGACTCATGAGGTCTCCTGTGTATGTCGAATAACACTGCAGCAAATTTTCTGATAGGGACCGCGGTACTGAACCGGCTTCGAAACTTGGATTCCAACTGCGCGAAGCTGCTAATGGATTTTGCTGGAAGACCCTCGAACTAGAGGCGCGCAACTCCCGCCAACATCATGACAAATATCTGGCACAAAGCCGCATCACTGTGGGTTTGGAATTGCACGAAGTCTTTCACCTTGTTAAGGTGGGAAATGGGGTCTCTAGTGCTGTCATAGGACTCCGTGGGGAGCTTCACATGTCTGCTGACCCTATGGCGCCTTATGCAATGACTGAATGGGTGGCCCGAGGTGTCGTCCAGGATTTCGTGAGTGTTGCGAGACAGTGACGTTTCGGGGAAATACCTGCGGTTCTGAGGATCGGGAGTGTGATGACGCCTAGGAGATCGACTACGACTCCTGACGAATGAGTTCGATATCGTCGACTATTGGATCTCTCACTACGCTCGGGGGATGCCTCTCTGTCCATTTCTCCCCGCCGACCATCTCAACGATCTCTATACTCGTCAAGCCGTCTTTCCCCTTGAGAGACGGGAATTTGTAGCGCGTGCGGCATGTAAGGCTCTACTCGCCCCTGAGCGAGTTGCACAAGGCTAATTAGTGTATCTGTCGTGGGCAAGGTCAACAGAATATTTCTATGTTACAAGGGCGATAAGGGTCATTCGGTGACAATAGATGATGTAAAAATAGCATGGGAAGGAACACTCGACCCAGAAACATCTAGCGTAATTCTTGCAGCCAGCTCGGTTAAGTAATCCAGCCGAGAACGAAGAGCAGATATTTCACTCGCGAGGGGGTTGCTTACGCCATCCAACATGAATCCCCTCGGAGAAGGAGTGGAAAAACTGGATCCCGCCATCTAGGATAGAGGGGATGTTCACCTGGGAAGAGGGTGTTCCTCCTATTGATCTAAAGGAGAGATCTGAAGATTCCAGAGTAATATCCGGCATCGTGGTAGAATCGTCAGTAGTGGCGAAAGGAAAGAGTTGTCTGCGAATCGCAAAAGGAATGCCAGAAGATGGAGGTTGTGTGGACTCCTAATCAAAAGCCATGATTGTTCCGGTCTTCCAAGAAAGACAGAGCTTGGCTATTAAGGACGCTCACTTAATAAACGAAAGCTCTCAATGAAAGCACCAGTTTGATAAGATTCGAACTTCTAGAGAATCGGGGTAAGGATTATGGCCACTCGGAGTTACTGTAGTTGTCGTCGAGTGTACCTATAAAGCGCCGGAGGGGGGGCTCCGACGTAGACACTCCGATGCTTAAGTTAGTAAGGCTGCTCCAACTAACAGAGGTTCGAGTAGCGATCTTAGGCTTACCTCTCATTTCGAATGGTGGGGTATTTATAGGCAGAGCGTGGGTGTTACCTCTAGGGGGTGGGCGTTATCTGGGGAATATAACGCCTCAAGTGACGTCATGGCTGACCTGGGATGGGATGACGTCGTGCGTATGAGTAGATAACGCGTGAGACTCCCCCCGCTGATGTCGACCATCCCAGGGCTATTCTCTTCAAAGGGGGGCGGCAACCTCCACGACTGACGCCCGGCTGGCACTGTAGGGTTCCGGTCTCAAGGCTGGTGTGAAGACGAAAATACCCTTGGAATTGCCTTAATTGTTATCACTTCAAATCCATCCTCTATCCGTGCGTTTACCACCTCCCAAAGGAGACTAGATCCTTCCTTCAAACTCATCAACACGGTTTCATCTTCCATTTTGAACCAAGCTCTTATCAAGTGGTAGCGGAGCTCAAGGCTGTCTTCTAGGTTGGTAAACCTCACTTTGACACCATTTCTACGGTTAGAATCATCTCCTCTACCGTAGACATCTATCATTTTGTGCTGAAATTTTTTTCTTTTTTGTGGCCGTTCCTCTAAATTGCAAAACTTCATTTTCTCACCTTTCCTCTGGTTGAAAACTCTTCCCTCACCTTTCCTACGGTTGAAACATTATTCTACATCGTAGGCTTCACTCTTATTTCATTTGGGAGCTTTTCCGATTTAGGTAAAAAAGTTTGTCTTTTAGTGGTTTGATCTTGAAGAAACACAATTGCTGCAATTTTGTGTGTTTATTTGCATCTAAGTGCCCGAAATCTTCATCTTCTTAAGTGTGAATACTTGCTGTGTTGGAGCTTCGAATGATGAGCCATGAGAGCCATGTGGACTTGCTTGTTTGTTAGCTAGTTATCTCATTTTTGTGCTCACCTCCTAGACTGACACGTCTCTCATTATGAGCCAAGCATTTCAGCTTGCTCACCACTCCACTTAGCCTCACATAGCCGGCCCTCGGGCTGATATCCTTACACTTATTTGGGCTGTCATACAAGGTCACTTGCTTGTTATACGCATCCACATCACTTGACACATATTTTGCCTTGTCATCCACACATATCTTGACACCTCACTTTGACTTGCCACATCACACTTTTTGGCATTTAGCATGAAAATTTTTTCACTTGCAAAACTACTTGTCTTTCACTTCTTCTTCAAAAATACATGTCATACAAGTGAGCTCTCTTGCACTCAATTTACAAAAAAAAAATAAACAGAAAA
Source organism: Viola odorata (assembly GCA_963691705.1). NCBI lineage: Eukaryota > Viridiplantae > Streptophyta > Magnoliopsida > Malpighiales > Violaceae > Viola > Viola odorata. The sequence continues at coordinate 35,638,580 of OY829539.1, read as the reverse complement.
GAAAAGAGATCAAAAAATCAAGTTCTAATATTTTTTTTTAAAAAGAGAGAATATAATTGAGTTACAAGCAAGAGACTACATGTGTGTGTGCATTTGAAGTGCATTGAATCAATTTAAAGTGAAACTTTTGTCAAGAACAATTTTCAGATTTTCCCCTCCAAATTTTGAATTTTCCGAATTCAATTTTTTTCTTTTTCATTTCTTCTTCTTTTGTTTGAGCTAGCCCTTCCTTTAGTGTCTTGGAGTTTTCTTCTCTTGTTTTAGACGTCTATCTACTCTAGGTCTTATTGGTGTTCAAAGCAATCAATTCCTTGAACATCAATTTGACCTTCTCTACCTTTCTTTCTAGCCGTGTTTTCTTTGCATTCCGTGTGCCTTCTTTAAGTCGTAGAGTTATTGTTGGTCGATTGTGTGTGAAGATACGAGTGTGTGAGGTTGTGAGATTATTAGAGAGAAGAGTGAAACACGAGTGAAACACGCGAGGGAGTGACTAATATGTGTATATAGCAATTCTGTTTTGCTTTCTTTTTGTAGGTACTTTTCCTATGTCTCGTTATTATGAGGATGTTGGGTCCTATTAGGATGAGGACTTCTACACCACGGCTGCCTCCTCTCCAAATCCTACCAAAGTTGTGGCCATGGCTCCGCTTCTAGTGTGTTTTTCTGTTGACCTCCTCAACGCCCCTATATCCCACCGCATTTGAGGGTTACTCCTCCTAGCCAAGACTTTGACACCGTGACTGCCTCCTATATCCCACCACATTTGAGGGTGGCTCCTCCGCACCGTTCCTGTCACTATGCCCCATCATATGCCCGAGGGTCGTCCTATGCACAAGCACCTTTATCCTTAGATTTGGAGATTGGTTCAATTCTAACGCGAATGGAATGAAGCACTTAAGCCATGGCAGAATCCATGGCCGCAATGATGCTTCAATTGAAGAACCTACGGGACTCCGAGCACCTTGGACAATGTGAGTTGGTTAGTGACAAGAGGGCAGAGAGTGGTATTGCTTCTAGTGCTTATTTACCCATCGATGAGGTTAGCATTTGTGCTCTTGGTTCGCCATAATTTGAGGAGTATTTGGTGCCATCTATAGATACTGCACTTGTGGTTCAGCCCGTTATTGATATTGTGGCTCCATTGGTTGCGGATATGGCTGTTTTGAGTGTGTGTTCACTTGGTGATGAGCATGGGGCGAATGGAAACTATGGGAGTGGCTTAGGGCTGAGTAGGTTCTCTACGGGCTTCCATGAGAGAGCCCTTCATTGTCTTGCCTTGCAACGCCACTTGAAGCATCTAGGCAGCGAGTTCTCCATCTTTCCGGTGGTTCCCTCCATTAGCTATTCGGATCCTTTTCTCCTTGGGATCGAGCATATTGACCGCGCCTCCTCCATCAATCCTTTGCCATCTCATCTTGGCCTAGCCTCTTCGTTCCCTCCCTTGGCTTCATGACTACACGGGTCTGTTTTCCAAATGGTTTGAACGGGACATGGAGCGAAGGAGAGCAATGGTAGTTCTGGTGCTTAAATCTCCATCTTCCATTTCGGCATTTCACACCATCCATAGTTTAGATTCGAGGATGAATCTCCTCAAAGAGGGATAGGATGGTACGAGCATGGACCCATCAGCGCCTGCACACATTGCACATAATAGGCCTCCCGCATGGCCTATCTTCCCCGAACGTGCGCGACGAGAAGGCCAAGACAGTGCCCGCTCATGGTCGAGTTCATGGGCCATGAGCAAGACCATGAAGTTTGGGCAGACTTGAGTTTTTGAGTGACTTGTAGTTCACTTGAAGGGCAAATAATTATTTAGTAGAAATAGGCTATGTTAGCCATTTTTAGGGTTGGTCTTTGTTTTGTTGAGTTTTCCTCTACAAAGAACACTTCACATTAGGTGAACCAATAGGGTAATTTAGGGTTCCTTAAGAACCACACTTCTTCTTGTCCAAATTAGCCGGGTTGCTCATCCAAAAGGTGAGAGGGTCGGCCTTGTACAAGAGATCCTTCATTATTTTGTAACAAGGTTGTCTAGACTAGATCTAGGAGGGTTTGTTGGGTATTGAAGTTACTTACATGTTTTCCATCAATACATATTCATTTTCATCCATTAATCCGCTGCATCTCTCCGCAACCTTCTTGCGACGTTATCTTCTCCATTTCCTCCATATTATCCGCTGCCTATTTACTCCATTTAAACACTAAACACAACCTTCAAATCCATCCTCTATCCGTGCGCTTACCACCTCCCAAATGAGACTAGATCCTTCCATCAACACGGTTTCATCTTCCATTTCAAACCAAGCTCTTATCATGTAAGCTCTAACCTTTCATCATTTGGAGAAGAAATTGGTGCATACCTTTGAGCGCACAATTGTTGAGCAATCTTGCTTCGTACGCCTCCTAAGGTTGATGGTTTGAATCCACCTTCTTTCCTTGGAACATTCCAACATGTATGACCATGAAAATCCATAGGAATTTTCTACAAGAAAGGCTCACAAATAGTAGGAAAAGAATCATCAATGTTAGGATGAGCTAAATGATCCTCATTGCTCAAAGGCACGCTCATTGGATCAATAGCTTTCACAACTTCTGCTTGCATCTTTTCCTCACTTTCTTCTCTTAATTTTTCTGCACTCTCACTTGGTTTATTTTGCTCACTCTCAATGGCATGCTTGCTGTTGTCATGCCTTGTATTTTCCTCATCATTTCTCTCATTCTCTTTTCTCTCGCACTCTTTTTTTTCTTCTACCTCTCGCTCACTCTCTTTTTTCTCTTGCTCACTCTCTTCTTTCTCTTGCTCACTCTCTTTTCTCTCATTCACAACCTCATATTTTTCACTCATTATTATAAAATTTACATCCCACTCTCTTCAATCAATTTACAATTTTTAGTCACATTTGGTTCGAAAGCTTGAGATGGTGTGGGCTATTTTTGTTGAGTGACTTGTGCATGTTGTACCACTTCCGATTTTGACTCAAATGCAGTAGCGGAAGGAGAGTTTTGTTCACTTGGGCGACCTTAGGATGAGTTACTGTCTTGCCCCATCAAATACTCATGAGCTTTAATTTCATAGGCAAAGTGGACATGGATGATATGCTTTTAAACTCATAAAGTTCAAGCCGACTTCTAATCTTTTTATTTAGTCCTCTTTCGAGCCTACTCATGACCTCCTAATCGGATTCGTTAAGGTTTATCTTGATGAGTAAATCAGTAAATTCATCACAATAGTCTTTCATGAATTTAGTCCCTTGTTGGATAGAACACAAATCACTTGCTAGTTTCCATTGATAGTGTGAGGGGACAAATCGCTTGCGCATCACTTAACTCATTTCGGCCCAAGTAGTGATCAGTTTTACTCGTCTCCTTTCTCTTCCACAACTCATATGGTACCACCACTTATAGGCATTGTTGTCAAATGTCTTAGTAGCAAGTTTGACTTTCTTTCTTTCGGACATTTGGTGACATTCAAATTCTTGTACAAGGTGGTATTCCCATTCTACAAATTCTGCCAAAGAGGGCGTTCCTCTAAAGATGGGAAGTTGAAATTGTCGATGGCGAGAAGTGTTGTGGTCTTGATGGTTGCGACCACTAGTAGAGGAGCCATGGCCAAGGCCTTGTTCAGAGGGACCTAGGCCATAGCTTGTTTGCAAAGAATTGTGTGAAGTCATTGTACTTGCAAAATGGATAAACTATAGGTACGTATATACGTTAGTTAAAAACAATCACTCCCTCATGTGTTTACACTCGTGTTTAAGCTCTCGTAAAAATTGCACTCACAAATCTCTCAACTCTTCTCCAAACAGAACTGCGTCTTGGCCTTGTTCCAGCTAGAAATCTCAAGTTCAATCAAAAGGATTATCCCAACGTTTATACAAGCAAGAACATAAGAAACACCAAACAATTTGCTGGAAAATACTGGACAGTTTGTGCAACTTTCAGATATGACACACGAATAATAGGAAACAATGAAATTAATTCACAAAATTTAGTATGGACACTCCTAAGACAAGACTCTACAAGTTCCAGCCAAGAAAGAAGCAAAATTTTGGCTGAAGATACAAAAAAAGACACTGGATTGGAATGCAAGAAAATTATGGTTTGAAAGAATGGAAGTTAGGATGATTATTCACACTTTGGTTACACCACAATATTCACAAAATTTCAGTCACCTTTACACAATTCAATGATACATAGACAATCACAAAGGTATTGGTTCACTCTTGTCAAATTGATTCAAGATAAAATAGTTAGAGGAATTGTTGGACCAATTAGCAGTATACCGTTTAGAATGCTAACGGTATGCCAATAGCTTCAGTTTTGAATTTCTGAAATCTCTAAAAAAAATTTGATTTCTTTATCTTTTTTTTTCTCTATTTTTTTTTAGAGAGAGGCCTTGCAAAATTAATAAGTGGAGTCTTGGAAGTAATTAGGATAAGTTGTCGTTGGTAGTGTAGGTAAGTAATTGTTTAATGTATAAGAGGTGGCTTAAAACCCCACTTGGATCAGCTATTTTTTAGCTTCTAAGAGGTTAAAAACGAGTTATAGGATGTGGTAAACAAAATAGTATAGTAGTAGCTATGCTAGGGGAAAAAGCTACCCTAAAATTATGGAAAAATTGTCAGCTAGGTGTAGCTTAGGTTGGTTAGTGTTTGTTAGGCTTTTTGGTAGGCTTTTGGCTACATGTTTTAGCTATAAATGAAGCTAGGAAGGGGGAGGGTCTTTACAGCTGGTTGGCCTCATTTGGCACCAAAGAAAACAAGGGTTTTGACAGCTAGGAAAGGAGAGGTGCAAATAGGGTAGAGTGGTGGTTGCGAGTTTTCAGGAAAGTGTAAGAGATTGGGCAGTGTGATTGGCTTGTCAATCGTTTGGGAGGGAAACAAGACAATGAAATGAAAGATTAAACAAAGGAGAAACAATCTTTATGATACAGACTCAAACAAAAATGGATCAAAATGAGAAAGACTCAAGAACAAAGATTAACACATGAAGAACACAAAAAGTTTTCTTGACAGACTTTCATATACTGACTCAAAAATATAGAAAATGAAGGCTAACAGTTACGAAACTTAACAGGGATGTTGCGAAGACATAAAAAAAACTGACCACAAACACAAGAACTATTTTTCTCGAGTAAAATTTGCACACTTTTCTTTGGCGGTTAAAAAGTATGCAAATTTCACAAAATTAACGGACGACTCAAAAATAACATTTGTACCACACAGATTGAAGTTTAAGAATGTAAAATTTCATAATTTTCTGCGCAGTACAACTCACACAAAACATAATAAAAAATAGACACAAACATAGAGAACTCAAAATAACTCAAGAACACTTAGAACACGAAAATGAACCGGAGTGCCTTGGTCAGTGATTCTGTCTTGTTCTTGTTATGGTCGGATGGTATTCCTAAGTGTGACACGATAAAACAAACTTAAGGTGAAATCACAAAACAAATAAACTCGAGAGCCCAAGGGCTCCGCTACCACCTAATATGATCCGACGTCCTATAGAATTGGTCGAATGTATGAAACAATGAGAGGATCTAGCGAAGAATATAGAGATGATTGCGAAACCACAAGAAAATAACAACAAATATAGAGGAAACTAAGATGGAGACGTAGCGAAAAATACAAAGATAAATACCCGGATGAATGGCGGAAGGAGTAGAGATGATTGCTTGAATAACGACAGAATGAATACTTGAGATATGCTTGATGAGTAGCTTGAACACGGGCAGAATATTCTGGATATTAAACAAACATAAACTGTCTAAAATGAATACTCAAATATACACTCGATCACAAAGATGGAGTAATAACAGATTACACAACTGAAGGATTCTTAGTCTTTTTTATTGACTCAAGCCACGGTAATCCAAAACTAAGGCAAGTACCAATATTGAGCCTCGAATGAATAAGGAAGGAGTAAACTCAACTTAATCAATTATTCATCATCAAAGCTTCGTGTAAATGTACATGAAATGAACTATTTATACTAGGGTACAAAAATGGGCATTTTATGACAAGTTTGCCCTTAAAAACCCATTGAAAGTCAAAGCTTCGCGTCCCTTCTCGGTAGCTAGCAGCATGCCGCTAAGGCCTTAGCGGTATGTCATGAGCTTCAGCTCATCAATTGAAATAATTTAGCTCCTAGCGGTATGGCTTAGTGGTATGTCGCTAAGCTAGCGGCATGCTATAGTGACAAGCCAAGAATTGGCCTTTTTGGCTTGGTTTGGGCTTTTCGCTACCTCCGTGCATGTCTTTCGGCCTCTGATAAGGCGTGAAATCATCTTCAAGGTCGTGCTATGTCTCGGGACCGGTCCTTGTGGCACCGTGTCATGCTCCTCGGTTTGAAAGGTAGGCGTGAATGCATCAAAAACTGAGGATCCTAGGTTAGGTGTTGTCTTCCCCTTTCTTCATCGATCAAATTAGTAAACCCTTTAATTAGCAAGATGTTGTTTGGTTAGGATTATCAAATAGAGTGCCTCTTTAGGTAATTTGGTATAGGAGGGAAGTAGGGATCCTAAGAAGTATTCATGGGTTTTATAGCAAAACTGTAAAGTAGGGATGAATATCATTAAATCCATGATCGAACCATAAAGAATACAACTAGCTAGTGCTCTTGTTGGGAACTTCCTTATAATTGTTTTCACACCTTTCATCATTTTGTCTTGGCCAAGAAACCGGCCAAGAAATACATTCCAATTTTACTTTATTTTTTTAATCTTTGTTTTTAATAACCAAAACCCCCCAATTTGTGACTTAACGTCATTCAAGGAATCTATAAATCACCCATAGTCTCTAAGGACGAACCTGTTACTACTGTCTACAAGCCCTTTTTGTGGATTGCTTTAAGTTGTATTTCATAAGTAATTTTCATGACATCGACACGTGATCAAATGTTGGCGTCGTTGTCGAGGACTCTGACAGTATTTCAATTTGTGTTTTTCTTGTTCATGACTAGATCTTCAAGCTTGGAATTACTGCCTTACAATGCAAAGATTACAAGGAGTGAGACCGTGATCAGAAGGTAAGTTAAAAGGAAGATACAAGAAGTAGCAGAATCAGAATCATCAGATTCTCAATCAAACTCAAATTTTGTTAGTAATAGTCTGGACCAAGACAAAGACTAAGAAAATAACCCAGACATGGCAGCCGCTTAACCTGAGCAGACTTTGAGAGAGTTCAATAGAGAAGATGACCAAACGACATACTCTTGCATTGAGTATCCACTTATGGAGTATGAATGGTCCATCAAGACCAACATCATCTATAATTTGAAGAAATTCCATGGACACTCCAACGAAAATCCTTACACACACTGGAGGAATCTTCACTTGGAATGTGACACTCTGAAGCTTATAATATTCAGATAGAGAGAGCTAACCTGAGAGCTTTCCCATGGTCCCTAGAGAATTCAGCCAAGAAGTGGTTTTATAGCCTACCTCATAAAACTATTACCTCATGGGTAGAGATGTCAACAACCTTCCTAAACAAGTACTGGATTGTCAGTAAAGCTGGAGCAGCTAGGAAGAACCTGGTGGCCATTAAGTAAAGAGGGAATAAGAGTTAAGGTGAATACCACTAGAGGTTCAAGGATCTGCAGGACATTTGTTCTACACATAGAGTGTCTGACCAAGCCCTTGTCCAGTATTTCTATGATGGGATGAGCTATAAGGACAATGATAGAGTGGATGCTGCTGCTGGAGGAGGATTGCAAGACCTAACACTAACTAGAGTAAAGGTTTTGTCACAAACAATGACTGATAATTGCCATAATAGCATTTCTACTGAAAGATCAAATACTCCTGCTAGCTTAAATTCTATTAATTTAGAAAAGCAATTACCTGATATTTCTAATATGCTGTAACATCTTTCTACAAGTACACCAACTCTAGTAGCTGCACTAGAACAAGTTGCAATGATGTGTGGAATTTGCCAATAGCAAGGCCATCTCACACACAACTACTACATGGTAAAATCAGATGATGTAGCTCAGCTGAATGCGACCTATGGATTCAACCAGGGGCAGAAGTTTCCACCAAATAATAACCCTTACTCAAACTTCTACAATCCTGGTTGGAAAAACCATCCAAATTTTAGCTGGCAATAGAACCAACCACAGCAGAGCCAAGCCCCACCAAATCAGTCCCAGCAGCGACCTTTTAGTTTCCAAAACTTTCAGCCTAGACCTCCGTAGAACTAACCCTCTGTACCTCAATTTCCAGCACCCCCACAACCTCTAAAGATTAAGAAGGAGGAAGAGGAGAAGAAATTTATGAATATTTTTACAAAAATTGCAGTGAACATTCCTATGTTGGATTTAATTGCCAAAGTGCTAGTTATGCAAAGTTTCTTAAGAAATTATGCACTAACAAGAAAAAGCTTGTAGGAATAGAAAGAATAAATTTGAATCAAAATGTTTATGTAGTCCTACAAACTAGACTTCTAGGGAAGTGCAAAGATCAAGGTACTTTTGTAATTCCATGCAAAATAGGCAACAATATTGTTGAGAGGGCTCTGTGTGATTTAAGAGCAGGGATTAATCTCCTATCTTTATGATACGAGCTCAAGGGCTCTCACTTATATCTACGTGAAGACTTCACGGGTAGGCCGCGCCAGTCATGAAGAAGCCCGCGCCAAACCCTCGCATCCCATGAAGAACTCAGTGTGAGGCCTCCAAGACAGTGTCCTAGCTTATGCGATCCCTTGCACAAACCCTAACCCTAATCTGCCATTGCCGGCCATTGGACCCATGACATGTGCGAGAGGCAAGAGGCTACAAGCGCTGCTGTCTCAGTTGATCCACAAGGAGCTGAAGTATGAGACAACCATCGAGGAAGCCACGCTGTGAGAGAAGGCACTGAGGCTAGTGACCGTGCTGATGGTTGCGCCTAGCGCACCCGCAAGCGCATGCGGAATGGCCTCCCGAGCCTTTTTGAATTCGGACCACTTTTACCGAGCCCTGAATAAAATACAAGACACCTTGGGATGTCCAGAGATAGCACAGAAAGTTTCAAATCATTCAGACGAAGGAATCACAAGTTGGCCCGAGTCAACTTTTGGGTGCTCTAAGTGTGAACGCGCCAAGCCCGTGGGATATTGACTCCGGGCCCATTTTAATTCAGTTTGAGCCTTTTCTAAAATGCCAAGTGCATTATGTTTGTGAATTAGAGCAGCAAGTCTGGACCGAGTTTGGGCCCAAAGGCACGAGCCAAGTCAAAGATGCCTCGCGAACATGAATACAACCGCGTGTAGGAGTTCTAGCCGCGGAAGGAGTTCTAGTCGGATTATTATTAGTATTTATTTATTTTATTTACTTGGATATTCAAGTTCTACTTAGAATAGGAGTTCTATTTAGAATAGGATTTCGCTACGCCTATATAAGGCAAACACATGACACTTATATTTTTTTTTAGATCTTTTGTTGAATTAAATCAGAGAAACATTTTCTCACAATTGTTCCTACGTGAACCTTGTGCTTAATTGAGTCCGAACATTTGATTGAGAATTCAAGTAAAATCGAAAGTTCAAACCCCCACTTGTTCATTTGCCCTAATTGATATCCGCAAGGGATATTGGTCTAGTGATTCGAATAAGGAACCTCTCTTTGTTTGAACTAGGTTGGCTAGTGCTTGCGGCTAGCAGGTCTACGTTGTCAAGGTGAGTCGTATCAATTCCGCATCCGAAATCCAAGCCTGAAATAGATCGTTGAGTCAAAGCGCATCCTAGGCAACTAGGATCGTATCAGTTGGTAGCGGAGCAAAGGCGTTTAGGTTTGGTATCTATCCTAATTCATTTTCTATTTCGTTGCTGAAATTGGTTCTCTTTCTTCCTGATCTATAACCAATTTCCTTGAAGTGCTTGTGTTAGTTTGCTTGTGTGTCTCGAGTTAAGCTAGGTTTAGCTCTAAGTTGCGTTTTGTGTAGCAAATCGCCGTGCGATTTGTGAGTCTTTGTTTCTATCAAAAAAAAAGTCTTTAAAATTATTATTACTTAGTTTTGTTTGTTCTTAGAGTAAAAAAAATTAATATTTTCAGTACGAAAAATAAAATACAAAATACTACAGGATCATACGAAGCTACTACAAAAAGAATCAATTGATTCGGTGGTGAGAATCAAAAGATATTGAAGAAACAAGATCGAAACCCTAAAACATTTGCGCTGGGACAATTGAGAATTTGTTTTGCTGATTTTTGGTGAGCTTAATAGAGTGATTAAACACGAGAGTAAACACGTGAGGGAGTGATAGGTTAGAGCAATTTTACGCTTGTGTGTTCGTGTTGTGACCTTGTAGGAATGTCAGGAGGGTCAGAAAAGGGATCGGATAAGGATTCCGAGGGAATGATGACTAGTGAGGTTATCAAGCTGCTTCATAATCTCAACACAAGGTTTGATGCCTTGGATGCTAAGAACAAAACCTTCGAGGAGAAGTTTGAACAGTTAGCGCGAGGAAAGTTGAGAGTGAGCCCCCGCGTTTCACCCAAGACCTTAATCCGGGTAATGCGAGGCTCTTGTACGATGAGCCCCCACAGAATGAAGATAACAAGGGCCCCTTTGGTGCTGTTCCGGAAGGGTATGTTGGCGGAGGTGATGGAAACTTAAGGTTCGTGACCGGACCAATTCACAACGATGCAGCTGGACCGCATGTACCTAGATGCGAGCCCCAAGCTCATCAGGCGCGCAATCCACACCACGCTCCTCGCGCACAATGGCTTTATGAGCAAGAGTCCTATAAAGAGGACTTTAATAGGTGTGACCGAGCTTATGTGCGGTAGCCTAGAGGCGAGGAGAGGATTGATGCGAATATAGGGAGTATTAGGATGAAAACTCCACCATTCGAAGGAAATGATGATCTGGATGCCTACCTCATGTGGGAGCGGAAGGTGGAATATATATTCCTATGTCACAACTACTCGGAGGATAAGAAGGTGAAGTTGGCAACGGTTGAGTTTGGTGGTTATGCGGTCCACTGGTGGGATCAAATCAACCAAGATCGCATTAGGCTCCGAGCTGGTCTTGTGACTACATGGGAAGATATGAAGGAGCGCTTTGTCCCTACTTACTTCGCTCGTGATCTACACCAACGGTTGCAAGCTATGACGCAGGGAAGTAGAAGCGTGAGTTATTACTTTAACGATATGGAGGTAGCGCTGGCAAAGGCGCAAGTAGTTGAGGGTATGAAAGCTACCATGGCAAGGTTTCATAATGGCCTTAACCGCGAGATTGCTAACGCCTTGGAATTGACATACTACACCAACTTGCGAGATGTTACAATAGAAAGACAGAGGAAGTCAAAGTCTACTTCTTTTGTGAGTTCATCTATGGCTAGTAACAAGACAACGCCTTGGAAAAAGACTCCTTGGGTGAAGGATAGCAAGGGTGCGAAGGAAGCACCTAGGGTTTTGCAGTACACCCACAAAATCAAGGGTGCGACCACGGGTCAAGCGCCACTGATGCCTTATAACAACAATAATCCCTCCCAAAACTCTGTAAACAGGACCGCCACTAAGGATATTGTGTGTTTTAAGTGCGCAAGAAGGGGTCATCGCCAAGCGGAATTCCCTAACAAGCGTATGTTGATCATTCGCGACAATGGGGAACTAGATTCTGATGATGACCGAGAGGTTGAAGAGACTGAGGATGTGAGAGAAGAGAAAAATAGTTCGGATGATGATGACCTTGAGCAAGGCCTTTCGCTAGTGATTAGGCGAAATCTTAGTGCACAACCTAAAGCCGAGGTCAATGATGAAGAACAACGCGATAATTTATTTCATACTCGTTGCAAGATTGCAGATAAGGTGTGTTCCTTAATAATAGATAATGGAAGTTGTACTAATTGTGCAAGTTGGCTTTTGGTACACAAGTTAGGGTTGACGACGGTTCCACATCCGAAACCCTACCTCTTACAATGGATGAATGACGACGGTGAGATGAAGGTTGCGAGGCAAACCCTAATTTCATTCTCTATTAGTAAGTATAAGGATGAGGTGCTGTGCGAGATTGTTCTGATGCAAATGAGTCACATTCTACTTGGGCGACCGTGGCAGTATGACCGAGAGGCTAATCATGAGGGGAAAAGCAATCGGTATAGTCTAATCAAAGATGGGCGAAAGTTCACACTTTCTCCCTTGAGGCCGAACCAAGTTTTAGAAGATCAATTGTGGCTTGAGAAGTCCATTGCCGAATATGAGATATCTAGAAAACTTGAAAAGAAAGGAACAAGTTATGAAAACAGCCCCCATGAAAAGAATGAGCATGGGAAAAGAGAGTGAGAAAAATAGCACGCATGAAAAGAGTGAGCATGAGAGAGGAAACCACACGCATGAAAAGAGTAAGCATGCTAAAAAGAGCGTATCAAAAGAAATGAGAGACAAAAAAAAATTGAGCATATACGCAAAAGGGAGATATGTGAGAAAAGCTTTAAGTTTTCAAAAGAATGATTTTGGCGAAAGTCGCCCCTTAATCTTGCTACGTTTCAAAGAGTTTAGCTTGAATGCCACTAACGCTAATCCTTTACTCTCAGTTCCTGTTGGTATTTCTTCTCTCTTGCAGGAATTCAAAGACGTGTTGGCTGAGGAGATGCCACTCGGCCTACCACCGATTAGGAGAATTGAGCACCAAATTGATTTTTCCCCCAGCTCTACAATTCCCAATCGGCCGGCTTATAGGAGCAACCTCGTGAAGACCAAGGAGTTGCAGCGGCAAGTGGATGACCTACTTAGCCGAGGGTACATGAGGGAAAGTCTTTCCCCTTGCGCCGTGCCCGTGATACTAGTGACGAAGAAGGATGGTACTTGGAGGATGTGTGTGGACTGCTGAGTGGTCAATAAAATTATGGTATTGTATTGCCATCCTATACCTCGATTAGATGACATGCTAGATGAGTTAAGTGGTAGTCAAATATTTTCAAAAATTGATTTGATGAGTGGCTATCACCAAATTTGCATGAAAGAAGGTGACGAATGGAAAACGGATTTTAAAACGAAATATGGGTTGTATGAATGGATGGTTATGCCGTTTGGATTAACTAATACACGTAGTACATTTATGAGGCTTATGAACCATGTTCTTGGAGAGTTTATTGGCAGATTTGTTGCCTTATGCAAACAGAAATTATATGTGAAGCGTAACAAGTGTTCCTTTTCCCTAGAACACGTTAGTTTCCTTAGCTTTATTGTAGGAAAGGATGGTGTCAAGGTCGACGAAGAGAAGATCAAAGCGGTCAAGGAGTGGCCCACGCCAAAAACAGCAAGCGATGTGTGATCCTTCCACGGCCTCGCGAGTTTTTACAGGCGTTTCGTTAAAGATTTCAGTTCTATTGCTGCACCTTTGAATGAATTAACTAAAAAGAACATTGTTTTCAGGTGGGAGCAGCCTCAAGAAGAAGTGTTCAACACGCTAAAGGAAAAGCTATGCGCCGCGCCAGTCTTGGCATTACTCGACTTCGACAAGGCCTTTGAAGTCGAGTGCGACGTGAGCGGGATTGGGATAGGAGCAGTACTCATTCAAGAGAAGTGACTAATCGTGTATTTTAGTGTGAAATTAAAGGACGCTCAACTTCGTTATCCAACCTACGACAAGGAGCTCTATGCCCTTGTGTGCGCGCTAGAGGTTTGAGAGCACTATCTTATGCCCCGCGAATTCATAGTGCACACTGATCACCTTAGTTTGAAGTATCTCAAGGGTCAAGGGAAATTGAACAAGAGACACGCCACTTGGATGGAGTTTATCGAGTCGTTTCCCTACCACATCAAGTACAAACAAGGTAAAGATAATGTAGTGGCTGACGCATTATCTAGAAGGTACGCACTTCTCAATTCTCTTAATGTGAAATTGCTTGGATTGTCACACATAATTTTTCTCTACCATACTGATTTGGATTTCGGTGATATTTATAATACATGCATGACAACTGCCGAATCTACATTCTATAGACATGATGGGTATTTATTTAAACATAAACGTTTGTGTGTGCCGAATTGTTCATTGCGAGAATTGTTTGTGAATGAGTCTCATAGTGGAGGCTTGATGGGTCATTTTGGTGCAAATAAAACATTAGACATGCTTAAAGAACACTTTTATTGGCCTCACATGAAGCGTGATGTAGTCCGCATCATCACTAGATGTCTTGTTTGCCGAAGAGCAAAATCTAGGGTTTCTAATCACGGTGAATATATGCCCTTGTCCATGCCTTCCCATCCTTGGACTGATATTTCTATGGACTTTGTTGTTGGCTTGCTGAAGTCTAGGAGGGGAAAGGATAGTATTTTTGTGGTTGTCGATCATTTTTCAAAGATGGCTCACTTTATTCCTTGTGCTAATACACATGATGCTACTTTTATTGCTAATTTGTTTTCCAAAGAGGTAGTACGCTTGCATGGTGTACCTCTTAGTATTGTTAGTGATAGAGATGGTAAATTTCGTAGCCATTTTTAGAGAGTTTTGTGGAGTAAGATGGGTACTAAATTAGTGTTTTCTACTTCGTGCCACCCACAAACCGATGGATAAATAGAGGTTGTTAACCGCACCTTAGGTTCTTTGTTGCGTACTTTAGTCCATAAACATGTCTCTACTTGGGTCGAATATGTACCTTTTATTGAATTTTCATACAATCGCTCGATTCACTCGAGTACACACTATTCACCCTTTGAAGTTGTTTATGGTTTTAATCCGCTAACCCCTTTCGATTTGAAACCTTTACCTTTGACTGAGATTACTAGTTTAGATGGTTCTAAAAAGGCAAATTTGTGAAGAAAATCCATGAGAAGGTGAAGCGTAACATTGATAAGATGAATGAATGTGGTCTCCTCCAATGGCTTCATCTGGAATCAATAAAGACTTTGAATTCGTATTCAGACTATTACAACTAAGAAGAGATGTAACCAAGGGAGTTCTCCTCCAATGGCTTCATCCCGGCATAGAGAAATTTCTCTCCGGTCCATTTCTTGGTCTAGCTCTTCAACCTGGATCTTGGCCTTTTCAAATTCGGAAGTTAGGACAACTACTCTGTTCTCACCTTCCTTTGGAGTCCGTCTTGTACGTGTCTTCATAGAGCCAATCTTCTCTGGATGAGAGAGAATCGGAGTCTGAATTGTTCTCACTCCAGTTTTCCGGGATAGACTATTCATCGTCCTTGATGGAAATTCAATGGCATGTCTAGTACCTCTCCTCTTCGTCAAGGAAGTCATCATGGTCCTGGTCTCCCAGTATTTTCTTTCATTTTGGCCTTGCTCGAGCTCTCTTCGGGAGGCATGAACTCGGTCAGTGTGCAATGGGTTCTTGGCTCCTGCTCTAGGAGGTCTACTGGCTGGACCTCGCTCTTCTTCTTTGTCTTGGTATTTTTTTTATTATTCATTCATTATTACTGATATCTTCTTGACTTGAGGTAGAGTTGGCTTTGCTTGAACAACCCGAATATTAGACTTTTTTCAAGAGCAAGGGCAAGATTGATCCAGCTAGTCGGATTAGCGCCCACTAACCCTAAGGGGAACTTCCTCTTTAGGGCTATTATTTTTCTAGCCCTTCGAGCAACAATGGCCTAGAAAGTCTTTGGCATACGCCCTGGTCTCTAGATGAGAGGATATCTTTGCTTCAGAACAAAACAATTAGAATTAGGCCCGGTCAAATGGAATGTGTATTATCCATATAGGGGATCTTCCAATTGAGAAGATCCATCGACCTGAGACGAAGAGAAGGGTCTATCTATTTTATTTAGTTATTTAGTTAAACCAAGGATTCGTTATTGGAGCAGATAGCAACAACCACCATATCATCCAACATACGTATTTTTGATTTTCCAATGAATTTTCATCTTTCATTAATGGAAATCTTTTGATCTAGTGAGTAATAGCTCTGGTTACTCGTTGTTCAAGAATTCTTGTTTAGGCAGTTCATACCATCCATACATAGTGTTTTGATCTAAGATTTCAATTCTTCCATGTTTCAGCAGTAACATATTGTTCCATGTCCAAAATATGGAAGAAAGAGGTGTTTCCACGACTCTACCACCCAGTCAATTCTGTTCCACTTAATCCCTATTTCATGGCCACTTTCGGGCTAAGGAATGGAAAACCTTTCTCCTATTACATGAATCCAATTTTCATTTCATCCGGGAAAAGCCATCTTTTTCTCAACAATGCCTTTGTCATTTGATCCAATAGCCTTCCGTTAGATAGGAACAGATTTGATAAATACTGATAACTCTCGGATAGAGTAGTAGAACGGAAAAATCCATTAGATAATGAACTGTTGGTTCTAAGCCATCTTTGGTGATGAATCAACAATTCGAAGTGCTTTTCTTGCGTATTCTTAATAAACCAGCGTTTATATATAGATGTAGGAGGATCCGTTTGGGAAGTAAGAAGCCCCTTTGACATCTCTTCATCTGCAAAGAATTCTCGATGTGAAAACACAGAGACAAAGGGCTGATCTTTGAATAGGAAAAAGAGTGGATCCGCAGGGCCCCAACTGAATTGGCCTATTGGAAAAAAGCCCTGTTCTTTGGAAGATCTATCTCGTATCTGGTACTGCATGGTTCCACTCTGCAAGAACTCCGAATCATTCTCTTGAAGCTCATCCTCTTCATCATAAATGATCCGCTTGCCCCGAAATGACCTGGCCCAATAGGGAAATCCCAATTCATTGGGCCTTTCGATACAATCAAATAGAAAGCCCCAAGGGCGCCATATTCTAGGAGCCCAAACTATGTGATTGAATAAATCCTCCTCTATCTGTTGTGGGTCGAGGACTCCTTCTCCTTCCCCTTCTTCAAACTCCAATTTGTATTTTTCATAGAGAAATCTCTGATCAAGGATAGAACAAGATCCATTTTGCATCATATCTAAAGGACTCCTCGGTTCGGGCCGAAGAAGCAATGTCACTCCATCATTATCAAACTGACTGCAATCTTTTTCTGTCCATGAGGATCCCACTAGAGCGCCTTCTACTTCTAATAGGCCGTGAACTAGATCAGAATCATTCTCAACAAGTCCATAATAAGTGATCCCATTTTTTTCATCGGGTTCAGGTAAAGACCAAAGGTCTTGAGCAACCGATCCGGCAGAACAACTCAAAAGATAAAGAAGTATCGTTAATTTCTTCATGCTCGTTTCAAGTTCGAAGTACCATTTGTACAAATAAGAATCCCCTTCGTTACATGATTTTTTCTTCATATAAATAGATATAGGATCTATGGGGCAATTACTTAGAAATACATTTTGTGCAACAGCCCTTCCTATCTGATAGAAAAGGATCCCAAGTAAGATCGGTTCAGGTCTCTCGAGCCTTCACGATTCGACAATGGTGATACAATCGAATCGCAAAAGCATGAACTCAAACTCCTACACCAACAGGCGTAATAATAGCCTAATTTAAATACGGATTTTCTATAAGTCAAAATGAAACAAAGCCGCTCGGAAATGCGCATACACAAGTAAAAGCAAAGGGCCCTTCCATGACTAAAGGATAGGGGAATGCCCCAATTTCAAGCTGAGAGAGAGGAGAGGCTACAAGAAATAAAGCAAAATTACACCTTACACTGATTTGAATCCCTAAACTACTGATAGAAAGAATTTCCAACTCGACTAAATCTAGCAAGAGAAAGAAAGGCCTCGAAGGGCCTATAAAAATTTGTGTCGATTTCCCGCTAACGAAAAGTAGCTTAGATCGAAAGTTTTTAGTATCCAATGATTAGCTTAGCCCGATAAGCCCACATATGAAGAATCATAGTACCATAATTACTCGCTCATTCACAATCATACATAAGATGAATGAAGCTCAGCACAACAAACAAATAGCTTAGCTAGAAAAAATAGCATTTTTAGACATGCCTTACTTAGTTTCTCTCCCCAGGAAGAGAAGGGAATCCGGGGAAAGCCAATGATAAACCGAAGCCCAGAAAGTATGCTTTCAGACTTCCTTTTCAATAAGGAAATTTCCTGTGTTATGTTAGTAGGAACTGGGCGTCTTCCCTTAAAAACTAAAAAACCATGGGATGTGTTGGAAATTCGTATGATCCTATCTTGTTGAATAAGAAGCTGCTATCTCATCTCCGGTTTCAATAGCCGGAAAAGAAAGAGCACTGCTTACTCAAGCACTGGATACGTGAACACCAACAAAGAAGAAGAACTTCTATAACACCACCACTTGCTGCTGATGAAAGAGCAGCTCTAATGTCAAACCCGAAAGATTCCAACTGCTTATTCTCTTCCGCCGAAAGACCATTTACGCATTCAATTGCAAAGAGAACACCGGTTAATGGAACAGTTAGCGAATCAGATAGTCTAACAACGGAAACTATCACAGAAAAGACTAGCACGGCTAATAGTTGAGCGCTTACTGATGAAATTGCAAACAACAGGTATAAACCAATAGCAAGAGCCCCAACGGCTAAAAGACTTTCTGCTTCTTCTAGTTCTTCAGATAGTTTTGGGAAAGACCTGGTGGGACAAGAATCTTCATATTTTTTTGGCAATAAGGACATCAGGCACCTTCAGTAGCAGCAGGGCGCTAAGCTTGTTTAGGGCTTTAGCGGAAATTGAGTTGACCTATGGGAGAGGGCGCAAAGCACCAAAGATCATCTTTCTGTCTCTTTCTAATAAGATTAGATGGCCCCTCTTCGATTTTATACCAATTTTATTCTTATGGTATGGTAATTCGCTAGTTTGTTGATTTAGTTGCTGATGAAAGCTTCGACTTAGGCTTTTAACTGAGATTGCTGGAAGATCTAAGCATGAAGCCTTTTCGGATAAGACTGCTCTTTACAGCTTCACCGCCATAGAAGTCCTTGCTTGCCTATGTGCTACGAAAGATTTTCTTCAAAGCAAAGGGTCGGAGTTGAATCTAGGGAAGGGCAGCTAGGCCACAATGCAAGGGATGCTTCGTAGCATCCAAGAAGTCGAAGAATAGAGGCGTCCTTACTATATAAGAGGTGCGTAGTGCGTTCTAAGCGACTAGCAGAGAAGAGGAGTCTGGTCGCCATTAAGACACTTCTCGGAGACCGAGGAAATCTCCAATTCCGATCCTGGGTAGGATTCACCATCCGCTAGACATACTACATAAGCCAACAAACAGTAGGATGAATGAGACAGAAAGCATTCGACCTCTTTCAAGAAAGGCCTTATATTATTTAAGCCGCATGAAGGTGGATGCAGAGAACAAATACTCGCCTATCGGGAAGATGTGCCTCGCACAACTATTCCAAATCAAAAAAAGCTCAGGCATTATCTCTTGGCATATCAAAACCATGCTCATATCCAAGGTGGACCTCATTAAATACATCATGACAAGATCAGCACTATCGGGGAATTGAGTCAAATGGGCAGCCTTACTAATGGAATTTTATATTCTATATGCCCCAGGCGATCAAAGGACAAGCCCTCGCAGACTTCCTGGCAGCGCATCCAGTTCCAAACGATTCTCTCCTAAACACGGACCTTCCTGATGAAGAAGTCTTTACGGTCGAGGCCGGATTTCCAAAGTGGGAAATTGACTTTTGCGGCGCCACCAGAACAGAACAAATGGAAGGTCAAACTCTAAAGACCCGTTCAGGCGCAGGAGTTATTTTCGTCACACCACAGAAAGGCGTTATACATTTCTTTCTCCTTTGCATTACGGCAAGGCTGTTCAAACAATAAAATGAAGCTGAGTACGAAAGGCTCATTGCCAGTACTGGAGGTCAGTCGGTATAGGGGGTTTGGTGGATAAGGGAAAGCTCTTTGTTCGAATTGCTGTCTTGCAGAAGACGCAATGGAGTTCTGAGTTCCTGCTTAAGAAGCTAAGGATGATGAGACTGTAACTGGAGCTGTAGTAGCTAATGTAGTATCTGTTACGGGGACAGTTCGCCCAGAAGCAGAGACCGACCTTCGATGGTTAAGTGAAGGGTGATGGGTAAGCCTCAACAGCCAATAGGAGTTATCCTCAAGAAGTAGCTTCCCATTCTCAAAGAGCTCTCTCTAGGCAGGCTTGGAAAGCTACTCTTCAGACCGGAATTGATTGTGAACCAGAGATAGCATTTGCAGCTGCTTCTTTCCGATCGATATAGAAGGGGTTGAACAGTACGATTCTTCTCCTAGAACTGTGGTAAGAGAGGTTTATTATCCAATAGCAGATGCTACTTTTGAGGGTAGGGCCCCACTCTTTCTTCGAAATGGTATAGGGATAGCGGATAGTAGTAGGGATGGTGAAGTTGTTCCAGTGCTTTCTAAGCCAATTTCTTAGTTAGAGAAAGCCCTTTAGTAAACCATTCCTGCAGCAAGTTGACCCATCTTTCTGGCAGTCTCTTTTGGAACTCTCTTTCTTCTTTGACTTTACTTATCTTAGTAGCAAAACCTTTAACCTTCAGTGATCAACCTTTGATTCACTTTATGTCCTGTAAATGAAGGCCTTTTCCTCCGCTCTTACTACTTTCCTAACTCTTAGAAGGGAAAGTCCCTAAATAAAGGTACCTCAAGCGGCATCTTTGTCGAAAGAAGAGGAATCAATAAAGACTATTGTAATATTTAAGCCCATCGATTATCGCAAATCCTAAGGCCATGATCGAGTCATGACGAGCTAGAGACTGATGACGCTCTTTCAAGGACCGGAAAAAGTCTCTAATGCTGATGATCAAACGTTGCTTCGAATGTGTATAAGAAGGAAGCTTCTCTTGCATTGAAGGACTGTTACTGCTAATCCGCTATTCTATGAGCGTAGACTAGAGAAGAGAGTAACCAAGGAATGAATAGATTAATCTTATAATCCAGTAAAATAGCAGATGAGAATAAAGATAGAAGAGAGAGTACAGTCAGGCTAAGGGGGAGAATTTCCAATTTTCTTTCAAAAAAGCAAGATCTCTGAGAAAGAGCAAGAACTAGGGGACAGACTAGCGGAATAAAAGTGACATCCATACGGAAATACCCCGTTTTTTTCTCACTGGGGGGAAGCCGTAGTAATGCTCACCTTTTCTTACGCAACTAATCCTTCCTTCGCTGCAAATGGCTGAGCTACCGCACTATGTTACTTCCATTGATTGGTTGATTAAACAACTAGCACTAGAGCCAGTATAGATAAATAAATAAACAAGTTCCGCTGCCATATTTTATTTTTTTGAAAAAATCATATAATTATTTTCCTAAAGATATAGATATTACTGTAAACAAATATCAATTTGTTTTTTTCCCATGGTTGGGGGCAGTGGTCCCTGGGTGTCGTAGAAAGAGGAACTACCACTGACTCTGCCGTGGAATCAAAGACAGACTCACCACTTCGAATTGAGGATTTTTTAACTGAATAAATTCCTCAACCAGATAATTAGGATCTACCAATCGATTGGCTTGTTAGGAATGGGGATCAACCCAATATCAATTTACCGGATAGTCTTTCTTAGTAGCTAGTAATCTATGATGCTACACTTGAAGCTTGAAGAGAGTCCTACTGTCGGCTCATCTTCTATCTAAGACCTCCTCAATGAGAGGATACCTGAAAGCTGCTCTTTTATTAGGTCTAGTTGCGGTTCGCTCTTTCACTCATAGCCTTGAACAGAGGAATCTTTGACGGGATATCTGTTCATTTGTTTTTGTTTGTTTTGCATTCTGTACCCTGGCAGGGGAATTTATGGATTTTCGTCCCTTCGATACGATACAGTCTCCTATTTTGATTTGCTTACCAAACTTATAACTATCTTTCGAGCTACTGCTTACTCCACACAAGCAAGGACGTGGTCTTGCCACCCCATTTTTCTTGTCGTTAGAGTTAGCAAAGAGAGCTGGTAATCCTAGAAGATAGGCCAATACATTACTTCCTAAATAACCTGGTACTGCTGCTAATGGGAAAAGCAACTTCTCGGGTTTGTTTATGTTTAAGGCCCTCTCCCTCGGTAGAATGTCGAAGTCTCGTTAACCGATTAACTTTCATTCATCCTCTCGTTACCAAGCTAGCTTGGCTTATGGCTTTGCTCCTTTACTTCTGTTGTCGGCATACCTGTCTTGGCCTTTTTAGAGAGTTCCACTATAATAAAGAATATAATAAAATAAAGCCGTGGACTATAAGCCCACCTTTCACCTGTCGTTAGCTATTATTACTACACTCACTGGCCAATATAGTGAACCTAATCCGTTATCGTTATTAGAACTTCTCAGTTACGCCTATCCGTAGGTGAATGTGGTCTTCGATCAGTTCAACTGAGTAACTAGAGAAAGAAGTGGCTAGCTTTATTTAAGAAGGTCGTAGATAAGTAAGGTATTCGCATAAGGCTAACTATGGTCATAGATTAGTAGAGTGTTACTGAACCCGTAGGAGAAGAATAGAAATTGTCAATCTAAGACATGAGGCTTTCTCTTTAGCCCACCCTTTCCTTTTAGTTTTTCGAGGGAACCCCCGTCTAGAGGCTTAGGTCGGTTTCTTGCTCGAACGAGTGAATCAATCCGAAAAGAAGGCTTTAGTGCGAGTTAAAAGTACGCTTGCGTGGCGTTGTAGTGCTATAAAACCTCATTTTTCTCATCTCCAGACCCCCACGACTATTCAAAAAGCACTGCTCTTTCCTCACATCTACCTAACCAACAAGGACTACCCTCAACTAAGTCAAGAAAGGAATGTGTTTCCCCTGTTGGGCCCACCGAAAGAAACTTGACGCACTTTGGCCGGAGTGAGGCCCCTCAATAGCAATAATAAGGCTATGTTTGCTGCCGTAGGAGGACTAAGGGCTTTCTTTCTCGATTTCAAAAGCCGCACCAAAATAGGTGAACTTTTTGGTTTTCTTCTGCCTAGCTCTCTAACGCTCGGGGCATGTGTTTTTCATATGAACTTTGGAGGTTCATTTCTTCCAATTCGCCGCTTTCATCAATGAATTGTGCCATGGTTGGCATTGGTGGAAGCTTGCAGGCTCCCCTTTATTTTATACATCCTAAATTTGAAGATAGGAGAATGCTTAGGAGTTAGCTAGGGAAAGGAAAAAAGAGAGCTTCTCAGTCCATCTTGGGATTGCTTCAAATATCTTAAGTGATTGATCACCAGTGGTCACGTGAGCAGGGGATACTTGTTAGTCTGGTTAGCGATTAAAGTAATCAGGCGGGTTGTATGCGAGAAGCCATGCTGATGCTGAGTTCACATCCTCCGAGTCGATGGTTGAATGGTGAGTAGATAGAATCGACTGCTCATGGGGGTGTAAGAAAATCCTGAAGTTGAGAGACTCAATTAGGCCCTATTTGCAATGCATTATTGGAAATGGTGAATCTACATACTTATACTTTTGAAAACTGACATCCTATAGGTTCCTTGCTTCTGAAATATAGCTTACGAGTTCTATATGAAAAGTTCAAAGTCGATTGGAATTGGAGAGCACATCACACAGCTCTATTGCCACAACGCAATTAGTAGCTTTCAATCTGATTCATCGGTGATAAAAACCTTTCTTCTTTCCTTGCTGATCGAAGAGTGATCCAACTAGGTTAGGTCTCGGGACAGATGGAATGGTGACTATATTGGGTTGTCTTCGAGGCATCTGCTAAGGCCTCAAGGGACAGACGCCTAGTAGTGCTATGAGTGGCAAGTCCCACGGTTGAACAAGCAAGTTTAAGCCCGCCTTTCATTTCAAATATCATAAGTGAAGGGATAAGAGATGGCTTCTTTCTTTCTTGGACAGAGGCAGCTACGATCGGTGCTATTTCCCAGGCCCGTAAGGATCGCTCACAATGGGGCTGTGAAAAGAATGAGAGAGTTCCCATCCTGTTCTTATTAGCCTTTCGTTGTTCATCCGGTAAAAGCTGCGAGAAGCTAGGGAACTTTCGGGAGAAAGAATCATAACTATCACCTCTTTTTTCTAAGTTTCTCCATTTGACTCCACAGGTCTCTCGAGCCTTTAGAACCCTATCTCTGGATCAAGCTGAGCCCTATAGCAATAGACTGTTGGTTAGGCACTTTAGACTCTCACAGAGACTAGCGTATTTAACCGCGGAACGTACCTTTTCCCATACTACAGCAGGGTTTTTTACATTCTATTCTTTTCAACATCTGCTTATGCAAGAAAGGCCTCGAAGGGCCTCAGCTTACTCATACTATTCTCTATAAAGTGAAGATCCAGACTGTAAGCGTAAGGGATTGATTTCAATTCTTTATCAATGGCCTCTTTACCTTTAGCTAAATTGCTTTTAAAACAGGTAGTTGGGATTACCATCTGATTCATTAAACGTTGATTTCTCATTAATAAGATCGCAGTCTGCTTGCTTAAGGTTATTCTCTTCTAGATAAAAAAAAGATAGTCACACAGCTTTGACAGAACTCATATCGTAGGCTCAAGACCCGTTAGCAAATTCCTAATATGTATTTACTATTTCGTTCTCGAAGGAGTTATAGCGCTTTAGGTTTTGAATCCTTCATTCTCTTTTGATGGGACCAGTTGGAAATCCGCCAAATAGATAAGGTCACCCAAGAGTGGCATTGGATTATTCTTTTGGAATAGAACAACAAATAGAATAGAATTGGCCTTTGTGCTTTTGCTTTAAGTCGTGCTTTTCGTCCTCCTTCCCTACCTAGAGCTGAAAACTTGACTAGGCAAAGGGGGATTTTCTAGGTTCTTGGATACATCCTTCCTTTGGTTGATTATTCATACTGACTTGTCTTCCTGTTGGTAGTTGTGAAAGTTCCGATTTCGAGCTTAAACAGCGGACAAGGAAGGATCAATCAGTCCCCTCCCGAATCTGCTTATTGATACCCGTACATACAAGGATTCTTGGTAGTCATCTCTTTCTGCTTCCTTTCTTTCATACATACTTTCCAAAGTAGTTTTCTAATTAAAGGTAATGAAATAGCAGCTGAGTCAATAGCACCGGGATGCTGATTCCGCCTTCATTCATTCTGCTCGGCGCTATATTCACTATAATTGATAACAGACGTTTCGATTATATCATATAGAAAGAAAACGGATTTTTTTTATGCTTTACTTTTTTTTTCAAGAAGGCAGAATGATTTGAATGTTCCGGGGAGATCGAATGTTAACTAAGGACTAGTAGTTTACCAACGCGTTCGGAACCAGCCGTGAAGAAAAGAAAGAAATGGTAGCATGAAAAGAAAATTTTTCAGTTATATGGTTTGGCTTTTTAAGATTTCTTCTTACTTTCGCCGTATTGTTGATAAGTCAAGCCCTTGGGGACTGGGCCTTGACTTGGTGCACCGATCTCGGGTTTGTGGAATGGGTCAAAAATTGACTTTCTTCTATGGATGGAGTTCCTCTTTCCGTCGGAGGTGATGGAAGCGGTGCCAGCTCTTCGAAGCAACCGCCGATCGATCTCAATCTTCCTCCGGCTGATGAGCCTGCATCACCCTCGGACCACTTGGACCAAGGACCTTTAACTCTCTCCGAAGTGGAGCAGCATATTCTTGCTCGCTTAGGTTCAAACCTGACGCTAAGCCTTTTGACGAAGCGCGAGCGATCGCTCAACTAAAAGGGCAGATCGCCGATCGGATGTTGGAATTGGATCCCAAATCAGCTTCCTTTTTTCGAGAGCACAGAGGAAGTCATTTTCCAGCTTCCTTTATTTTCTCGTCAGTACATATTCTAATAATGTAAAAGAGAGTGCCTAAAGACCTTCGTCAGTTGTTGAGCCTTTTGAGGAACAAAATCTATTGGAGAAAGTACATCAATTCCCATCATAGAGACTATAGATTCTGCAAGCTACTCCGCTTTCATATTAAGATTAGATAAAGATGATTACTACATTGATAGAGGCATACAAGTATTCAGTTATCCCAATAGTCAATCTTCTCGTCGTTTCGGCTTCATTCATTTCC